>OX438764.1:1155593-2355593 GCA_949316455.1 Acleris holmiana | reverse complement strand
ATTTAGAAACGGTAACTTTACCATTATCTTCTTCATCATCACGTCTCGACGCGTCTGGCGACGGCGACTCCTATACCTTTATATCACGTTCTTAAATGAACTTTACAGTTAAAGAGAAATGGTATATCTCAGACAAAACTCCTGTAGCAAGTGCAACCATATTACTAATGGGTGAGGATTGAATTTGCATGTACCGCCTATTGGCATTTGAGGGTAGTTTCATGTATGACTAATTGTCGGGATTGCCTTAAATTTCCGAATATTTATTGGTCCAAAATATTCCGAAAGCTATGTTATGCTAGAGCTATTTCAGATTAAATATTTAATTTAGTTGCTATAGGTAAGGCTTGATTTATAAGCGATATCAAAACCGGGCAAGAGCATGTCGGACCGGACCATGCTCAGTGTAGGGTTCCGAAGCCGTTAAGTACTTACTACAAACATAAAATCAACAACTAACAACTAATTTTCTATTTAACGTCATTTGGTGCAGTCTTAGATGATTTTAGTAGGTATAAACACTTTAATCGCCCGTATCTCAAGGACCAATGATGTCTACTTAGTCGTGATAGTTTTTCTTTCAACTTCGTAATATGCGCTTTCATTTAAGACTTTTTACAAATTTTTAGTACTTGTAGTTTTGGCCGTAGGCGGCACTTAACTCTAACTAAAATTTGCGTTTTAAAACTATAGTTTGACTAAGGAACCCTAAAAATGAAGTCGTCTATCAAAAATATACATACATACATACATACATAACATCACGCCTTCATTTCCAGAGTGGGGTAGGCAGAGCTACAGAAATACCAACAACTCTAAAAAGACTTGTTGATAATTCTGTAACCACATTTTGCACAATAAGGCCAAGAAGTTTACTAGTGTATTAGTGACAGGTTGCAAGCCCATCGCCTAACAATATTCATCATCATCATCATCATATCAGCCGAAAGACGTCCACTGCTGGACATAGGCCTCCCCCAAGGCTCTCCATTCAGACCGGTCCTGTGCTTTTCGCATCCACCGCGTTCCCGCGATTTTTACAAGGTCGTCGCTCCATCTTGTTGGAGGCCTACCTACAGCTCGTCTCCCGGTCCGTGGACGCCACTCAAAAACCTTCTGACCCCATCGGTCATCAGTCCTGCGAGCAATGTGCCCCGCCCACTGCCACTTAAGTTTAGCTATTCTTCGGGCTATGTCGGTAACCTTAGTTCTACTATGAGGATATCATCATTTCTGATTCTATCACGCAGAGAAACCCCGAGCATAGCTCTCTCCATAGCCCTCTGAGCGACTTTGAGCTTGCTTATAAGGCCCATTGTTAGCGCCCACGTCTCAGATCCGTAAGTCATCACGAAGGTGGTCGTGGTTTTGCAGCATGAGCGCTGCTGGGGGACCAATTATACGTCATGTCGTTAAATTTTACCGTGTTAGCTTTTTTATCTTAAGGTTGTGTGTTCTTGCTGCTGAAGTGATTCTAACCTAGAATCATTCGCCACGTTCGTGATTCAATTCTAGAGGAGAAAGAGAAGAAGTGATTCGTGATTCACTTGATCAGGATTCAAAATCAACACTCGCAGCAAAAACCAACTTAGCTCTCTTGTTGCACAAATAACTATTGTCTCAACCTCGCAGTAAAATTTGCCGCAAAAATTTTTGCTTACTGTCTTTAAACAGCAAAACCAGCCTCTATCGTACGTCGTCGTCAATCGTCTCCTGCTTGTCCTTTCCATTTTTCTCCATCAGAATTAAGCCATACGTCCCATGAACGCGACACAAACGCTGGAGTGTCTCCGCATAATCTCTTTTTGTAAGCGGCTTTGCCGGGAAATAAGCGTGGCGTGTCTAAATTATGCAGCTCTCATAAAGCAGAGTGAAAGTAAGACGGCTTACGCATCGGTGGTGGGCACAGGCGATAGCGGGTTGGAGCTTTTACTTCATATTTAATAATATTTTTTCTAAATAAATAAAGTTTGGCAGACATCGCTTTGCAGTAAATTATATCAAAAATTATACATACATACATAACATCACGCCTTCATTCTCAAATACACACTCTCACATAAATGTGATAATATGTTAAACAAAAAAGGGATTCAAGAGATAACCAAATTTTCGTAAGTACCCCTTGATTCCCTTTTTTTGTTTATTATCACATTTTAAATTCACTTAAAGGCGTGTTGGTAGGCGTGTTTTTTAATTGTTTTTACAATCATATAAAGCAGTAGAGCTACAATGTAGCTTTGATAGATGTATGTAAATAACCTTCATTGACATGGTAAGTACATGAGTAATTAATTTGCTATGATTTTTTTATCAAAAATAATCTTGTTCCAATTTAGCACTGCATTTCTAAATACCATATTTCTCATTGTCTACTCAAAGCGACTTACTTAAAACATGCACTGAAGAATTTATAAACTGCATCAATTTGTACAGACTTCATCTAGTAGCTCAAATATGGGCTTTAAACTGCATTTTCAAATTGGAAAAAAAAATAACTCCCCAAATGTTGAATTTCGATTAAAGTATCTCGAACTTTATTTAAAAAAAAAATACATCCTCAACAAGTTTCATCATGTCTCTACACAAACACACACTAAAATCCCATACGATTGATAAAAAGTACGTGCAATTCATTTATCCATGATCATATTTGTTATGCCGCTGTACTTTACTAACTTGGACCACCCAAACCTCCGTCGTAGAGACTGTTACCGCGAGTTATAGTTTGTGTTATTACGTTTTTGCCGGCGTACGCGCAGATTTATAGTATTGTGCTTATTAAATGAAATCCCTACAGCCTGAGTAAGTTACAGCTTGTCGCTCATGTCAAGTACGTAAGAGATAGTTGTGACTTTGTTTTATGTCAATGTTTTTAGTGGTCGTATTCTTTAACACAACAAATAAATACATAAGGAACAATCTTACAATTTGGCCACGTTCCAAAATACTACGCGTGCCATATTCCCGTATACAGGGTCTCTGTTGTAATGGGTAAAACGATTGCTTTTGACTTTTACGCTTTTATTGCAAATTGTCACCTATATAGAATTGTCTAATAGGTTTTTTTTATGTTAAGGAGAAGGCACACGAGCACTCAGGCCACCTGATGGTAAGTGGAATCTGAGACCCATAGACATTTGAATTCTCAAGACTATAAATCCTAAGACCTCAAATGCGTTGCCAACCCTGAGGACTAAGATGGAATGCCTCTATGCTAGTAATTTCACCGGTTGTCTTATCCCCACACCGGAACGCAACAATGCGAACACTGTTGCTTGGCGGGTGGTTAATGGATAAGATGGTGGTAGCGATCAAACGGACCCTGCACAGGGTCCTACCACCGCTAAAAGGTATAAGTAAGGATGGAATAATATTATTATTGAGAGCGTCGGAGGCCTTGTGGCTCCTAAGCCACAAGGCCTCCGACGCGACCCCTAGGTCAACTCGTGATCGTAACGGTTTTTAGTTTTTTAAAACATGTTGTTAGTCACAAGTCTAACCTAACCTTGACGACACGTTGACCTAGTTGGTCTTCAAAGCTAGTGGTCCCGGGTTCAAATCTCGGTATGAGCAGATATTTGTGTGATGAGCACGAGTATTTGTTTCTGAGTCTTGGATGTTTTCTATTTATTTAAGTATATATAAATACATACATACATAACATCACGCCATCCGGGGTGGGGTTCAGAGTGGGGTAGGCAGAGCTACAGAATACCAACAACTCCAAACTTGTGGATAATTCTGTAACCACATTTTGCACAGTCAGGCTAAGATGTTTACCAGTGTATTAGGGACAGGTTGCATGCCCATCACCTAACGGCACTACAAGCCCTTATTCCCTTAGTCGCCTCTTACGACGTTACGACATCCACGGGAAGACATGGAGTGGCACTAATCTAACCCGGCAACTGGCAGTATATATTTCCCTATCTAAGTGAGTTTATCGTTACCTAGTACTTATATAGTACAAAGGAAGACACTGTTAACTGAGCACCCATAGACTTTAATACGTTGCGGTAAGGTTTATGTTCGTTTGTAAATGTACAGTTAACAGTGTCTACGATTGTACAAGCCTGGAGCTTAGTTTGAGACTAAGTCAATTGTTGTGAGGTTATTGTATATTGTTATATACTTTTTGAGAATATAATCTAAGTGACAATATGCCCTATTTGTGACTGAAAATTCAGGATTCTTCCATTAACCAGTACAAAATTAGAGGATGCTGAAAATGGCCCGAATGGCTTCAAGGAAAGGATGGTACGGCTGTGCTTCTTTGTCTTGATTAACTTGGGGCTGTGCCGTGCCCCAGTTTTTTATTTATAAACAACTACCACCCGCCAAGCAACAGTGTTCGCATTATTGTGTTCCGGTGTGGGGATAAGACAACTGGTGAAATTACTAGCATGGAGGCATTCCATCTTAGTCCTCAGGGTTGGTAACGCATTTGAGGTCCTAGGATTATAGTCTTGAGAATTCAAATGTCTATGGGTCTCAGATTCCACTTACCGTCAGGTGGCCTGAGAGCTCATGTGCCTTCTCGTTATCAAAATAAAAATTTGCTTCTGCCAACGACTTTGTCCACGTTAGTTTCGATTATCGTTATTTCCTCGGGAACTTTTCGATTTTTCGGTATAAAAAGTCTATGCCCATGTGTTAATCCAGTGTATATGCCATCTCCATTCTAAATTTCATCCAAATCCGACCACCCGTTGCAGTGGGAGAGAATAACAAAATGACACACTTACAAACTTTCGCATTTATAATATTAGTAGGATAAGTTTCTTATTATAAAATATGTCCTAGGATGACGAACGGTTTCTAAAAATAATAAAATGGTTCCTCTTAATATTATCTCAGCGGGCCTAGCTCAAACTAGATGACATGTAATCTAAACGTCAAAGAAAAATGGATATTTGATGTGACATCAGTACGCAGGTCCTCTTGAAGACTAGGTAATCGAACAAATATTTTTTTCCTATTAAAACTACGTAATTTTGCACGGGGAAAGGCAAAAAAATACTTCTTCATAAAGTTGGTGTGACTATTTCAGATAAAGTATGCTTTGCTATAACGATATCGCATTTGACGTGTTTTAGATTTGCTTGCGACTGTCGCCATGATTGTAAATTACATAAGATTTATCAAACCGTTGACAATACGGAAACACGTCAAATACGATATCGTTATTACGTGTAGAATCCCAGCCCAGGTCACAAATGGGTAAGGACCAAAAAGTTGGCCACGCTAACTCACTCAATTAAATTTTCTATGAAACTTTTCCGTTGTGACACGAAATTTGCTATACATTTGTAGGGATAATTTTCGTGTCACAACGGAACTTTTTTCATTTTTGTTGTTTGTATGGTTAACTACGCTTAACTGTGGTCCTACTATTTGGTCCTTACCTAAATAAAGATAGGTACTTGTATACATACATACTCCAGAAAACAATGTCATTTTCGTACATACACACATACATAACATCACCCCATAATTCCCAGAGTGAGGTCGGAAGAGCTACAGAAATACCAACAACTCTAAAAAGACTTGTTTATAAGTCTGCAACAACATTTTGCACAATCAGGCCAACAAGTTTACTAGTGTATTACTGACAGGTTGCAAGCCCATCGCCTAACAGTACTTACAAGCCTTTATTTCCTTCCTTTCTCATTTTAGTATAGACGTAAAAAACTATTGACAAATAAAGAAAACTAAATCTACAGTGTGTAATGTCCTACGTGTAAACCGGGGACAAAATCGCTGGATGTAAACTGAAAATCAGTATTCCGCTCGCTTTTCTAGCATCATTACCGCGGTAGTAGTATCGAATATTAATATAAAAGCACAGTATAAAAGTTAGGTTCAGGTCCCTACCGTATTTACCAAATTTAGTAATATGAAACGTGACTTATTGCGTTTATTCAGGGTCTATTCTACTGCGTTATAACGATACCGCGTTTCACGTGTTTTAGAATCGTTTTTGTCACAGTCGCCATTATTGTAAATGACATAAGAGTTATCAAAACGTTGACAATACGGAAACGTGATTCGTTATTACCGTGTAGAATCCAGCCCTGTGCCTTTGTTCAACTCGGTAACACAACATTGCCTTTGTAATGTTTATTTTTTTGGGGATCCTGTTTGAGTGTCCAAAGGCTTCTCCCCTTGATCTCCACGAGTTCCTATTTGGTGCCTCTTCCGACCAGTTGCTGAGGAATGGATAGCGGGCCGGTCACTCGTTCAGACCCCGTGCAAAAACATTCTATACAAAGTCGACGACAGGAATGACGTCACAGCTGTTGTTCCATGTTTAAAATATAAAGATTTTATAAAGAACATACATACATAACATCACGCCTTCATTCCCAGAGAGGGGTAGGCAGAGCTACTGAATTACCAACAACTCTAAAAAAACTTGTTGATAATTCTATAACCACATTTTGCAAAATCAGGCTAAGATCAGTGTACAGATCAGTGTGTGTGTGTGACCAGTGTATTAGTGACAGGTTGCAAGCCCATCGCCTAACAGTACTACAAGCCTTTATTCCCTTAGTCGCCTCTTACGACATCCACGGGAAGACATGGAGTGGTACTATTCTAATCCGGAACCCACACGGATTTATAAAGAACTTTGCATTTATTTCGTAAATTACTATGTTCAAGCCAGATGATGAGAACCAGGGATGGTAGAAAGAGACATCCTGCACCGAGTAAATGGGATAAGGGCAAATGATGACTATTTTCAACCGAACATCGTTGAATTAATGAGGATGGCGAAAAAAACAATCTAAACATTAAAAGATGTTTTAAAATTTGAACAAGTTTTGATTCTATATAAAATCTTATTTTTTTTTTTTTTTATGTTAAGGAGAAGGCACACGAGCACTCAGGCCACCTGATGGTAAGTGGAATCTGAGACCCATAGACATTTGAATTCTCAAGACCATAATCCTGAGACCTCAAATGCGTTGCCAACCCTGAGGACTAAGATGGAATGCCTCTATGCTAGTAATTTCACCGGTTGTCTTATCCCCACACCGGAACACAACAATGCGAACACTGTTGTTTGGCGGGTGGTTAATGGATAAGATGGTGGTAGCGATCCGGACGGACCCTGCACAGGGTCCTACCACCACTAAAACCACCAACAGACTTAATATTCAGGTCAAGCCTTAGTGTATTGCATTTTCTCCTAAATCGTATCATTGAAACTCAATTCTGGGTGTCATGCATGTTCTCTATTAAACCTCACTTACCCTCGTGAACATCACTAGCAATGACATTACACTGACTTATTTTCCAGGCCCAAATATGCGTTCTGGGGCGAACTTGAAAATTAATTCTGAAGCCCCGCGGCATAAGATTTAGTTGAGAGCAGGCCTAAATTTCCTAGCCTTTTGATGTGACTGCGGAGACCGAGTTAGGTTAAATACAACTCAAACTGAGTCTGAAACTCATTTGAGATATTGTATTTGGGTTAATGTGAGAAACTATTGTTTAATTTCCGACGCTGAGAATAGTGAAGGTTTTTTGATTATGATATCAAATGTCATTTAAAGCTCGGAAACAAGCTAGTAATTTAAAAGTCTAAACACTGTTCCGTACAGTAGAGACTTCTTTATTCTTAATAATAATTAAATGCATAACAACCTTGACTCCTTTAAACGCTTTATAGAACACCACACAAAGAAAATAAATATGGAAATGCAAAAACATGAAATTTTACATAGTGATAGTAATAGGTAATTTTTTAATTGATTATTGTATTTTTGTACGTCTTACAATTACTCGTAGTTTGTAAGTTATCTACTAACAATCTATGGATTAAGTTCAGGTCTAAAAAAAATATTTTTTTATACTTCATAAATGGATCTTGAATAAATTAGTCGTCGTTTCAAGTGAAAATTTTTCTTTTTGACTTGCTATAGTGATTTTAAAACATCAGCTACATCAAGAAAAAAACATCTAGATGCCACATATTAGAAGGAAAACTAGCAAATGCAAACGATTATAGAAGATTGTTTCTGTGTTTGTTTGTAAAAGGGGTGATCCATAAGTTTTGATAATCGGTATGAACAATCCACGTAATGATATTATTTTAATGAGAATATAGTTCTCAACCATCCATATCACTATACAACCTTAAATTAGAGGAAAAATATAGACACTATTCATTTGTTTTTCTGTGATAGGTATACAAAACATATGTATGAACAATTTTACAAGTCGGCAAAATAAGAGTGAGTTTTGTGATTATTTGTAGCGGTGTGGAGGAAGTCCTGATGAGATGAATTATTAAAAATTTCGTTACTGCAAATGAAACCTTGGTTTATCTTTATGAGGTTAAATAAGTTAACTTTGTAGTAGTTTTTTTATATCCAGCTCAGACAACAAAATGTAGGGTAGGCTTTTCGGCCTTTTTCAGGATTATTGAGGCCTACAAATAATAACGGTGACATTAGCTTTTACTAATGGGGCTCAAATAATCTACGAAAGTAACATAATTCTTTCAAAGTTATGTAAAAATATTAAATTTGTGGCAGGACTTTTGCTGCATTGACAAGGGTCCAACCAAATTTTAGAACTGATAAACTTCTGTTACGTAGCTTAATAAAGTAATGTTCAAAAACAATTATATAAAAATCAAAGGAGGTACAAAATTTGACCTTCAAAAGTAAAAATATTTTTAAAGAAGAAAAAGAACAACAAAAAAAAAAAAAAAAAAAAAAAAACGTAAAACACTACAACAAATAGTATGTATGTATGTATGTATGTATGTATGTATGTAAACACTTTATTGTACAAAAAAAAAACCAAAACAATACAAAAAATAAAAATAAAAAGATGTACAAAGGCGAACTTATCCCTTTAAGGGATCTCTTCCAGCTAACCCTTGAGAGATTGAGAAAAGTGAAAGGTTGTGCATCGAGTAAACAGGTGTACAAATTTATTTAGAGCACCCAAAAAACAAAAACTAACCAAAAAGACTATAAAAACAAAAAAAAAGAACCATAGAATAAAAACAATACTAATACATTCAAATACTTACATAAATAGATAGAAAGATAAACATATACATAAATAAACATACTTAAACTTACATATACAAAATATATGTATATATCAACATTTGGATAATTGATACAATATTTAGGAAATAGAGTCAAGCCAGAACTTTTTTAATTTGCCTTTCAGGGAATCTACCGATTGTGATTGCCTAATACCCGCTGGTAGCCGATTCCACAACCTGACAGAGTGCACAGAAAAGGATTTGGAATAGGATTTAGATTTGTGAGATGGGAAAGCGAGGGTGAGATTGGCCTTTGAGCGCAAACGGTTTTGGGAGCCGGTGGCCATGAAGCTAAAACGCTCAGAAAGGTAGGAGGGAGAACGAGGATTAAAAATAGTGTTAAAAAGCAGCGACAGGACGTGAACATTTCGGCGAAAACGAATTGGTAACCAGTTTAGCTGTGCACGGAAGTGGGAGACATGATCATATTTCCGCAGACCGAAAATGTACCGAATACACACGTTCTGGAGGCGCTCAAGTTTATCGAGCAGCCGTTCTGAGAGGTCCATATATGCAACGTCAGCGTAGTCTATGAGAGGGAGGAGGAGAGATTGCGCTAAAGTTATCTTGGTTTGCTGAGGAAGAAAATTCTGCAGGCGCCTTAGAGAATGAAGTGAAGCGAAGAGCTTGCGGCTGACATCGGTAACCTGAGTTGACCAGGAAAGAGTCTGATCCATTGTGACACCCAAATTTTTAACTGTGGAGGAAAAAGGAATTATGGCACCGTCAAACATCAAATTGGGAATCACAAGGTCAGACAGCCTCGAGATGTAGTGCGGGCTTCCAACAACAATTGCCTGCGATTTCTTTGCATTGACCTTTAATCCAAAATTAGTGGCCCACTTCTGGATCGTGGCAAGATCGTCATTGATAAGGTCAATCAGGGAAGGGAAGTCATCAAAACTAGCACCCGCATAAATCTGCAAATCGTCAGCGTATAAATGGTAAGAAGAGAGAAGAGAGGTCGTTATACCATTAATAAAAATAGAAAAAAGAAGAGGAGAGAGCACACCTCCCTGAGGGACACCAGCAGTGAGAGCATTCCAATCTGAATGATTATCATCCATCTTAACGCGCTGGCGCCTTCCAAGGAGGTATGACTGAAACCACATAAGGGCCGATGACGAAAAATTTAAATTTTTGAGTATGCCGAGAAGAATATTGAAGTCAACTGTATTGAAGGCACTACTGAAGTCCAACAAAACCAGGACAGTCAGATGTTTATTTTCTATATTTAAACGAATGTCATCGGTGACCTTGACCAAAGCAGTGACAACGGCGGAAACCGGATTGGAAGGGATTAAAGAGATGGTGCGTATTTAGAAAACGAGACAGCCTTTGATTGACAAAGTGCTCTATTATTTTGGAAAGTACAGGAAGAATAGAAATTGGACGATAATCGGAAAAGGATGCAGGTTTTGACAATTTTGGGAGAGGGAGCACATGTGCAAGTTTCCACAATGTAGGAAAACAGCTAGATGAGAAGGAAAAGTTAATGATGTCTGAAAGGATAGGAGCAATGAAATCCGCCACCATCTTGAGCATGTCTAAGCTTAGGCCATCCTCACCGACGGCCTTCGTTTTAATAGATTTCAGAAAGTCTATGGTCTCCTTTGGAGTAATAAAACCTAATTCAAAAGCGGGAAAGTCGGGGTCCGGGGCATTAGCAAGAAGAGATAGTGTATGATTCTTTACGGCAGGGTCTAAAGCGACCGGAGAAGTACTAAAATGCTTATTCAGGGCGTTGAGGTCCATTTTTTGGTTAGAAGAATGAGTTTGAGATTTGCCTACCCCTAATGACTTTAAGAATTTCCATAATTTATGTGGAGGACAATTATGTATAGACTCATGAATATAACGACGTCTTGCTTCCCGACACTTCTTGTTGCAACGATTTCGCAGAATGACATAGTTACGCTGACGATCCTCAGAAGGGCTGTGACGCAGCCGCACGCGGGCGCGGTTCCTCTTCGCCATCAGGGCTTTGATATCCTCGGTCAGCCACGGCGCAGGATAATGTTTCATGCGCGTAGGCTTCAGAGGGGCGTGTCGGTCGTAAATTGCAAGCAATGTGCTGTTGAAAATCTCAAGTTTAAGGTCGATGTCAGTGCAAGTTTCGATAGACTGCCAATCAGCACTGTGAAGATCGGAGAGCAGGGCCTGCAGATTTATGTCGCCAAGATTACGACGAAGAACGAATTTGTGTCTAAATTTTGGGGGGCGAATTTTGAAAGAAGCGTAAATAAGGTCGTGGTTGGAAAAGGCAGCAGCATTAAACTGGCCGTGAAAGGAGACAAAATCAGGGGATGAGGTTATAATAAGATCTAAAAGAGAAGGGGGACCATTATGAGGGAAATGAGTGGGATCGAGAGGGAGAATACTAAGATTCAAAGAATTTACTATTGACAGAAGTTTAGAAGAGCGACTGTCGTTTTTAATGAGGCAAGTATTAAAATCTCCCATGAGCACACAATGTTCAAACTGTGGACAGAGGTCAGATAATATATTCTCAAAAGCATCGAAATAGCTTATATTGGAGGATGGACTGTAATAAACCCCGAGAAGTATCTTAGCATGGTTTAAGGAAACGCTGAGAAATAAGTACTCCGGTGACTTAATAGTCCCCGGAGTTTATAGTTAATGCGAAATGGTCCCGGCTCAGCATGTGCTGGCTGTAAAGCCAACGCTGATCTTCCGCCGGAACCGTTAGGTGAGAGCACGGAAGGTCAACAATTTTAAAGAAAGAAATAACATAAACGAAAATAAACTAAAAGTAAAAAATACAACAACAAAAAGAAAAAAAAGCTGAATGTGACGGGTGAAGTGTACAAGGAGCCAACCTTTCCTTATCTGCACACAGGTAATTTTTCATCTGTGGTCAGATCTGTGGACATAGTTGGCAGTTGGCACGTAACCTCAAAGTATCTGTTTCATTAATTTCACTATACAGAAACTATGGACAACAAAATTAACAAAACACAATCTCAACAATTTGCATGGCAATTCAGGCAGATGGGACATAAAATACAGGTATATACATAAATTCACTTTGCTCTTGACAAGTAACAAACAACAAAATCACAAATATACAAGGACAGCTACAAATTGTGGCGAAGTATTTTTTTCGTGGATAGCGCATGACATAAATTAGGAGTTTTGAACAAGTGGACAATACAACCTTACTATTAAATTGCATGGCATGGCAATTCAGGCAGACGAAACACAAATACATACATACATAACATCACGCCTTCATTCCCAGAGTGGGGTAGGCAGAGCTAAAGAAATACCAACAACTCTAAAAAGACTTGTTGATAATTCTGTAACCACATTTTGCACAATCAGGCCAAGAAGTTTACTAGTGTATTAGTGACAGGTTGCAAGCTCATCGCCTACCAAAACACAAATCATTGTTATAAATATAATATAAATATCAGGGGACAATCTCACACAAATTGACCTAGTCTCAAACTAAGCTCTTGGCTTGTAATATGGGTACTAGACAACGATAAACATACTTAGATAGAGAAATACATACTTAAATATATATAGAAAACATCCAAGACTCAGGAACAAATAAATATTCGCGCTCATCACACAAATATCTGCCCTTACCGGGATTTGAACCCAGGACCGCTGGCTTCGGAGGCAGGGTCAATCCCAACTAGGCCAACGTGTTGTATGTAATGTACTTTGCTCCCTTACGAACAGAGATGTGTGATACAAGACTTTAAAAGAAGATTCTTTATTTCAAGTAACAAACATAGTAGTAATCAGGCAGTAATATTGTGGGGAAAATATAAAACAATTGAATGACGTTATCAAGTTTTTGCAATCACAGAAAGTGTGCATATTCCAATAATGGGAATCGGTATAAAAACTTATGAATCTCCCCTCGTAGTATGGGCAAAGGAATCCTACACCGAGGTTATTGGCCGTACATGCTTCTGACGGATTTTTTTATATAAGCTCAGAGAGGATAGAAGGTACCATTATCCGCAATCTTTCCTCTCCCGAACTCCGAGACCAACTAATCTTGAAGGGTTTTACGTGTTTGTTGGAAACTTTACAATGTTCCTTATCAGTGGATACATCTTTTGGTACACTCGGCGTCGAAATCTGGCAAAAGACCCGTTGTATTGTTCAAGGTCACGACAAAAAAGCTTTTATGTAATTGAATTAATGGCCCTTTATCATCCACAGAAGAACCATTGTGACTTGTATTACAGGAAACATGGACAAGATAAACTTTTCAAATCGTGTTCTGAGAAAGATCATGCTTATTGTGGTTTATATTAAAAGTAAACTACTTTTATCATGTTTTTTGTTCAACATTTACTGAGAAAATGATAAAATAAATTTCTGCTAATGGCTAAAGAGCTTAATCGCCACATGGTCTTTTTTACGTTACAGCTAGAGTGCTAAACTAAAACTAAAAAATAAAACGTGGTTAAAAACAAAATAACGTCAGTCCGAATTACTAGTCTGAAGCGGGCGGCGTAGCAAATATTGATCATAGGTTTTTTTTTTTCATAGTATAAAAAATACCTTCAAAAATTAATTGCTGCCAATTATATGTATACATTATAAAAACATGGAATACAAAGATATTTTTAAACAAGTTATATTTTATAGATAACTTAAATCTTTTAGAGATTTAAACTCAAAATCGTAGATCAACAGACACAATTTTATTAAACTATAAAAGACAAAAAAGTCTCTTCAGTGATAAAAAACTCTATATTTATATTTTTTACAATTGCAAAACCCTATTACCTGTTTTAATAACATTACAATTATAACTTTCACTTAATTTTAGAGTGCCTTTTACATTTAGTAATATAACAAGCGAAAACCTGGTGACTCGGCAGGCCAAAATCGTATCCCAATTTGCAGGACGCAAAACGATTTACGACATCGCCTTTAACCATCGACACTTTGTTCATAATCGATATTGTAACTAAGCGGTAGATATTTCTGCAGATGTCTTCGTTTCAGCTGACTATACAATTCTTTGTCAATCGCCATCGCCACCCTCGGCTTACAGTAATCTAACAAACCGGCTTAAAACTCGTATAAAGACAAGATAAAATGGGAAATCTTTTATACCCCAAAAATGCCTTTGTAGGAACAGATAAAAGGAAGCAATAAACTCGTTGCTTATAGCGTTTTATTATGCTTGTCGGTAAATAGGCATAGTAAGTAAAATGCTGGCTATTACGTATTATTGTCTAAACAGTATTTTTTTTAAATGGTTGGTAAAAGTTTTTAGCCAGCAACACGGCGGGAAAATCACATTATATTTATATAGATATCTTGTTCGAGATACTTATCACCACCCTTAAAGTAGGTACCATTGAAGAGTTCCAGTGTCCATCTGTGGTCTTCATCTTTAGTTGCACCTCATTAAATGATACTTTTGGGAAAAAAACTGCTCGAGTTATTAACGAAAATATCAAAATTACAATCTGTGGGCCTTTTATTTTACGTACATGAGATCAATCCAAAATTAGCCATTCAAAAGAAAAAAAATCGAATCGTTTTATAAACGTCGAAGTTATGAGGTGAAACACATGAAAAACAGTGGAATCGAGAACCTTTTCCTTTTTTTCAAGTCGGTTGTAAAGAATGCTTTATCTATTAAATACTAATGTTCGCCTGCGGTTCCACCCGCAAGGAGGTCGTTAATCGCTATGGACTGTCCGATTTTTGGGGAAAAAATATGAACTGAGTATGACCAAAACAAACAAAGTGATTTTACGAAAAGCAGTAAAAAGTGTCGTTTATTTTCAGTTACAATATTTTTAACATTTTGTAAGATTGACTTTGAGCTTCGCGTGTGTGTGAATAAATTCAAATATGATTAAGATGTTATCATCACCTTTAGAAATTCTAACTTTAGTTCGGCTGCCATACAACTGCTGTATGCTGTTTCGCGTTGGCCTAACTTGGCCAAAACCCGGGACCAGGTCTGTCTGTACCAACTGATACTGACCTGGTCCCGTGTTAGATTCCCGGTATGGCTATTATTTACTTCTGAGTCTTTGATGTTTCTATGCTTATGTATCGTTATACCCTTTTTTTGTGGTTGAAAAATCTCTTCTAATATCTGAACTATTGAGGGTGCTGCAAAATATATCAACATTCACTCTAACGCATTGGCAATAGAGTAGTGACCAGATATTTGTGAGCACCTTGTTCGCCCCTATATATATGATGGCTACTGTACGAGTACAAGTCTAGAGCGTAGTTCAGGACTAGGTTAATTTGTGTAACATTTATCTATTTATGCAAAATAAAGCGGAATTATGTACCTACACTTGAAAATCGGTTATCTTTACTCTTTATCTAAGTATAACTTAAAAACTTGGTTATTTTATAAAGGGTTTCGATATCTTTTACCCATAGTATGGGTGGCTTTATAAGTTGCTTTAGCTGCCCACTTTGTCACGTTAACGTAATTGTTTTTTAATGTTTTTAAGAGGACACCTGATGGTAAGTGAAATCTGAGACCCATAGACATTTGAAATCTCAAGACCTTAATCCTAAGACCTCAAATACGTTGGCAACCCTGAGGAAAAAGACGGAATGCCTCTATGCTAGTAACTTCACTAAATATAGGAACTGCAGCACTAATTCTGTCGTAAGCGTTAAAGCACAATAGAAAATTGATCCAAAAATAATAGTGGCCGATCTCTTAGTAATTGACCTAGTCTCAAACTAAGCCCTAGGCTTGTACTATAGGTTCTAGATAACGATAAACATAATGATCTACTCATGTGCTTTATGCAGCCAGAAGTACATGAGGACTGATATACTTAAATAAGGTTGATACAATTTGCATGAGCATTCTTGTTTTTTTTATGGCTAGGAGAAGCCCACCTGAAGGTAAGTTAAATCTGAGACCCATTAACATTTAAATTCTCAACAGTAATCTCAAGACTGCAATCGTATGTCTAATGTACATAATGATGTGATTGTACGCGGCTGCCGTTTAATTTGTATAGAAACATTTAGCTTAACCCATTAACTAGATTCAAAAATCATAATGAACTTTTAAGATAAAAACAATGTGCAACAACATACTCGTAACACTCAATTGTCATAACAATCATAATAATTGTTATGCATTTTTAATCAATATCTTCTTACTAGGTTATGTTAGGTTAGTTCTGTGAGCAAATTAGTAGAATTCGTTTCTATGCAAATCGTTAATTACCCATTGTACGCAAATAAACGTTTTATCTATCTAATGTTTGGGAAAGTGAGGTGTGTTTCAAGGGTTCGTGCTAAGGATAGATTCTATAAAAGAGTAGTCAACGTTTTTGTATAGTTTGAGCGTAACGTATTATCAAAATGTTTCAGCCAGAGCTACTGTATTTATTGTATGTGCAAGCGGTATCATTTTCGGTAACATTAAGGTTCCGTTGCATGTCATAACCACAGGCTTATATTGCTTTCTTGAGACAAAACGACCTAATTGCAAATGAACAGTAAATGCAAATTCAACCTTCAACTGTTTTCTATAAGGTTTGAAATGCTACAGGATTTTATTCACCGATGCGACTTTAATTTGAAGAAGGTTTTGTGGAGAAAATCACCGAGTGCAGGCATGCACCCTTTGTTATGCAGTCGAGGCACTTAAACACGAAATAAGTTGTTTGATGTGAGTAAAGGTCATAAAAGTAGGTTTCATTATAAACACGTTTTAAAGTAGCAAAATATGGAGTGGACGAGGTTTATTTTATAAAAGGTGCACTTTCACAAATAATTCTTAAGTTTTTATGGTAAAAAGAAGGTAAACGATACAGGTTACCTGATGGAAAATGGTCACCGTCGCCCATAGACTTTAGCAATGCCGTGTAAAGTATGTTGTGCTCCTCTTTCCTGAGGAATAAAGAAAGGTGATGCATGTTTTTTTTCGTTTCTGGAGAAACAGATGCAATAGATACGAGAAGATATTCAAGGTTGTTTTTAACCCTCAATGCTGGGTGTTATATGTTTAAAGTGGGTGTCTATCATTTCATCAATGCATCTTTCATCGAATGTATCATTTGATTGAATTTCACTTCGTTTCGGACGCTATTTTCTGCTAAAACCATCATGTTTTGAGGGTATCTTAAACATCTAACCTAACCTAACCTACGTAACTGATGTTTAATGTACCCTGAAAATATTATGGTTTCAGGAGAAAATAGGGTTCGATAAAATTAAATTCGATGAAATGATACATCCGATGAAATGATGGGTTACCGTTTAAAGTGTATCTGTGTCTGTTTATACGTCTGCGGCATCGTAGCTTCCAACACGGATAGACCGATTTGGATGCGGTTTCTTTGAAAAGCTAGTTAAATTACAATGGTCCTTTGCTAGGTTGTATTATATTGCCGTTTTGCTCTGGAAGTAGATGTCACCATAATAGCGGTGTTTTTTATCTATTTTGTGCGTAGCAAAAAGGCTCGCAAAATTCGCACGGTGGAGTATTTTCAACAGAACTATCAAGATGGTCTGGTTGTATGTACTTTCCGAAGCTTCTTCTTTACTTAATAGATACGGTCACGAGCGTAAATATAAGACCCATTTTAAAAAAAAAACTGCTTGAAGTGAGAGTTACTTAACTCAGAGGAAACTCAACGTTTTTGCTGTAGAATATGAGATTGACTTTGGACCGAGGCGTGTCACAAATTTATGTCTTTGACTGTACTATACTTGCCATCAGAAATACTTCTGTGTACTTAATTCAGTATTCTCGTCCGACGCGATGCCATTTCAACAATATCAAAGAACAAGACGAGCTCATTTGGGCTATGATTAAGTTTCCAAAAGGGATGCGACTCAATTCGGCTTTTGGCTCGCGGTTTTAGTACATACTGAAGCAGCCTCGGTTAAATAGTTGAAAGTAGATCTCAAAAGTTGTCTATTTGATCTGGTGGTTTTATAAAACCATAAGGTGGGCTCGCTCGTAGGTTAAATCACTGTACAAATTGATTTGACGACACGCTAGCCTGTCACTACCAACGGGTAGTGACCCTGCCTTCGAAGCTAGAGGTCCTGGGTTCAAATTCCGGTAAGGGCAGATATTTGTGTGATGAGCATGAGTATTTGTTCCTGAGTCTTGGATGTTTTCTATGTATTTAAGTATGTATTTCTCTATATAAGTATGTTTATCGTTGTCTAGTACCCATAGTACAAGCCTAGAGCTTAGTTTGGGACTAGGTCAATTTGTGTGACATTGTCCCGATTTTAAAGTTAGTAACTTTTCTTCGGTGTGCGAGGAAAAAAACCACCAATAGGATTACTTAATTTTCCTGACCTCAGCGGAGCTCTCCTATTGGTGGATTTGTTCCTCGCACACCGGTCTACTTCTTCGCACAGCTTTGGTCTTAACTAAACAAATTAAAACCGACTACTGACTGTCAATGAATCAAAAATAAGAAGGAAAAAAAGTGCCACGCAAGTTTTTAATCTACGAACTCACCTTTTCACGCTAATGAAAAAGAAGATTTACAGGGTATGTATGTATGCCATAACGCTAGATGGATGGACAGCATTACCAAGTCACTGGGGAAAAAATGGATGAAGATATCCTGAAGAGAAGGCAATATCTTATCGTTTCTTACAGGTGGGCCCTTTCGGATACACTTCGATTCTCTTAGGATCTTTTGTGCAATTACATACATACATACATAACATCACGCCTTCATTCCCAGAGTGGGGTAGGCAGAGCTACAGAAATACCAACAACTCTAAAAAGGCTTGTTGATAATTCTGTGACCACATTTTGCACAATCAGGCCAAGAAGTTTACTAGTGTATTAGTGACAGGTTGCAAGCCCGTCGCCTAACAATACTACAAGCCCTTATTCCCTGAGTCGCCTCTTACGACATCCACGGGAAGACATGGAGTGGCACTATTCTAACCCGGCAACCACACGGGCTATGGGGTTTTGTGCAATTAACCTCATCTTAATAAAACTCATTGGTATATGGTGGCCGCGGGGGTTCGATCTCGGTACCTTGCGATCACGAGTTGACCCCCTAAGGCGTACACTCAGCAGTGGGTGACCATAGGCTGATAAAGAAGAAGATGTATGTCTGGTACATACGTCATAGCGTATTAGGACCCGCCGAAAAAATCCCTTTCAAATTTGGTTTCTGCCATGATGCCAGATACCAGCACTAGAAGTCACCAACTCAGCTCTTTCGCTCATTTCGCGCCACAGAGCTGCAAAGGATTCGAAACACTTGAACTCATCGGTAAAAATGTCGCATCTGTAATAGAATCCTTATTGAAGTTAGAGTCCTGTCTTTAACAGAGTAGTGTTGAGTTTTCTCTGTCGAAAAATATACATGGATCCTTTTCATTTGGAACGGCTTGCTTACTCCCCACTTTGTGCACAACGTTGGCTAAAATGGTTTAAAAATGGAACGCGGAATTTATCTCTGTCTCTGGACTAAATTAAAATGAGGTAAAATTTGTTACTTCTGAGTCTTAGCATGAAGATAATTTGGAAAAAGTTTCGTTTTACGTGGTTTTCTCCTCGGGGACTCATTTATCATGGTTGTTTCGGCAATATTACATTTAACCCTACTGAAAAAAAGGATATTTTAAATCCATTCCTTGTTTACTTTATAAAATAACTAACACTGTTATTTATGAATGAAAAATAGCTTAAGTGTGCTTTGTACTCGTTTTCAATGCGACATTTAAATTAGATAGAAAGTGACAAAGAATGCTTTACCTTATATAGGTTTATTGTGCGTTAATGAATAAGGTGGTTGAGGCTTAAAGTTATCATAATTAGGTCATCTTAATTTAACCTAGTAATATAAATCTCCTGCTTTTCCTGCCTTTTCTTACCTTTTAGTAATTATTTCGTAATCATTGTATTCAATTTAAATAATTAAAAATAACAAACTTACTAAATTACCCTGGTAATGAAAATTAGGTCCAAAAAGTGTCGTATAAACATACTTTATAACATCAACCGCCCCACGGACTATTTCGATCGATGTTCTATGATATATCTCATCGGTTCTAATCCTTTTTATTACGTGTCTATCACGATTTTTAGCGGTGGTAGGACCCTGTGCAGGGTCCGTCCGGACCACCCGCAAAGCAACAGTGTTCGCGTTGTTGTGTTCCGGTGTAGGGATAAGTCAACCGGTGAAATTACTAGCATAGAGGCATTCCATCTTGGCATCGCATTTGAGGTCTTAGGATTATAGTCTTGAGAATTAAAATGTCTATGGGTCTCAGATTCCACTAACCATCAGGTAGCCTGAAAGCTCGTGTGCCTCCTCCTTAACATAAAAAAAAAATATGATACAACATAGCAATAAGGAACTGACCAATAACAAAATCGCTCAATATCGTACAGGCCCGATCTGCAGGGCCAATTAGGGACGCGCGAGTGCGGATGACAAGTTGCGACCCTCGCCCGACAGCGCCTCTATCGGGATTACAACGCAACAGTTTGTACTGTACGCAAAAAGAACAGTTTAAGTAGACATTCAGTGAGTAATGCAATTAGTGAGTTTTTTTTCATAGGTTAATTTGATAGACTAATTTCTACTGAAACCTTAGACCTGTGATAACCATAAAAATATATATGCCTGTCTATGAAATAAAGACATTAAATAATTAAATAACATTAACTATGTAGACATATTAAGTAAATAAATAACATGTCAAACTTATAAAACACCAAACCAAAACATTACATTTCGCTCAAGAATTATTGTTAAGTGGCCTTAACAAAAAAGTTAATGTCGCTCATGTTTTGTTAATATCAACAGAATAATCTTTGCAAATTTATTTATTTCATTAATTAGAACGGCATTACACCAATTACACTAATTAATCTAATTAATTATAACATTAGAATAGAAACAATACATAAAAAGACAAATTAAATAAAATCAATAAACACGTGCATTTTTTTTTATGACTAAAACCATAATAAAATAAAAGTTCATTACAATAATTCTTGGTGATTATTTGTAAGGATAAATGGTATATCAATAATAAATGTTTATAATTAAAAAAGGAAAACGTTGTATAAGTAGTAAAAAGTAATAATAATAATAATAATAATAATAAAAATAAAACAATCATTCATCGACCTCACAGAACCGTAAGCACTCCAACAAAATTTTGCTCCATTTATCCACAAAGATGCATGGGTTTACCCTTGTATCACCAACAATCATTTTATATAATGTTTAACTTTGATAGATTGTCGCTAGCTTCCAAGGCAGGGCTACTACTAGCTAGGCCAGCGTATTTTTTTTATGATAAGGAGAAGGCTTACGAGCACTCAGACCACCTGATGGTAAGTGGAATCTGAGACCCATAGACATTTAATTTTTCAAGACTATAATCCTAAGACCTCAAATGCCTTACCAACCCTGAGGACTAAGATGGAACGCCTCTATGCTATAAGATGGTGGTAGCGATTCGGACGGATCCTGCACAGGGTCCTACCACCACTAAAACTGTCGTTGATGCCTTGGATAACTAAGAAAACCTTAGACTTCAGGTGCGCCACCATGGACGTAGGGGTTTTTCGACTCCTCGAAGGCCAATACACTGTTAAGGTGGGCGAAGGAGGTGCGGGTAGCCTTGCCCTTCCACTTCGTTGTCTGCGGAGCACTAATCCTTGGTGTGGCGCACATAAAACAAACATTAACATAATAAAGCAACTCATATCTGACCGTGTTTTAGTAAAATTGTCGGGTTTGTACTAATCGTAGCAAATTTTACGCTTGTATGTTTTAGGCTACTTCCTGACTTGTCGGTATGCGTGCAGGGCTGGAATTCTACAAGGTAATAACGATATCGTTTTTGACCTTTTTCTGTATTGTCAACGTTTTGATAACTCTTATGTCATTTACAATAATAGCGACTGTGACATAAACGATTCTTAAACGAGTCAAATACGATATCGTTTTAACGCACCTGAATAGAGGCCCAGTAACACGTAAAGGCGGCGGAAACGCTGCGCATTGATTGGTAGATGCCACTGGTTGCCTAGAAACCCTTACGGTTTCCGTGTTTCACTGCAAGCAAACCGACAAATCAAGAAGCGGCCTTACCGTTTTAATTTTGAACTTCTGTTGTAAAGGAAATACACCGTTAAAAAATATTATGAAAAGTAATCCGCTATCTCTTATAGTTAGTAAAGTTTCTACCCGGGAATCCTCAAGCCGAGAATTACCGGGAAATCTTTCAAACTCGTTCCCGAAACATTTAGCTCGAGAAAAGTTTAAAAGTCGAGAAATTGTTGTTGCGGATAAATTTCCCTTAGCCTATTTCATTTAATTTTTAAAGCACGTGGCGACGGCATCCTTTGACAGTGTGGCACGTGGCGATCAGTAATCCTTTGATTTTTGCCGAGAAAGGCGGGGCGCGCGTTGCGATGCCGTCGCTCGCGCCGATTTCATTCATAAGTGTAACAAACTCTCGCTGTGCTCGGTCAGATAGATCGGAGCAGAAAGTGCACGAAGTGGCAAAAACGACTAACGGTAAATACAATAAAAGGAGTAGATGCATCTTATGTAAATTACATTGTACCAAATCGACTTTGGGTTGGGCTATTCGAAGTTGCAAACCAAAATGTCCCAAGATCATAGCTCGTAGGGATTTAAACTTAAGCGGACTAGTGAGGTATTTATATCCACAAAATTATTTTTAAATTTAAACGTTCTCAGAAATAGACTCGATTCAATTAATTGAAGCATCTACCAGTTCTAAAGAGGCTGCGCCAAAAAAAATAGAAGTAGTTCGGCTGAATGTACTCGTTATCGTATGCTGCAGCAAACATTAGAATTAGAGGTTTCATTTGAAATGTTTATGCAAAATTATTGCCGAGCTTAAGTTCACAAATTGAAAGTGAGATAGAAAGTAATTACAATTATTTAAAGGTTTTGGAAGGAAAAAGATTTTCATGTAAATATTTGATGAAATAAGGAGTCATTGACGGCATTTTCTTTATTGAAGAAAATATCTAAAGTTCCAGGGAATTCCCGAGATATTAGCTTCGAGAATTCTCGGGACCCGAGAAATAATAACATACCTACCTACAGCTTTTTAAACGGACGGACGGACGGACAGTATTCACTAAGTAATAGGATCTCGTTTGACTGCATTCTGATACGGACCGCTAAAACAGTTAATTTTATTAAAAACGAGGTTTGGATTAAATAGATTGTAAATACATGTTATGTAATCGGAGACTCCAATGTATTACAAATATCAGCCGATCGTTATAGATGAGAACCGTTCCTTATTTTAATTGCAACATAAGCGGAAAAACTAGTTAGATCTATGTGATACACGTTTTTTCTTCCTTTAAATTTACTAAAGCACAAAAAAGGGACGACACGCTAGCCTAGTTGTTAGTGACCCTGCCTTTGAAGCTAGCGGTCCTGGGTTCAAATCCCGGTAAGGGCAGATATTTGTGTGATAAGCACGAGTATTTGTTCCTGAGTCTTGGATGTTTTCTATGTATTTAAATATATCTATATAAGAAAGTTTATCGTTGTCTAGTACCCATAGTACAAGACTAGAGCTTTTTTTGGAACTAGTTCGATTTGTGTGACCTTGTCATATTTATTTAGTTATTTTTATTTATGAAGTAAAATTTATGATTGTGAAATACAAGATTGCTATGATAATTTTAATTTTAATCGTTTCTTCAACTCTCGTTCGTTTCTTTCTTCGTTTGCGGGTGGTAGGACCTTGTGCAGGGTCCGTCCGGATCGCTCCCACCATCTTATCCATTAACCTACCGCCAAACAGCAGTGTTCGCATTATTGTGTTCCGGTGTGGGGATAAGACAGCCGGTGAAATAACTAGCATAGAGGCATTCCATCTTAGTCCTCAGGGTTGGCAACGCGTTTGCAGTCTTGAGAATGCGAGTGTCTATGGGTCACAGTTTCCACTTACCATCAGGTGGCCTGTGTGCTCTTTTGCCTACTCGATGCCATAAAAAAAAAAAAACTCGTTTTTTTTTTTGCCACCGGTACATAGAGTTGACCTGAATTTTTACTGTTTCCAATCTAATTTCAGATTTATAAATCTTTTCTTTTATAAGCTACAAAGTTAAGAGTTTGGGAGATGCCAAACTGAATAGAAGAAACTTGGGACTTGCTTCGTGAATGCCCTCGGGACCAGGAAGTTTTAGAATTGTTCATCTATTATTAGTGTACACATTTTTTATGGTATTGAGTAGGCAATGAATCACATGTCATGCCACCTGATGGTAAGTGGGATCTGATACCTTTGAATTCTCAAGACTACAATCCTGACACACAAAGAGGACTAAGGTAATAATGCCTCTATGGTAGTTTTCTCCGGATGTTTTATCCCCACACTGGAACACAACACTGCAAACACTTGCTGTGTGGGTTAAAGGATAACATGGTGGTAGCCATCAGGATGGACCGCGCACAAGTTCATATGTCTAGTTTTTTCAAGATTTCTCCTTTTTCATGTTTTTGGTTGATAATCAAAAATGCCATACACTTTTTCAGATGCAAACTATCTTCATCCCACATTCTTTGCGCGAATGCAAATAAAACCATCCCCTATAATTGCCCCTATCGGGGTCCGGGGAGGTAGGTAATCGAGGCAGCATAATGTGACCTCTTAAACGAAGCGCAGTTACGTGTATTTTCCTTCCCCACCATGTTATTCTCAACTCATCTTACTTTTCAACTCGACGAGTGAATTATGGGTTTTCCCCACCTGTTACCACTAATTTGTTACTACTGGTGACAGCTGGGTTTTTTTTTCTCACCCATTACCACTGGTAACTACTGGGAATAAAATTTCCCAGTTGTTACCACTAAAGTAAAAAAAGTAGTAATCACTAAATATTTTAGTGGTAACAAATGGGAAAAATATTCCTACTTGTTACCACCAAGTACTTTAGTGGTAACAGGTGAGATAAAAAATCCCAGCTGTTACCAGTGGTAACAAATTGGAGGTAACAGGTGGGAATAACCCTGAATTATTAACTGAGAAGTGTAAGTTTTTCCATCAGAGTGTACAAACAACATTTTGGGCGTGTATTTCCAAATCTCAGCTTGGGCAACCTGCCCATGATCTCGCGAGAAGACAATTTTAGGGTTCCATGGTCTAACTAGTTTTGCTATGTCCGTCCGTCCGCAGCTCAATTAATTCTTGAGATATAGGCAAGTAGAATGTTTATACTCGTACTTAATAAAAAATCATATAAGACATCAACAAATAACTTTAAATAGTGAATTAGTTTATACTTGTTTAATGAGATAGTTTTTTGTGTTTGTAGTACTTAACGGCTTCAGAACCCTACACTGATCATGGTCCGACATGCTCAGTGGTATTAGTGATGCTAGGTTTGTGACGTTCGTTTGTCTGTTAAAAGGTTGCGTGCGAATTGCTTTTTATTTTTATTTTTTCTTAGTATAATTTGGTCTTTTTGATTAAATAATTTATGAGTGTGTAACCTTCCGTGGTTTCACCTGATGGTTCCAACGGGAGACCAGCGCTGACAAGTACCAGCATTAGGCTGAGTTTATTCTTCTTGTGCATATTTATCTGTTCTTTGTAATTGTTTGTCACGAATTTATGTGTTTCTTTTTTTCTTTCTTTCTTCTTCTTGCTCGGTTTTTACGAGAATAACACCTCTGCTAAGTCCATTCCTGCTGACTTGTGAAGATATTGCATATTCAATGAGAAAACAGAATACCATCAACAAAACAATTATTTGTATGTAAAAATATACAAAGTGGAATTAGCCGGTGTACTGTTTTTCCATTAGGAATATAAAAAAATGGATTTAGTTAGAAAAAGATACAGTTGAGTTTAATAAGGAACGGTTTCCGACAAAAAACATTATAATATATTATGACCGTTATGTTTTATGATCCGTAATGTATTTTGAATTTTATATATTACTGGGAGTTTTCCGCGAATCTGCCTACGTAGAAGTGGTTTATTGCTGTACTCTCAGGAACCATCTAATTTTTCAAGATATTGTTTGCCTGTGTCTTAATCTAAAATATAATCTATCTGTGTGCCAAATTTCATCTAAATCCGATCAGCCGTTCTGGCGTGGTTGAGTATTTCATAATTTTTTTGCAATTTTTTTGTACACAAAATCACACCTTCATTCCCAGAGTGGGGTAGGCAGAGCTACAGAAATGTAACCATAATTTTACACATTCATAATAGTAGTTTTTTTTAAATTGAAAAACGTATTATAAATAAATGAACTAGAACTTTTGAATTTTTGAACAGTATGATGACACTTACCTCTACGAAACCCTACGAAGGAAAAATCTAACTTTTACTTGAAGATTCTATTATACTGTCCCAAAAAGCAATACCTTTCCTTGAAGCAAAGCCTCAATATACATAAAACATCAGTAATTTCAGGAGACAATGACATATGAAGATTGTTTTCATTGCTTACACCCAGCATTAATATCGCCGTTGGGTTTCTCCCTCCGAGGAAATAGGCTGAGCGGTCACTTAAATGTTGTGTACGAATTTAAATGGAAATTATTTTTCATCTCTCCTCGGTAATCAAGAATTTCCATATCTCATTTGTGTTGACGACACGTTAGCCTCGGTGGTTGTCACTCTGCCTCTGAAGCTTGCGGTCCTGGGTTCAAATCCCGGTAAGTTTAGATATTTGTTTGATGATGAATATTTGTTCCTGAGTCTTGGATGCTTTCTATGTTTTTATGTATGTAACAACAAATACTAAAAACAAATTAAAATAAGTATTTAAGGGGGGCTCACGCCAGCAAACGTGTTTTTTTGTAGTTTTTTGCTCGATATTAATAACGGCAACAGGTAGACACTTGAAATATTTACAGAGTATTTACTTCAATAATAAATAATTAAATTCATATTTAAGAGGGGCTACCATACAACAAACGTGTTTTTTGCAGTTTTTTGCTCGATCTTAATACAGACACCGTGGTTGTGTACAGTAGATAATGGTACGGAACACTTCTTGCGTGAGTCCGACTCGCACTTGGCCGATTTTTTCTTTTTTGCCGATCAAGGTAGGTTCCAGATTGGCAGACTTTTACGAGAAAACAGTGTGCATTTATATTTGCCGATTAGCTCTGTAACTATTATTCTAGTTATGCTCTGTTTACTAACGATAGTTCAAGGTAACATTTTGCGAATTTGCAGATAAAGTTTCTACCTCTCACGCCAATAAACAGTATCTCAAATTCAATACCCAAAGTAGATTCAATCCTATTCTATTAGCATTTGCTACAGGGTTTTTGTCTGCGATACTACCATTTGTGTTAGCAGGGCAGGGGCCCTAGCCAAGATGCGAACGCTCCTAACGTTTTTCTTTTCTATCGCTCAAATTGTATTGGATGACATTCTCGTGCGTTTCGATAAACCACGTGGTCAACTGTCATCCTATACATTTTGAGTGATAGAAAAGAAAAACGTTAGGAGCGTTTGCATCTTGGCTAGGGCCCCAGGATTAATGAAGTAAGTTGTACAAACGAGAAGGTTAAAACTTACTGACAAAGCCATCGAACCAAACTATAAATAGGGTTGTAAATAACAAACGCACTCAGTCAGTTAATGACGATGAAGTGGTTTCTAGTAACGATTTTTCATATACAAGTTTTAAGAAGGAACGAGTTAATAGTCTGTAAAATGCCTCCGAAAACGGCGCTAAGTGTCGTAAAACAAACGGTTTAATAACAATCAATCTACTAATAATATCAATTACTTTACTACCACTTTACTTTACTTAATTAAAAATAAAATAAATTAACATCTGGGGAAAATCTTACTTAAATTGACCTAGTCCCAAACTAAACTCTAGGTTTGACGACACGCTAGCCTAGTTGGGAGTGACCCTGCCTCCGAAGCCAGCGGTCCTGGGTTCAAATCCCGATAGGGGCAGATATTTGTGTGATGAGCGCGAATATTTGTTCCTGAGTCTTGGATGTTTTCTATTTATTTAAGTATGTATTTCTCTATATAAGTATGTTTATCGTTGTCTAGTACCCATATTACAAGCCTAGAGCTTAGTTTGGGACTAGTTCCAATTTGTGTGACATTGTCTTGTGGTTCCTGTGTGATTTCCTGTGTACTAAGGGTACTAGAAAACGATATAAACATTTTAGAGAAATAAATGTACAATTGAATTGAGTCACACAAACGAATAGCATTCGTGTACTTCTCTTCTACTAAACTACCGTAATTCCAAATAAGGTGCTTAGAGGCATTCCATCTTAGTTCTCATGGTTGGCAACGCATTTGGAGTCTTAGGATTGCAGTCTCAAGGCTATAAATATCTATGGGTCTCACCTTCTCATTGCCATAAAAAATGCTTAAATATATTAAGTACTAGCGGCCCACCAGCGGCTTCGCCCCGAGCAAATTTCTGACTTTCCCTGCGGATATTTCAGTTTTTTTCTTTCATAAGAACCTTCTGAGAGTAACAAACACAATAAAAAATAATTAGCGAAATCGGTTCAGCTGCTCTCGAGATGTGCGCTTAGCAACACATTCAGCGATAAATTTTTATGATATAGATTAAGTACTCGCACTTGTAAGTAGCACAAATATTTGCTCTTACCGCTAGATTTATAGGCAGGGTACTTAACTACTAACTAGGCTAAGGCGTCGTATTTTTTTTTTGGCATAGTCAATTATTTTTGTAAGTGCATGCGCTAGGAGTACAAACGGAGAGTCGTATCTGCTACGCTGCTATGCCGTAGTACTTTAACAAACTATCAGCGTAGCAGAAACGAATCGCATTCATGTACTTCGCCTTTACTACACTGTGCACTGCCGTAATACCAAAGTAGCTAACTGCAATTTAGTAGTTCAAGCATTCTAGACTCTATAAGTAAACACATTAAATTCAAAATGCTATTACAGGTTAGTTTTTTGGTATAACGGCAGTATAGACTTCAGTTGTTCTAGCACGAAGATTTCAATTATACGTCACTTTTTTGTATCACGTTAACTATTCGATGGGGACTTGACAAAAGCGCGTGGAGCTGACCCCACGTGCTCCAGTTTAGTCCACAAGATAAAATAGTCTTTTACCGAACAATTGACCTCGCATATCATATCCATGGACTTATTTCTCTAATAAGTCCGTGGGAGTGTCTATAAATAACTCAACATTGGCGAAATACACTTTGTTAAAGTATATTTCGCCAATGTCGAGTAATTTATAGGGAGTGAAAGCCTAATTGATATTAGAATATTTGAACTATTCGAGTTGTAAGGGTAGAGATTTATTAAAAATAATGTAAAAGATCGTTTGTTTTAGCGGTTAGTACAACAAATATGTTCAGAGCTCGGTTTTTGAATTGTAAAATCATTTCGGAAAGTGTAGTCGAGAAGTAACTCGGATGACTTTTAACATATGATCGGAGCTTGCGCACTTAATACGTACCCAACATTGAGAACTAAGATGGAATGTCTCTACTAGTAATTAAACTGGTTTTCTTCTCCCCACACCGAAACACAACCATGCGAATACAGCTGCTTGGTGGTAGGTTGATGCTGCAGGTTCCTACCACCACTAAATTCCAAGCGTTTTTTATTATTCGGATAACAAAATTATTTTCCTTTTTATGTAACTCATTTACTGCGGCGTTATGATCTTCAACATCTGTTGCCTACATTAGAAGAAAGCTGCAAAGAAACTCCGCATTGTACAGATTTAATCTCCAAACAGCAGTAACTCGTAAATGTTTATTTGTTCCCCAGTAGCATTAATAACGCATTCTTACTTTATTAAAAGCACTCCGCGACTGTACTATCTTGAAAGCAAAAAAGCGTAACTCCCTAGAAATTTGCACAAACTTACTTCATTTAAGACACTTGGAGGCGCGTAGTTATTCAAGATGGAAACGTCGTAAGTCATTTTAATATTCAGTTGCGTTACATCGTTTTGTTTTAGGGGTATTACACATCTTCGAAACCTTATGTGGGCTATAAAACATCGTTACATTTACATTTCGCAGTCGTAACACGGGCAATTTAATCGCTGGTATAATAAAATTAATGGAAAATAACGAAGACCTTCTAATGTGGGGTTTCATGGTTGTTTACGTTTAGGATAGGTAAAGGGTTGTACAGGAAATACAGATATAATTGGAATAAACCATTTTTCATCACACATGCTCGGAAAGGGTGTTATAACACGCAGGCGTATAGGGCAGTTATAGCCTATTTATCGCCCAAGGGAGTAATGGGATTAGTTTTAAAATACATTGCATAATTTCAGACTAAGGTGTAAAATCAGCCAAGGTTTATTTTCTATATTGAAAACTTGGCTACAAACTAATTATACTGTGTAAATAAACTTACACAGTATATTTAACTGCATTATATTTATATTTTACTATTATTTCAGAGACATTTGCGATTATTTTTATTAAATTTGATACAATAAGTACAATATGCTGCCCTCCTAAGCTAAAACACAGTATGTCAGATTCAATTGCCAAAGTAGATTCAATCTTCTCTTGTTAGGAATAAGGTTTTGATTGCTACAGGAGACTTATTTGACATACTGCTATTTGGCTTAGCAGGGCAGTATGGCCTATTGGAGAAAAACGCCTACGGAACCACTTTTTTATTCCTATACTTTGTAATTGAAGATAAAGACGAGCTAATTGATACTCGTACCCTGACTACGAAGCTAGCGGTTCCGGGTTCGAATCCCAGTATGGTTAAATATTTTGTGATGGCGTGAGTATTTGATTCTGAGTCTTGGATGTTTTACTAAGTAGTTATTAAAGTATTTATTTGTCTATATAAGTAATTATATTGTTGTCTAGTAACCAAAGTTCAAGGCTAAGAGGGTTTACTAGGTCGATTCGTTTGAGATGGTCCTCTGATATTTATTTCTCTGCTTACCCCACTCTAGGAATGAAGGCGTGTTGTTATGTATGTATGTATGAATAATCATTTCAAAATAAAGTTTTATCTACATCCATGGTATAACTTCCCTATAATATGTTCAGAAACGATAAGCAAATGACATACATTACTAAACATGTATCTGTGGTTGCATCATAATGTTTAAATTAAAGTGCAGGTAGCCGAAACTTTAATCACGTTCAAATTTCGAACATCTTCTTAGAACAATCCAGCAAACCTGCAGCACCCGCGCGCCCGCCCCCCACCTGCACCGCACCGCACTCATTTGTTTCGAACTCTCGAATAGTGCGTAGACCAGAAAATAAAGTTACTTGAAAATGTTTGCCGGATTGTACATATTGTAGAAAATTTACGATATGTATGTAGATAAAGTTATGTATGCGACTGTACGCATAATTAGGCATTAAAACACTCGTGTGATCTTATTATGAAACTCGCCTTCGGCTCGTTTCATAAAACCACACTCGTGCTTTAATGCCTCTCATTATGCACCAGCCACATAAATAACTATTAATTCATAGTTGTTAGAAAAAAAATAGGTAGTGGGGTTTATAAAATACATAATACAATAGTAAAGTCGAGTTGATATGTATACATTTCTGCACCTTATTCCAATAGGGTAAGGTCCAAAACTGCATACATATCTGAGAACTTATTGACTGTACATTACCGCACGATCCGCAAAAAGGCCGTTGCGAGACAAGTATAAGTTAGTACGGCCGAGCCACAATCAAAGCCCAGGCTAGTACCTATACAGTGTGTGACATCCATATGAATAAATATTTTGACAACAGTTAATATGCATCCTAATTCACATAAAAACATGTGTATTGTTAACATAATGTAAACTCTTTTTTTCATACTAACTAATTCGTATCGGTAACCAAGCTAACATTTGATTGCTTGTACCTAACTCGTTTGCCTCTTTGCATTACATTGCTGCTCGAGAATTTTTTAAAATTTAATAACTCTTTATTAGAAAAGGTAATTGTTATATTTTTTCGATAAAACCGTTCACAGCATCTAAAGCTTTACTTACAATTTGAGCTCGTATGGATGTCACACACTGTATAGTGCTTTTTTCCAACAATGCGAGAAAACATGGCAAAATTGATAATAATATTAAACATATTCCCAAAATTACTTTGAGAAAAACTATCAAATTACTAATAATTTGGGTTTACACAAAAATATTTAATTATGCGTATGAATATTAACACGTTCACGGACAGTACGTCGAGAGACGTGAACTAAGACATTCGCGATATAGCACTACGACTGCGGCCGGTTACTGTTTTGAATTAAACCAAAAGCGGAACTTTGTCCACGGCCGACTATTCCCCATAGCATTTATAGGAACCACGGACACCTGTGCCGTTTTAGGCTTGAACACAAGCCGCTAGTGCCACAGCAAAAAAGCTTTAAGGGAACTTCAACCTCATGTACTACCCTAAAAGGGGAACGACGCGTGTTGTGACACATAATGGCTGTGGACGTAACGGCCATGGACGATCGGCCACATTTGGTAAGGTTTCTCTGTACGAAATTACATACATATTTTCTGTCACACGGTGGCACAATGTTTGACATAACGTTGTGACAGTTTGGCCATGGCTTTAGCGAATGTTGTAAATAAGATTAATTTGTGCCATATCATGCAAATTTGAGAATGGTACTGTGTTCGCGAACGTGTTAAGGGATAAGAAAGCCTTTTTATAGCGGTCTAGAATATGGTTTTAACTTTTAAATCTGTTAATTAGTTTAGTATTGATTAAGGTTTTAATGATACTGGTAAAGAACACTACCATGTAGTACACCTTTGCCTCCCTTGGCTAAGTGTAGCTATAATTAATTTCAAAACTTAATATGGAATCCTATACAGCGCAGCGGTGTTTTGAATTACACTTTAATTCCAAAATAATAACTCATGCAAAATAAATCCATATAAAATGCTCTAGAGTAAGGTCTCAAAAGTAGTATTTTAAAATCGTGAAGCATCTTAACGTTAAGTTCTGGGACACCTGTGTATTATAGTGTTTTTTGTAATTTTATAAGTGTTTTATCTACACATTGCATTATTTAATGTTGAAATGATTTTTGTATGTTATAAGAGATAGGATGTTCCACTCTATTTGCTAAAGTATTTAACTGTTTTTAATTAAGGAGTTATACGAGTACGATTAATCACTTGAGATAACTTTAAGTAAGTTGTTTTAATATAGCGCCACGATACAAAGACTTAATGCAACAAAGTTAAATTCGTATAGTTATAAATTTTCTTCGTTAATAATACTTTCTTTATTTAAAAGCATTTAGTCTCATTTATTTACAGTTTATTTAAATTACTTGGTAGACTCAAAAGTGATCTGTTTCTTTGCAAGGGTTATAACTTACAAGGTTTTACCCTTTGGTCGCCAGTTTAATGTAATAATATTAAAAATGTAAGTGAATAAAAATACCTATTATTTCCTGTAAAATAACTAAATCATTGCGCATTCTAGACATACTAAGTACCGACCAGTAATGTGTCGTTGCCAGGAATCTTACCCAGGGAGGGAATATATCTTCCTTTGTTCATGCGGTTACAATAGGAAACATGCCTTGCTCGGTATTTCTTTTTTACATGTTATGTGTAGCCAAAAGAAGCGAATTTTAGCAATTTTTATTTTAGCTCTTTTCTACTCGGCGTAAAAGTCGTTTATCGCTTTCCTGCGAATTCTTTCCATTTTTTCAAGGTAAATACCCAATGTCTGTGTCTTTGAAATGTTTTTGTTTGTTCCTTTTTCTTGGCTCAATGCCTCAACTAATCGACATGAATTTATTGAAATTAATAGCATAGAGGCATTCATCTTAGTCCTCAGGGTTGCCAACGCATTTGCAGTTCATTCTTAAGATGGAATGCAAATGTCTATGCGTCTCAAATATCAGTCACTAATAAGGTAGCTTGTGAGCCGGAATTGCCATATTTTACCTTTAGTAACGCTTCGCAGCCGATTTTCGTAGCTGGCGACAAATGGGAATCTTAAATTCCCTGTTTACCGACCGCAGTTACGAATCGGCAATGAAAAAGTCTCGTTTAATAGCCAGTTACAAAACGGGATTTTTGTTCCCATTTCAAAGCTGGTTACGAACTTTTAGCTACGAAACTGTACCAAAGGTTATTTTATGACCATGTTTTTTGATTCTATCCCTTTTATTGACTGGAATATGGCAGGAGTAAGCGGTTGAATACGGACTCCGATGAACCTAATAATCAAATCAAATCAAAATGTATATACTTGAGAAGCGGTTACAACATTTGATTATGTAATACATAATACAATGTGATGAGCGCTCTCGCCGGCGACAGCATGCAAATGTGATTGTGTTTTATACTAATATTCTAAAATAAATTTTTTGATCATTTTTAAATGTTACACATTATTAGCACTTAATTAAATAAATAAATATCACACGACAATGTCACACAAATTGACAATAAATTCTAGACTTGTACTATGGTTACTAGACAACGATAAACTTACTTATATAGAGAAACATATACTTAAATAAATAGAAAACATCCAAGACTCAGACACAAATATCTGCCCTTACCGGGATTTGAACCCAGGACCCCTAGCTTCGAAGGCAGGGTCACTACCCACTAGGCTAGCGTGTCGTCAATTAATTCTTACACATAAAAATTTTTAATACCTACAGTAAAATATTTTTCCTAGTAACCATACACATAGCCTTTCTACAAATCTATTATAATTATAGTGAATATATTATGTCTTTCGAAATATTATTAAAAACGTCTGCATTGCAGCCATAGACATCTTAGCCTAATTGTGCAAAATCTGGTTACAGAATTATTATCAACAAATCTTTTTAGATAATATTGCGTAATAAATTGTGTTACTTTGACTTATTTGACTTTTCATCCTATCACCAACTTACAACTAGATCGGTTTGCTGCTCACTTTGCCACCTTGTCGCTTTAACGCTTTTGACCGATTATGCTGCATTTCAAATAAAAAGTTAAAGTGACAAAGCACTAAATAGTTCAGCTACTTATAAGGTCGGAGCATTAAAAGTTACAAAGTTAAAAGTGTCGAAGATAATAAAGGCAATTTAAGAGTGGTACGACATAGCGTGGAATCATTTAGTAACTTTTGAAGTTTGAAAGCGTTTGTTGACAGCTTTTAAGTACGTAAATAAATTTCGAAAGTTTTTACATTTTTATGTGATTAAGTTTCAAGTTTTGAAGGCACGTTTATTTTGACTATCTTTTATAATACCAGTAATTGACATTGAATAATTTTACTGTGTTGAATGTTTCTTTTATTTAAGTAAGTTTGTGTTAACATATTTTTTTTCTTAATCACACAAGCACACGGACCACTGATGTATTGTATAGTCGTATGTAAACACTTTATTGTGCAAAAAAAAAGAAACAGTACAATGAAGATCCCTTTAAGGGATCTCTTCCAGCTAAACCTTGAGAGATTGAGAAAAGTGTATGATTGTGCATCGAGTAGGCAAGTTTACAACTTTCTTTAGGATACAAATAAATCCTACCAATGAAAATAAAATAAAAACATTGAAATACGTAAGGTAACGGCTCCATTCTTCGACATAGGACCAATGTTTGACACTGACAACAATCAATTTATAACCCTATGATCTTTGAATTAAAAGCTTCTGTCGATTACTGGGGCATGTCAGCTAAAAGTGTCGAACGTGGGTGCTTTTACCTTTTTGATTAGAAGGGTATGTCCACAGATTATATGCCTAAAGAAATAGAATTACGCGATAGACATTTTTACTAGGTAAAATTTGTCAGGATAGCTAATTACGCAACACCGGATGGTATGGAAGAAAAATTGGGAGGCATATCAAGGAAAAATTCAGTTGGCTGCCTTGAATTGCAAATTTCATGACGTCGGATCCTCCGTTTCTTTCATTGGCCATTCATGGCTCAATCGCGGGAAAGAGACGGAGCTAACGTAGTTTCGGGTTTCGTATTTTCAGGGCAAGGCCCAAGGTTTTGTTTTTGGTTTTTGGTTTGCCTGTTTAATTGTATTACTGTTTTCTCTTGTCTTGTTTAAGTAAGTTTAGTGCTTGTGCTATGTGTGTGTGATCTGCCGTGGCTACGCTGGATGGCTCCAACGGAAGATAAGCGCTGATTTTAATGCCAACATAACGCTGAGTTGGAACCATTTCGTGACAACACAGGTATTTTGTTTATGTCAGAATTTTGTTCCTTTTTGTTTGTCACGACATTTTTTTTTTCTTTCTTTACCTTACATAATCTACATTTATGTAAAGGACAGTAAGTAGTTATACAATATTTAGGAGTTAGGGTTAAGCCAAAACGTTATCAATTTGCCTTTTAAGGAATCAACTGATTGTGATTGCCTAATGTTGGCCGGTAGACGATTGATGTATTTTTTCTTTATTCATGGCTTTCACTTGAAGTCTAGCCTAGTTCGTAGTGACACTGCCTTCGAAGCTAGGGGTCCTGGGTTTAAATCCCGGTAAAGATAGATATTTGTGTGATGAGCACGAGTATTTTTTCCTGAGTCTTGGATGTTTTCTATGTATTTAAGTATTACTATACTTATCTATATAAATAAGCTTATCGTTGTCTAGTACCCATAGTACAAGCCTAGAGCTGAGTTTGGGACAAGGTCAATTTGTGTGACTTTGTTCTGTAATATTTATTTATTTGATTTATAGTCAAATTATTCCCGCGCACGCGCCCCATCTTTATTATAATAACATACCCAAAAACATTACATTAACATTAAGAAGAAAATTACCGAATTTGTTACAAATAAGAGACACTGGATGCATAAAACACATTTGAATTTGATTTGTGTCATCATAGAAAAAATAAAGATGTATAGATTGTCATGAAAAATAAATATCAAATATAATATCCGGGGACAACCTCACACAAATTGACCTACAAACAAAGCCTAAAACTAAGCTCTAGGCTTGTACTTACTATGCGTAGACAACGATAAACATACTTTTATAGAGAAATACCTACATACTTAAATACATAAAAAAACATCCAAGACTCAGGAACAAATATTCGCGCTCATCACACAAATATCTGCCCTTACCGGGATTTAGTAGCCAGCGGCTTCGCCCGCGAAAAATAGATGTTGGCTGATTCTCAAACCTACCCAATATGCACACAAAATTTCATAAGAATCGGTCGAGCCGTTTCGGAGGAGTATGGGAACGAACATTGTGACACGAGAATTTTATATATTAGATTTCTTTCACATGAACCTTCTCCTGTCGATAACGAACACAACAAAAAATAATTGGCGAAATCGGTCTAGACGTTCATGCGTGATGCCGTGACCAAGGGAAATAGGGATTCATATTTAAATATAGATTAGTGGCGACCGTGACAGGGCTTACTTTATTCTATATTTAATAGAATTATTAATTAACAGTCGTTACTATTTCATTGCAAAGTGTTTAAATTAGATTTATAATAACTATAGGTAAGGTTATCTATTATGGACAATGCTCCAGTGATATTTTTTTTTTGTTTAATAAAAACTTGGCATTACCACACACTTCATGTCAGTAGTGGTAACCCCAAATAATTTCAAAATAAAAAAAACATTAAAGAAAAACAGCACAAATTAAAATAACACAAGTAATCAACAGTTTTTTAGCTGATTAGCGATCTCTTCCAGATAACCTTACAAAGAAGAGAAAATAAAAATTAATTATTTACAATTTTTCCTTTAGTTTTGGCTGTAGGGGGGGGGGGGGGGGGCACTTGAGTCTAACAAAAATTTGCGCTTTAAAGCTTAATATTTCATAAACGGATTACTTAATCGAAAAACTGTTTTCACGAACACATTTTTGAAAGACCTATCCAACGACACCCCACACTATAGGGTAGACGAGAAAAAAAATACATCCTCAAGTTACATGTAGGGGAGGTTCCCTAAAAAATATTTTTTTTACATTTTATTGTACTACTTTGTTGGCGTGACTAATATACATATTCATGCCAAATTACAGCTTTCGAGCACTTAGAGTCTCTGCGCTAGGCTGCGAACGGACGGATGGACGGACGGACGGACGGACGGACACGGCGAAACTATAAGGGTGCCTAGTTTGACTACGGAACCCTAAAAATCTAGATTGTTCCATTGCTTCTTCAGATCAGTTCTTAGATTTTACCCGTCGAGCACCCTATGAACACCCCATGTTCATAACGATATTTTAATTTGGAAATCAAAGTGGTTCGAATTAAAATTGATATTGTAGTACATATATACATGCCATACAATATCAATGGTTGACAAATGCATCGTTTCGCAACCTATTCATTTGCCAACCAGCATTTTTTCTGTAACTGCAAATATATCAGGATATTTATAAAACTAACCTAACCCTATAGGGTTCTACACGATTGTCCTGAAATTAATTCAGAATTATTTAATGTTTCGGAAAAAAACGCGGGATGTCAAATTATATGTTTGTGAAACGAATAATTTGTGGAACCTTGGTTGAGAAATGAGGGATTCTATCATTCATATCACGGGATAAGTATGTGGTTTAGATTTATGCTTTAGACTTAAGTATATGTTATGGTGTCCTTGCAGGGTGTCCATGTGGAGCTTAGTTAACACTAACTGTCTGAAATAATGTGTCATAATAGGACAACAATACGTTTTAATAAATGAAAGGTATTCCTTTCATTGATTTATTGATCGATACCATAATATTGCATCATCGGGTTTACATTATGTGCCCAATCCATTAACAGGAACTGGTTCCAAATTAACTAGCAAAATTTGAAGCGGACAACTTACATACTTATACAGTGTGTGGCCCACAGCCGGGGCAAAAGAAATAAAGGGAGATTCCTTAGAGCTTTTCAAGTAACTATCACAGGAATTTAATGTTCCGAAGTTCTTAATTTTAGAGAGGCAACAGCCTACAACGTTAAAGTTGTACGTAACGAATTTTCCCGTCACGATATCGTCGCCTGGTTACTTGGTACGGGGTATGTTTTGGTACAGGGCCGAGATTCTACACGGTAAAAACGATATCATATTTGACGTGTTTCCGTATTGTCAACGTTTTCATAACTCTTATGTCATTTACAATAATGGCGACTGTGACATAAACGATTCTAAAACACGTCAAACACGATATCGCTATAACGCAGTTGAATAGAGGCCCAGGGTGCCATAAACTAAATCGATCGAGTAGAGAGGAACTATTGTTTGAATTACATTGAATTGAAGATTAGGTATGTTAGAAAAAAAATGTTAAATGGGTAAAGACCAAATAGTTGGACCATAGTTAAGCGTAGTTAACCATACAAACAACAAAAGTGAAAAAAGTTCCGTTTTGACACGAACATTATCCCTACAAATGTATGGCTAATTTTGATGTCACAACGGAAAAGTTTCATAGAAAATTTAATTGAGTGAGTTAGCGTGGCCTACTTTTTGGTCCATACCCAAATTTTTATTTTTATTAAGTGGGACCGTAATGATTTAATTACCGGTGACCTATAAAGCCTCTGTTTTTAACATTATCCCCGATCTATGGATCACAAATCGTCTTCCGTTTGCCATACAAAAAATCATTACAACCTGGAACTGGAAGAGATCCCTTACATACATAACATCACGCCTTCATTCCCAGAGTGGGGTAGGCAGAGCTACAGAAATGCCAACGACCTTAAAATACTTGGTTATAATTCTGTAACCACATTTTGCACAATCAAGCCAAGAAGTTTACTAGTGTACTAGTGACCCGCCAGCGGCTTCGCCCGCAGCAATTTTTTTTTCTTGGCAATACTTTTTATTATTTTTGTAAAAAATGTATTACTTTTTTTAGTAAAAGGTATCCTATGTTACTTCTATGTGTACAAAGTTTCATGATGATTCGTCAAGTAGTTTTGTTGAAAAGCAAGCGGATAATAAATAGATGGATAACCAGATTAATTTATATCCTGAAGCCTTAGTACCTCATGACCATCAAAATACATATATCATAGAGTGTGATTTGATATATAATTGTATATTTTTTAATTAAAGAGTTTTAAACAATCAAGCACTAATAAATAATTAAAAAGCAAAAATAATTTCACTGTATTATCTTCACTACAATATGAATTTAATTTATACTTCAGTCTAAGTAACACGTGGCCGGCTATGCTAACACCAAAAATTTAAAAAGTGGAAATAATTGAATTATACGGTATTTCGTTCACTACAAAATAAATTTAATTAATGTTATAGCGTCAACAACACGTGGTAATTATGCTGTTAAAATGTAGCTTATATGACACGTTCGTAGATTTACCATAGCAGCGCCATTTATTGATTACTTACTCAACCCAGTCGAAAGGTATCGACATCTGTTAGAATCATTTGGAGTTAACAGATAATTGCGACTGTCAAATAATAACAGACAAATAATTAGCAATAAATTAAAATTGCGACTATAATTTGAGATTTAAACTATCCTATCTCTCAAGTTGGATCGAACTGCACATGGTGTGCGAATTTTATTATAATCGGTTAAGTGGTTTAGGAGTCCATTGAGGACAAATATTGTGACACGAGATTTATATATATTAAGATTAGTGACAGGTTGCAAGCCCATCGCCTAACAGTACTTCAAGCCCTTATTCCCTTAGTCGCCTCTTACGACATCCACGGGAAGACATGGAGTGGCACTATTCTAACCTGACAACCACACGGGGTTCACAGAGATCCCTTAAAGGGATAAATTCGCCTTTGTACATGCCTCCTATATTTTTATTTATTAATATAATTGTTAGCTCTTTTGTTTGAATAGTTAAGTGTTTACATACATACATACAACCTAACATATTAGATTACTACGCTGGTTCCCAAATATTCAAACCGCGTATATATTTGTTACTTCAGGTAACATTATACACATTTTATACGAAATAATGTAAAGGATCTGTAAATCCAATTAAAGTGCTAATTTAATTGCGTATTATATCCGTGGAGTTGATTATATTTCAGCAATTATTACTGTTGAGCCCTTTTTAATGAAATTTGAGTTAATTTCATTTGGTTTTACTATAAGGTACAGTTTAGATTTTTAATTATAAGGTGTATTTTTTGTAAATTATTGGTAACTTGTTAGGTTAGGTTAGTAAAATCATTCAGGGGGAAAGTCGTATGGCATTGAGGTCGCTATTTTTAAGGTGCCGTACCCAAAGGGTGCCAACGGACTGAATTACCTAGCCTCCGCTGTGCGTCCGTCCTTCTGTCTGTTAACAGGCTGTATTAGTCTCATGAACCGTCGTAGGTTGTTGAAATTTTTACAGAGTCTGTATCATTCAAATTAAAATTAAATGGGGGGAAAGGTAACCTTTCTTTTCCGAGTCCGACTCGCATTCGGTTTTTAACTACTTTTGTGCAATAAATATTTAATAAAAAAAACACAATAAGCGCAATAATATTTAGTGCAAAAATTATGTATTTATATTAATTATTGTATTGATATTGTTAGTGTACGTGTATAGTTAGACCCTATTTTGCACCGCCACTTGTCTTAATCACTACTTGTTCCAAACGTTAACTGGTAGAGAATGATTTACGGCATTAAGTTCGACTTATGTGTATAAAGTATTTGTGCAACAACTATAAAAAAAAAAAAAATAAGTCCTAAAATAACCACACGAACTAAACGCTAACGATCTAACAATCAAAGGTCATTTACTTTAAAAACTTTTTCCTAAAACGTAGCCAAACTTTTTGCTCGCAAAATACCGAAATTAAAACCTACTGTAGATCTTCAAAGTAAAACTCAGATGAATGGACAAAAGACCAATTTGGAGGTTAAAGAGTGAAGCTCGACCTTCGCAATTTGAGGATTGCCGCCTCCAGAGGGCAATTGCCTTGCCTTAATTATATTAATTTTGCTTTAGGTTTATTTCTTATTAAAAAAAATATAATAGAGGTACCTATATAATAGAAAAGATACAATGACATAATAATAGTATATTGTGCACCAAGAGCCGTAAAAAGGGGATTTCTAACGGGAGTTTTAATGACTCGAGCTTGTAATCTCGTTACTGCCCGCGATACACATGTTTTATGAAATAAATAATATCTGACTTATACAGAAAAAAACAATCAAACACATGTGGCACTCGACTCGTTTCCAATATAGTCTTCCGCAGATGGTGCGTTTAGTTTTCAAACTTGACAGGCCATACTAAAAGAATGTAACGATTTTTTAAAATATAATTTAATATAATAATAGCAAAGTATTTGTAATAGAGATTATATTAAGCAGTTAAAATGTACAATATAAGTTTTATATTGGTTTGTAGCCAAGTTTTGATCATAGGAAATAAGCCTTGGCTGATTTTAAATCTCCTTGATCTGAAAGGACGTACGAGTGAATTCTATATTTTAAAACTATACTCATAACTCCCTCGGGAGTTATAAAAATCCATAACTCCCGCGGGAGGTAAATCGGCTATAAATGCTATAAGTGTGATGAAAAAGTAGTTCTTATCTCCTAACAAGCGACACTATTAGAATAAAAAATACAATGGTTATGTGTGCCGAAATGGTCTCCACTGGTTGGCATGAGGGTGTCAACCTAGTTGTTTTTCAGGGAAGTCACGTGGGTTGCTTGGGACAGCGTACTGTGACTTACGAAGGATAACTACATAAATTACAATATGATGACTTTAAAGATGTTACATATTACGTACATCACATAACTATTGTACTATGACAACATAAATTGAAGAAAGTAAAAAAAAAGTTAAGTAAAATACAAAATGTGATGAATGAAGGAAAATAAATGTAACAGAAAAATACCTATCATTATAGTGACGTATAAAGATGCTGATTGTTGACTACATGACTTAGTCTTTAGAAAGAAAGAAAAATATTTTATTGATATCAAAAGATTACCTCCACAAACATAAGAAACTTAACAGAACATAAGAATTAGTGGTGTTGCACCCTCACGCCAATATGCCCACTCAGCATGTGTTGCGGGTTATAGCAATAACACTGATTTTCAGTGGATCCCTGGTTCAATAACAAACATCCTAAGAAAAAGTTACAACTTGCTGTCTTATTGAATGCATACTTTAAGCCCTTGTTGGTCCAAAATAATTATGCTGATCGTTGGCTGTTGAGACTACACAACACAAACAAATTTTTAGATTATACTTTCACAATCCGGCGAGGATCCTTTTTTGCTCACCGACTGAGCAATGCAGTGCCACGGGGTAATGCTGCTATTTAGCAAATCGTCGATAAAACTGCAAAACCGCGTAACTAACAAACGAATAGTTTGCTAAATACTACTTAACAAGTAAGTCAGTAAGGCACATTTTGCAACTTATTGAATTTGTTAGTTACGTGGTATTACAGTTTCATTGTCGAAATGAAATAATTTGGAGTTAAGATAGGTAACCCCTTTTAACTCTAGGAGGGTAATGTTTTTGATCTTTAATATTCTACTGGGTCAAAGCATATTATCTTTGACATGTTATCGTATTATCAACGTTACGATAGCTCTTATTTACTTTGACAGTAATGACGGCCGAGTTAAACACAATACGATAACATGTGAAAAATAATATCCATGGATTTACCGAGTAGAATAGAGCCCATGTATGAATGTTATGTAGATAATAGTAAACTCTTTATTGCACATAAAACCAATTGCAAAAAAACGTACACAGACTTACGATTATTATATCCTTGTAAAGTCTGAATGGATGCCCTGATTTTGAAAAACATTATCATAGTTAGATTAGTCTTAGCATCGAGTCAAATTTGAAAAACCGGGCATGAGCATGTCGGACCATGCTCAGTGTAGGGTTCCGAAGCCGTTAAGTACTACAAGCATAAAAATTGACAAGTAATAATTAATGTTCTATTTAAAGTCATTTGGTGCCGTGTTAGATGATTTTAGCAGGTATAAGAGAACTAATGGTGTCTGCTTAGTCGTGATAGTTTTCTTTATAAATTCGTTATAAGCGCTTTCTTTTGAGTTTTTTTCTGATTTTTAGTATTTGTAGTTTTGGCTATACCCCTACAGCCTAGGGGACTCTAACAAAAATTAGCGCTTTAAAGCTTAATATTTCATAAACGGATCCTTTTATCGAAAAATTCATTCACAAACCTGCAATATTTTTGAATGATCTATTTAACGACACCCCTATGATATATACTAGTAAAAAATATTACATCCTAACATGACGTGTAGAGAAGGTACAAATATGCATATTCATGCCAAATTACAGCTTTCTAGTACTAAGAGTCTCTGCGCTAGGCTGCGGACGTCCGGACATGGTGAAATTATAAGGGTTTCTAGTTTGACTACGGAACCCTAAAATGAACTATAATTGTAGTAAACTATAATATGAAAACATGTAATCTAGCTTTAAAAGTTTACTTTTAAAAGGCTTGTTACCTTAATTCATAACTATTATACCACTAAATGACCCTATTATTATAACCTAGGCAACCTCTAAACTTAAAACTTACAACCTTGTTAGCTAAATTGATCTGAACTTGTAATTTGTTTTCCCGCGGTTAAAGCGTCACGCGAAGGCCGCGGAATTAACCCGACCATGAACGTCACGGAAATATGTGCTTAGCCGGCTAATAAAGTAACAGTTCATATTTTTGATAAGGGTAAATCTGTCATGAAGTTTATCTTTAATGTAGAAAACTACCTTAATACCTCACCCATCACTAATTTGTGTATGCAGGTGACTAGTTTTTTCGTCCTGACTGAATAATTGCATTTAATGTCATACCTTAGTGATTCCAAATGTTATGTCAAATATCGCGGGTGATACACACTCTTAAAACAAATAAAAAAATTAAAAAACCCCTGACTAAATAAATAGTCTGTAAAAAAACCTCTAAAAAGTAATAAGTAGTTGCCCTAAGGGCTGATTGTTTGATAAGTAGATAGTTAACTGAACACTGACACTAACTAAACTGACACGTTGGGGACCGCTAAGTAGCTGGGGTATTTTATGTTATTTCATTTACTTAGCGGTCCCCCGCCGTGAACGGATTTGGACGCAAGTTTTTTTTTAAATAAAGCTAATTTAATGAGTATGGTTCTTAGCAAGATTTTACGAAAATTGGTTGGGCTGTTTAAGAGATATCAGCTCTGAAAGTAGGTGTCCTGTTATTTTGGGGGCTTTTTACTCTCTAAAAGCTTAATATCTCAAAAATTGGTGAAGCGATTTTGATAAAACATGTCTAAGAAACACCGCTAAAAACATGCTTTCATTTAAAAAAAACGTCATTCAAATCGTTTCCACAGTCAGACACACACACACACACACTTGCACGTCAAACTTATAACATCCCTCTTTTAACGTCGGGGGTTAAAAACAAAAGTGGTCTCTCCTGTGGTCAATAGTGAAATAGCTTGTGTGCATATAAGTTATATTTTTATATGATAGGTCTAAAGCAGTCCTGACGGAGTTTTTACGAGAATGGGCTTAACCAGAAAATTAGGCCTTAAAAACGTTAACTTTCGGTGTGTCCACAGGAAAGACGGTAACCTAAATCTGTGTATGACCCAAATATTGGGTTGAAAAATTAGTAACGTAATAATCAGTGATCCTGATATAAAATTTTACACATTTCTTATTGGGAAAAGTTATGTGTAATAGTCATTATTAGTAGTGAAAAGTGTTAAAAGGATGTATTCATTAAAATTATATATAATTACATTGTATCATGTGGTTGCCGGGTTAGAATAGTGCCACTCTATCTCTTCCCGTGGATGTCGTAAGAGGCGACTAAGGGAATAAAGGCTTGTACTGTTAGGCGATGGGCTTGCAACCTGTCACTAATACACTGGTAAACATCTTACCCTGAGTGTGCGAAATGTGGTTACAGAAATTATCAACCAATTTAAAGTTGTTGGTATTCTGTAGCTCTGCCTACCCCACTCTGGGAATGAAGGCACGACTTTATGCATGTATGTATGTATGTATATAACCATCAACGTGCATGCGAAATTTCAAGTTCATAGCAGCATTAATTTTCAAAATACAATAAAGTGATATCGCCGGCACTGTCAAAAACACCCCGTATAGAGAAGTGACGTCATCGCTCAGGCCCCCAGAGGTAAAGGGTTAATTGTTAGTATATTTGTAATATAAATATGTTTATCGTTGTTTAGTTCCCATAGTGCATTCTTATTTATAGTTGGTAAACTAATCGCAACCTTTGTCGATGTATGAAGTGAACTGTCTTTGAACGGCAAAATCAACTATTTCAGTCAATACAATTTAACATTCTTGTAAGTTTGTACGGAACCCTCGGTGGTCCATTACTGTCAAGTCAATAGGAGTTATCAAAACATTGACAATACGGAAACTCGTCAAAGGCAATATCTTTTTAACCCATTAAAATAGAGCTTCAGATCGATTGTTTTACAATAATAATGTACGGAAAAAAAACCGGGCAAGAGCATGTCGGACCATGCTCAGTGTAGGGTTCCGAAGCCGTTAAAATCAACATTAAAATCAACAAATAATAACTAATTCTCTATTTAAAGTCAATTGGTGCCTTCTTAGATGATTTTAGTAGGTATAAACACTTTAATCGCCTGTATTTCAAGAACTAATGCTTTTTTTCAGATTTTTACATTTTATTGTTCCACTTCGTTGACGTGACTAATATTAATTGCCAAATTACAGCTTTCTAGTACTAAGAGTCTCTGCGCTAGGCTGCGGACGGACGGACGGACATGGCGAAACTATAAGGGTTCCTAGTTTGACTACGGAACCCTTAAAACCGGCCAAGTGCGAATCGGACTCGCGCACGGGTTCCGTGCTATCGAGCAAAAAACGTCAAAAAATCACGTTTATTTTATGGGAGCCCCACTTAATTTATTTTATTTTGATTTAAATATTTAGTTTTGACAACTAAATATTTTTTGGTGTATGGGAGCCTCACTCAAACATTTATTTTATTATGTGTTTAGTATTTTTTGTTATAGCGGCAGAAATACTAAATCATCTGTAAAAAAATCAACTGTCTAGCTATCACGGTTAATGAGATACTGCCTGGTGACAGACAGACGGACCACGGAGTCTTAGTAAAAGGGTCCCGTTTTTACCCTTTAGGTACGGAACCCTAAAAACACTAAGGCAAAAATACAGAAGGAACTTTATCCTCGGAACACTTGCAATAGTCCAGTTAAGTAAAATCCAAGCTTCCATTACGTGGTGGATATTCGGACGTTTTTGTTCTCTAGCACTTCCGGACTTAAGAGGGTATGTAGACGATCGGTTGAGGTACTCGGATCCGGGTTACCACGATGTTGAAACGATTTAACAGTTATACCGGAAAGTGAGGGGTTACAAAGGCAATTATGCGGTATTTTTAACGTTATTCGGTTTTAGTTATGTCTTATAATTTGTTAAGTATCAGTGAATATACTACTGTGGTCTTGTTTGAGTTAGATTTCAGGGGAGCATAATTGTCCATGTTTTAGTGGTGGTAGGACCCTACGCAGGGTCCGTCCGGATCGCTACCACCATCTTATCCATTAACAGTGTTCGCATTGTTGTGTTCTGGTGTGGGGATGAGACAACCGGTGAAATTACTAGCATAGAGGCATTCCATCTTAGTCCTCAGGGTTGGCAACGCATTTGAGGTCTTAGGATTATAGTCTTGAGAGTTCAAATGTCTATGGATCTCGGATTCCACTTACCATCAGGTGGCCTGAGTGCTCGTGTGCCTTCTCCTTGACATAAAATATAAATAAATAAATATGTAATTTTATGTGTATTTATGTAAATACTGTATTGTACAAACAAAAACAAATACAATAACGATGAAAAAAGATGTACCGTCCTTTTTGTTTCCTGTATATATATACAGGGTGTACAATCCAAATGGGTCAGTATGGTGAAGTCGGAAACTATGAGAGATAGCGAGATCTGTTCTTAGGAACCATGACGTCGATTTTAGATTTAATAATAATTACATTCAAACTTTTTTATTAACTCTCATACATAACTGGAAATCGAACCCGGTCAATATTTTTGTAACCGCGTTAAGTAAAAAGGACCAAATTTGGCTATGAAATCTTGTGTAAACACAACTGACTTAATAAAAAAGTTACATATCAGGGAATTATATAATATTTTACACTGTGGTTATTACTAAATTAATGTACGCCTTACCACCATTTTTTTGTTTTCATTTTGCCACCCTGGAATAGGTACTATTTAATCGTTTCACTCGTTTTTACCTGTTATTATAATAAATAATTCTAATATGTACATAATATACACTTGTGGACAAATAATACGGGTCAGAGTGCGTTTTTCATACGAACGAGGCTATTTCGAAGCCTTGGTTCCTTGGGTTGTTTTGAGTGTGGTTTAATGGTGGATAATCCGAATTTCAATAGAGGAGGTCAAAAGTTCTGAAGATACCTCACTGATCTCACAATCACTTAACACCTCAACGTGAGAGTTTTGGTCAGAATTTGGATTTCCTTACATTTTATTGCCTTTTTAGATGTTTTCCTGAAATGCCCAATTTCGGCGTTACCAGCAGATTCAATCAGTATGGTATCCTAGGCACTCTGGAATTCCTATCGATGCTCGGGGTATCCATCATCAGATTTCACTAAAAGCATCCCCTGGCGCCGCAATATTTGACGCGAGAGTAATTACGCATTGTAACCACACTTAATTCAGTTTAGCCAGTTCTAATAATTTACACTGTTTGATTCAAAATGACTTTACACGATCTAAACCACAAATAGTGATGTGATGAACTAACAAACAAGAATCTAAAGATAAATAAAGGCTTGTTAAAATCGTTCAAGTCAATGTATGTAAACACTTTATTGTACTAAAAACAGAAAGTTAAGTATCGATCCTCGGAATACCCACCGGACTTAAATAACGACTTGGCAACCTAACCCGGCACCAAACTCATAATTTATCTTCAGATTTCGAACCGGTTTCCATATTCATGACGTTTCATTTGAACTTTAAAGTAATACGTTTTGAGGCTCGCTCACAAGTCGTGGTAGTAAAAAATCGGGCGAAAAAACTTGTTAGTACAAACACAAAACACATCTGAAAAAACAAGGATTTGAAAAGTGCACTAGCAAAAGTGCGTATCTACATAGCACTTACGTGTTTTTAATGAGGAATGTAGTTTTTCATCAATAACTTACATACATACATAACATCACGCCATCATTCCCAGAGCGGGGTAGGCAGAGCTACAGAAATACCAATTCTGTAACCACATTTTGCACATTCAGGCCAAGATGTTTACCAGTGTATTAGTGACAGGTTGCTAGCCCATCGCCTTACAGTACTACAAGCTCTTATTCCCTTAGTCGCCTCTTATGACATCCACGGGAAGACATGTAGTGGCTCTATCAATAACTCAAAATCGTTATGTACGATTATAATGAAAATATTTTCGTTAAAAGTATTTTCAAGCGTTATCTTAGTAGTTTTTTTAATATTTTTGGAAATACGGTTTAAAAGATAGATAGAGACAACTAACACCTACGGTAGACTTACTCGTATCGTTTTGACGTTGTGAATCGATTCAGTATTGACTAAAGTGTCTTTAATCTACGACTAATTAATTAATTAATCAATTAAATTTTTATTGCACTAAAGAATACATAGTAATGAAAAATAATTCTATACCAGTTCACCTTTGGGCAAAGCAAAAATTGTAGTGGTGATGCAACATAAGGTCTAACTACAATAAACATACCATTGGCATTGTATATTATTACTGATCACGCCGCCAAAAAAACTGACGGTGCACGGTTGAGTTAATGTGTCAGTGTATTTATTCCATTGTGGACTTCGTGGAGTAAGAAAACCTATATTATATAGATGTGATACTATACCAATGAGTCCAGTTGCTCCGCAGAATTCATTCCGAGAATAGCCATGACAAAAAGCCTTAATTAACACCTGGAAAAAGCTAACAAACGGTTAATTAAAGTATTGGCCGAGAATGGAAAGGATTAAGTGGAACGGAAAAGATAGCCAACAAACGGAATTGAAGACGGTAAAGAAGAAATTATCGATTTCTAAAGGCCCTTCTAATAAGTTACAGGTAATATGTGTCATCTTTTCTTTTCTACATTCTAATGTAAACGATTATTCATTTTTGAACATTTTGTAATAAGGAAAAAGAGGAAGACATAAGAGTAGTAAATGTGGTGAAATGAGACAGAAGACCAAAGTCTCAGAATATTGGCCAAGTGCAAGGGTTCCATACTACGCCAAAAATATCACGTGTCATGGGTCCTTTGATGTTTAACTATTTTTGATTTTGATTATTTGTTCGTTTCATAAGACACAGCCTGCAACTTACAGACAGATAGACGAACGGACGGACGAAGAGCAGGGGCTTAGTCTCCCTTGACTCTCGTTGGCATTACGACACAACCGTAAAAAAGTTTCCGTCAACTATCTTATGTTGCCGAGTGTACTTCTTTTTTGCAAAATCATTTATTGCTTATGGTGGGTCTACTTTAATTATAGCGAAGATCCTGTCGAAACCTTCCGACTCTATCAGACCAGCTAGATGATGCCATATTATTGTTTTATCATCAAAGTTACGTTGATATATACAATTTCAGCTCAATCGGTCCCCGGGAAATGGTTTAAATCTTCCCTGCAAGATTTGACGCGAACGTTCATACATAAAAACATTGCAAGTTATAAAAAGCTTGTAATGATGATCAATGTTGAGGGAATGCTCCCAAACTTAAGTTTAAATTTTCAGTATACTGTCGTTAACACCCTTTACAGCAAAATCGGTTATATTTCCAGGGATAAAAATTTAAATCTCAATTAAAATTTTAGATTCAGACATTTCCTTTTGCAAATTATATGAACATTTGTCAAAGTCACTTTTTCAGAAGTCCAGTAACTGGACACAGTCCAAATTAATTTCCCGCGTCTTTTTACTTGATATTTTAAAGTCCCGTTAGAAATGAGGTTGAACTGCCGTGCTCAGACTCGGCTTTAATTTAAGGCTAACCTCAAAATGTATGGCTCCTTGCCTAATGATTCATTACTGCTTTAAAGTAGTTAGGAATTTACATTTTAAATTGCCGCTTGGTTAGTCTGGTTGCCAGTTAAGTGCAGGTTGGATTAATGTAATTATTTTTTATGCTAAGGAGAAGGCACACGAGCACTCAGGCCACCTGATGGTAAGTGGAATCTGAGACCCATAGACATTTGAATTCTTAAGACTATAATCCTAAGACCTGAAATGCGTTGCTAACCCTGAGGACTAAGATGGAATGCCTCTATGCTAGTAATTTCACCGGATGTCTTATCCCCACCCTGGAACACAACAATGCAAACACTGCTACTTGGCGATTGGTTAATGGATAAGACGGTGGTAGCGATCTGGACGGACCCTGCACGGGGTCCTACCACCAGTGGGTTGCCAATTCATTAGGGACAGGTAACAAACATTTTAATTTATTCTCTTGGCAAAAAAAAAACATGTCAATCGTTTTCAGGTATTGCTACTAATATTCGAAATACAATTAAATTTATTTGCCATACCCATTTAAATTACTACGTTGTTTTTCACTTCTCGCGCTCTAAAATGACTCACAGTAGCCATGAATAGGAGGACCAAAGTGATGCATTAAATAGCTAGGGACTAAAGTGATACTTTAATCCCTCGGGAATAAAGAACTTTTTCTTTTTAATTTCCTTAAGTAAAAGTCTTGGAAAACCACAAACAGCCAAATACATCTTGCTATTCAATGATGTTGCCCTTGTCGTCTGAGTGTGCGGTGGAGCCGGTGGAGGGCAGGGCACGGTTAAAAACCATAATTACACTTGACCTTTATTCAGCCTCACTTTGCTCGAATGGATAAATATCTCGTGTCATAATGGCTTACTTGAGTCCCTTGTTGAACACTCTACTATTGTATAACAACCTTTATTAAACAAGGTACATAACACTAACTAACGTTAGTACATACATACCTACATAATGTCACGCATTCATTCCCAGAGTCAGGCTAAGATGTTTACCAGTGTATTAGTGTCAGGTTGCAAGCCCACCGCCTAACAGTACTACAAGCCCTTATTCCCTTAGTCGTCTCTTACGACATCCACGGGAAGACATGGAGTGGCACTATTCGCTGCGTATACCATACGTTAGTGTTTTTCGAAAACTGACAAAATAAAAATTATATAAGATTGACGTAAGTTCGTCGGCTGCTTATGTCAATTACATACATTTGACAGCTATCGAAAATCGCTAACGTTAACTTTAACATTCTGCGTCTTGTTTCAAACCCCTACGTGGCAAACCATTGAAATCAAAAGTATTACCCATTATGAAAGCGAAATATTAAAGCTCTTGAGCACGAATAAGCCGGTCGCCATTGACAAAATCAGCAACGATATATAAATATTCAAAGATTTTTAAGGATAAGCTTCTTACACGTTCCAATGTTTTTTACTTCAGATTTTGTTCTGCGTCTCAACAAAATGGCGGTCTTTGGTATTGTTACGAAAATAAAACCTTATCCTCTGATGAATAATCTGTTATCTTGTTATTATCAAAATCGTCTTCATTTTATTTTTGAGTAGTAACCATTTCACTAACGGGTGGACAAAGCCTTGATTTTATTAATTATTAGCTTTTGCCGTGACTCTGTGTGATGACAAGTCATAAATCCCTATTTCCTCGAAAATAATTTGTCTATCTTTGGACTGTGCGCGTCTTTATCTGCGATTCAGTTTAAGGCACTCGCAGGACCCGTCTTGAAAGATGGACCATGGAGTCTATCATGTGTGCGAGTCATTGATATTACATTTAAACTGAAAGGCGTAACGAAAGTGAAGGCGTGCTGTTGTCGCGCTCTCAGGGAGGATGGAGCCGGGTTTCACTAGGTTCTCGAACATCCAAGGCGTCTCGATTCCAATCAGTGAATGCAGGCGCACTCTGAGCACAGATGCTGGAACCCGAAAATTCTCATTTATGCGTACGTTATTCGATTTCCCGCCAGTCTCCGCCAGTTGTGGATCGATTCTGAAGGTATACTTTTGAAGTGATCCTTAAAGAATTGAGGGATCCTCTCAAATACTATAGGCATACTCGTACACAAAATGATATCGGTTTTTGTGGTTACAGAATTGTAAATAAGTATTTTTAGAGTTGTTGGTATTTCGGTAGCTCTGCCTACTCCACTCAGGGAATGAAGGCGTGATGTTATGTATGTATGAAATAAAAAGTTCCCTGTGTTCGTCCTTCAAATAAATATTTTTCTATCTTCCTTTGGCTTGATACGACGCTCTGAATTTTACGTCAATAGCTTCGTAGGCAGAATCAACTAAGCTCCCTGCGTCAAAATTCGAAATTTCTAAATATTTATTTAGTAAATATGGAGTCAATCTACTAGCGCTTCTGACAAGTTCATCGCGGAGAAGAAGAAAGAAGCGCCGCTAGAAACTCCAGCGGAAAGTCATTTTTTCAATTATGAAACACAATAACACTTAAAAGTAAGTTAAAACAAGTTATAATAAGAGTAATACATTATAATTATTAAAACTAGCACAAATTAAATCAGTCGTTTCGTCAGTGAGTCAGTTGGTTTTCCCTAAACTCAGTACAAAATATTTGTTTGAGTAGTGTTTGAGGATATATTTTGTACCTTACTACATATAGTTCTTATGGTGCATGGTGGTCCATGTGCTTCAGTTTATTAGTTTCTGTCCACCAGAGAAAAATCTATCCTAACTATTGGGTAAGCTTAGTTTTTAGAAAAGGTGTATTTATTTTAGACTGTAGATTCTTGATTTAAAGACTAAATAATTATAAGAAAAAAAATACACCCTGTTAAAGAGCTTTACTTACCCAATTGTCTCCACGTGTGATTTTGATACCCATGGACTTATTTCTTAAGAGTGAAACGCTTTAATTTAAAAAAGGATTGCTTTTCGCATATGACCTAGCACTTTCTCGTTTACGTCAAGTTTTCTATTCGATGCCGTTTCTATTTCGACTTAAACGTTACCAAATCGAATAGACGTTTAATCCCTCGTTACGAGTATAAAGATATCGGTGAATTTACATTCCATCTCACGCCGCGTCTTCGCATACAGAGTGGCAATGGTATTTAAATTGATTTCTCTCAATGAGTTGGCATTGGTACGTGGATTTGATATGAGGAATCTTCCATGATTATTTTAATACTGGTATATTATCATTATTAATCTTTACAAAAAAGGGGTGTTGTAAATTTAACGTAGGTATGTAAAAGGAAAACTATGGAAAATTACAGCTTTGAATACAGGATATTTTTTTAATAGGTGCACCATTTTTAATATTTGCTTTGCTATTGTTAATCAATAACACATGTTGTGTTATTTTTACTCTAGCTTAAAAAATATTAGAGATATTGCCGATTCAATGATTCCACTAACTTAACGATATTCATGGACCCTCTAATGCAGGGGTGCGAGGAGAGGAGAGTGTTGTTAAATAAGTTAATAAATGAAATTTCAAATTTAGAATATCAGTAAGAGAGGGGCTTGTTGTCTGATAAGCTGTACATGAAATTTCAAATATCAATACAGTGTATCGCATACCTACAGCTTGACAACCCATGTCATGATTTCTAGTGTGACTTTGTGTCCACACGAGAAGGTAAAAGAGAGATAATTTGCATTATTTTTATTTTTTTACCTTTTTTATTGTCGTAATATGTTATATTAACGATACAAAATCATATGTTAAAATTTGTGCACTGATAAAAAAAATATCCTGTATAGTACCAAAAGTCAGTGAAGTGTTGTAATTTATGAATCTGTATATAGCGTGTAAATTTTATACGGGCATATATTTTAACAACAGTTAATATAAACACTAATTAACGTAAAAACTTGTGTAACAGCAACATTTAGTTGTATTTTATTTTTTCTTACCTATTAATTCAGCAAGCAATGTATCACACATTGCACCAATTAAATTAAATCATCTAAGTAATAATATCGTTTTGTAATAGGAAGTTGCACACGTTACATTGCTCCTAAGACAAACTTTAAAAAATTAACTATGCCTTAATAATAAAAGTTACTAACAAAATATGTTTCTCACATGATAATGTATGATCGTTAACTACGCCTGTATAAAACATATGCCTGTATGAAATGTTGACGCTGTTGTGTATCTGTGCATCTGTGTATTTGTTTGCGAGCTTTCAAACGGATGGATGCTAAAAAAAAACCTTGTTTTTTCGGGATGTTTTTTAGTTACGTTTCATAAAAACCTAGGTTTCGTGATTGTGTGCCTACCTCATGCCATAAAAAACATAGTGTGATTACATTCAAACTGATCTCATTTATTTTAGATGTGAACCTCTTCACCGCCCCAAAACAAATGAAGTGACGTGCTCTGTATGATCTTTACTAGATGATAAGGCAGTGAAGAGTTTAAAGTAAGTGACTGTTAGCTGCATAGCAAGCAACATCAGTGGTTCTTTTTTAGGGTTCCGTAGTCAACAAGGAACCGCTATAGTTTCACTATGTCCATCTATCCGTCTGTCTTTCTGTCCACGGGTAATTCAGAGACTTGGTTCTACAAAGCTGTGATTTGTTATAGTTAAACACTTTGGTTAAGGCGACATAGTTGTAAAATTAAATCGTGAAAAAAGTGATAACTTCAAGTTCAAGTATTTTTTTTAAATATGGCTACTGTCCAGTGGGACAACTCTGCCAGTGGTAAAGTTGGAAGTTACAAGTGATTGGTGAAAATGTTATTCCAAAATCAGATGCAGATTCATCAGTTGGGGGATTTAAATATAAATAGATTATTTAAAATAACTACAACTACAAATACTAAATCTAAAATGGCATTTTACAACTTCATTTTAAAGTCATTAATATACTTTATAAAATATAAATAAATGAAGTATTTACAAAAATGAGAACATAACTAAGGTTAGCTGGGCGAGAGATGAAATCAGGGAGAAAGTTGTACAGAAAAACTGGAGCTATTGAACAATTTAAAAATATATGATCCGGAGTTCCCTCCTCGTCGATCCCGTACATGAATCTTCGCCAGAAAAGAGGGCGAACTAATGTGACCACGACGCAATCGAATTATGGTGAGGAGAAACTGATAACTTGATCTTGACAGTAATGCGTTGGTCTCAAGATGCGTCAACAATGACAGTTTTCTATGGCTTGATGTTTACTCTGACGTATCTTGTGACGGACTTCTCGGCCAAGATGAACTTATTAACACGGCCCTTAGACTGCAAACGCTCATTCCCAAAGCACCAGCTTCGAAATATTACGTAAGGATAATCAACACCTGGGTGAATTGCAAAATTATTGTACATGGTTAAGGACCTAATTGATGTCAAAGCTTAGTTGAAACAAATTATTTTTCCTTTGTGTAACGAAAATTAGTCATACATAACAATCATTTGGTTAATCTAATCAGTGTTTAAACTGACATCAATTAAGTCCTTAACTATATACAATATTTTTGCAATTCACCCACCTCAGGTGTCCTACGCACAACATGTTGGCTAGATTTTTAGACATTACGTGACTTATTTATTTGACGTAAAGTGTAATTTTAAGATATAGGGTAATTTTTTTCCCTTCTTTAGGTGCCTATTGAGAATCTGGTATTTCGTCAATGAACCGCAAACGCGTTGCCAACCGACTTTTGAGATAAAATGCCTATTTGCTAGTAGTTCCACCTGTTTTCTCATCCCTATACCGGACCACAACACTGCCGTTATAAGCCAATAAGCAATATCTCAAATTCAATAGCTAAGGCAGATTCAGTCCTTTCCCGTTAGTAATAAGGTTGCATTTGCTACAGGAGCTTCGTCGGAGATGCTGCCATTTGTTTTATCAGGGCAGAACACTGCGAAGACTGCTGCGTGGTTGTGTGTAGGATCCGTAAGCCATCATAAATTCAGCCGAAAGACGTTGACTGCCGGAAATAGGCTTTCCCTAAGGATCTCCATTTCTGGTGATTTTATCAGATCGTTGTTCCACTTTGTGTAAAGTCTACCAACACCTCAATTTCTTCAGTTGTTCAGAACCTTTCCAACAGCTATCAGCACTGCGATAAATGTATCCTTCCCAAAGAATCCTTCCGTCCGTCCATCAGCAGCCGAACTCAGAGACTCGTAGAACTAGAAAACTGTAATTTGGCATAACTATACATATAACTCACGCCAACAAAGTGGACAAAGGGTAAAGACCAAAAAGTTGGGCACGCTAACTCAAGCAATTAAATTTTCTATGAAAATGTTCCGTTGTGCGACGAGAAATTAGCCATACAGAGTCTGCCCTGCTAAGCCAAATAGCAGTATGTCCAATAAGTCTTCTGTAGCAATCAAAACCTTATTACTAACAAGAGAAGATTGAATCTACTTTGGCAATTGAATCTGACATGCTGTGTTTTAGCTTAGGAGGGCAGAGTTGTAAGGATATTTTTCGTTGCACAACGGATTTTTTTTCGCCTTCGTTGTTTGTAAGGTTATCTACGCTTAACTATGATCCAACTTTTTGGTTCAAACCCAAAGTATAATATAAAAAAAATAGTGTACCTCCTTTTTTTCGTCTATCCTATAATGTGGGGTTCGTCGGATAAGCCTTTTAAAGAATATTACGGGTTCATAAAATCAATTTTTCGATCAAGTGATCAGTTTATGAAATACTAGCGACCCGCCCTCGCTTCACTCCGGGTTAAAGTAAAAAACCTTCCTCTTGAATCACTCTATCTATTAAAAAAAACGGTATCAAAATCCGTTGCGTAGTAATAAAGGTCTAAGCATACATAGGGACAGACAGCGGCGAGCGACTTTGTTTTATACTATGTAGTGATTAAACTGTAAAGCGCAAATTTTTGTAAGTAGATGTTATTGGTTCTTGAGATACTGGCGATTAAAGTGTTTATACCTACTAAAATAACACGGCACCAAATTACTTTAAATAGAAAATTACCTTATTACTTGATGATTTTTATGTTTGTAGTACTTAACGGCTTCGGAACCCTACACTGAGCATGGTCGGACATATTGCACATATTTTTTTACTCATAATTACTTTGTTGTCGCTTTCTTTGGAAATTTAGTACTAAGTGACCCGTTTTAATTGCTCTTGATTATCCATCCGTTTGAAAGCTAAGATGACTCAGAATAACATACAGACGCACACGTTAAACTTGCAAATCTTTTTTTGTCTCAGGTTAAAAATTTATAACATTTTAGTGTTTCCTAATTATTTATTCCCTTAGTTAATACTCAGTTACCCGTCAAAGTCCAAGTTTAAAGCACCCATCAGTGAACTAGTCGAGCAACTCTGGTTATATTCAATGGATCTCGATTAGATCAGGTCTAAGTTCTCACTTCGCCCGGAGTTTGTACACACTCCATTATAACGTAACGAGGGTGAGATTGAGGTTGTATACTTGAGAGTTTAAATGAGATTACGTAGACAGCCCGCCAGGTTTGGGCAAAATACTTAGATAGTATATTATATACAAATTATGAAATTCTTGAATGTATGTAAATTTTTTAAAAATATCAGAGGACAATTTTACATAAATTGATAGATACATACATACATAACATAACGCCTTCTTTCCCAGAGTGGGGTGGGCAGAGCTATTTACAGGAATACCAACAACCAAAAAATATTTATTCATAAGTTCTGTAAACACATTTTGCACAATCAAGCCCAGAAGTTTTCTAGTGTATTAGTGACAGGTTGCAAGCCCATCGCCTAACAGTACTACAAGCCCTTATTCCCTTAGCCGTCTCTCACGACATACACAGGAAGACATGGAGTGGCACTATTCTAACCCGGTAACCACACGGGGCATGTATTTGTAAAATAAATAAATAAATATTATAAGACATTTTTACACACTGGTCCCAAACTGAGCTCTAGGCGTGTACCTAATATGGGTACTAGACAACGGTAAGCATACTTTATATAATAATATAGAGAAACACCAATTCAATTTGAAATGGAATTCAAATTGGAATATAATAATACCTACTAAACGGCGGTACGGGACTCTCGGTGCGCGAGTCTGACTCACACTTGACCGGTTTTGGGGTTCAGAAGTCTAAGTAGGAACCTTTATAGTCTCGCCATGTCCGTGTAAAAATCTAGAAAATATAATGAAAGCACATAGGTGTAGGACAAATTGAAAAGCAAAACAATCACGACAAATTCCGGTTCCTATATTCAAATTGCGGATAGATTAGGTTACTTTGAGTCAATATTTGACAGTTGCCGCGTACACAATGGATCAGATTTTAACTAGAAGTAACCTAATCTATCCGCGGTTTGAATATAGGAACTGGCTGTAAGTTAGACTTAATTTGGCTATCGGATACAGGCGACTAAAGTGTTTATTACTACTAAAAAAACATCAAATAACGTTAGTAAAAAAGTTAGTTAATACTTTTTCAAGATATTTTGTGTGTTTGTAGTAACAGCTTCGGAACCTTAGACTGAACACGGCCCTGTTTAAAAAAGTAAAGGTAATTCATCTTCCCCATTCGTCATGCAAATTCAATGTTCACCGAAATCAATATGTCACCGTATCAGCAATAAATCCAAAGTGAGTTTAAATACATCGGGTATTCATCAGCTTCCTCCCGGGGTGTCAATATACGCATTGTAGCACTGCCTACACAATTCGAGTAGAGCGTACAGCGTAGAGATCGAAATCAACGAAGTATGGAAAGATTCATTCCGCTTTAGACCTTTAAGGAAAAACATTTTGAGCCCGGTTTTTCTCATTTAACCGGATTTTTAGTAACTGAAAAACTTGGTAGCGCCACGCGTTCTATATTGTTTATTTTAGGCCTAAATTTATTTAATTTCATATTAGAATCAGTTCCTGTTATTGGAATGAAAACGTGTTAATCTGATGACAATGCAATATTTTGGTGTCTTTGAGCTAATCTGAAGATAAGGTCGGAAGGTGGCAAGTAAGTTACATCTAGGGGCGTCAACACGCGTAGAGATCGAAATCAACAAATTATAAAAGAGTTCAATTTCGAGTTTCGATTAAAGAAGAAAAAAATGTGTTTGAAAAACGATTTTTCTTGTAAAACCGGATTTAAAGTAACTTAGAAAATTGGGAGCGCCACCACTATTTATACCTAGTGTTTATACAAACTTTTATTTATCTTCATTGTGTAATGTTTTTAGTTCTCGTTATTGGAGTAGGTTGAAATTTGGAAAACATAATGTGAACCCGATGACCAGACCCCGCACATTTGGTGCCGCTGACGTAAAAGTGACGTAATTTCATATACAGTTGTTTTATAACACTAGCGGTAATTTAAGTTACCAAATTGTAATATTCTAAAACATATCAATGCATAAATATCCATATTTTAGTATATATTTTTTAATTTTCTAAGTGAATAACAATCAAAGTCAATCAAAGACGTTTTATATCTTATCTTCGTTTATTTTTCATTACGATAAAGATTATTTATTATTATTATTATATTAGGTTATTATGTAATAAATAACTATGATAAAAGTAATTTGAATCAGCCTATATGCAGAAAGACGTCAACTTTGTGTCAATGGCACCAAATGTACGGGGTCTGCCGATGACACAAATCAAGGTATCAAGGTATTTAAGAGTTGATCTGATGATAGAGTCGGAAGGTGGTAACAGAATCTCCGCTATACTTAACGTAGACGTACTTGCATTGAGTTGAAACTGGTTGTAGTTATATTTCTAGAACGAGGAAATATTAAAAAACACTGCTTGTGCATTACTAGCATAGATGCATTCCATCTTAGTCCTCAGGGTTGGCAACGCATTTCCTCAAATGCGTTGTCTTAGGATTATAGTGTTGAGAATTCCAATGTCTATGGGTCTCAGATTCCACTTACCATCAGGTGGCCTGAGTGCTCGCGTGCCTTCTCCTGAACATGAAAAAAAAACAATGCATGCTCTTATTTAAGAACGTATTTACGATTTATCTTAATACGAATTTATTACAACCACTTGTATGGTTTTTAATCAGACATAAAAAAACCTTTATTACGAGCCACGTCATCATAAATCAAGAAAAGCACCAGGATTTTTTTAGCATAAAATTATACAGATATTTATTCTCCTTTTCCTTGTGCACTTTATAAAATTAACTCCTTACAATTTTTTCGGCATTGTGAAAAAATCCTTTCAAAATTATTCATATTTAAAATTAAAATCACGATGAGACAGGAAAACGAGTACTGTTTAATCACAATGCAAGATCGTATCTGCATTTGGACATTCGCTGTAGATTAAACTTTTTTCCGTTGCTTATAAGGTCCAAGTGCATATAGAATTTCATAACACATGTTGTTTTATGTTGCACTTTAAACAGACACAATCGTTGTGAATATAAAAGGGCTCGTTAACAATAATTTTATTTCGTGCATTAATATACATAAAAAAATATTTTCATTTAAAGTTATAAGGGAATTATTTAATTTTTTTTTGTGACGCTTTAACCCTTTCGCGTGTGGTGACGTCTATAGACGTCAAGCAATATCGCTAATTGATATCTAATCACGATACCGTACTCGAATGCGTTAAATAAAGAAAAAAATATCTGGGTGCAGATATGTCCTTGACGTGTTATCGTATTGTTTGTAACTCGGTCGCCATTACGAGTACTGTTAAGTATGATCAAAACGCAATATGGTTTTACCCCGGTAGAATATAATAGAGGCCGTGTTATTAAAATCATAATAATTTTATCATTAAGTTTTATAAGTCTTATAGTACTGTTAGGCAATGGGCTTGCAACCTGTCACTAATACACTGGTTAACATCTTAGCTTTGTGCAAAATGTGGTTACAGAATTATTAATAAGTCTTTTTCGAGTTGTTGGTATTTCTGTAGCTCTGCCTACCCCACTCTGGGAATGAAGGGGTGATGTTATGTGTGTATGTAAGTATAAGTGCAGTACTAAGTGTCTGAATAGTTACCGGAAACTCCCTACACTAAACTAAACTAAACTAAACTAAACTAAACTAAACATATGTAAGCTTCTTGCATGTGACCACGTGATTATTACAGCCATGGTATCAAATGAATACTCTTCCTAGTAAACCATATCGAAACCTAGGCATGGCGGTGCTGAGTTCCGTCAGGTTGCTGCTTCCAGCCGGTCATAAGAAATATTGTTAGTTTTTAATATACTAAGTACCAATTTCACCATACGATGCTAAATTTAATCAATGTTAATCGACTGCTAGTTCATACATTTTGACAACTGTTAACGCTCTAATCATCTGTTAAGTACCAATGGTACTTAGTACCAATTTCACCAGACTATGTTAACCACTTAACAGACGATTAGAGCGTGAAAATATAGGAACTAACGGTCGATTAACATTGAATAAATTTATTATCGTACGGTGAAATTGGTACTAAAGCCTTTAAGATATGTTTGTATTATCAATTGACAATTCAATTTAATATTATATGTAATTCATACCCCGAAATAAAGCTGGCCTGCGCTTATAACGACGCAAAAGGAAATGGTTGTGTTGTTCTAGTGTTGCCACACAAAGAAACGTCGGTCTTTATCGTTTAATTTTTGACCGCTGATAACTGTGTCGTTACCGCTTTATATTTATGTTAGTTTTTAGCCAAGGTCCCTCTGAAAACCAGCGCCGCGGCTTGCTGCGGTGCAATTCTGAGTGGCCCTTTTCAACGCCATGTTTAATGTGTCATTCTAGTTGTCATTTGTTTTAAGTATATATTTTTTCCCATCATATCCACCTACATATCGCACCATTAGAACAACAGTGACCTAATTGAGAAACTTTAAATTTTGAGTTAGGTCTCTATAGTAATAAATTTATGACTTGAAGTTTGAAAGCTGAAATTTTTAATTGGCTCTTTGTTGTTCTCAAGGTGCGATATATATGTGTATATCCTACTGTTTTCCCTGACCCTTCTTTTTATTATTTATAGAATCTGTTATAAATTGTAACAACATTAAATTATAATATTTAGTCCCTCTTCTTTCCTATATTTTTTACTAGCGACCCGCCAGCGGCTTTACCCGCTGCATTTTTTTTTTATAAATAGTATCCTATGTTACTTATAGTACCTTCCAGAATATGTGTACAAAGTTTCATGATGATTCGTCAAATAGTTTTTGCGTGAAAGCGTAACAAACATCAACGCTTTCACATTTAGAATATTAGTAAGGATACATGTAATTTATTAACCCGTTACTATATTATAACAGACTCTACTGATCCATATTTCCATATAATTCCCGTTTATTATTAGTAAAATATTCCGCATTAGTTTCCCTAATTAATATATAAAAAATACTTGACAAATGGCGAAGCATTCGTACGGGTCCAGAAAAGAAAAGAAAAGTCTATTATTGTAAGCGTTGAATTCTTTTTCTATTCTATCCTTTCTATTCTATATCCTGGGCTAACATTTCTCTAAGGGCTACATTATTCATCAATTGTGAAGCTGTCAGGAAGCCGCAGCCATTGATAACAGCATAATCCATCATAACTCTTTGTCAGCATCGACGGTCTTTATGTGCCAGCAGTGGAATCTATTCCGACACGGCGGCGGTGCATTTGACAAGTCAATCATCGGCAAATAATTCATAAAATCTTGGAAACACATCTGTAATAGCTAGCCGAAGAAAACTGTTGGTGACTTTCGTGCGCTAGTCTCCAGGGTTCCGTACCCAAAGGGTAAATCAGGACCCTAGTACTAAGACTTCGCTGTCCATCCGTCTGTCTGGCCGTCTGTCACCAGGTTGTATCTCATGAACCGTGATAGTTAGCCAGTTGAAAATTTCACAGATGATGTATTTCTGTTGTCGCTATAAGAAGCTCCCAAACAAAAAACTTGTTTTTTTACTCCTTTTTGCTCGATATTGATAACGGCAACAGGTAGACAGTTTCACTTTAAAAATTTAAAATTAAAGTTAAAGTTAAAGTAAAATGTAACAATTTATGGGGGGCTCCTACACAACAGACATGTTTTTGGCCGTTTTTAGGGTTCCGTAGTCAAACTAGGAACCCTTATTCGCCATGTCTGTCCGTCCGACCGCAGCCTAGCGCAGAGACTCTTAGTACCAGAAAGCTGTAATTTGGCTTGAATATGCATAGCATGAGTGTATGCATAGTCACGCCAAAAAAGTGGTATAGTAAAATGTAAAAAAAAAAAAATTTAGGGGGAGGTACCCCTACACGTAGCGTGGGTATGTATTTTTTTTTCTCATCTATCCTATAGTGTGGTGTTTCGTTGGATAGGTCTTTCAAATATATTATGGGTTTGTGAATTTTTTATACATATTATCATTCCAACCTGACACAACCTGCATGTTACTTTTTTAAAACAATATTTAAAAATTATTGTAGAATGAGTATAATTTGACATGTAGGTATAACTAACTTCACTTTGCTTTATCAAGAAATATAGGGAATAAGGGCTTGTAGTACTGTTAGGCGATGGGCTTGCAACTTGTTACTAATACTCTAGTAAACTTCTTGGACTGATCGTGCAAAATGTGGTTAAAGAATTATAAACAAGTGTTTTCACAGTTGTTTGAATTTCTGTAGCTCTGCCTACCCCACTCTGGTAATTAAGGCGTGATGTTATGTATGTATGTATGTAAATAAATTAATAGTTGTTGGAAGATGGATGAAAACTGAAGCGCTGAAGTAGGTATACTTAGAGGCCAGAGTTGAATTGATTTTATGGCTCTTCCTGCGATTTGATCACTGTTACGAAGAATAGACAAGAAAATATCCGCTAATTCATCAATGTTTATTCGTTTTGTTTCTTAAAACAGTGAATTAATTATATTTACTAATAATGGGCTAGAGGTATTAGAGCGTGTCAGTTATAGTTAAGCAGATTTAATGAAATTTATTATTGCAGGTACTACTCACGCTGAAGCAGTAAAACAAAGTCTAATATAATTTAGAATGTGGATATTGTTACGTACGTGGGGGTAGGTGACTGATAGAAATGCACGAACAAACCTATAAGTAAGAGCAGACTTTAATTAACACACTCACTTAATCGTTACAAACAATTATCGCACAATGAAGTTAGATGATCGCTCGGTTGACTCGTAGGTACGCACTGTTCGCTCTCCAAGTAAGGAATGAATCGCCGCACGCGCGCCTCACCTTTTTATACACCCAATCGCCGAACGTTCCAGATTGCCGAATGACCGATGGGCCTTTACCCACCGGGGACTTCCGATAATTGAAGGTTCTACTAGGCCTTATATTACAATAGCGAACGCCTTGGCCTTGAACTCGATTGAACTCGTTAACAATAGGCATGTCCTTGATCCGGCGCGTCGATTCTAATCTACCTACCTACCTAACCATACCTACTCGTAACAATATCATAGCTTATATCTTAAACGAGGGACCCATCCTCGCTTCGCTTCTGTTTTCTGTGAGTTTTCAAAAACACCCGTCCATAAATCTATTTTTTTTTATTCTGAACCTTCCATAACATTTATTTACAAGCTAGTCAAGTCCAAGGAATTAGATTGCCCAGAGCTGTTGAGCAAGGTCAGAGTAGCAGTGCCAGCAAGATTGCCTCGTCCTGGTACTTATAAATTATTTAGAGACGAGCTCAATAAAACAAATTTAGCCGTAATTCTCCACTGTCAAGAATTATGAAGTTGTATAACCACCTACCAGGCTCGGTGGAAGCTGATAATATTTCACAATAGTCTTATTGATTGCAAAAGGAAACTATCGAAGTATCTCAGGTCCTCACCGTTCTAAACAATCTACGATGTATGTTTGTTTTCGTTTTCGTAGGTTCCTAGCCACATGTGTAAGTTATGGTTACCTATAAGTAGATAAACATCAACCTGGGATGTACGAGTACATGACATAGAATTAAGAATTCATACAATGTATTATGTGTAGGTAATCCTTCACAAAAATTAAATAAATATCTTACTGGTGGTCTGAGACTGACAGACGCTAATAGACTTTATTTAATACTATAATAATATGTTATTAATTATAAAGAACATGCATACATAACATCACCCCTTCATTCCCAGAGTGGGGTAGGCAGAGCTACAGAAATACCAACAACTCTAAAAATACTCCTTGATAATTCTGTAAACACATTTGCACAAACAGGCTAAGATATATATCAGTGTATTAGTGACAGGTTACAAGCCCTTATTCCCTTAGTCGCCTCTTACAACATACGCGAAGACATGGAGTGGCACTATTCTAACCCGGCATTCACAAGGGAAAAAGAAAGATAAAGATTATCACATAGGTTACCTTTTGATCCTAAAAAACACTCATGGTGACCTCGCTAAACTAGTGGATCATAAATTGGGGCATCCTAAAATTTGCCACGTTATAAATTCCAAACGCGTGGCATACGTCAAATGACGTCGGGGAACGTGTAACACGGTAAATTTACGTTTGCTGTTAACCTGCCAAACATTCCAAGTTCCTCAAATATACAGGCTGATTTGATTACGTACGTACGCATGTCCGTAAGTGGAGTGTACCAGTTGACATCGCGATCCAAATAATTCACATCACGTAGTGTATTCATAGAGATTGGCAAGCAGAAAGCAAATCAGTTGGTATATTTATCACAACGCGCGTAAGAAAGTCTCAAACGAGTGTTTTTCTTGTGAATCGTGAGACTTCTATTGGGTTAGGCTGAAATATTTATGCTAAATTCAAGGCCTGGTAAAATAGGGGTGTTCACAAAAGTTGTGATTCCAGATTGTTTTGCATAAGTACTAATTGTAAGGATTTAAATTTTATTCAGTGTTTTACGGAATGTGATTTTATTTACTTTCATATTTCTCTTTCGTTCAGCGCCCTTTTGAAGTAAGTTGCAGTTGCGACTTTTTTAACGATTATATCTTTACCGAATAAGTGCCAATATCCAGGACAAGTGTTTTATTTAATCTATTAGTATTTAATTTACCGTTATCATTATAGCCCTACACAAAAATAGACAAAGACAGACATACGCAGTCTTTAAACACACAATTCTATTTCACTGGTTTCAAACAAGTCCTCACGGTAGACCTTACGTCCAACGACATAATAATATGATAAATATTTAAATTGAAGGAACAATAAACGTATTTAGAATATAAACAACAAAGTGTTAACGAGTTTCTGGATAGAAATCAAAATTTTAATTAAAACCGTAGGAGTATGTTTTTGACAAACCAAATCAAATCTTGAAATCACATTCTACCTACGTCAATCTGTATATTAACAAAGGTCTCAAATAAAAGTTTTCAGTCGCCAACTTCTCCGATGCAAAATGTAATTTATATCGTAAACAATAGGGCGTACCTATGTTTGGTTTTCATTAACTTTAGTAAGGCTAACAATTTGCTCTTAAATGAATCATGCTGTAGATCATACGATGCATAGGTAGCTACCGGGAAAATCAAATAAATATTCCAATGTATATTATAATACAAGTTTATGCTTTAGTTGTTTCTGATAAAATAAAGTATTATGGTTGGAATTTCAGGAAGGTAATACCTGACGAAGGGTATTCCTTTTGATTTAAACCACCCTGTAATATAGTCAATAGAATGTTCATTTCCAAAGAAATTCTTTGCCAATATTGTTTTCAAGAAAGTCTAAACTGATTCAGTAATAGTAATTTAGATTAGTTTATGTAGTCTCAATCCTGTGTTAGAACATGGTATACAACCATTTTACTCGGATACCTAATAAGTTAGTTTTAAACTCTAAGACACCCTACCCTATATGTGTATTAGTCGTAATACTAATTGCGTTTTATTTTGGATACCTACTATAAACCGTAGCAAATAAAGATCTCTAAAAAGTAAAAAAATAAGTAGTGGCCCTTAGGGATGATTGTTTCATGAGTATATTATTATAGTTAAATGAACACTGACACTAACTAAACTAACACGTCGGGGACCGCTAAGTAGCTGGGGTATTTTATGTTATTTAATTTACTTAGCGGTCCCCGACGTGTCAGTTTAGTTAGTGTTAGTGTTCTGCTAACTATCTACTTATCAAACAATCAGCCCTAAGGGCCACTGCGTACTATTATTACGTTTTAGAGGTTTTTTTACAGACTATTTAGTGTCGGGGGTTTTTTAAATTTCTATTTTTTAGTTCTATTTTACTCATTTTAAGCTTTTCCATCTGAGTGTCTGTTTGTGGCATCGTAGCTCCCAAACGGATGAACGATTTAAAATCAAGCTACGTTAATCAGAATAGTTCTTAGCAAGATTTCATGAAAATTGGTTGGGCTGTTTAAGAGATATCTTAATATCTTAAAAACGGCTAAACCGATTTTTATAAAACCTATCTAAGAACTACCGCTAGAAAACCTGCTTTCATTTAAAAAAAACCGCATTCAAATCGGTTCATCCATTTAAGAGCTACGGTGCCACAGACAGACACACACACACTTACACGTCAAACTTATAACACCGCTCTTTTTGCGTCGGGGGTTAAAAACGGGTACCTACTTTGTTAAAATAGAATACTTTTTATCGCAGGAAATTATATCGTTACTCTTAAAATATTAATAAATTAAATTCCCGGACAAAGACAAATTTTACATAAGCATGAATTGGTTCACCCAAAGAAGATAAATACATAGTTAACGCGGACCGGTGCGCCGCGGCGTCGGTTTGTGTTTTTAGCGGCTTTATGTTTGGTCGCGGGTTTTCGAGTTCGTTTACTTTCATATTTCAACAAAACTGAGTTTCTGGACTAAGCAGAAACTTTAAGGGCTTTTGAGCGGATTTTTTATGATCCCAAACCGTGGTAAATACCTGGGCCTCTATTCTACTATGTTTATAATATTGCGTTAATTTGACGTGTTTTTTTTTTTAACGTAGCGGTTATTACTGTCAAGTAAATAAAAGTTATCAAAACGTTGACAAATACGCAAACAATATTAATTTTATGTTCGCATTTACCTATCACGATGGATAAAGCATTCGTCACTCTCGCACTGTATTTGGCAGGAAGTGACTGATGGTTGATCCACGTTTAATCACGCGATGAACACGGCCGTTATAAACCCCCTGTTTGTTAATAATTATTATAAATGCGTGAATAACAACTGATACTCGTAGTTAAGAAAAAGATAAGGGGCCGATTGTTTGATCAGTAGTTCACTAAACAAATAGTTAAATTTTGAAAATTTTATCGAAAATCTGATACATTTGGTTTAGAATTTAACAATATGTACGAATTTTAATCACTAGTCCAGTCCACAAAACAAATAAATTACTTGAAAGAAAGGAATTAAATCATATATTTAGTGCCTAAAATTGTAAATCAAAATGCAAACTGATATAACTAAAATCTAAAGATACTGAAAGGGCAAACAGCTCTGCAAAAATATTGTAGCTTGTAGCCATAACGCGTTTTATCAGTATCCATCGATACGACATTGATAACATAGATTGGTAATTGAATAGCAAAAATAAAAAGTATTTTCTAGACTTTTCAATGTTCCCTAATCAATAATAACTAACCATTTCTAAATCTAATTATGATATTTATAGGAATTACATACATACATAACATCACGCCTTCATTCCCAGAGTGGGGTAGGCAGAGCTACAGAAATACCAACAACTCTACCTATATACCTAAGACTTGTTGATAATTGAGTAACCACATTTTTCACAGGTAGGCGAAGATGTTTACCAGTGTATTGGTGACAGATTGCAAGCCCATAGCCTAACAGTACTACAAGCCTTTAATCCCTTAGTCGCCTCTTACGACATCCACGGGAAGACATGGGGTGGCACTATTCTAACCCGGCAACTACACGGGTATTATTTAAGAAAATATATAACTACCTAGTAAAAACAACCGATCATTAGCCAAGGATTTAAATCCAAGAAAGCCATTAAGTGGCTGTGGTAGATCGAAGAACGATGTCTTGTTAATTTGGTGCAGCGCCCGACAAAATACGAACGACGAATTGCGGCGAAGACGGTCTGTGGGATAAAATTTAGGCAAGCCACAGAAAGACGTTATTCTTATACGTTATTTTCTTTTCTTAGGATAAAACAAAGTCACTTTCCGCGTCTGTCAGTAAATCCACTAACCCTTCCTAAACCATGTAACGGTTTTTGATGCGATTTTCACCATCAGTTAGATACTTATTCACGGAAGGTTATTCTGTATAATCTTTACACTTTATATAACAAAGTCGCTTTCCGCGTCTGTCTGTATATCCACTAACTGTAAAAAACCTCTTAAAAGTAAAAAAATATGTGTAGTGGCCCTAAGGGCTGATTGTTTGATAAGTAGATAATTAAAATTCTGACACTAACTAAACTGACACGTCGGGGACCGTTAAGTGCCTGGGGTATTTTATGTTATTTCATTTATTTAGCGGTCCCCCGCCGTGTTAGTTTAGTTAGTGTCAGTGTTCAGTTAAGTATCTACTTATCAAACAATCAGCCCTTAGGGCCACTACTTATTATTTTTTACTTTTTAGAGGTTTTTGTCGAAAGTTTATTAAATTTCTAATTTATTTTTTATTTCAAGCTTTTTAAACTTCTTCATCTGAGTGTCTGTTTGTGGCATCGTAGCTCCCAAATGGATGAACGGATTTAGACACAAGTTTTTTTTTAATAAAGCTACATTAATCAGGATAGTTCTTAGCTAGATTTCATGAAAATTAGTTGACCCGTTTAAGAGATATCAGCTCTGAAAGTAGGTGTCGGCTGAAGCGGTTTTGATGAAACATGTCTAAGAACCACCGCTAAAAAACCTGCTTTCATTTAAAAAAACCGCATTCAAATCGGTTCACCTATTTAAGAGCTACGGTGCCACGTCAAACTTATAACACCCCTCTTTTTGCGTCGGGGGTTAAAAACTAACAAGCTAAAAATACACTTTATCCCTGTATCATGAGATAATAAAATCCAGTACAAAGTAGGTGATTAAAGAAGTTTTTGCCCCACAAGTCAAGACGTCTGGAGACAGCAAAAGGAGGGACCAGAATAAACGGCCTCGGGAGGCTTCTCGAAAGAATAAGTTCCTTTCAACCGGGATATTTATTAGTCAAATTATTTTAATTTAATTCTCTTGGGCAAAGGGATTCCTAGGAATTATTTTCATTGGATTAACTTGGGCGGTCGTTAATACTGAATTTCAGTTATTTTTTAATCTAACTTTGTAATTTAATAGTAAGTGGTGGGGTTATAGTGGTGGTAGAACTTGCAGGGTTCGTCCAGGTCGCTACCACCATCCTATCATTTAACTTTACTGCTTAGGTAGGTGCTTAGGTTTCGCATTGTTGTGTTCCGGTGTGAGGATAAAACAACCGGTGAAATTAATAGCAAACAGGTCTTCAACCTTAGTCTTTTGGGTTGACAATGCATCTGCAGTCTTAGGATTACCGTCTTGTGATTGCTGTCTTGTCTATAAATAAAACAGTAGCTGTTGCCCACGACTCTATCCGCGTAGAAAAATAAAACATAGCCTATGTGTTGCAGATAGTCTACACTGGACATATATAAAAAAAATGTAATTTGAATTTGACGAATGTCAGAGTAGAAAATAATTGATGGATTTTTTCATTGTAGAATAAATGAATTCGTGAGTCGGTATATTGCTGCAGCATATTTTATTTTATGTGTAACATTTGTGGCGACCGTGACAATAAAATAAAATGGACCGATTTTTTCGTGAACGGAAAGAGCTGCGGCGAGTGTTTATGCGATCGGCAAACGCGTTAGAAAGTAAAATAAGTGAGGACGCAAAGGCCGATGTAAAAAGCGACTACGAGTACTTGGGAGACGTGGCTGAAAGAATGCTCGCAGTAGACCGAGACATCTACAACCTCGCTTTGGACTCGGAGGAAATATTCAATGAAAGAGAATTCGAGAAGATAGTAGACGAGGCGGAGGCATATAAAAAGAGATGGATCTCGATTCGGACAAGGTGCGAGCAAAAAGTTGGAGAGGCCAAACATGAAGGAGACCTACAGTCTCAAACAGGACTTTAGTACTTTTTTATTAATTACTTGTTAAGTTTTTTTTTTGTCAAGTGGGGAGGGGTTGTTATGTTTTTCCCGTATATTATTTTCTTTGTGGTTTGGAGGATGTTGCAGATAGTCTACACTGGACATATATAAAAAAAATGTAATTTGAATTTGACGAATGTCAGAGTAGAAAATAATTGATGGATTTTGTCATTGTAGAATAAATGGTTTCGTGAGTCGGTATATTGCTGCAGCATATTTTATTTTATGTGTAACACTATGTATGACACTTCCAAATAACGTGACTTTCTAATGGTAAAAGAATTTTCAAAATAAGTTAAGTAGATCCAGAGATTATCCCTTAAAACCTCACAATATCACAAACTTTATCTCTTTATAATATACTAGCGACCCGCCCTCGCTTCGCTCCGGGTTAAAGTATTATACATATAAACCTTCCTCTTGAATCACTCTATGTATTAAAAAAAACCGCATCAAAATCCGTTGCGTAGTTTTAAAGATCTGAGCATACATAGGGACAGACAGAGGGCAGCGACTTGGTTTTATACTATGTAGTGAAGTATAAGAACACCTACTATTATAAATGCGAAAAATTTCGATGGATCAATTTCCGTCACTCAATCACGCCACAACGGCTAAACGGATCTAGATTATAGTCTAGATTAGGGTTTAGGCTGCTATATATCCAAGAAAAATGAATAGTTCCCGAGGGAATAGCGATAACCGACTTCTGTGCAGACGGAGTCGTGGGCAAGAGTTAATATTATTAGCGCAAAAGTATGTTTGTTTGTTCCATCTTCACGGTTGAGCATCTCAACCAATCGACGTGCAGTTTGCTATAGAAATAGTTTGTATGGCTATAGCCCGGACACGGACATAGAGAACTTTTAATTATTCCTAACAATTGGACATTTAAATATTGATGGTTTACTTGAAGAGATCCCTTAAAGGGATAGCTTCGCCTTTGTACATACCTTTTAGCTTTCTATATAACAGCACGCCATAATTATTTTACCTTCATTTCGCACAATCAGGCAAAGAAGTAAATTTTTGTTTTTGTTTCGTTTTAAACCGACTTCAAAAAGGAGGTTATCAATTTGACTGTATGTTTTTTTTGTTTTCTTTCAAGGTCACTGTTAAAATTTAGGACATGTTAACCATCGGTCAACACGTTTGTCTAGTTGGTAGTGACCCTGCCTAGGAAGATTTTTTTTATGTTAAGGAAGGCACACGAGCACTCAGGCCACCTGATGGTAAGTGGAATCTGAGACCCATTGACATTTGAATTCTCAAGACTAATCCTAAGACCTCAAATGCGTTGCTAACCCTGAGGACTAAGATGGAATGCCTCTATGATAGTCATTTCACCGGTTGTTTTATCCCCACACCGGTACACAACAATGTGAACACTGTTGCTTGGCGTTAATGGATAAGATGGTGGTAGCGATCCGGACGGACCCTGCACAGGGTCCTACCACCACAAAGCAGCAGTAGCTAGCGGTACTGGGTTCAATACCCGCTATATGCAGATGTATATTTGATGAGCGTTTGTTTATCGTTGTGTAGTACCCATAGTACATGTTTGGGACTAGGTCAATTTGTGTGACCGAACCCTGATATTTATTTATTTAATTTTATCTTAATGTTCATCCAATATGATATTGTGGCCGCTTATAACTTAAGACCGAGCACTGAGCCCAATAAGTCCTTTATAATAAGCCTCTTGGGAACCGCATCTGAGTTGAAAATGATGCTTGCGAGGGAATAAATAAAAAACCGTTCGAGTACGAACCGGATTCACCCACCTAGGGTTCCGTTAAAATTGTCTTTGTGATGTATTTTTTAATGATTGGGACGGTCATTTGATATTTTTGGACTGGAATCGGAAAATACTTTAGGACGACAACAATTTGAATTTGCCTTTCGTATATTATAGGATACTTTAATTTTTTAACCCCTTTTAACTCCTTTTATTTACATTTGCTTTTTACCAAAAATGCGAGCTGTCAGGTTATAGAGCCATGCATACATCAGTCTCACTATTAAATTAAAATAAATCAATCTTTTTTTCGGACCATGCACTTCCACACATAATTTACATTAAATTATATTGTATTATTAAACAATCAAATTAAAATTAAAACGTACAGCAGAATATAAATCGAAATAAAATTAAAGTAAAGGTCATGATTAAAATCATAAAATCAAACTTCATCAATAATAAATCAAAATATCAAAAAGTTAAACTTAAAATAACAAAATCAAGACCACAAATACATTAACATCACAGTTCATTAATGTAAAATAAAAATAGAAATAATAATATTATCACAGTTTTTTTTTTACTTTGTAAATACCTAAGTTTTACTTTACGGCACCAATGCTTTTTTTGACTTTTCCAAGCGGTTTGCAAGAACTTTCAGGCTTCCTTTAAGGATTCTTATAAGGCTTCTTTTTCCACCGTTTTAGTACGGAACCCTAAAATCTGAAGCAGACTTTCTAGTACCTATTTATCGTAATGATGTCTAGCTGGAGCAAGAAAATGATCGTTCCTAGCCCCGAGCTAAGAATGTTTATTTAAAGCGAAAGTTTATAAGACTTGTGAGGGTAGATCAACAAAAACTTAGAAATAGTTTATTATTATATGATTCCCTGCTTTTACTTACATACATACATAACCTCACGCCTTCAATCCCATAGTGGGGTAGGCAGAGCTACATAACTTCCAACAACTCCAAAAAAACTTGTTGATAATTCTGTAACCACATTTTGCACAATCAGGCTAAGAATGTTTATCAGTGTATTAGTGACAGGTTGCAAGCACATCGCCTAACAGTACTACAAGCCTTTATTCCCTTAGTCGCCTCTTACGACATCCACGGGTAGACATGAAGTGGCACTATTCTAATCCGGCAACCACACGGCAACCATGCTTTTAGTTACTGTGTTTAATTCGCATCCAAGGAGTGCCAGCAGGGACAGCTTTAAGCGTAAACTTTAGGGTTATTTTTTGACGCTCTTTGAATCCTAATTACCAATCCAGCACGTTTTCTTACCTTTTTTTATCTAAATTGTAGTTTTATTTCTTGAATTGTGAAACTGATGATGAAGACCACTGATGGCCACCGGAACTCCTTAACGGTACCTTTTTCAAGGGTGGCGATAAGATGTAGGAAAACGTATCTTCACATTTTAATTTTAATTTTTAGTCTTGCACCGTCGTGGGTAGGTTATATTTATATAAGTAATATTTATATATTACCATTTTATTTATATGCTCCTGTGTTTATTAAAAGTTTCGACACGTTTTCCTGCTTAACTGCACATGATATTTTTTATTTTTTATTTATTGTTTTATGTAATGGTAGGTAAAGTTCTATCATCATTGTCATAAGCAATATTTACATACATACATATCACCACGCCTTTATTCCCAGAGTGAGGTAGGCAGAGCTACAGAAAGACCAACAGCTCTAAAAGACCTGTTTATAATTCTGTAACCACATTTCTCACAATCAGGCCCAGAACTTTACTAGTGTGACAGGTTGCAAGCCCATCAACTAATAGTGCTTCAATCCCTTATTCCCTTACGGCCGAACCCTACATTTAAACCGCGGATAGATAAGGCTTACATCGGGTTGAAATTTGACATTTGCCCATACAAAATGTGTCAAATTTGAATCCGAAGTAAGGCCGTCATCTGTCCGCGGTTTGAATATAGGGTTTGGCTGTTAGTCGCCTCTTGCGACATCCACGGGAAGACATGGAGTGGCACTATTGTAACCCAGCAACCACACGAGTCAAGCAATATTAAAAATACTGACTCTTGAGCTCCTTGCGGCGTTTCTTCGCAGCAGTGGTCTCTTCTTGGAAAGCGCTGGTTGAATTTTGACGTGTAAGAGATTTTTTTTAAGACTGCAATCTGCCCACTGATGATTAAGTTGTAATGCTTCTATGCTAGTCAATTTCACCGGCTATCTTATCCCCACACGGTATACTATGGTGGTAGCGATCCGGATGAACCTTTATTAAAGCTAGTTTAATCGGGTGGTTTTGGCTAAGTTTTATAAAAATCAATTTAAGTGATACCAGGTCTAAAACAAGGGGATGCTATGGTTTGGTGGGGTTTTTATTTATTTTATAGTTATTTTGAGTTTTATTTAGTTTTGACGACACTTGTCGTAGTTAGCATAATTCTTTCACCATTAGAATGCTACGTTATCACAAAGTAACATGTTTTATTTTTTCAACGCGGACGGAGTCGCGGCAACAGCTAATCTATACTTAAATTACAAATGTGAAAGTAACTCTATAGGTCTGTCTGTTTGTCTATTTGTTACACTTTTATGCATAAACCGCTGAACCAATTTAGATGAAATTTGATATGGAGATAGTTTGAGTCCCGGGTACGGTGTCTGGATAAAGCCGGACATAGTCAGGGTTTTTTTTTTGCGTATCCGGTCAAATTAGACGGTGTCCGGCTTTTGTTAATCTTATTTAATTTGACCATCGCGTTCGCCGCCACCCCTAAATAAAGAAGACTTAAAATTAATTGAAGTTATATTAAAATTTAAGCTAATAATATTTAAGTAAATAATAAAAAAGGCTTGTTTTACTCTTTTTTATCGTCTTATCTAAGAGTAAAAAATCGGCCTCCGTCCGGCATTTCACCCAAATGTCCGGCTTAACTAGCTGGTCTGTCCGGAATTTTCAGTTTTAATTCCTGGCAACCCCAGCTCCGGGGAAGGACCTAGGGTACGGTTAAGGACTTTAATTTTTATGCCACTATGGAACCTTATCATAAGAACAGCGTTAATCATTAATTTTAGCTCTCTTTCTTTCTTTTGACGACACGCTAGTCTAGTTGGTAGTGACCCTGCCTTCGAAGCTACGGGTCCTGGGTTTAAATCCCGGTAAGGGCAGATATTTGTGTGATGAGCACGAGTATTTGTTCGTTAGTCGTGGATGTTTTCTATGTATCTAAGTATATATTTCTATATATAAGTAAGTTTATCGTTGTCTAGTACCCATAGTACAAGCCTAGAGCTAAATTTGGGACAAGGTTAATTGGTGTGACAATGTCCTGTGATTATTTAATTAATTTCATGTGGTTTGACGCTGTCATTATGACAGGGTTCCATAGTGGCACAACAATTTAAGTCCTTGACTATACTTTTAATCCTGAAAAGTTGGACGGTTTCGGAGGGAATCGCGATTAGTAACCACTAGTAAATTATAAAGACATTACCATTTTTAGCCTTTTGTCAATTAAATCTTAATCAGTTAATTAACTTTACATAAAATTAAATCAAATAGGATACAGAACCTGGGTCCTGAGGCGCCGCAACTTTATAATATTAGAAATGGTTTCGGTGAATTTAATTTCATAACTTTGTTTTAATAACTTTGTATGTTTCGTATTTGGTTTTAGCGCATTAAATGGTTTCGGTCAATGTTCTCTATTATTCTCTGTTAAAATAGGTAATAACAAGTTTGATTGGAGGCTTTAAATGTTTTTGGCTATGGGTTGGATTTTTTTAGGGTTCCTTACCCTAAGCGTAAAAACGGGATCCTTTTACTAAGACTGCGCTTTCTGTCTGTTTGTCACCAGGCAGTATCTCATGACCCGTGATAGCTAGACAGTTTAAATTTTCACAGATTTCTGTTGTTAACACATACTACAAAAAAATAAAAAAAATAAGGTAGGTCCCATACAGCAAAAGTGTTTTTTTTGCCGTTTTTTGCTCGATATTATTACGAGTAACGGCAACAGGTAGACGCTTGCAATATTCACAGAATATTTAGTTGTTTATTAATTTGTATAATGAAAATAAAATAAAATAAATGTTTAAGGGGGGCTCCCATACATCAAACGTGTTTTTTGTTCTATAGATAATGGTACGGAACCCTTCGTGCATGAATCCGACTCGCACTTGGCCCGTTTTTATACTTCTATATCTAAGTAGAGAACGATTAATAAGAGTAAGATTGTGTTTGTACGTGTGTATGTTGGGGGTAATCTAGAAGAAGAAGAAAGAAGAAAAATACATTTATTCACTGAACAAAACGAGACACATAAAAGTAAAAACAGTAAACAAAGAAAGAAAAACAAAGTGGTTGGTGTGTCTTCGTGGCAGTGAACCGGACACTGGCTCAGCATAATGCTGAGGTGCTAGGCACTTGCAGGGCTGATTTTCAGCCAGCACCGAGTGTGACAAACGGACGGAACGTTGTACAAACTAGAAAATAAATGAAATGTAATTACTTATTATTAAACAAATAATACTCATAAAAAGATATTTAAGGGAATTAAATAAAATCTTTACATAAACATACTTTAAACAGAAAAGGTACCTAGGTACTTAGTAATTTTTAATCTCTGAAAGTAATGAACTCATTTTTTTACCCTTAAACTTTTTGGGAAAGTATTTTCCCAAAACAAAGGCAGTTGTATTTGTTTTATACTGGAGATAAGTGAGGGCAAGCTAGTAGATATGTAAATAATTAAAAAAAGTAATAAAATAGGTATAGTTCAAAAAGTTGGCCACGCTAACTCACGCAAATAAATTTTCTTTGATACTTTTCCGGCCACGAAAATTTGCCATTCTTCTTCACTGTTTGTTTGATTAACTGCGCTTAGCTATTGTTCACCTTTTTGGTCGTTACCCAAATCAGTACTAATCAATACTTCGCACACTGAGAATCAAACCGTCACTAAACAAAAAAATACTTTATTTGAAATCCAACTTCATTTTGATGGCAATATTGTCATTATTCGAATTCTTATATATTTTGCGTAGTGACGGTTTCACTTTGATTCTCAATGTGCGACTTATATTAAAACCACCAAGAGCATGTCGGACCACGCTCAGTATAGGGTTTCGAAGCCGTTACAAACATAAAAATACACAAGCAATAATTAATTTTCTATTTATAGTCAGTTGACTAAGGAACTCTAAAAATGTGAAAGTAACGTTGAATGTCCGTCTGTCTGTTTGTGACGCTTTCATGGATAAACCGCTGAACCAATTTAGACAAGGTTTGGTATGGAGATGATTTGAGTTCCGGGAAGGACATTCCCAAAAAGTGGGCTCTTCTCCGCAACTCGACGTTTTTTTTTTATGCGCCTTTTTTGCGTGTCTCGTGATAAGGGAATAGCAATTAATAAATAAATATCAGGGCACTATCTCACACAAATTGACCTAGTCCCAAACTAAGCTCTAGGCTTGTACTTACTATGGATACTAGTCAACGATAAATATACTTAAATAGAGAAATACATAGAAAACATGCAAGACTCAGAACAAATATTCGCGGTCATCACACAAATATCTGCCTTTACCGTGATTTGAACCGCTGGCTTCAGGGTCACTCCCAACTAGGCCAACGTGTCGTCGAATGACTTCATATATAAATGAATACGTTCCCAAGTCGTCAAAAGTATCAATGTCTTTACAACAAACACCACATAATGGCAATAAGTTTCTTGTTTTATTCAAAAAAATATTCGATAGGTCCTGCCCCCATACCGACGATGACATGTGACAGGTGACATTTTAATGTACACGTCGCATCAAAACCCAGTGATATACCAGCGTGTTAACTTTGCAATGTATACCAAATTGTCACCAGTCACGTGTCAATGTCAAGATGGTGAAATAGGGGGCTGGTGTGCTTGAAATAAAACTTTATACAGACTTTACAATATCTATAATTTCCTCCATTAGTGCTTTCAACAAGTTTAGGGCTTAGTTTAGGACTAGGTCAATTTATATGAGATTATATGAGATATGTTCTAATTGCCCCGTGTGGTTTCCGGGTTAGAATAGTGCCACTCCATGTCTTCCCGTGGATATCGTAAGAGGCGATTAAAGGAATAAAGGCTTGTAGTATTGTTAGGCGATGGGCTTGCAACCTGTCACTAATACACTAGTAAACATCTCAGCCTACTTGTGCAAAATGTGGTTACAGAAATATAAAGAAGTCTTTTTAGAGTTGTTGGTATTTCTGTAGCTCTGCCTACCCCACTCTGGGAATGAAGGCGTGATGTTATGTATGTTATGTATGTATGTATGTTCTAATTATTTATTTCCTATATTATAAGTAGTATTATTTATAAACAAAAAGGTTTCACTATTAAAATTTTCAAATGATTGTCTAAATTATGAACATGTTTAAAAAAACATCAAAGCCACGCCTCGTTAACGAGCCCAAAAAAGAAAATGGACTTGCGAAAGTGTTTATGTTTAGAAAATTGATTCAAACACTTAATTAGTTTTTAAACTTTGTCTCGACATTTAGCGTTCCGATTTTAAGTAGAACGATAGCGGTATTTAAGTCATGAGCTGAAGCGGTTTTTAGGGTTCCGTAGTCAAACTAGGAACCCTTATAGTTTCGCTATGTCCGTCCGTCCGTCGGTCCGTCCGCAGCCAAGCACTCTGGGCAGAACCGACTCTGATCTACTACCCTTGAAAAAACGATGCTATACAATTTGATTATAAATTAAAAGGCCGTAATACTTTATATTATAATCGTGCGTGCATAATATTTTTTGATGTTAGATTTACTAACTATTATATGTTTTATATCTTGGGTGTCACGTATGTACTTTAATTGTTATATCAATTAATGTTACATATGAATAACGTTATACTTTATGGAAAAAGTTATTTTGATTATCATATCTTTCGTTCATTATCTCAAGTGAACGTTGTACGAAACATATTTATACAAAGTGAGCGTAGTGAGGTATATATTGTGACTATTAAATGATAACTTCTTATATCTCGTATTACTTACCCAAAATATTCCCGCTTCTTCCTGCTCCTTGGTCCGCTTCTCCAAGTCGACTGAGACACGGGCGACAGTGACCGAATTATTTCACGCCTTAAAGTTTTATAATTATTTTTTCTCCCTTTTTCCTGTTAATTGTTTTGTACGGGACAGGGGGGTTTCGACGGAGATCAAAGCGGCGAGAATTTTAACGTAATTCCCTGTTGGATTAATTCGGAGTTCATTAAGGATTATTCCTTTTTGGAATTAAATTTTAATTTTATTTAGGCAGATAATACTTTTGCCTTGCCTTTTATACTTTTATGTTTATTGACGCCAGTATTTTGGTTATTAATAATTGATTAATGATTTAAAAAATATGTGACATTATACTGTGTGTGACATCTATACGAACATATATTTTGACAACAGTTAATATGCATCCTAATTAACATGCAATACACATAATTGTTAACATAATGGGTCCTTTTTTCACACTAACTAAATCGCCACGCAATGTACCGGTAACAAAGCTAACAACTGACACTAACATTAATTTGATTGCTTATGCCTAACTCGTTTAGCTCTTTGCGTTACATTACTGCTCGAGAAAATTTAAAACATAAATAACCCTCAATTAGAAAAGGTAATTGCTATATTTTTCCGATAAATCCGTTCACAGCATCTAAAGCTATCGTTACTTAAAATGTATGTTCTTATGGATGACCCACTGTATAAAGTGTAAATAGACCTCTTATATAAAAGTAAAAGCGGACGAGTCATTAACAATGCAATTAGGCTGCGTATCCACCAGAGCTGTGCGAGGTAGCGCGGCGGTACGCGAGGAAAAAATCCACCAATAGGAGAGCTGCGCTGAGCGATGCTTATAATTCTATTGGTGAAACTTTTCCACCGCTCCGCTATCGTGCAGCCTTAACGGCACGTTGGCTGTTAGCTTAGTGGTCCCGGGTTCAAATTTCGGTAAGGGCAAATATTTGTATGTTGACCGCAAGTGTTTGTTCCTGAGTCTTCGAAGTTTTCTGTGTATGTATATCCATTTAAGTATGTATGTCTATCGTTGTCTAGTACCCATGGTACAAGGCTAGAGCTTAGTTTGGGACTCAGTCAATTTGCGTAAATTGACCTTGGATTTAATTATTTATTTTAATTGTAATACGGCTTAAGAACAAAGCAGCTAAAATTTTATAATAATATTATAATTATCAAAAAGTAATGAATTGTTTATCCTGTCGTTTTTAGGGTTCCGTAGTCAAACTAGGAACCCTTATAGTTTCGCCATGTCGGTCCGTCCGTCCGTCCGCAGCCTAGCGGTAGCGGTTTCTAGGGTACCTCCCCTACACGTAACGTGGGGATGTATTTTTTTTCTAGTCCACCCCATAGTATGGATAGTATTGTAGTAAGTGCTTAACGGCTTCGGAACCCTTCACTGAGCATGGTCCGCCATGCTTTTGCCTGGTTATTTATTGAGTCATGAAATATCTATTCTTTCTGATTAAAAAATCTAGTCAACTTTCTTCGGACTTATAAAACATCCTCTTTTACGTATATTTTTAGACCAAGTGTAGGATAATTTTGTTAGTTTATCACAATCTTTGAAAGAGTTACTAACAATAATACCTATATCTATAAAAACGCTGCTTACAATGTGTTATTTTTCAATATTTACGTGCAAAGGTTTGATATTGGACATATTTTGTTTCCAAAACTTTGACCGACTTGAGTTCGTTGCAAATTAGAGCGTATATTTAACATAGTAATAAATTGTTTGTATTACAGAAATAATGCTTAAGAATTTTAGCATACATAACAGATAGAGAAAGTTGTAAACCACATTTTAGTTATCATTCTTACATTGTCATCAATGTATATCTATGAAATTTGTATATTAAATTTGTAAGACGTCATAAGAACATATTTGGAAGAAAAAGAGACGATATCATTAAATTGAACATATGGAAAACAAATTAATTAAATTAGTTCATTTACTAAATTAAAAATGATAAACTCTGGTATCCACCACATGGCGATTAAGATTTACAACAAGGTACCACTCAACATTAAAATAATTATTAATGAGGCCACGTTTTGTAAAGAGTTAAAAAATATTTGTAGCTGAAATATTACTATGACTTAATTATTTTTTTTGATAGTTAGTGTACACACCTAGTTTATAGTTTATAGAAGTGACATGTAATAATTATTCGTAATAATAATTCTTGATATTTGATATTTAAATATTTAATTGTATTGACATTGCAGTGCCCTCCCAGGGTTTATGTTAGAGCATTTAATTTATTACAACACCTTTGTAAATACAACATAAGGCAATAAAGAATATGAATATGAATATTATCTTTACCCCTATTGTTATTGTATTGTTAAGTTTATGTCAGCTCCTAAGTTGATATTGATAATGCCAGTTAATACCTTCGATAACGAATCAAAACGTAAATTGTCTCAGTAAGTAACACCCTGCTTAATAAACACTGGATTAAAATAAACTTTTATCTCGACTCCCGTGTCACATTGAATGCTTTCTTCGGAAATTCATTTTGAAGCGGAAATGCCATTGTGGCCATCTATCACGTTTTGCTCTTCGCTGAAAATATGAGTAATTACCCCATAAGATTCATCAATTTCACAATCTTAATAACTCACGCAATAATAGGCTGTAAGCCTGCAATACAAGGGCAGTTATTGCTTGGAATGCTACCACAACTGAAGTTATTATTATCCGTAGCAGAGACAGAATTTTAAGTGAGAGGAAATTAAAATTCCTGAAAAATAAACCAGGAGTAGGAAAGTTATTATTTCGTTAAATTACTATTTATAAAATGATTTATTTCTATAGTATAAAAACAACAAAAGATCTAAAAATATGGGAAATTGTAATATTGTACCAAAAAACAGGATAAAAGAGGTCGTAATGTGCTGGTGATTGCTATCTCATTAACTTGTTGACGTATCTTTTATAGAAATAAATATTTACAGTTTCAACTTCAAATTTACAAATTGCGAAATAAGAGGCGAGGGACTGATTTTTATTATTCAAAGATACCTTACATGTGATAAATATATAACTACTATACTAATAATTACCTAAAAGTTTAGAGTTTTAATATAGTTTAAGCTCCCGTCCTAATGTATAAGCAGAGACAAATCAACCGTTGCGTTGAGTGCTTGTCATGATTTAAAAATTATTAAAAACCCTGTGCAAAATAAACCTTACTAAAAATGCCATAAAATTAAGTGCTTAAATCTGCCGAGCTAAAAGAATGCAAGCGCAATTTGATAGTCAAAATTTAACCCCACATCTTAAGAAATAAGGTTACTAATACATTCGCGATTCTATGAGACATACGTCCTTTTTTCTAAAGAGTGCAGAAATATCGTTAACTCTCCCGTACTAATGTTAAAGCAAAGACACGGACCGTCGCGGCGCGAGTGTTTGTCATGATTAAAAATTAATTTAAACCCTTATTTCGCGCATGCGCTGCTGGAACTAAGGATAAAGATAGCGTGATTATTATTTTTGAGCAAATTGTGATTTTGTAGAACTTATTTATTTTATTCCCCCGTGTGGTTGCCGGGTTAGAATAGTGCCACTCCATGTCTTCCCGTGGATGTCGTGAGAGGCGACTAAGGGAATAAAGGCTTGTAGTACTGTTAGGCGATGGGCTTGCAGCCTGTCACTAATACACTAGTAAACATCTTAGCCTGACTGTGCAAAATTTGGTCACAGAATTATCAACAAGTTTAAAGTTGATGATATTTCTGTAGCTCTGCCTACCCCACTCTGGGAATGAAGGTGTGACGTTATGTATGTATGTATTAATTTTATTGTATGGTGCTGTGATGATTTTTTTTTATATACAACTAGTGACCCGCCCTCGCTTCGCTCCGGTTTAAAGTATTATACATAAAAACCTTCCTCTGGAATGACTATTTATTAAAAAAAACTGTATCAAAATCCGTTGCGTAGTTTTAAAGATCTAAGCATACATAGGGACAGACAGACAGCGGGTAGCGACTTTGTTTTATACTATGTAGTGTCATACCAAACTAAAGTTTCTTAAAAAAAAAATTTCAAAATAATTATTATCTTCTCGGACGAAAAATTGTATGTTACCTCTATCAAAACTAATTAAATTGATTTTTGGAATGGGAAACAAGGGACGGAAAAATACGCGTCAGGGAAAAAATGATTGTTAAATCAGTGAAAAATGCGGTTGGAAATTCTGCAACTAAGAAATAGCGATTTAGAAAATTGTTCTAGCAAACAAGATCCATAACGCTGACGAAAATGATTTTCATAAAATTTATGGAATTTAAATATCTGCCTAATACCAAAGATGGCGGCTAACTGCATAACGGCACGTTGGCCTAGGTGGTAGTTACCCTGCCTCCGAAGCCAGCGGTCCTGGGTTCAAATTTATGTGATGAGCGCGAATATTTGTTCCTGAGTCTTGTATGTTTTCTATTTATTTAAGTATGTATTTCACTATTTAAGTATGTTTATTATTGTTGTCTAGTACCCATAGTACAAGCCTAGAGCTTAGTTTGGGACTAGGTCAATTTGTGTGAGATTGTCTCCTGATATTTATCTATTTATTTATTTATAACTGCATTATTAGTAACTGGCATAGCATTCTATGCTCTATGCATAGAATGCTTCGACTATTAGATTACACTTAGCCGCCTTATTTAATATTACGGCAGATAAGCGCTTGACACAACTGCCAAGCAGTTTGTCCCTATAAATTTTCAATGACTATACCATTCGCAGAATGCATCTTTTTTTTACCAGAACTTTTTAGGGTTCCGTAGCCAAATGGCTAAAAACAGAACCCTTATGGATTCGTCACGTCTGTCTGTTTTTCCGTCCAGCCAGCCAGCCAGCTTTTTTTCGAAACTGTAATAACTACGAGTATACTGTTGGAACTTGGTAAGTAGATGTATGGTGTGAACCATTAAGATTTACACACAAAAAAAACAAAAAAAATTGGGGGTTCCCCATACTTAGAACTGAAACTGAATTTTCTTTTTTCATCAAACCTATACTTGTGGGGTCTTGATTGAGGTTTCTAATTTTTTTTTTCTTAACTGTGGTGCTAGACAAGTTACATTCGACAATCGTTAGCGATTATGTTTCGATTGATAAATGTATGGAATTGACGTAAGCCACCGAGATAGTAACGTGAAACTTACGTCAATTCCATATATTTTTCAATCGAAACATAAACGCTAGCGAGTGTCGAATACACCTTGTCTAGCCCCACTGAATAGTTTGCGCGAGAGACACTTCCAAAGTGGTAAAACGTATCGTCCCCCCCTGTAACTTCTAAAATAAGAGGATGATAAAACTAAAAAAAATATGATGTACTATACAAACTTCCACCAAAAAACCGAAGATCTAGTGAGTATTTTTTTAAAAAAAGGCAAAAATCGTCTCGCTGCCCGTAACCCTTCATAGGCGACTCCGACTCGCATTTGACCGCTTTTTTTTATACCACTGTTGGGCAAAAGCCTTTTTGAGGTCTCTCTATTCTGAGCAATCTCTGTCCATTTCTTCAATAAAGAATCCAATTCATCCCTCCAAAACCGATGAGGTCTGCCGCGTCTCTTTTGAGTTGTTGGGCTTCCACTCTGTGGCAAACCAATTATCCAAGTTTTATTTATTTTAACGTATTCGCGTTCCTTAATGTGGTATACACGAGTGTAATATGCAAAACAACTTGCTTTTACCTGTGTAGAAATATTGAGTTAGGAAAATAAGACTCAAAATTCTTCCATTTAGTGTTTGCTGAAATTTCCGGCAAATTTTAATTCGCAGAAAAGTACGTTTTGAAACATTATTATTAGCTTCTTGAAACGGAAAATGATACTCGTATTACAAAGTAAATTGGTTTTTTTTTGGGACTATTGTAATTACTCAGATTCCTAAGTGCTTAGTTTACATGAGTTTGTTTTTATAAAAGATCTAGATAAGTGCGAGTAGCTTTATATGAATAGTTAATATATAAAATGTATTTGTATATAAATGTGTATGTATGTTTACGTCTCACTCAGTCATGCACCCTTTGGTTTGTAGCTATATCTGGGCCTCTCTTCTACTGCGTTATATCGATATCGTCTTTGACGTGTTTCCGTATTGTCAACGTTTTGATACTCTTGTCATTGACGTAATGGAGGCCGAGTCATAAACGATTCTAAAACACGTCAAACGCGATATCGTTATAACGCAGTAGAATAGAGGCCCTGTATTAGCTATATGTATAGATTGCTACTATAGTGTTACGAGTAGGTTAGGTTAGGTAAGTAGGTAGGTAGATTAGAAATAAAACCCGTGAGCCAAGGACATCGCCATTGTAAACGGGGTGAATCGAGTTCAAGGCCAAGGGCATCGCTATTGTCAAGGTCGGAATGTGTAAAACCTTGCAGTAACGAACTTTCTAAAACGTCCTCGGCGGGTCAAAGTTCATCTGTTATTCGATATGGCATTCTGGAACATTCGGGGATTGGAAGTATACAAGGCGAAACGATGCGACTGAAATGTTTTACGTTTATTTCGTTACTTGGAGAGCGAACAGTGCGAACGAGTGAACCAAGCGATCATCTAAGTACCCATTCGAAGTTTATTGTGCGATAGTTGTTTGTGACGGTTGAGTCAGTGTGTCTGCTTTTAATATTGGTGTACTTCATGCATTTCTATCAGTAACTCCACGTACGTAACATTACTTTAGTTTTCCTTCTGAACGGAATCGTGTACTTAGCTAACAAGCTACAAGCTGCAAGCTGTTACAAGACCCAGTGAAATAACAATTTCACTGGGTCTTGTAACAGGGCATACTAGCTCAGGGCCCAAAACTGTTGTTTCACGAAGATAAAGTAATTTCATGAAATTATTTTTTAAATTGAGAGAGAAATCTGGACTGAAAGAAGATGTAGTGACAAAGATTGAATAGGGCATGCTTCGATGGTTTGGACATTTAGAAATAATAATACGAAAGTGAGTGGAAGGCCGGAATGGGCCGCCCTAGGCGTACTTTTTCGAATCAAGTTGGAGAAATTCTGCAAAAGGGCCGAATCCTAAGTACCCGAAACCAACGTGCATGCATGACTCGATGTATAAATGTGGAAGAAGCGAAAGAGGTTTGTCAGGATCATAGCAGGTGGAAAGAAGTGTCTTCTGCCTTCCGCTCTGGGAAACAGGTGTGATTTTTAGGAGTGTGTATAATTTTTAAATTCTCATGGAGAGTATTTTAAGGAAAGAAATAAGAACAGTTCGATAACTAAACTTATTTATTCAGATAATCAACGTATTTTATAATGATTAATGCCAGACGCATTTATACGAGGAAGTCCGCGATACAAACTAAATCACAATGCCTTATATAGAGAAAGTGTGAGAGATCACTGTGGCAGTACTGTACTGTGTCTTTGTTAGGCGACGGGGTAGGCAACGCCTTTCTATACGAACTACCTTTACCTTAGGAGAATACAGTATTTTGGTATGGACCTGATGATATCTGAATTCTGAAATCCACAAAATTTTGTATCAAATATGGCTAAGGACCAAATAGTTGGACCATAGTTAAGCGTAGTTAACCATACAAACAACAAAAGTGAAAAAAGTTCCGTTGTGACACGAAAATTATCCCTACAAATGTATGGCTAATCTTCGTGTCACAACGGAAAAGTTTCATAGAAAATTTAATTGAGTGAGTTAGCGTGGCCAACTTTTTGGTCCTTCCCCATATTTTGTTTTATAATTTTGAAACAAAATAACGCTAAGAGTTCAGTTTTTTATTGTTTATTACAAAACATCTGCCCTCAAAAGCACAGCAGTATCTCAAATTTAATAGCCAAAGCAGATTCAATCCTATCCCGTTAGTAATAAAGTTGAATTTTCTTCAGGAGTTTTGTCGGAGATACTGCGATTTGATTTAGCAGGGCAGATATTAGATGCGAGGCTTTTTCATTGAAAAGATAAAGCAATCTCAAGATTACAGAATGCATTGACAACCCTGAAAAGTAAGGACTGTATTAACAAACTAAGGGGTGATTTTTGACTTTCGAGTGTGCAAAATGTGCGAAAACGGTGAGACCGTATTTTTAAAATACGAGCGATAGAACATTTTAAAACGAGTGGTTCATTCGTTTTCAATTCTATCATTAGAAATTTATTTTGCCATCTGAAAAATGAACACAAACTTACCGTTGTTCATTTTTGTCCTTAACTATAGGTACTTTTATTGGAAAACGCCCAAGACATATTGAAAACTTGTAATTTTAGTAACAGCAAGAACCTAAGTTTCAACATTGCTCACGAATTTAAAATCTGTGATGATTTAAACTTTAATTTGCCTCCCCATACAATAATTATTACAATGTCTCTCATACCTTCTCCATTTCTTATAATGAAACTTTATTGCAAATTATTTTGAAATATTTAAGCAATATTTAATATTTACATTTTATAATCCTTAACCTAAAAATAAATTTACAATCCTTTGGCTTCTTAAATTGCTTATAGCATTTCACTTAACAATAATTAATTACTTAAAGCAGAGCGCTGTCTGTAACTTAATTATAATTAACTCTATGAATCGGCAAGTGTCTGCATTGCCAAAGTTTATGAACTATCGCGACATGAACTATAAAGGGTTACCTTTACTAACTTTATCAAGGTAATTCTGAATGCGTTCATGTTTTGCATTGCTCCTAGTAACTCATCATTATTAGTTTTGGGCAAATATTTCTTTTGGGTATACAGGGTGACATCAAAGACGTGATCAAAAGTGATATGACTTAATCAGCATTAAAGTGGGATCCTATTAATATAAAGGTGGTGTATGTAGGTGTTTAGATGTAGTATTCAGACTTAATCACGCAATGATCAAAATTAAATAATTAGTTGTAAACAGTGTGGTCTCCCTACTTGACAGAAAGAGATGCAAAGATAAATATAGAAACAACAAAACAAAATTGACAATGACTGACTTAAATTGTCACTGTGACTGAAGTGTTATTAAAGTAAAATAGTCTGAATAGGATCCTTAGAGGGTATGATTCTAAAATTGGGTAACCACGATTTACTACATTGGTGAATTAATTATGGAGAAAATTAACAATAAAGAAATGGCGTTTGTTTCTGGCAGCTAATATAACTTGAAAATGGCCATCAATTACCGAGTCTAAAAAACTTGTAGGTAGTGACCCTGCCTGCGAATATACATACATACCCAGAGCTAACAAAGTAAGGTACCCAACCGTCCAGCTAATATTTATTTAAGTTTTATATATTTTAAAGAGTAGTTTAAAACAACGCACACATAATTATGTTATTAGCTGCCCAAACTCAACCTATTCGGAGAAATTGCCTTAAAAAGTGATCAAACTATCTTCTGCATAGTTTTACTTTTTTAATTAAAGTAAATAATTAATTTTAATTAAAGTAAATTGCTAGTTAAATACTGGCTTGATTATAAAACAGTCGTCGCTCGCGCGCGCATGTGTGTGAACGTACTTATTAGCGAGCGGTCTGTGCGCACCGATTGCGTTGGTGTGCAATGGCTTCGAATATTGTTAAGTGTGCAAATTGCAATATAGTGATAAGCGAATTATTGGCTTTTATACAAAATAAGTTAGATGTCATGAGTGAAACCTGCCTTACACAGATTTGCTGCGAAAGTTTTTCCAGTGAAGATATTGAATTGGCTAAGAAGTTGCTGTTTAATTCAATCCCAACGTCGAAGCGAATAAAAAGGAAAAATAAGGGAAAAGAAGTGCGTGATATTGACGACATTTACGGATTGATGAAGATCACTCCATTGTTTTTTCATGTTCTCAAACATAATTATAATTAAACTAGCGATATGCTTCAACAGAACTCTTTACAGAAGTTACGAGGGTTAAGTCACTCTTCAGTACTTTGGTCACATTTTAGAGGACAATTTCTCCCGATAGGAGTTTGGAGAGCTAAAAAAAATTACATGTCCGTTATTTTGGACTACTCTCTAACATATAAAAATCAAACAAATTGGAGCCGGACAGTGGAACTTTCCTTGTTAGTTTGGAACTAGGTCAGTTTGTGTGAAATTGTCCCCCGATATTTATTTATTTATCAACCTATCGATTTAGCATTTTATTCTACTTGTAGACATATTTTGGTGTTAAGCATTTTCAAAGGGGGCTTATAACAATATCGTTTAGGAAACCTTGTATTTTCACCATATGTTTTCAACTCTAAATATGTCCGCACCTGAACATTGAATGTTTTTTAGGCATGCAAAAGTGAACATGTTGCATTTGTTCATATCAAACATCAAACTGTTTTTTTCTAAAGTTAACACGAAATGCAGCTGGAAAACTTCGTTTAGATGCATATGTACTTTGAAATAATTTACGTGGATATCTCCACCACCACTGTGGCGTATATAGTTTATGTTTTCCTTTCTTTCATTAAAATTGCACACCCATGTCGCAACATTAATGAAAACTTGTGCGTTATTGCCATACTTTTAACAGTAATAAATATTGCATTTACGCAACACGATATTAACCATTCATTTCGGTAACAGCACAATTTTACCACATTCATTCTAAAATGCTGATAAAATTCAGAGATTTTTGCAAGTGTGTTTATAAGCCGTAATTAAGTCAATCTTCTTGACGACACGGTGGCCTAGTTGGGAGTGACCCTGCCTCCGAAGCCAGCGGTCCAGGGTTCAAATCCCGGTAAGGGCAGATATTTGTGTGATGAGCGCGAATATTTGTTCCTGAGTCTTGGATGTTTTATATGTATATAAGTATGTATTTCTCTATATAAGTATATTTATCGTTGTCTAGTACCCATAGTACAAGCCTAGAGCTTAGTTTGGGACTAGGTCCATTTGTGTGAGATTGTCCTCTGCTATTTATTTATTTATTTATTTTTATTCTTGGCAATGAGACTTTGCAACTACTTTGCGTGACCGTTTTAGGTCATCAATGATGAAGATAAACTTGTAATGTTGCATATAAATCAGTTCCCGAGGGAATAGCGATATGAAAGCTAATCCAAGCCCTATGTGCTAATCCAAGATATAAGCTGTTTGCATTCCAAATTTCACCAAATACTGTCCAGTCGTTTTTGAGTGAAAAGAGTAACAAACATCCATACAAACCTTCGCGTTTATAATATTAGTAGGATATCTACGAAGTTATAAAGTCTTTATAAAGAACTGTTGATCATGCATGCGTATTGCTTTTAAAAAAGAGGCGTTTTCGAAGCTGTGCTTATAGTTCGATTACCGAATGTTTCTGGAGCAGAAAAACATGGCATGCGAGACGATGTTCAGACAAATGATAAATCACCGCGTTTTTGCGGAAAAAAAACGTCCTCTGTTGATTGAATACTCGGACGCCATCTTTGTGTCCAACATTTTTGTCACGTATCGTACATCAGTCTCCCTTCCCGACATTGTTTTTTCGTAAGTGAAGAACAAGATTCCTTTATCATAATTTTTGACTTTGTGACCGATATTTTGTTTAGTGCAGTTACAGAGATTGATAAGTTTGACTTCCTTAACCATCCGATTAGTTATTTAATTCAGTTAAAACGGCTTATAAACCCATTGAAAATCTATAAAACAAAATAGCTTCTTATATAACTACGAGTATATTCCATATAATCACAAATTTTGCGATATTTACAACTTGAAAATATTTGTTACTTAAAATTATTATGTACACATTACTAGATTCACTAGTTGTCTTTCGTGGCTGAATAATTACAATATAATTATATTTTACACGTACTTTTAACAATTATGACACATTTTTGAACACAAAATAAAGCTCTGAAGAAATTTGGTAAATATGTCAAGATCATCCATGTAAAGGTATAACTTTTAATTCATGGACCTCGATATTTAGCAAGCTACTGCACTACGAGTATAATACTGTTTTAATATACTTATTATAACATTATTTTAACCTGTCTAAACAACATCTGATAACGAATATCCAGTATGGCCCCAGGCAGAATATGAACAAAAATCTTGTCTTTAGGAATGCAATAAGATCTTAAAATTACACGTTATAAAAATAACAAAAACATTCTACTTCTAACGATACTAATGGTCTTAAACAAATTGTGAATTCTGATGATCCTAAAATGTGTAACAAATCCTATAATCACGACAAAGAGAAAATATCACCAAAAGTAATATTATCTTTTTTATTACTAACATTACGAATCGCTGGGTTTTTTATTTAAAGAACTGATTTCGCTGTTTTTTTTTGATCGTAACATCACTATATAAGACAAGTACAGTTTTTGGAAAAAAAAGGACACAAACAACAAACAAAACGAAAAATGAACCATTTAAAAAAAATACGTAGTTAAAGGCCGATCGCTTCCTTTGTGTAACGAAAGTTAGTCATACAAACTATATGGGTAACTACCGTTACACAAAGGAATTAATATTAAGTTTTGTTTTAATTAAAGCCGTTAACTCTGTACATTTTTTTGAAACGTCCCGTATGATAAAAATATAGTCACTTTTCAATAGCGCGATAAAATTTAGCATTGTTGATTCCAACAAGTATAATATCTACATACACATCGAGCAAAAAATCATTAAAGCTTATAAGTCAAAAATATTTTACAACCGTACAATTCTACAGCTATGTTTACAAACTTAACCATCAAACAAAATGTAGGAAATTCCAAGAATTTCTTCTCCGCTCTCGAGTCAACGCACCAATAATTATTTATTTACATTTACTTTCGTATTACTAATAGTAAGTAGTCGAAAAAAAAAGCTTTATATTGTGAATTAAAATTTATTTTACGTTGATATGCTTTGAAACTATGAATTATTTCAAGATGTACTTTATTTAAACTGGAATTGGACCCCATTTTAAAAACTGGCGTCAGAAAATAAACTTGTTCTAGAAAAAAATAAAGTTTTAGAGTAGAGAGTAGAGAAGGTTTAAATTTTGTAATTCTGAAGTTACATTTTATAATTTATTCTAAAAAATGTCAATCATAGTATTGTCAAAAATAATAGAAGGGTCCAAAGCAACATTCAATTACTATTAAGACTAACATTTAAAAATACTGATCTATATTTGGGCAATATTTGGATTCAAACCAACATATCGTAAGTACAGTCTTATTAACACATCTTACTTCGGACCTTAAACCTATTTATAGTAGGTACACGAACGAATATAGGAGATTATACAGTAACCTCTTCTGTGAACCGACTTTTGTCATCTAGGTTGATGACGATCGCATGAGTCCTTGCATGACCTGACCTAACACCTTTAATAGTCTCCGTACTACTTGCACCTGATTTCAATTCACTCTTTTCACTCTTACTACTAAAACCATTTCTACTGGCCACTTCAGGCGGCCTAATATCACTACAATTCGCTTCACCAGAAATTTTGAAAACACTATTTTGTTTGTCTTCTTTCGGTTCCTCGTTAAGTTCTGTTTTCCTTTTAGGAGAGTCAGTAGTCATGGTGACGTCTGTCTGGCTTTGTTCTGTATGGCTATCTTCAACTGTTTTCAGGGGACTGAAAGTTTTATGTTTGTAAGCTGGTGGTGCTTCGAATGGTAGGTCTCTTCCACTGCTACTGGATTCTTCTGCTGGTGTAACGGTACACATGAGGCGATCAGCGACAGCGCTGAAGACTGTGTTTAGTTTTAAAGGAGCGGAGTGGTCTGATGTGGTTGGTTTTTTTTCATGTGTAGCCGACGCGTCTTGCATGGCTGCAATGCGTCGAGAAATGACGCCAGTGCCGCATCGTTCGCGCAGTTTTTCGAGCTGATTGCATATTTTCCTGAACTCCTCCTAATAAAAATATTAAATACATTTGAATCATGTGTAAGATAATAAATTGCATATTTTTTTATTGGCACTGATGTGACTTGTCGCCTTGTGATTTGCAAAGGTAGAAAATGTCAGCAGGTGACTTCAGGTGACATTAATTTAATGAACATTTGTAATTATAACAGGGTGCTGTGTCCAAATCCGTACATAAAAATGTAAACCAAGGCTAACCTATTCCGTGCTATTACTTAATCAAAATGGTCAAATATTTTTTTACATCTAAACCTTCGTCTTAAATAAAGTCATTATTCAATTACATTTTTATGCGGCAACCGTGTGGTTGCCGGGTTAGAATAGTTCCGCTCCATGTCTTCCCGTGGATTTCGTAAGATGCGACTAAGGGAATAAAGGCTTGTGGCTTGTGTTAGGCGATGGGCTTGCAACCTGTCGCTAATACCTACACTGGTAAATATCTTAGCCTGATTGTGCAAAATATGGATACAGAATTACCGACCATTATTTTCTGGTAACTCGAATTCCACTTTATCGCATGTATAATGTCATCGAACGCTATTTTCTCCTGAAACTACCTTCATAATGTTTTCAGGGTATCTCAAACATTAATTACGTAGGTTTCAGCAGAAAATAGCGTTCTATGAAATAAAATTCGATGAAATGATACATTCGATGAAATGTTTCTTTGAAATAATAGACACCCCTCTTTTTTAGAGTATTGCTGTAGCTCTGCCTACCCCACTCTGGGAATGAAGGCGTGGTGTTATGTAGGTTTTATATTATGATATTGCAAACAGTGCAAATACTGTATTGTTAAGATGGTATTGGTGGTGTTTACCTCAAGTTCTCTCTCAGTCATGTTGTCACAGAACCTGGCGCTCCGGTTAGTAGTCATGGTATAAGTAGACTCAGCAGGCCTGGACCTGAACTTGCCTGTCTTCTCACGTTCATCTTTGCCATGGCCTTTGTACACCATGTATGCCTATGGAAAAAGAAAATAAATATCAAGATTTCTTACACAAAATGATTAAGTCCAAAACTAGGCTGTAGATTTATTGATTTGTTCTAGGTAACTAAATACAAAGTTATAATAAATAAATCACAAGACAATGTCACACAAATTGCCCTAGTCCCAAACTAAGCTCTAGGCTTTTACTATGGGTACTACACAACGATAAACTTACTTATATAGAGAAATAGAAAACATTAAATGCATAGAAAACATCCAAGACTCAGAAACAAATACTCGTGCTCATCACACAAATATCTGCCCTTAACGGGATTTGAACCCAGGGCCCCTAGCTTCGAAGGCAGGTTCACTACCAACTAGGATAGCGTGTAGCGTGTCTTGTTTAAAACCTAGAAACAATGTATGCTCATCAACAAATATTTGCCCTGGGAATCCAACTTAGCCCAGCTTTAGCGTTTTTTCGCATCGCAGGAAGGGTATACCAACTAACCTAAAGCTGGGTACGAATATGAGCGTCTCAGCCTGAGGCATGCTCGCGAGCCAAATTTTTGCACATAAACATGCGTGGGTGAGGCAGCGTACTCGCCGCGAGCCTACATTTCAAAATGGCTTCGGATACGATGACAGCCGCGGCTGCGTGAATCATAATTCACCGAATTATTAATAAAAAGAAGTAGAAATCGCCCGGTTGTGGAACGGCTCGGCAACTTTATCAAATTTGTTCGCGCCTCGCCCACAGACAACTGAAGTTGTCGTTCTGCCCGCGGCACGCTCGGACACACGTCTAAATTACGCGAGGCGCGCACACCGACGCGCCTCTGAGCACGGTCGAAAGACCGACTCTTGACGGCTCGCCGCGCGCCGCTCGCCCGCTGCTCGCGCACAGCGCGTGAGCGTGTACTAATTTGAGCAAAATAGGTGATCGGTGCGTGCCTCAACCTGAGGCTGCTCTAATTCATACCCGCCTTAAGAATAAAAAATAAAGCTTGTCAGTAAGGAACTACTCTAAAATTTATTGCTCTTTCACATGTCTTTGCCTTTGACAAGCATATTCAAAAGGATTGTTCGCAAAGCGAGTGAAATAGGAACAAAGCTGTTGTACTTTATTTCATACTTAACTCAATATTTAATTTCAGTATTTTACTGTTATTAGTTTTCAGTAGAAACCCCATTACAAAATTGATAAATATTGAGGTAAAATGTAGAGAATTTCAATTAAAATTAATTAATGTTAGTAAATAAATTAATTGTTTTCGAAATGAATGCAACCGCAATTAAACTGTTTGTTAACATATCATTAGAATACGGGTGATTTCAAATAGTAGAAACGTTGCAAATTTGTATTTGCTGTTAAAAAAACAATTTCAAATTCTGATTAAATTAACATGCTTTTATGTAAAAACACATTTAGCGTACATATTTATTATAAAAAACAAGCTTTGTTAGTAAACCCGTCGAACGAGTTAAAGAAACCAATTCTATGAATTGAAAATACTTAGCAGAAATTTAACCGGGGTAGCAAACGTTTCTAGATATTGTGTTTGAAGCCTTAGAATTTGTTTCAAAGACAGGCTTTATTTAATACAAATAAGCTTAACCCCCTAGAAATGTATCACTTTATCAAACATCGTGTACCGGGTCCCAAGTATTGTGGAGACCTACCAACGGTACGTGGTTGACATTTTGACAGCTCTTACACTCTTACTTATAAACATGGAATAACCGTGGGGTAGCTTATGCCATGCTTTGTTCTTATCAGTAATTGTGACATTTGAACCCAGTTATGGAATTGCATCTAACAGAAAGTGACAAAGCATGGCATAAGTTGCCCCACGGTTATTCCACGTTTATAAGTAAGGAGTTTAGGAGGTAAGTAGACCGATGACCTGGTGCAGATGTCTTTTCGTTTAAACCTCATAAATTCCAGGGAGTGAAAGAGACGGTAATAAAGAATTCTTTCCACTCATTGATTGGAATTTTGTAGGGTTTATTTCTTATAAAATGACCTCTGCTAGATATCCGCAGGGTGCCGCGAGGGGTTAGGTTCGTAAGGACTAGATTGCATAGCGACTAAAAAAGCAAAACACCTTAGTTTCATAAGATCTTGGTAGCTAAATGTCTAATTGTGCAAACGTATTGATAGTAGAATGCCTGGGTTTAGGATTAGACTTAGTTCTATAGCGTTTTGTTTGTATATCGCCCAAATATCACAATGTCCCACTAGCAAAACGGCAACGTATTCAGAACGTACTGATAGTAAAACGACTAGGTAGGCATATCGTCAAACATTAATAACGTGTAAGTGGCAAAACGACTAAATACATACAAATATTTATTTATTTATTTAGCTTACAGAACTCAAATACTAACATTAAGAATGAAAGAAATTTGAGGTTAAGAAGAGATGTTTACATTATCACTACATAGTATAAAACAAAGTCGCTTTTTCTGTCCCTATATCCCTATGTATGCTTAAATCATTAAAACTACGCAACGGATTTTGATGCGGTTTTTTGTAATAGATAGAGTGATTGAAGAGGAAGGTTTTTATGTATAATACTTAAATTCGCAGCGAAGCGAGGGCGGGTCGCTAGTATTTGTATAAAAGATATTATTTCTACATAACCTAGTTTTATTTAAACACTAGTTTTCGTCCGATACCTAGACAATAAGTAATCGTTCGTACATAAATTATAATTCATCTAATATTACTTAGTCGTTATGCAATCATCACGTTTTGCTAAGACATTATGCTATTCAAACACTTTGCCTCACTTTACAACCAAGACTTTTCTATAACTTGGTCGTTAACGCTATTAGTCATTTTGCAACTTCGGCGTTATGCCGTAGTTGTCAATCGTGCATCTAAGACATTTCACTGGCGCATTCTGCAAAAAAGGCATTGTGCTTACTAAGGCACTATGGAATTGCGACGTTTTGCTTATATAGTTGTTATGATTGATCCCGCGAGTGATTGGTCCCACCTTTTACGAACGTCTGCCCTCCGAACTTAAAAGCGAACCATCTGACAAAGCATTTGGACGCCGGCTGAAAAACCTTTTATTACAAAATCCATTATACTCAGTCAATGAGTTTCTGGACCAAAAATTATAATTGAGATGTGTTTTATGTGATTCCGTATGTAATGTTGCCTTTTAATTCTAATGTTTGACAAATTATTTTAATGATTGACTTATTTAAATTGCATGTGCATTGTGTTCCTATTGATTATGTTTTATTTTATTTTTTATTTTTTGACGATTTCAATGTAATTTCTTATACTTTGACATAACACGCAATGTATACTGTGACTTACTTTGGAAAATAAATATCATTCATTCATTCATTCATTCATTCATTTATGCAATTTAGTCCTTGCGGACCTAACCCGCTACGAGGCCAATCCTTAGTGCAGGCCTATGTCCAGCATTGAACGTCTTAAAACAGATATGAACATGATGTTTAAACTGCCGTAACACCCAAGAAGGCGCCTAACTGGATAGTAATAGTTAGACCCCGTTATCGGAGTTGCAATGTTGTAGTCAAAGCATTTTATACTCTATTGGTTACGACATTAGATTTGAAATACTTATGCTGTTACAAGACTCCGTTATAGGAGGTACAATTTGGTAGCTAGACGTTCTTAGGCATAGGTAAAAATACTTTTGAAATTTATTATCATGGAATACAAAATAAAAATGTCAGATTTTGCAAAAAAAAAATGTATAGAAAAATTGTATTGTATTGTATTGTACAGTCTGTAAAAAAACCTGTAAAAAAGTAATAAATAATAAGTATTCGCCCTTTATGTTTAATAATAAGTAGGTATTATTATCTTGACCCAAGCGTCGTTGCGTGGGAGTAAGGGCGGATTGTTTGATAAGTAGGTAGTTAGCTGAACACTGACACTAACTGAACTGACACGTCGGAGACCGCTAAGTAGCTGGGGTATTTTATATTATTTCATTTACATAGCCGTCCCCCGACGTTCAGTTCAGTTAGTGTCAATGTTCAGTTAACTACCTCCTTATCAAAAAATCAGCCCTTTCTCCTACGCAACGACGACAACGGCGAATGTTTATTATTTTCTACTTTTCAGAGGTTTTTTTTACAGACTGTTTTGAGTCGGGAGTTTTTTAATTTCTTAATTTATTTTTTATTTCACGCTTTTTAAACTTTTTCATCTGAGTATCTGTTTCTGGCATTGTAGCTCCCAAACGGATGAACGGATTTGGACGCAGTTATAAAAGCTACATTAATTAGGATGGTTCTTAGCAAGATTTCATGAAAATTGGTTGGGCCGTTTAAGAGATATCAGCTCTGAAAGTAGGTTTCACCGTTATATCGGGTGCTTTTAACCCCTATATTAAAGCTCTAAATCTCAAAAAACGGATAAACCGATTTTTATAAAACATGTCTGAGAACCTTTCAGAGCTACGGTGCCACAGACACTTACGCATCAAACTAATAAAACCCCTCTTTTTGCAACGGGGGTTAAAAACTAATTGTAAAGAAAAACTAAAAGTATCAATATCGACATTATTAATATTTTTACTCGTGAGCTACCAAATTGCACCTCCGATAACGTGTAACAGTAAAAGCATTTTAAATCTTATGTGTTTATCAATAGAGTACAGAATGCTTTAACTACTACATTGCAGTTAGCCGGCTTATTTGGTATTACTGCAGTAAACTTATCATTACAAACGGTACAAGTATCATTAGTACCGTGCAAGCAAGCGTCAATTTTGCGAAATACCTTGTCGCTTCTCAATAATATACCTTATGATTACGTGATTTAAAGGATAATTTACAGCGTAATGATACTAAAAGTTCCTAGGGAAGTGAAGCAGTGCGTTTAACACTTTAGGGAGATTTGCATTCGTGTGAAAAGCAAATTGTATTCTAAATAGGTAAGGTTAATGTTCTTTTTTGTACGGGGCGGGTTTTGGAATCGGGGCAGAATATTCATGCTTGTGAATAGTGATTATTAAATACTGTTAATAATAAGTCGATCCCGCGACTTCCAGCAGTACGGTCGCATTTTTTTAAAGTATCTAGTGAAGTAAATTATAAACTTTAAATCTTTTGTTTTACCTTAATTAAAATTAATACAACGTTTAAAAACTTTTTCGACTTTTCTTTACGTTACTTTGTCCTCAATTTTATTACAAATAATATGAGTGTAATTTTCTTATTAGCATTTAAAACGAGTTTTAAAAACGTTATTTTTCACGGCTGTATATATGATGCAACGATATAAAAATAGCTGAGAACTTTGCATACAGGAGAGTTGAACAATGTTAAGCTGGGTGCTGACCAACGTTACGAGGTGTATTGTAACATGTGTGTACAGCAAGCATTCACGCAGTCAGTACGTAATTGCTCGCTGGTTTCACCGTAACACTGCGTATTGACTGCATGAATCCACGCTGTGTAACATACACCTCGTAAGTACATATTATGATGAAGAATTCAGCGTTATAAATTGTAAGTATTATCATTTCTTTTTATTTTTTGTGCAAACTTGTATGTGTCCAACCCCATGCATTGTCCTTACTCATTTGCTTCAGGGTTAGCTGGAAGAGATCCCATTTAGGGATAAATTCACCTTTGTACATTAATTTGGTATTATAATTGTAATATTTATATTTTTGTGCAATAAAGAGTTTACATACATACATACATAAATTGTGACGTTAAATTCTGTAACGTATTGAGATTTAAGGTAAATTCCACTATGCAAAGATATTGGTTTGCAATGTAACAAAGAATGATTTTTTTTTACGACAGATTTAAGATTACATTACGTGTCCAATACTTCCAAAAACTTATTTTTTATTCTTAGCCTATTTCTGGTCTGATTTATATCGGAGCCAGCGCAAACGACTTCAATTAAAGATCCGAAAAGACTTTCAGCAGGAAACTCTTTGTGCCAACTAGTTATTGGAAAAACGCTTTCAAAGACCCTCCTGGCTTCATTTTGTTCTACTCTATTGAGAGTAAGTACCTATACGCAATAAGCAAAAGCTATAAAATAAGCTTAAAAGCGGTGGCTTTATATAAAAATGCTTATTCCATCATATGGTAACTTCGGAGACTACCATCGCGTATAAGCTCACGTACAAATATTACTTTAATAGCTTATATACGCTAAGTATATTATACGATAAAAATGTCTCAATTGTGCCTCTTCCTTAGTTACATAAGCCTCTTATCTAGGCGCTTATTTGAGCTTCGTGTTACCATAACAGTTTAAGAAACTCAAAGGCGCTGATGTGTTTAGAAACACCAAAAATAACAATACATTTTTGGTGAATTTTGTACTGTTTTGTATCGGTTTCCAAAGCTTTTTGGCAGCTCCAGCTGTGTAAAGGTTCTATAAAGGTGCTTTAACGGGGTTATAAGTCTTCTTCCACTCTTACCGGTCCTACCTTGCTCCCGAAGATGAAACAGAGTAGCAGCGTGACAGTCAGCTGAGTATGGCAGAAGAATATGATGTACAGGAGATCAGGGTTGGCTGGTGATTGCAGAAACAGCCTGGAAAAATAAAGTGGTTTAATCTTCCATATCCAGACATGGTCTCTCAAAAAATCACTCTTAAATAAAATAAGAAGCTGTCAAAGAGGCATAGAACGGAGCTACATGAAGATCAAATTGAAAGATAGAGTCAAATGTTCAATTATACGTAAGTTTATAATTAATTGTTATGTTTTAGTGGTGGTAGGACCCTGTGCAGGGTCCGTCCGGATCGCTACCACCATCTTATCCATTAACCACCCGCCAAGCAACAGAGTTCGCATTGTTGTGTTCCGGTGTGGGGATAAGACTACCGGTGAAATTACTAGCATAGAGGCATTCCATCTTAGTCCTCAGGGTTGGCAACGCATTTGAGGTCTTGTGATTATAGTCTTGAGAATTAAAATGTCTATGGGTCTCAGATCCCACTTACCATCAGGTGGCCTGAGTGCTCGTGTGCCTTTTCCTTAACTTATAAAAAAAAAAAAAAAAAAAAAATATAAGGAAAAGAACAAAGGCGAGAGACGCGGTCAAACAGGCTCTGACACTGAAATGGAAATGGTCAGGACATATTCAGAGATCCATGGATGAAAGATGGTCACAAATAATTACAAATTGGTATCCAATAGATAAAAAACGAAGGAAAGGTAGACCATTTAAAAGATGGAGTGACGACATCGTACAAATAGCCGGTAACCTATGGATCAGACAGGCAAGGGATAGAGCTGCCTGGCACGGTTTGGAGGAGACTTTTACCGCAAAAGGCGGCCCTTACTTGTAACAATACTAATCTAATACTTAAGTACAAAATTAACATTACTAACAAATAAATATCTAAGTATACACAATATAATGTAAGGGATAAAATAAAGCTAATAAATAAATAAATCTTCCATATAGATTAAAGTTAGTCATATAATATTTCAGTTCGCATTTTAAACATGGTGCGGTATCCATTCGTGCAGATGATGGTTTATAGATGGTAGTTTTAGTTGCAAGTTTAACCTTTTCACCGCCAGTGACTGCTGTAGCAGTCATATTTGACAGCGTAAAATGGACTTTAATTGTCTTTAAGGAAGGTTGACATTAGTTATGGTTTTCTAGCCCCTTTTTATGGCAAGGCACACGCTCAGGCCATTTGATGGTAAGTGGAATCTAAGACTCATAGAAATTTGGATTCTTAAGATTATTATCTCAAGACTGAAATCCTAAGACTCTAAACCCGGAGGACTTTTTTGTCTAATTTGTCTTATCCCCAGTACGCTATTAATTATACTTGGAAACTTGAACTTGGAAACTAGGTGAAACCTGACTGCCTTTCTTCACGAGACCTCTAGATACGTCCTCCCTTATTCCTGTCGGTAAAGGAACCAGTGGACCACAGAACACATAGACTTATATAAGAGAGATAAGCCCTAAGATATCACACTCGAAGACAAATGTTTGGTTAAATTGTATTTTCTATCATAACTAAACATTGAATTTTAAGCAAAGTCCATGAATGATAAAATTACATACATAACATTACGCCTTCATTCCCAGAGTGGGGTAGGCAGAGCTACAGCCAACAACTCTAAAAAGACTTGTTTATATTTCTGTAATTACTAGCATAGAGGTATTTCATCTTAGTCCTCAGGGTTGGCAAAGCATTTGAGGTCTTACGATTATAGTCTTGAGAATTCAAATGTCTATGGGTCTCACATTCCACTTACCATCAGGTGGCCTGAGTGCTCGTGTGCCTTCTCTTTAACATAAAAAATAAAAATAAAAAACACATAATGCACAATCAGGCCAAGAAGTTTACTAGTGTGTAGTGTGTGTCCCTTATTCCCTTAGTCGCCTATTACGACATCCACGGGAAAACATGAAGTGGCACTATTCTAACTCGGCAACCACAAGGGACACTGAAAACGTATATTTACAAAAAATATTCCTCAGCTTCTGTGGGATAAAAAATCTTGAATATTATTTTATGCCCTGCCCAAGGCCCTCTTCAAAGCGAATCAAGTCAAAGGAAAACCAAGTAAATATTTGAAGTGCTTACGTCAATGATATTAAGGGGATGTTTTTTATAGACGCAGTGAAAAAATAGAGCGCCCTATAACTTAGCTTTGATATTTCTCGGGCAATGAATTTAATAAATTTAATTGCGTATAAGCATCCTTTAAAATACGTTTCAATATTTTTATAGTCACGTGATGATAAATGATCTATTGGCACATGTTTTATTAATGAAGATCAAAATTAAGATCTTTCTTGCTGGAAAACATGGGTTATTACATTTTTTTAAGGTCTATGTGGGCTTGTAGCTTCCAAAAAATGCATTTTTAAAACTGAAAAATATTAAAATCGATAAAGATGTCAGATTGGTTTGTTAGATCTATTGAGCCCTTCGTAAGTTATCTGTCTTCTTAAAGTAGAGGCCGCTTGTAGGTATTTCATTTTTAATTTATTTAATCAAAATTATAATGTATAAAATGATTATTATTAAAAAACAAATTTAAATAAAAAGAGACAGAGTGTCAGGTTACGCAGGATAGGAAGTAAATTCTAAAATCAGTTTAAGCAGAGAATGCCATTAAGCATTAAGTTCACCTTTTGTACTCAGATTTTACATTTCTGTGATAGATAAAAAATAATACACTGTATAACTTACAATACTAAAAATTTATTTAATATTTGTGGCTATAAATTTGTACTGAGGGGTTGCCATCACATAGCTATGCAATTCAGTTTTCCATGAGAAAAACAGATATAAAACTGCTATAGCTTTGTCCTTTACGCTTATCCTAAACTGAATCACTTAAGCATGTCATGATAAACCCACTTTATTTACATCTGTCAAGATTAACTTCATATCTAGCAAAACTTTACAGATATACCGGGTGTACAATCCAAATGGGTCACTATGGTGAAGTCGGAAACTATGAGAGATAGCGAGATCTGTTCTTAGGAACCATGACGTCGATTTTAGATATTTAAATTTTGTTGTGCTTCTTGCGACTTGCAGAATTTATACACATTGATTTTGACCAGGTTAGATTCCCGGTTATGTATGAGAGTTAATAAAAAAGTTTGAATGTAATTATTATTAAATCTAAAATCGACGTCATGGTTCCTAAGAACAGATCTCGCTATCTCTCATAGTTTCCGACTTCTCCATACTGACCCATTTGGATTGTACACCCGGTATACACATCGACCGAAATTAATTTAATCTCCTTATGACGACACGCTAGCCTAGTTGGGAGTGACCCTGCCTTCGAAGCTAGGGGTCCTGGGTTCAAATCCCGATAAGGGCAGATATTTGTGTGATGAGCACGAGTATTTGTTCCTGACTGGTGGATGTTTTCTATGTATTTAAGTATATATTTCTCTATATATAAGTAAGTTTATCGTTGTCTAGTACCCATAGTACAAGCCTAGAGCTTAGTTTGGGACTAGGTCAATTTGTGTGAGATTGTCCTGTGATATTAATTATTATAATTATTATTATGGTCGTAAGATGTTTTTAAATGACGTTATTACTGTCTTCTCGGTTCTGTATGTTTTATACAAATGTGACATTTCATTTTTAATCAGTGCAGCGATTTTAAAATTCATTTATTCCAATAACGTCAAGAAAACTTGGCCCTTGGCGGTCGGAGCCCGACAGACCCGGGTTTAGAAGCGCGAACCAAATTAATTTACAAATAAGATCCCTTAGGAACTTGCGGGGTTGGCAAATAATTGTAACCGTAATATCCTTGAAATATGAACACGCTGTGTTTATAACTAGGTTTTTGTATTTGCATTACATTGCCGATTTTGCAAACAAAATTGGTCGGATAAAAAAAAACACAGGTAGACCAGCCGGAAATCAGCCGTCATCCAAAAATTCTGGATGCGTTTTTGACTTTTTTTCTATGTTAAGGAGAAGGCACACGAGCACTCAGGCCACCTGATGGTAAGTGGAATCTGAGACCCATAGACATTTGAATTCTCAAGACTATAATCCTAAGACCTCGGTTGTACGTTATTTTACAGACAGAAGTTGTTTAGAATTTCATTTCTTGTACATTTTTTCTCGTATTATCATTTCATAGAATAGTCAATTTATAGAATAATTACTTTGAAGACATTTAAATCATCAATTTTTATTTTAAATAAATTTCAATGTTTCTTTTTTCATATCATATAATAGCAAATTACATATTCTTTGTTCTCATGTTATTTAGTTAATATATAACTTAAGAACTATAAAATCATTTTACAGTGTACGTTATTTTACAGACAGAAGTTGTTTAGAATTTCATGTCATGTAATTTTTTTCTCGTATTTTCATTGCAATTTTTTTCGCATAGTTTATTCAAGAGATGTAAAAAAAAATAACCTCGAAGGCAAGGCGGGAGCTTGCTTCGCTTCGCTCCCGCCTTAGCCTTCTAACCTAACCTATTCAAGTCGGTTCTGCCCAGAGAGGTCATGGTCGCTCACTCATATTTATATCATACTGTATTTGGGTGAATCAACTTTTAAAGTCCTCCTTTTCTACACGCTAATAAAAACTTACTAGAATATGTGAGATTGATAATGGTTTACACATGTTAAAATTAGATAATCAGATTTTCGGATTTCACTAATCATAATCATAAACCAATTCTATAATTTTGTAAAAACATGGTAACGCAGTGGAAAATGCACGTTTTTCATACAAAACCCGGGGACAACGCCGTCCCCTGCGTTACCTGATATATTTGTGTAAATCATAGAAGAATTTTTAAAATTGTCAGCTAGAAAGTAAGTTTAATTGTCTGATTTATTCAATATATTGACCACATCAAAAAAAAATATTGCATTCTACCAAATTAAGGTGACATAGTGAGACATGTCGAAAATTGGGGAGTACCTTAAAAGTTGATTCACCCATTTAGCTTATAACCCTTATACTTAAAGATAATTTGTATTATGTTGTAATTGATTTTGTTATTATTGGTGTACCCTTACTCTCCAAATAGTAATTTCGTAGAATAGTGTTTCACAAAAATTATTCACAGAATATTGAGTTTCCCACGACTTTGTATACTGTTGTCGTTAGTGTCCTCTTCTTTTACAGAACATTATTTCATAGAACGTATTACTTCGCAGAATTTTCATTACTTAGAAATCTAATTAAAAAAAAAAAATGAAAATTCTACGAAGTGATACGGTCTATGAAAAAATATTCTGTAAAAGAAGGTATCGTTAAAAATAATTATATTGTTTGATAGGTTTGTTTAATGAAAAAATTAAATTATAAAATTCATTGAATTGATTTTCTGTGGAATTTGTTTCTTTCAAATAAATAGTTTTAAAAAAAATATATTCGAAACAAAAATACTAGAACCGAATAGTATATGAAACATTTTCTGTGAAACAAAATTCTGTAAATTTTCTGTCTGTAAAACAAGGGGACACCCTAAGACCTCAAATGCGTTGCCAACCCTGAGGACTAAGATGGAATGCCTCTATGCTAGTAATTTCACCGGTTGTCTTATCCCCACACCGGAACACAACAATGTGAACACTGTTGCTTGGCGGGTGGTTGATTAATAAGATGGTGGTAGCGATCCAGACAGACCCTGCACAGGGTCCTATCGCCACTGATGCCGTATTTATAACTTGATTTTTGTTTTTGCATGTAGGTATTGATGATTTTGTTAAAACAAACGTAAAATTGGTCGGATAGAAAACACACAGGTAGACCAGCAGGTCGATTTTTGAGGATCAAAACTCGAAAATCCCTTAGGAACTTTCGCGATTGGCAAATAATTTGTATATACTTGAACGACAACGTTCTGTATTTTGTTAAACAGAAAAAAACACTGGTAAAACGATCATTTTTGTACAATTTCGGGTACAAAAGCAAAAAGTACGTCACAGAAAACAAAAATAGTTTTGAAATGTGCACACCGAGCCTTTTTATGTCACACCCCATTTTTTAACCCCCATTCTAGCCACATTTCAAATATTATTCGAAAAAAAAACTTTTTTTTTCACTTAAAACAGATGCGGGCAAGCAACACATTTATGCCAAATATCAAGATGCTGGTTCCGATAGTTTAGGAGAAAAACTTCTGTTATATACATACAGATACCGAAGTCTCACTATAAGGGTTCCTTTTTCTACCGTGTTCGTACGGAACCCTAAAAACTACCACTATTAACAAGTTAGTGCGTGTATTTTTTATTTGGACGCAAATTTCATTGACGAAGTAGCTTAATTAATGCAGTAGGTAGGTAACTTAGACCTTAATTAGGGTTGTTAAATAGACCGAGAGCATATTGTGAATTTCAAAAAACCTTTTAGAAAAAGAGACACACCTCCGTCTCCGTCCGTCATCTTCCGTAACTTTCTCTCTTTTCCTGGCTTGGAACTTGACAGGATTTAACAACACCTTGGGAGTTTTTTTTTTATGGAATAGGAGGCAAACGAGCATACAGATCGCCTGATGGTAAGCGAATACTATGACCCATAGACACCTGCAGCACCAGAGGAGTTACAGGTACGTTGCCGGCCTTTCAAATGAGAATACGCTGTTTTCTTGAAGGTTTGAAGGTCGTATTGGTCCGGAAATACCGCAGGCGACAGACCATTCCACAGTTTAGTAATGACCTTTAAAAATTATAACAAAATCTCCTGAAATTAAAAACTCCACAATAGACAAGCATCTAAACTGGAAGGAGCACATCAACAAAATCTGCAACAAACTAGGCCGTTTTCTATTTGCGGGTTGAATACGGGTTGATATTGTAAGGAAACGCAGTGGAAGTGGACAGAGTATTTAAGACATAAAAAATTGTGTCAGGGTCATTGGTGGGTTCAGAAAACTTAAAATCGTTCCTTTGCCATGTCTATACTTAAGATAAATTATGTACTTTTGTCATATCACATCACTCGTACTTTAAGACAAGAGGCGAAGTTGTTGAAAGACGAACCAGGGTAAACATAATGAACCTTTTTATCACCCTCGAAGTCACAAGATTATCTACAGTAAAAATGTATTCAATATTTGCATTATTATTTATAAATCATCTCCCGAAGGAACTTAGGCTGTGCTAGAGGGAAACGTCTTGAAACGCAGTCTAAGAAACTGGCTTTAGGAACCTTGTTTTACAGCGTAAAGGCGTATCTCGAACACAGACAGGTATTCGATTTAGAAGTGTTTAGTTATACCGGGTGTTGCCTGTAATAGGAGCAATAAATTTAGGGATCGTTTCCACACCACAAACGTAACAACATTTATTCTACAACTTTTGAAAATAACCTAATGTTTACTAAATATGAATGAATTTACATTTTCCAAGCCAGCAATTTATTGCGAAAACTACGAAGTTCGTAGGCTGACAGTAGATGTCAACTGGGTCATTCTTCTTTTTTACCGTCAATTGCCTGTCCTCATTTTACCATACGTTATCGGTTAGAGTATTGATTATTAATGTTTTAGTGTTTGAATATACGTCCAAACGTTTATTCATCTGTTAGTACTAAATAATCTTTCACTTTATCTATCCAGTGTTTTCTTTATAAGTTTGTTTTTCATAGAATCGCGTGACAGAGTGGTAATACAAAATTTAGTCTCCTCTGAAACCGGCCACTCTGTCACAATATATTCTGAAAAATCACCATAAAGAAAATAACTTTATCGCCACCGAAATAATCATTAATTAGTCCCAATAAAAATTCACGCGTATTTTAAAATCATAAATTAAAAACCATAATAATCAATAGTTGAAAAACGCTAAATATAGAAAAATGACGATGTATTGTCGGTAAAAAAGTAGAACGACCCAACTAGACTATTGGATGGAGTAATTACATTGAAAATGCTATTTAGTTTGTTCGAAAAAATCCTAAAAAATAAATTACATATTTTGTAAAAGTTATTGAACAAATGTTGCTACGCTTATACAGTAGAAACGATCCCTCAATTTATTCCTCCTATTAGAGGCAACACCCGGTATAATTGTGATATGCCTCTTATGTTTACCATTTCTATTGTTTGAGTTTGACATTTTAATGTATATTGAAGTATTTTTATTATTTCGAAATTTTTATTGATATACGATATATTTGCATTCCAGCTAGATACATGAAACATAATGTACTGTGACAACCTAATACCGTGTCTATGCAAGTAAATAACTTCTGATTTCTAATTTCTAATATTATGCCTGATTAACTAAGTACTTGTACTTAAGTAATTATTATGTAATAATGTCGTTTTAACGCGCTAGGACTTAAAACAACAGCTTCTTAGTTATTAAGATGGTCTCAGCCTTGTTAAATCTGAAATAACGAACAAAGTTTTGCTAATTAGTAAACGTCTGTAGTTAGCGTCTTTTGTACATTTATAACAAGTTGGTTTTATACTTTATTTAAACATGATCGAATTATTATTTTTGAAAGTGAATATTCATTTTAAGTATTTTATGGTTGTGTTCGATGTAAATAAACGTGGATAAAGCATCCGTCACATTCTCAATGCCTAGCCAAGATGTTAACGCTGAAGCGTCTCTCTTTTCTATTAAATCGAAATCATCAGCTTACGTTAATACGATACATTTTGTCGATTTTCGAAAATCGCTAAAGTAACTTTATCTTGACTAGGTCCTCAGTAATGTACCTAAGTGCGAGAGAGGATGTTTAATCTTGCGTTTTTCTTATATTGCGTACAAATATCACTAATCGAATTTGACCACCAATGAAAAAAAAATCGACAAATTTTACTGTTAGTTACAATTTAATATAGGTCATTGCTTACGTACAATGAACCTTTGTTGAAAACGGACTTTATATTTTACATGAATTTAAAAACTAAGTGCTGACGCATCCATACAATTCGCTAATTTTATGTATACGCCAATTTAGTTTCAATTCCTGATGGAATGAAAGTTTCATTTTAATAAGATAATAATGTAAATTGTGCATTAAACCTTAGTTTTTTAGTTACCAATAAGTGTGACTAATCATTAAATTGGTAAAGAACTTTTTGATTGGCAGTCAAAGTTTAAGGCTTTTTTATTGAGTGGGAAAACGCAAGCATTTCTAATTAAAAAAACGGGGGTTTGACGGTTAAATGGAGTAATCTTCATACATACTACAAAAAAATACTTTCCACGCCTGTTTGTCTGTCTGTATATCCACTAACTCATCTTAAACCACGTAACGGATTTTGATGGGGTTTTCACCAATTAGATAAAACACCCCCAATTACACTGAAGGTTTTTATGTGTAATCGATTCTGGTTAAATATACATATACGTGTGTGCAAACAACTCACATGAACCGCAGTAAAGCGAGGGCGGGTCGCTAGTATACTATATTATATACTTACATAGATATGTTGAGGAATACTGAGAGAAGGAACTCGTTATAGATGGCCATGGATATGAACCGGCTCTCGTTGAACTCCGAGGGTGCCTTCCGCACCATGATGCAAAGTCGGATGCCCCACATCAGGAAGATCACCTCAACTGTTGGAAAAAATACAGTAAATACCTTTGAACTAAGTAATGTAAAATTATATAACTTGTAAGGTTTAGGTAAAACAACTCGTTAAGTCACCGGACGAGGTTTTAAAAAGGGGTTTTCCATGAATTTAGACCTCTTTTACAGTTATATTTTTCCTATTTTGCTACCTCGTTTTTTTGCAGTATTACATCAAAGGTTAAACATTTTTTGGTACTTGAAATTCAATTAAGTGTATTTTTTTATTAATAATCAGTAATCACATGAGAAGTGTTTACAAAGGTTTGTTCATTAATTCGGACCTTTTTTACAGACATATTTTTCCTAATTTGTTACCAAGTTTTATAATAATTATACATCAAAAGTTATTTCTTAATAATCAATCATTTTCATTTAGGGATAAGTTCGCCTTTGTACATTAATTTAGTATTTATATTTTTGTGCATTAAAGAGTTTACATACATACATACATACATTTTAATCAAATTTAATAATTTTATAACATATTAACACGACAGCATTCTTGTAATTATTAGAATGTTGTAGTGTTATAAAATATTTCATAACATAACAAACCTTTTTATAACCGCTGTGTGGGAGCACCATTAGTGAAAATTACAGAAAAAGTGGTAACAAAATAGGAAAACTTTTTATAAGAGTTCTATTACTCGAATTGAAACACTAAAGCCTAATCTATACTTATATTATAAATCTGTAAGTAACTCTGTCTATCTGGTTAATACGCTTTCACGGATATACAGCTGAACCGATTTAGATAAAATTGGGAATGGAGATAGTTTGAGTTCCGGGAAAGGCTATAGGGTACTTTTTATCCCGAAAAATTGAGTTCTACGTGGACGGAGTCGCAAGAAACAGCTAGTGAGTAACAAATAGATATAAACCGCCGAAATGACGGCAACCTCTTCTTTAAAAGCCAATAGAGCCGCATCCGTATATCTATACATACGTTTGGAAGCCACGTTATCACAGAGAAACACATAAAAACAGAAACACAGTTGCGTCCAGGATAATGAAATCGCCACTTAATTCTCTATTTTATTTCTCTCTCAATCTATCTTTATTATTTTAAACTTTGGCGTCCCATACTCCAATGTTAAGGAGGAAGGGCAAAGCGACTTTTGGACAAGGTATTTAAATGTAATATCGCTGCCGCTACGACAGCCCGCACCCCGATATAAAAGCGATAAGGATAACTGCAGCTCCACTGAACATCATAACTAATTAAATAGATTTTAAAACCCTAAACTTAATTGTGAGGTTGTTCAGAGATATCTCTAAAACGGCTTAACAGATTTTTACAGAAAAGCCACTCAAGTTAAATATTTTTTTTATGGCAAGGATAGGGAAGGTGAGGCTAACAAGCTCTAATAAAGAAAAGTAGATCAAATTTGATGCATTTTGCAATACAATGTCTAAGAAAAATACACAAAAATTCGACGCTAAACTCAACGCTGTTTGCGCTGTAAGTAAATAAAACAAAAATACATTTACACCACACGGGTCCTAAGCTCGCTTTTACTCGCTTGTTAATTAATTTGCGAGTAACAGAACACAATTCACGCGTGAGTAGTAGCTCTGCGGTGAAGGTTGCCCGCACCCAATGTCCAGTCTTTTATTTATTAAACCTTTTTAACAAGTCTACGGGAAAAGGTCTCACCTCCATACATAACAAAATAGAATCACGGGTAAATAAATCAACTAGTGTCTATGTCAACCTTGACCCTGGAAACCTAACACAGTGACTACCAGTATCAAGAATTCTGTCGGGCTCTTAAAAGAAAATGCGTGTACCCTTATAGAATCTCTTTCGACAGTATAATCCCTGGTTTATACCTAGAGTCAGTTTTTACAACAAAGTAAAGAAAATTAAATACTTTTAGGGTTCCGTAGTGAAACTAGGAACCCTTATAGTTTCACTATGTCTATCCGTCCATCCGTCCACAGCCTAGCGCAGAGACTCTTAGTACTAGAAAGCTGTAATTTAGCATGAATATGCATATTAGTCACAGCAACAAAGTGGTACAATAAAATATAAAAAATACTTTTAGGGGAAAGAGCATATACCAAATTTTATAGGAAAACAATCACGACTAAGTAGACATCATTGGTTCTTAAGATACAAGCGATTAAAGTGTTTATACCTACTGAAATCATCTAAGACGGCACCAATTGACTTTATATAGAAAATTAGTTATAACTTGTTGATTTTTATGTTTGTAGTAAACGGCTTCGGAAACCTACACTGAGCATGGTCCGACATGCTCTTACCCGGTTTTTTTAGTTTTTTATATCTATTTATGATGGCTGTCAACAGGGAAGCCTAGGGCTGAGATCCTGCACGGTGAACCTTATTGTTTTGGACGTCGCACTTTTAGAATTATATTGGCCTAATTCAAACATTTTCAGCTTTCGATTTCGAGTCATAAATTTAGTACTATAGAGACCTAAGTCGAAATTCTAAATATTTGGATTAGGTCACTATAATTCTAAAGATGCGACGTGTTTCTCTTATCGCACATTTAGAATTGTAGTGACCCAATTCAAACATTTTCAGCTTTCGATTTCGAGTCATAAATTTAGTATTATAGAGACCAAAGTCGAAAATAAAAATATGTGTATTAGGCCACTATAATTCTAAAGATGCGTTATGTACTTGACAGTAATGGCGATCGAGTTAAAAACAATACTATAACTTGTCAAAGACAATATGGATTTGCCGAGTTGAATAGAGGCCGAGTAAACATTTTGTTTACTGAATAAATTATTTCATTTCATTGCGTCTAAGCATGGTTTTGTTTCCAAATTGCTTTTTGGGAATGATTAAGTCGTGAGCCTGATCGCGAATTATTTCGTGTTTTAAGTTTGACGCCTATGTTTGTGTATCTGTCTGTCTGTCTAACGGAGTGTAGACCAGGCACTGTAGATTTTGGATGGGCTCAGATATGATGTGCTTAGGAATAAAAAAACTGCGCGTTGGTAAGAACAGCATGTACTCCATTTCATAGGGAGAAGAGAAGGGGCGATACAGATAATAAAAACGTATAAGTAACCTTCTTGCTGGTGTTGCCAAGCCAACACGGAGAGGTGCATATTTTATCTTATAACTTTTCAAGCCTACCATTTGACATCATAATGATCACTTTTCATAAAAATATTTAATGCTGACGATCGAAACTCCTAATCATCAGAATTCATAATATCACTATGCCATACGCCTTATTAATACTTATCATACCTTGTTATTACAAAGGTCTGCGTTAGATACGACGACGAGCGAAGCGAGTAGGAGTCTTAGGTAGAACTGCGTTCAAACATGTTCTTAGTAATGACAGTATTAATTAAAAAATTACGACGAGTGACTATTATGAATACAAATCGGTAGTAAAACAAAAAATAAGAATATTATTTTTTATGTGAGCCAATAATAATATGGACCCATAACCGAGCCTTGTGCAATGTTCAAGGGAAGTTTTAGACCAAGTCCCCTGATATTTAATTATTTATAGTAAAAAATACTTACGTGTGGTAAAAGAATGGTCCCACCAATCTGTATTACAGAGATAGGCCTTGAGATCGTCCTTGGTTCGCCCCACTATGACCGCAGGGGGAGCCACCAAAGTACGGATAGCAAGCAAAACGCAAGCCACCCCCACTATAATACCGATCCGGCGGAGGAGGTACATGTCGGATATTTTCACTGCTTTTGCTGACCGCACTTGAAATATCACTGATATTCTGGTGACAAAAAGAAACGTGGGTTATTTTTTGGCAATAATAAACTGAAAAACATTCTATGAAAGCTTACCTTAAAATTAAGTGGTGGTAGGACCCTGTACAGGGACCGACCGGATCGCTACCACCATCTTATCCATTAACCACCCGCCAAGCAACAGTGTACGCATTGTTGTGTTCCGGTGTGGGAATAAGACCACCAGTGAAATTACTAGCATAGAGGCATTCCATTTTAATCCTCAGGGTTGACAACGTATTTGAGGTCTTAGGATTGTAGTCTTGAGAATTCAAATGTCTATGGGTCTTAGATTTCACTTATCATCAGGGACCCTAGCCAAGATGCAAACGCTCCTAACGTTTTTCTTTTCTATCGCTCAAAATGTGTGGGATGACAGTCGACCACGTGGTTTATCGAAACGCACGAGTATGTCACCCCATACATTTTGAGCGATAGAAAAGAAAAACGTTAGGAGCGTTTGCATCTTGGCTAGGGCCTCAGGTGGCCCGAGTGCTATTGTGCCTTCTCTTTATCATAAAAAAAAAATACGGTGTGCCTTTATTTTGTGACAATCATAAAATCTAAACTCCTGCGCCTAGAAAATCCTGTCGATGAAATGAAAAATCTGTGAAATGAACGTCGACAAAACAATGGTTAACTTGAAATTACACATCCAAGTACCCGCCTAATTATTTCGTGCAAATTAAAATTAAATACTAAAAAATTATATTATAAAAGCAAATAATTTAGTTAAAGCATATTTCACAACTCATTGGCATGTTATTTAGGTCTTTAGGGCTTTAATCTTTCAGTTTAAGAAATAAATACGTCTAATAAATAATCAGGTCAATGAATTCATTAAAATTGTATTCCGCTTTCAAACGTTTTATAAACCTCAACCTTTTAAATGAGATTTCTCATTTTCATTACACTGGGTACAATGTTTTAACTTAGAAGTACCTGCACAGTTTAAGTACCTTGTCGCATTGATACATCATATTGATGCGGGCGCGGTGGGGTTTGATACACTAATCTCCTAGCGTAAAATGTACCTTTTAGTCCACCCCTGGTTCCTTTTTAACCAACAAAAAAAAGGAGGAGGTAATACGTTCCGTCCGATTTTTTTTTGGTTTGATAGTGTATACTTCTTCTGGTCCCATTGTCACTAAATCTGAATCTGATGAGGGCATCAGTGAGGAATTGAGGGAACTCTTCAAATATTGTAGGCAAATATATAGCGATTTTAGTATTTTTAGTAACAAGTCTAGCATTTACATTCAGAAAGTATCACTTGGGGAAGTGGAACTGATGATGAAGACCACAGATGGCCATCGGAACTCCTCAACGGTACCTATTTCAAAGGTGGCGATAAGATATCTCGATTAAGATAGTTGAGCGACTATGCCGTCATGTGCTAGCTGTGCTGGCGCTTCTTAATGTATTTATTTCACAGTTCCAAGATGTAAATGTAGTCGCATTGCTGGCAATTATTACTCCTTAAAATATGCGCGTTTTCTAATCCCTTTGCATTTTTTTTTCCATGTAAAATAATTACTTTAAAAAAAAAAAAATCTTTTGAGGCTGTGCGAGGTAGTGGAGCGATGTGCCAGGAAAAAATCCACCAATAGGACTGGAACTGCGCTAAGCTAGGAATTATATTGGTGGATTATTCCTCGCATACGACTCCGTTATCTCGCACAGCTTTGGTTGAAACGTAGCCTAAGAGTTCCTAATGTTTTGATAGTAGTAGTCTTTTTAACGGACTTTTCGTCTGGTTTTTAGGGCTCCGGAGCCGAATGGCTGTATTCTATGAACCGCTATACAATGATGTAGTAAAGTTGAAAAAAATATATATATATGGGTGGCACTCCATACATGTAACTAGGGGACGAATTTTTTTTGACTTACATCAGCGTGTGGGATATTTTTAGATAGGGCTTTCAAAATGATACAGAGGTTCTTAAGTGACTTTTTTACGTAAGTGAACAGTTGGCGAGATATACGCTTCTAAAGTCGTAAAAATTCTGTCCGGGCGGGTAGCATTTGAACTGTTAAATAGAACATTCTAATAAAAAAATACAGTAGTAGAACATACGAAATACTTCCAACCAAAATTGTTTTGAACACGATACGCTGTGTAGTTTTTGAGATTTTAATAATAAAAAAAATAAAAACAACCATGAACGTTCATCCCAGCTACGGAACCCTTCACTGTGCCGGTTTTTTATGTATGTTCCCCGATTACTCAAAGACCGCTGTACTTATTTCAAAAGTTTTTTTTAATGCGCATATTTTCTAGTTAGTCCCATTTTTCAGCATGTTAAGATCTGATGATGGGATCTTGAAGAAATCGAGGGCTCCTTAACTATGATAGGAATACATATAGCAATTTTATTATTTTCAGTGACAATTCTAGCATTTGCATTCAAAAAGTATCATTCAGTGAAGTGGAACTGATGATAAAGACCACAGATGGCCACCGGAACTCCTCAACGGTACCTTTTTCAAGGGTGGCGATAAGATATCTCGATTATGATAGTTGCGCGGCTATGACGAAGCTCATTCTAATGGTTTCAACATATGACTATGACTTTCCCGCGGCGTTACTTGTTTCTTATTAATTAGGATGTGGGACGACATAACAGTAATGACCAATAAAAGGAATGACATAAAATAAATGTTTCAATAAACAAAAAACCAAAGAGCCGAATTCAGTTGGAGTGACCTACCATTTTACAAGAAGTTAATTCTTGATTTGAAGATGGTTTTTTGTTTTTTTAATACATTTATTTAACGTGTACCTTCTTACTCTTCTCTTGTTTGAGAATAAATCTGTTTTTAAGAGAGTAAATATTTTTTTTCTACAAAAACATTTGATTTATAAATACAAAAAACATTTGCCTACTAAACGAAAACATATTCCATCCAATTCCCAAGGCGCTTTTTATTAAGATAGAAATGAATGCTGTGGACTACTTTTTCATATGTCAAAGCTCCCCAAGGATGACCTTTGGATACCCTTTAAGGCTTGTATTAAAATAAACTTACCTACAGCATGATTGAAAAAAATAATAGGTTTGAGTGGTTTTTTTATATGATGCTCTCATGGGAAACCGAAAGGAAAATCACTCGACCTTTTTACTCGAAAGCGACATACAAACTGATATTTTGATTGTTTTTATTTGAGCAGGAAATATCAGTTGTTTTAGTGAAATTGTACTTTTTTCATTGGTACGTGAATCTGGAATTCAAGTTATATCTTCTACAGATTGCGTTGCCTTTGAAATATTATCGTATTGTTTTGAACTCGGCCACCATGTGACCGATGATCTGTTTTTAGTGGTCCACTACTTGACTGTTTAGAAGAACCTAATGCATCCTATATACAGGTTGATTGTGGACCCGTAAATAAAATACACCTTGTTAACTACACTGTTTTTTTAAGTACTATACTAAGTTATATGCAAGAAATAATTGAGCACCACGTAGTAATTTCTGTAGGGAGTAATTAATAGTTAAAAAAAAAGACAAAAGAAATATTTCCATTACACGGATGACTTTATTATGAAAATAAATAACATCCTATCTAAACCTATTTCACCTATATACTAACTCAACAATAGGTTCGACCACGTAAAAAGATACCGCAGCGCGACAATTTTATACGGTGCGAATTGAAAATTGATCCGACTTTTTCCGACCCATGGCATTCGGTGTATTTATTACCAAACCGTCGAAAAAAGGCTGTTTTTTCCCACAGATAATAATGATATATGGGTTGCTTTCATGTTGACTTGGCGTTGGTTAATAATGCCCATGTTTTAGGAATGACCCTTTATAAAAGTGAATGCAAAGGCTTAGGGTACGTTTTATGTATCCCAGTTGATGGATGAATGCATTTAGTATACGAACTGCTTGAAGCTAATTCCAAATTTTTGGAACATAAATAAATAAAGCTTTGAAATTAATAATTAACGATGTTTAATATCAAAGCGTATAACCTCGTGAGGAACACCATACTACAACGGAGATTTTTAAAAGTGGAAATTTGAGTCTACCAGCAAAGGAATAAAGTTCAATATCTTTTGCTCTAAAATATATTTTTTAATTTAGAGGCAAATAAAAACGAACTTTGTATTCTTCCCATTTTAAACATTTGACCAAAGAGAAAACATTGGGGGTCTTACAACCTTCACAGAACTTATTTAGAGAAAAATAATACAGGTTCGCTCCCCAATCGTATTTATAATGAGAGTTATTGACATACACATAACATCACGCCTTCATTCGCAAAGTGGAGTAGGCAGAGCTACAGAAATATCAACAACTCTAAAAAGACTCCTTGATAGTTCTGTAACCACATTTTGCTTAAACAGGCCAAGATGAGATGAGATTTATTGAATTTTCTAATTTCTACAATCAATGACATGGTTTTTAAGACTAATTTAAATTTAGCGCGAATATTCTCTAGAAATCCTAGGGTGCATTATTAGGAAAGGATTTAGCAAGTCTACTGAGTAAGTCAGTCAGACTTCCCAAAACTGATATAGGTATTTGCTTATTTTAAATCTCACCCTGTATTTGTGTTCGTTAATAATTTTGTGATGAATCAACTTAATGATTGTTATGCTTAAACCCATTCCGTAATCTGACTGATTTCAATTTCGAATTTCATAAACAAATAACCGAATGAAAGTTAATTTTAACAACTCTATAATACTGTTGGGATTATGTTCCACTACATTATAATTGTTTAATGTGTAGCGGTAAATACAGGGTGATTAAATAAAATAAGGGTAAATATTTTTTCTCAAAATGTAATTAGCTCACATTCATGATTATTTTATGATATTCTTGAAAATTTATTTGTAGCATTATTCCAACATCTTTGCTTCATCTGACCGCGGTTTGCCTCAGAGACTCTTGGTACTACAAAGCTGTAATTGGGCATAGTTATACAATAAAATTACCTAGAAAAAGATGTAAAATAACATTATGAAAATAAGTTGTTTGGGTACCTCATACAAGAAAAGCGAAGGTATATATATTTTTACATTATGACATCGAGTGAGGTATCATTGGATAGCTCTAAAAAACATTATCTAAATGTTATTTTTAACTCGAAAACTATCGTTTATGCCCCCTTCCCCATACAGCCAGAATATCCAATAAAAAAATAATTTAAATAATTATTCTTAATGAAAGCACGTATAACGAAAATTAACACAACTAAGTAGACTTAATTGGTTCTTAAAATACAAGCGTCAACTGTTTCACAAATCACAACTAAAATCGAATAACTTTAAATAGAAAATGTATTAACAGGTAGTTTCATGTTCTATTATACAAGATGGTTTTGTGTGTGTAGTAATAAGCATACCTCGCAACGGACGTAGCAAAACCATAGCATTTGACAGTTTGATGTTAGGGTTGGCGATTACGATGAATAATTTATTTATTGTATGATTAATAAGTACCTACAATTTAATGATAAGTATTAATAACCTTACTGAACCTCTTTAGATATAATCTTGTTTAATTTTAATAATAAATAGAAAATAGAGTAGTACCTACGTCAATGGCATTCATGTTAAATACGTTTTATTATGTCTGTCATTTTGGTAATGAAATCACGTATTTTCTGTATTTCATTCAAATATTAATATGAAATCTTTAGTACTTGAGGATATTGGTGTAAGTACTGGAAAAAAAAGAACATAATATTTTTTTGTATTATATGTGCAGTAAATATACAATTAAAGAAAGATAACGTCGTCAAACATTTAGCTAGTAGAAGCAACCAAGAAAATAAAGATTTACTTATTTATTTACCTGCACAAGCCCTGGCCGAAAATACAAAAAGTACAGAGTGATGAAAAAGTTAATTTGCCAAGGTCATATTTTGTCACAAAAAACTGATATTCAAATAAGTAAATCCCACATAAAGCTAAAATAATTATTTAAAAAGATGTGTCAGTATTTAGTTCATCACTTATTTAAAAGATAAATAAGCCAGCTATCTCATGTGTAGCGGGCAGGCACCTAGCCATATGAAGTGGAAACATCAAGTGACCATTATACCTACAATAGAGAAGGTTCAGATGGATCACAGCTTGTATATAAATCACGATGGTACTTTTTATTCATTACATTTATGGATAGGGACGTAGGTAATACAAGAACATAGTTTATTTCAAAATAATGTCGAGGTACATAAGATATTTACTATATAAATTTGATGATTTAAATAACATTGTTTTTATGTATTCTTAGTACATAGTGACTACCCTGACGTACATTTGCTACAGATTTGCGGGTTCGATTACGGGGTATGGTAATAAGTTCAGGCTTTGGAGCGTGGTTCGACAAGCTGTTGCTGGATATTTCTTTTTAAATTTGAATGTTAAGATTAAAGAAACAAATGAAGTTTTTTATGTAAAAGAATCTCACCTCCACGTCTTCAACATCAGAGCACCATAGGTGAGGCAGAAGCCGACTTCTCTCAGCCACACCCTGGCGGTGCATGTCAGGACGGTGGGTCTTCCGTACATGACCAAGGTTGTGCAGTAGATGAGGAGGGCTCCCAGGACTATGACTCGAAGAAGAGCTGGACTGGCAGCACGGACCACCTTCACAGAAGAAGCAAGGAATTTAATAGGTATAAACACAGGTACTATAGTGCAAATAACTAAATACATACATTAAATCATGTCTGTTTCCCAGAGACAACTTCTTTCCACCTGCTGCGATCCTGACAAATCTCATTTTCTTCTTCCACATTCATACATCGAGTCATACATGCACGCAGGTTTAGGCTACTTAAGATTTGGCCCTTTTCCAGTATTGGTCCGATTTGATTAAAAATTACGCCTTTTCTCCGACCCTTCCACTCACTTTCGCACTGTGTATATCTTTCGTAAATCTACTTTCATTCTTAAATAACTAAATAGGGACAGATATTTAAGGTTTCCAAGTTCACAGAATCTACTGCATGTGTCATCAGCAGTAAAGAGGGCATCATTTATAAATACCAGATTATAGATAGAAAACACGAGAATTATTCTAACAGCGAACGCGTGGCTTTTAAGGGATTTGTGGCGACCATACATAACATTACTCTCCTAACACAGCCGCAGTCGGTTAAAATAATCTTAGCGCACGGAGATGCAACAGCCGAATAACGGGACCGCGGGCGGCGTCCGTTCAGAGCGAGAGCGCTGCGCCCGCGCCGATCCACCAGTGCGATTTCATCTCTGGCGGCGAATGCACGCGCATTATTGCTCCCGAATCCGCTTACGCGAGTGACGCTCATATAGCCTATTTTATGTTCCTTAAGTATTCCTTCATACTCGTTGTTTTACTCTCGCCTTCCTATCTCCTCTATAACATACTGCGCTTGGGCTTTGAACTGCTTCATGTGAATGCTAATAAGTAATAAACAATTATTATAGTGTGCCCCATTATACTGGACTTATTATTTATCGCAACGTCCTAGGTAGGCACCCTATACTGGTGACCCCGATATTGAACATTAACGTGAGTGCATAATAGCAATAATGTCTTTGAGCAAAAGTGATAGTAACGACGCCGGTGCCGTGTGTAAGGTCTCTATAAAAGCGCCGCCATTTTGGCCAGAGGAGCCCGCACTGTGGTTCTCGCAATTGGAGGCTCAGTTTGCGTTGAGTGCAATAACGGCCGACTCCACAAAATTTTACCACGTTATTGGCCAATTAGAACACCAATATGCATTAGAGGTAAAGGACATTATCAATGCACCTCCAGTGGATAATAAATACACTAAATTAAAAACGGAACTAATAGCAAGGTTATCAGCGTCACAAGAAAAAAAATCACTGCAATTAATGAAACATGAGGAACTGGGTGACAGAAAGCCATCGCAATTTTTGAGACATTTGCGTACTTTAGCGGGTACGTCCGTGACCGACGACTTCCTACGAACTGTGTGGATAAACAGGCTGCCGAGCAACTTGCAAATAGTAATCGCCTCACAGGCAAAGTCAACACTTAGTCTTGATGAACTAGCAGATTTAGCTGACAAAGTGCACGACATCGCGCCTCAGGCACCTCAAGTTAGTGCAGTTAATGGTGATGGTTATTTAAATGAAATGGCGAAACAAATGGCAGAGCTAACAAAGGAAATTGCTTCGTTAAAAAGCCAGTTCAGTACACAATCGCACTCATCAAGGTCACAGTCGCGATTTGGTTCTCGCAGTAGGAATCAGACACCTTCCGCCTTTAGAGGACGCTCGCGGTCAACTTCGCGGGCAGACACATCGGTATGCTGGTATCACAAAAGATTTGGGGACAACGCTACCCGATGCACCCGGCCTTGCAGCTATCCCGGGTCGAAAAACTTCGACGGCAGCCGGAAATAGCGGCCAACGACTGCCTTACTAAACCGGGCCGCCTTTTCGTAACCGATCGGGCCTCTAAAAAACTTTTCCTAGTTGATACAGGATCAGATTTATGTGTGTACCCACGCACAGCACTTAGGAGACCTCGTACTAAAACTAATTACGAACTTTCTGCCGCAAACGGCTCGATAATATCAACGTACGGCTCGGTGCAAATGCAGCTTGATTTGGGTCTGCGTAGAACCTTTAGCTGGAAATTTGTGGTCGCAGACGTCTCCAGACCTATTATAGGAGTTGATTTCCTGTCTTTTTACAATATATTAGTTGATTGCAGAAAACAACGCCTTGTTGACGGGCACACCTCGTTGTCCGTCACAGTCCCAGCGCAAGCATCAACAGAAGCCATATCCTCAGTAAAGGTAACATCAGGGGAATCGAGATATCACCACATATTAGGTCAGTACCCTGACATCACGCGACCAGCAGGAACAAATACAGCGCCCAAACACAATACGGTGCATCATATCCGCACCTCACCCGGACCGCCGGTTGCTAGCAGACCGCGACGTCTCCCACCAGATCGCCTTAGAATCGCCCAGAAAGAGTTTGAAGCCATGCTCCAGAACGGTACAGCATTAAGGTCTGAGAGCCCATGGTCGTCTCCGCTTCATCTAGCACCGAAAAAAGATGACGGTTGGCGGCCATGCGGTGACTACCGTGCTCTCAACGCACGTACTGTCCCAGATAAGTACCCTGTTCGCCACATCCAGGATTTCACACAGCAACTCTCAGGAAGCAGAGTATTTTCTAAAGTAGATTTAGTAAAGGCTTATAACCAGATTCCAGTGCACCCAGCAGATATTCCAAAAACAGCTATCGTAACACCTTTCGGATTGTTTCAGTTCCCGTACATGACTTTTGGACTCCGCAATGCGGCTCAGACATTTCAACGTTTTATAGACGAAGCATTGCGAGGCCTAGACTACTGCTACGGATACCTTGATGATATTTTAATCTTCTCAACAAGTGACGCAGAGCACGAACAACACCTACACAAGCTGTTTCAGCGGTTAGCAGTCTATGGAATACTCATTAACACGTCTAAATGTGAGTTTGGAGTATCTAAAATTAACTTTCTCGGCCATGAAGTGTCTCAGGATGGAATACGCCCACTACAGACTAAGGTGCAAGCAATTCTTGACTACCCAGTTCCCAAGAACGTTAAGGAACTTCGCCGATTCTTAGGGATGTTCAATTTTTACCGCAGATTTGTACCTCGTGCATCGACATTGCAAGGGCCTCTGAACATCGTACTCACTGGCCCGAAGAAAAAACCGACACAAGAGATATCGATGACTAAAGAGATGATGGAAGCATTCCAGTTATGTAAGGAAGGTCTTTCTGAAGCTACCCTTTTAGCCCATCCGCAATCAAATATTGAACTAGCTATTCACACTGACGCGTCAGACGTTTCCATCGGGGCCGTGCTACAGCAAAGGGTGGCACCAGAGTCCTGGGAACCCTTGGCATTCTTTTCCCGGCGTTTAAAACCGTCTCAACAAAAGTACAGCCCCTACGATAGGGAGCTGTTAGCCATTTACGACGCAATAAGGCATTTCCGATATATGCTTGAGGCCAGGCCGTTTACCATATATACGGACCACAAGCCCCTCACGTTTGCATTTACTGCCACAAGGGATAAGTGCTCGCCCAGACAATTCCGGTACTTGGATTTTATCTCTCAGTTTAGCACGAACATTATATACATATCTGGAAAAGATAACGTGGTGGCGGATGCATTGTCTAGAGTAGAGGAGATTAATCTACCAATCGACTATAAAGCTCTTGCACTGACTCAAGATGACGATCCGGAATTACAAGAGCTGCTGCTAAATAGTACGTCGTTAAAAATTAAACAAATTAAAATGCCCGATGACGGCATCAAAATTTACTGTGACGTCTCGACAGCAAACCCAAGACCCTACATCACAAAAGCCTTTCGACGTACCGTATTCGAAGCCTTGCATAACCTGAGTCACCCGGGTGCGAAAGCAACGATAAAGTTAATCACACAAAGATTCGTTTGGCCCGGAATCAAAAAAGAATGTCGTGAGTGGGCAAAAGAGTGCTCAGATTGCCAAAGAAATAAAATCTCACGCCATACTTCCTCTCCCACCTCCTCATTTCCCACCCCATCGCAACGTTTTTCCCATGTCCACATGGACATAGTAGGGCCATTACCGTTTTCTTGTGGTTACAGGTACTGCCTCACGGTCATCGATCGCTTCACCCGGTGGCCTGAGGCATACCCTTTGGCCGACATCACAGCGGAGACCTGCGCACGAGCCTTCGTCACGGGCTGGGTTGCCCGGTTTGGCTGTCCCATCAAAATTACCACCGACAGGGGACGACAGTTCGAGTGCGCACTATTTCGTAACTTATCCACTATACTTGGGGCAGAACACCGTCCAACTACATCATACCACCCAGCTTGCAATGGGATGGTTGAAAGACTTCACCGGCAACTTAAAGGAGCCATCAAGTGCCATACTAACACGCACTGGGTGGAAGCCTTACCATTAGTGCTGCTGGGCATCCGTAGCGCATGGAAAGAAGATATCCAATCATCGGCGGCCGAGCTCGTCTACGGGGAACCTCTTCGCCTGCCTGGTGAGTTTTTCACGCCTACAATGGACATTACCACCGACTACGCTGATTTTGCAGCACGACTGAGGAATCACATAGGGAAACTAAAACCAGTACCAGGCAGCCGTCACGCACAGAAGCCTTTCTACGTTCCCAGCAATTTGAGCACTGCGAACTATGTCTTCCTTCGTCAGGGACCAGCTAAAAGCTCATTAGACTCCCCTTACACAGGTCCATACAGAGTACTAGAAAGAAACAGCAAGACTTTCAAAATAAATATCAACGGAAAGCTCAACACCGTCACAATCGATCGTCTTAAGCCAGCACATATGACCAAAGATGAAGGCCTCGTCCCCGACGCGTACACTAGATCCACAGATACAACATCAGAACCTGAACCGAGTACTACTAGAAAAACGCGCAGTGGTAGATCAGTGCATTTTCCTGACTACTATCGCCCGTAGCAAGCAACGGTCTCGGTGGGGGAGTAGTGTGGCGACCATACATAACATTACTCTCCTAACACAGCCGCAGTCGGTTAAAATAATCTTAGCGCACGGAGATGCAACAGCCGAATAACGGGACCGCGGGCGGCGTCCGTTCAGAGCGAGAGCGCTGCGCCCGCGCCGATCCACCAGTGCGATTTCATCTCTGGCGGCGAATGCACGCGCATTATTGCTCCCGAATCCGCTTACGCGAGTGACGCTCATATAGCCTATTTTATGTTCCTTAAGTATTCCTTCATACTCGTTGTTTTACTCTCGCCTTCCTATCTCCTCTATAACATACTGTGCTTGGGCTTTGAACTGCTTCATGTGAATGCTAATAAGTAATAAACAATTATTATAGTGTGCCCCATTATACTGGACTTATTATTTATCGCAACGTCCTAGGTAGGCACCCTATACTGGTGACCCCGATATTGAACATTAACGTGAGTGCATAATAGCAATAATGTCTTTGAGCAAAAGTGATAGTAACGACGCCGGTGCCGTGTGTAAGGTCTCTATAAAAGCGCCGCCATTTTGGCCAGAGGAGCCCGCACTGTGGTTCTCGCAATTGGAGGCTCAGTTTGCGTTGAGTGCAATAACGGCCGACTCCACAAAATTTTACCACGTTATTGGCCAATTAGAACACCAATATGCATTAGAGGTAAAGGACATTATCAATGCACCTCCAGTGGATAATAAATACACTAAATTAAAAACGGAACTAATAGCAAGGTTATCAGCGTCACAAGAAAAAAAATCACTGCAATTAATGAAACATGAGGAACTGGGTGACAGAAAGCCATCGCAATTTTTGAGACATTTGCGTACTTTAGCGGGTACGTCCGTGACCGACGACTTCCTACGAACTGTGTGGATAAACAGGCTGCCGAGCAACTTGCAAATAGTAATCGCCTCACAGGCAAAGTCAACACTTAGTCTTGATGAACTAGCAGATTTAGCTGACAAAGTGCACGACATCGCGCCTCAGGCACCTCAAGTTAGTGCAGTTAATGGTGATGGTTATTTAAATGAAATGGCGAAACAAATGGCAGAGCTAACAAAGGAAATTGCTTCGTTAAAAAGCCAGTTCAGTACACAATCGCACTCATCAAGGTCACAGTCGCGATTTGGTTCTCGCAGTAGGAATCAGACACCTTCCGCCTTTAGAGGACGCTCGCGGTCAACTTCGCGGGCAGACACATCGGTATGCTGGTATCACAAAAGATTTGGGGACAACGCTACCCGATGCACCCGGCCTTGCAGCTATCCCGGGTCGAAAAACTTCGACGGCAGCCGGAAATAGCGGCCAACGACTGCCTTACTAAACCGGGCCGCCTTTTCGTAACCGATCGGGCCTCTAAAAAACTTTTCCTAGTTGATACAGGATCAGATTTATGTGTGTACCCACGCACAGCACTTAGGAGACCTCGTACTAAAACTAATTACGAACTTTCTGCCGCAAACGGCTCGATAATATCAACGTACGGCTCGGTGCAAATGCAGCTTGATTTGGGTCTGCGTAGAACCTTTAGCTGGAAATTTGTGGTCGCAGACGTCTCCAGACCTATTATAGGAGTTGATTTCCTGTCTTTTTACAATATATTAGTTGATTGCAGAAAACAACGCCTTGTTGACGGGCACACCTCGTTGTCCGTCACAGTCCCAGCGCAAGCATCAACAGAAGCCATATCCTCAGTAAAGGTAACATCAGGGGAATCGAGATATCACCACATATTAGGTCAGTACCCTGACATCACGCGACCAGCAGGAACAAATACAGCGCCCAAACACAATACGGTGCATCATATCCGCACCTCACCCGGACCGCCGGTTGCTAGCAGACCGCGACGTCTCCCACCAGATCGCCTTAGAATCGCCCAGAAAGAGTTTGAAGCCATGCTCCAGAACGGTACAGCATTAAGGTCTGAGAGCCCATGGTCGTCTCCGCTTCATCTAGCACCGAAAAAAGATGACGGTTGGCGGCCATGCGGTGACTACCGTGCTCTCAACGCACGTACTGTCCCAGATAAGTACCCTGTTCGCCACATCCAGGATTTCACACAGCAACTCTCAGGAAGCAGAGTATTTTCTAAAGTAGATTTAGTAAAGGCTTATAACCAGATTCCAGTGCACCCAGCAGATATTCCAAAAACAGCTATCGTAACACCTTTCGGATTGTTTCAGTTCCCGTACATGACTTTTGGACTCCGCAATGCGGCTCAGACATTTCAACGTTTTATAGACGAAGCATTGCGAGGCCTAGACTACTGCTACGGATACCTTGATGATATTTTAATCTTCTCAACAAGTGACGCAGAGCACGAACAACACCTACACAAGCTGTTTCAGCGGTTAGCAGTCTATGGAATACTCATTAACACGTCTAAATGTGAGTTTGGAGTATCTAAAATTAACTTTCTCGGCCATGAAGTGTCTCAGGATGGAATACGCCCACTACAGACTAAGGTGCAAGCAATTCTTGACTACCCAGTTCCCAAGAACGTTAAGGAACTTCGCCGATTCTTAGGGATGTTCAATTTTTACCGCAGATTTGTACCTCGTGCATCGACATTGCAAGGGCCTCTGAACATCGTACTCACTGGCCCGAAAAAAAAACCGACACAAGAGATATCGATGACTAAAGAGATGATGGAAGCATTCCAGTTATGTAAGGAAGGTCTTTCTGAAGCTACCCTTTTAGCCCATCCGCAATCAAATATTGAACTAGCTATTCACACTGACGCGTCAGACGTTTCCATCGGGGCCGTGCTACAGCAAAGGGTGGCACCAGAGTCCTGGGAACCCTTGGCATTCTTTTCCCGGCGTTTAAAACCGTCTCAACAAAAGTACAGCCCCTACGATAGGGAGCTGTTAGCCATTTACGACGCAATAAGGCATTTCCGATATATGCTTGAGGCCAGGCCGTTTACCATATATACGGACCACAAGCCCCTCACGTTTGCATTTACTGCCACAAGGGATAAGTGCTCGCCCAGACAATTCCGGTACTTGGATTTTATCTCTCAGTTTAGCACGAACATTATATACATATCTGGAAAAGATAACGTGGTGGCGGATGCATTGTCTAGAGTAGAGGAGATTAATCTACCAATCGACTATAAAGCTCTTGCACTGACTCAAGATGACGATCCGGAATTACAAGAGCTGCTGCTAAATAGTACGTCGTTAAAAATTAAACAAATTAAAATGCCCGATGACGGCATCAAAATTTACTGTGACGTCTCGACAGCAAACCCAAGACCCTACATCACAAAAGCCTTTCGACGTACCGTATTCGAAGCCTTGCATAACCTGAGTCACCCGGGTGCGAAAGCAACGATAAAGTTAATCACACAAAGATTCGTTTGGCCCGGAATCAAAAAAGAATGTCGTGAGTGGGCAAAAGAGTGCTCAGATTGCCAAAGAAATAAAATCTCACGCCATACTTCCTCTCCCACCTCCTCATTTCCCACCCCATCGCAACGTTTTTCCCATGTCCACATGGACATAGTAGGGCCATTACCGTTTTCTTGTGGTTACAGGTACTGCCTCACGGTCATCGATCGCTTCACCCGGTGGCCTGAGGCATACCCTTTGGCCGACATCACAGCGGAGACCTGCGCACGAGCCTTCGTCACGGGCTGGGTTGCCCGGTTTGGCTGTCCCATCAAAATTACCACCGACAGGGGACGACAGTTCGAGTGCGCACTATTTCGTAACTTATCCACTATACTTGGGGCAGAACACCGTCCAACTACATCATACCACCCAGCTTGCAATGGGATGGTTGAAAGACTTCACCGGCAACTTAAAGGAGCCATCAAGTGCCATACTAACACGCACTGGGTGGAAGCCTTACCATTAGTGCTGCTGGGCATCCGTAGCGCATGGAAAGAAGATATCCAATCATCGGCGGCCGAGCTCGTCTACGGGGAACCTCTTCGCCTGCCTGGTGAGTTTTTCACGCCTACAATGGACATTACCACCGACTACGCTGATTTTGCAGCACGACTGAGGAATCACATAGGGAAACTAAAACCAGTACCAGGCAGCCGTCACGCACAGAAGCCTTTCTACGTTCCCAGCAATTTGAGCACTGCGAACTATGTCTTCCTTCGTCAGGGACCAGCTAAAAGCTCATTAGACTCCCCTTACACAGGTCCATACAGAGTACTAGAAAGAAACAGCAAGACTTTCAAAATAAATATCAACGGAAAGCTCAACACCGTCACAATCGATCGTCTTAAGCCAGCACATATGACCAAAGATGAAGGCCTCGTCCCCGACGCGTACACTAGATCCACAGATACAACATCAGAACCTGAACCGAGTACTACTAGAAAAACGCGCAGTGGTAGATCAGTGCATTTTCCTGACTACTATCGCCCGTAGCAAGCAACGGTCTCGGTGGGGGAGTAGTGTGGCGACCATACATAACATTACTCTCCTAACACAGCCGCAGTCGGTTAAAATAATCTTAGCGCACGGAGATGCAACAGCCGAATAACGGGACCGCGGGCGGCGTCCGTTCAGAGCGAGAGCGCTGCGCCCGCGCCGATCCACCAGTGCGATTTCATCTCTGGCGGCGAATGCACGCGCATTATTGCTCCCGAATCCGCTTACGCGAGTGACGCTCATATAGCCTATTTTATGTTCCTTAAGTATTCCTTCATACTCGTTGTTTTACTCTCGCCTTCCTATCTCCTCTATAACATACTGTGCTTGGGCTTTGAACTGCTTCATGTGAATGCTAATAAGTAATAAACAATTATTATAGTGTGCCCCATTATACTGGACTTATTATTTATCGCAACGTCCTAGGTAGGCACCCTATAGATTAAGTAACGATTTTTTTTCATGGAGACAGCAAGCGAGAGTGCGGGTCATTTTAATGGTAAATGGGATCAGAGCGCCATTAGACATTTTCAATCTCAAGACTTCAATACAAATGGGTTGCAAACACTGGGGACAAAGTATGCCTCTATGCTAGTCTTATCTCCACAGCAAAATGCTTGGCATCAGGTTAAAAGGTAAGATGGTGGTAGCCACCCGGACAGATCACTCCTCAATTATGATGACGATACCAATATAAATACGTATATGTTTTTTTATAATAAGGAGAAGGCACACGTAAACTCAGGCTGCCTGATGATAAAATGGAAGCTAGGACCCATAAACATTTAAATCAGGGATCGTTACCGGTATTCTGACTACCGGTTTTAAATGAGGTATTACCGGTTATAATTGACTTTCACTATTTATACCGCTAAAGCTCTGATTAGCGGTATAATAAATACCGGTATTCAAGTTTATTATCGGTTTAGACAATTGACAACAATACCCCTTTTTGATACTTTACCCCTAAAAACCATAACCAGTAATACCTGTCAGTGTCAATATTCTCGTTTATTTTTATATGTAAATGTTTTCGGTGCTCTTACAAAAAACTTAGACTCGCCTTAGACAAGTCTGAAATTACAGTTCATTAAAGTCTAATTGACATCTCACTTATCAGGTACAATGAATAGCGGTATTGAATACAGGTATTTAATACTGTTAATAGTGAATACGTAGCGATAAAAACAAAATCGGAATGACAACAATACCTCTAATTCGAATATAGGTATTATTTTTTAGCGGTAATAATTTGACAATGTAAATATAGGTATTAAATAAAACCGGTTTTACAAACCCTGATTTAAATTCTCAAGACCATAATCTTAAGACTACAATCCTAAGAACCAAAATCCGTTCCCAATCCTGAGAACTGAGATGGAATGCCTTTATACTAGTAATTTAACCGGTTGTGTTATATCTGACTGTTTAAAAGTTGTTTAAATCTGAAATATTGCACAAAATTGTTAGTACAATCCAAAAGCACTAGTCATTCGATCTCGTTAAAATGATTGGCTGTGTTCAAAATTGAATAAAGTGAAAAGAGCCATTTGGCGATTCAGTCAACAAAAGATGTGCTTGTTACAGAACACGGTGAATCAGCTGTATTGCATGACTTGCTTGAAAATACGACTTTGATTTAAAGATGCTTGGTCATGTATTTAATGTTGACTAGCACCAAAATCACAAATATAAAAAAATAAAATGTTAATTGCAGATTCAAAAAGGTTATCGAGTACACTAAAGTTAACAATTGTTATGTAAATCTTAGCAATTTTTAGTATATGCAACACAATATTGATTGCTCAAGAAGTAATCTCATAGCGTTAACAGACCTAGTTAAGTGCAACGCTCATCTACTCTCGACTTTTAAGCGTCGTAAGCATCTAGGTTATATAACTATGCATAAATATACCACTTACCCTAACATGTCCATATTTGATTGTAAAGTAGACTATGAACGGTAAGCAGGATATCACAAAGCAAGCTAATGCAAATATGGTCGTCCGTGCCACCCAGTTCAAAGCTGCCACGCATGGAGACCCATCCAAGCAGGCTTCGCAACCCTCCGCACAGGGAAGACACTCGAAGCCATCGATGTTGGAGTAGAGACTGAGCTGGTTCTGGAAATAACATTACATGTTATCTAGTGCAGTTGAAATGCGCTCTTTGCGTAGTATGTGCACTGTGAAATTGATTGGTAGAGTAAGGAATGAAAACATCAGAGATAAATGTTGACTTAAAGAAGATTAGTGGGTGAAGAAGAGTGACTAAGATTGAAAAGGACACAATCCGCCTGATCTTAAGAATGCAATGCAATTCTAATTTTAATGAATGGTTTTGAATGTTGCAATCCTAGGACTGTTATTGCGTTGCCATCGGACTAAGATGTAATGCCTCTTTGCAAGTAGTTTACCATTTGTCTTATCACACTGGAACACAACACTGCGAAAACTTGCTTGGGGATAATTTAAAGGATAAGATAAGCGTAATCTTAAAAACTAGAAAAGTGCAAGTTCAACTTGCGTATAGACATATAAAGAAAACAACTGCTTGCTATCTAGGCTTCACGACACCATTTTTCATGCCGTCGTATTGCACTTAAAAAAACTAAAGTAGATAGGTACGTGAAGTCTCAGCGAGCTATGAGGGTTTTAATTCACTAAGGCGCGCCCAATCAGTAGACAATTCTACTGATTGTGTCAATACACCGGTTACATCAACATAATAATGTTAGGTTAAGTGAGGTGTTAGGGTGTGTGGTTAGTGAGTGGTGTCAGGATTACGTGAATTTAAAACGCAATAGTAAGGTCACACTATCAAGACGTGCTAACGGCACTGTTTAGGATCTGCTGGTCTTTAGGCTGACGTTCTCATATATCTTTGCCGCCACTTTTCCAGACCTCAATTCTATCTTCATTAAAAAGTGCAATGTTATCGGCTAATACATAAGATGCCTCTTCCTAATGTCTGATGTCTGACGGTTATAAGGAGGAGGTAAGGGCTCACATCTGATCCTTGGTGTATACCCTCTGCCAAACTGCATGTGTCGGTTTGCATTGACTGACTAGACGGATGTACGGATTGGATGAATGTAGTACATAGCAGTTCAGTAGTATTTCCAGGTGCTCCTTTTCTTCTCCAGGTCAACAACGAATCTTCGTGCAAAACTACTCTATCAAATGCCTTCTTTAAGTCAACAAGCACCATATGACAATAATGTATAACGTACAAAAATGAATTACGCGAAGCAGTGGCCTTTTTCCGAAAATATAAGGCAATTTTAAACTTAATTCGGAAAATTAACAACATTTCTTTGCTATTGGATTTTAAAATTCGTCCTAGAAATTATTTATTTACGGGAGAAAATATCCGTCAATTCAATGTGAAATTAAGGTAGTTCCAATTATATTGCTCGCACACATGACCTATATATAAGGTATCCTGGGCTGGGGTTCTACACGGTATAAATGATATCGTATTTGACGTGTTTCCTTATTGTCAACGTTTTGATTACTCTTATGTCATTTGCAATAATGGCGACTGTGACATAAACGATTCTCAAACACGTCAAATGCGATATCGTTATAAGGCAGTAGAGTAGAGGCCTTGGAGAACAAAACTCATAGTTTCACTAAGCCTTTTTCCGACCCCTTCTCAACTAAAAGCCTAAAGAACTCCACAAACTGTGTTATACAACTTCAGGCATGGATTATAAATTGGATTGAAAGATCAGTTGGAGCCATTTTCTTAATATTTTTAGATGCCGTATTGTTAGAGGGGCCCTTAATCTTTGTAAATGATTCGTGAAAATGGCCGCAAATTATTTTGATCAGTGAGCCAAAAAGGAAATAAAATGCGGTAATGAAGATTATAGTGGGAGATAGGGGGAAATGGAACGTTTCGGGTGCGGTATGTTGTTAGGTTGGTTGAAAAATAGGGGTATCAGGTAAGTACGTTCGGATTCTTGGTTTTCGTGACAAACTTTTTTAAATCTGGGGAATGGAAAGTTTGTTAACCTTTCATTTATAAACAACCTATACACGGTGGGAAAGAGTAACCCGCCATATTTTAACTATCGATTCTAGAGCATATTATTTGGAGTATAGTATAATAGTATAATATGGTGTAACATGAATTCTAATACAATATTTTTGTAACAATTCTATGGTTAATTTAATTTGAGCTGTGTCACCTATACCTAAATCATTATGTACAGTCACAGACTTTAATTGATCAGCCACTTGCTACTGTTCATATTTTAGCCGTGTAATGCAAATCGGGTTCAATCGGTTTTACTAGTATATCGAGATAAGGAATTTCACACGTCTTCGTATAATAGAAGAACAAAATGGCATGCAATATTAACGGTTGGCTAACCTGAGACCCAGATCTACTAACCAGACAAAGAGTGACATCACCCAAATGCAATCAATTGCATGTTTGTCTAGTTGCTATGGCTGTACGTAAACAACAGCTACTATTAGTGATACAACGCCCAATCAGCTATTTTACTGAACACAGTCGTTATTGGTCGTTTAATGGGGTTGCTATGACCACGTTTAAACAACAGCTACTATTGGTCCAAACTGAACTCAGTTTTTATTGGTCGTTACCAAAGGATTGCTATGGTAACGTTTCAATAACCCGATTGCATTACACGGCTAAAATATGAGCAGTGGCAAGTGGCTGATCAATTAAAGTCCGTGACTGTACTAAGAAATTTATTAAATTAATTTATGATGTACGTTGATGATATTGCTACTTACAACATGAATATTTCTTGTAAATAATGCTTTAGGTTAAGGTGAATTGAATGGAGTTGTTTTTAAATAATAAAAATCTCAGAAATAATGCCTTGTGTTATACCACATTATACTGGGTGATTTTGGGGTCATGATCCGGAATGGCCAAAAGTGGATAAGATGGTAAAATACTGAACAACTTTTCCGATGGGACCAACCACGAAATCACCAAAGTAAAAACAGGTGTTCCATATATTAATGGTGAATTCATTGAGAGTTAATGCAGTAGTCGGACAATGCATTATTATTTATATTACTCGTCAGAAAATAAAATTTATGGACTCGTCTATAAATCACGTTTTTCCTACCCTTGGCAACAATGTAGTTTTATCACACTGACTTTACTTTAAGGTTTTTTAGTGGTAAAAAGGCTCTCGATTATTGCGACTAAGCGTATATCTAGCCATTTCAACTCACCGACAAGTTCTTCTCATATTCTTCTTCAATATCGCTTCCATTGTAATATCGGTTGTCAGCTGTAGTGTTGGGGAAGTAGAAACCTCTTCGACAAACGCACCAGTATGAACCTCGGCGAAAACCCAGTCCGGGAACCGGGACACACTGGAACAAGGTAAGACCTTGGTCATTCCATCACCGGACATTTTAAGGCGTAAGGGTATACGTTGCGAAGTCAAATAGTTTCCATAACACAAAGCTTCTAATAAGCTACTCAATGAACACAAAATTGGCATAAGTCTAAACAATGTTTGAATGTTTGACATCCATCGATTATTATTTTATGCCATCAAAGAAAAGTTTACGCAAAAAACCAGGCAAAAGCATATCGGATCATGTTCAGTGTAAAATTCGACGCCTTAAGTACAGCACACACAAAAACTTTCTCCAAAAACTAATTGTGGGCGAATTTACTACTGAGAGACACTTGGCTGTCTTAGATGATTTTTAGTAGGTATATAATCAGAATCAGAATAATCTTTATTCAAGTAGGTTTACAAATAATAAACTCTTTTGAAACGTCATAGTAGCGACTTAGCCTAAATTGACTGCAGGTTCAAATCGCGACCGATCAGAGAAGAACCTGTAAGAAACTCTGTCGGATGTCTTTTTTTTTCGACGTTCGCAACCTTTTGTCGTAAGGACTAACATTTTATTACAAGCAATGCAGTCCCAAGCATTGTTATCATTAATATAGTCTTTAATACCGCATAATAATGCTTTAGAAATTAGTTTACGCTTAACGTAACTCTTAAATTTATTTACTGATAGTTCAGTAACATTACTTGGGAGCTTATTATAGAACCTAATACAATTACCCATAAAAGAGTTTTTTATTTTATGGAGCCGCGTGAAGGGCACTGCGAGCTTATGTTTATTTCTGGTATTAACATTATGTATGTCACAGTTCTTTTTAAATTTAGCGATGTTTTTATGAACATACATAATGTTTTCATAAATGTATTGACTGTGCATGGTCAATATATTAATTTCTTTAAACTTATTTCTAAGCGAGTCTCTCTGGCCCATCTTGTAGACAGCACGAATAGCCCTCTTCTGCAGAACAAAGATGCTATTTACATCAGCAGCACTACCCCACAGTAAAATACCATATGACATAATACTATGGAAGTAACTAAAATAAACTAATCGAGCGGTATCTAAGTCTATTAATTGCCGAATCTTATTAACTGCAAAAACTGCAGAACTGAGTCTACCCGCCAATCCAGCAAGATGAGGACCCCATTCGAGCTTGGAGTCTAACGTTATACCAAGAAACACTGTATCATTAACTAGGTCTAGTTTGTCATTTTTAATAGTTACAGTAGTTTGACTATTTTTCACATTAGTAGTCATGAACTTTATACATTTCGTCTTTTTCTCATTCAGTAATAAATTATTAACACTAAACCAATCGACTACTTTTGATATAGCATTGTTTACATCGACATTAAACTGCTGTTGTCGTTTAACTTTGAACACAAGTGACGTATCATCAGCAAACAATACTATATCATGGTTGTCCTTTATAAGGTAAGGTAAGTCATTTATGTAGATGAGGAATAAAAATGGACCCAATATTGAGCCCTGTGGTACGCCCATTGAGACCAATGACCCAGGTGATCGTACTCCATTCACGTCTACCCTTTGTATTCTCCCGTATAAGTACGTTTTTATTAAGTTTAGCGCAGTACCTCTAACTCCATAGTGGTGTAGTTTCCTGATCAATGTGTCATGGTTAACGCAATCGAAGGCCTTGGACAAATCACAAAAAATACCTAAAGCATCCTGTGACCCTTCCCAGGCATTAAAAATGTTTTTAATCAACTCAACACCAGCTTCGGTTGTCGAGCGACCCCGAGTAAAACCAAATTGTTTATTGTGTAATAAATTATTATACCGAAAATGTTCCGCTAACTGTGACCAAATCAATTTCTCAAATATTTTACTTAAAGTGGGTAGTATGGATATTGGTCTAAAATTTGTGGGGTCAAAAGTACTACCCGTTTTGAATAATGGAATTATCTTACTATGTTTCATAAGATCAGGAAACTCACCACAATCAACACAGTGATTAAATACGACCATTAAGTCAGATGCTATGACTTCAATTAAGGATTTGAGTACATGGACCGACACTCCCCAAAGGTCACTGGTTTTCTTTATATTGATTGAGTTGAATGCCTTAATTACATCCAAGGCAGTAACGCGCTTGAATTCAAAGTATATACTGCATTCAGGCACGTTATCTTCTAAAAGTACAATGGCAGACGCAGGCGAAGAGTTCAAGCACTTAGTCGTGGACACTGGTATATCGGTAAAAAACTTTTCAAATTCAATTGCAATATCTCGATTGGAATCTATTATTTTACCATCTACTTTTAAACGATAGTCATTAATGTTCTTTTTTCGGCGACCTGTTTCTTCATTAATTATTTTCCAGGTCGTTTTAATAACATCAGAACTATTCAAGATTTTCTTACTTAAAAAATTTCGCTTAGTTATACGGCAGTCTATCTTGAATTGCTTAGAATACTGTTTGACATGTTCCTTAAACTCCTCACTCGCGTTATACCTCCGTTCCTCATATAGTTGATACAGTATTCTTCTACGCTTATGTAAGTCCGCAGTAGCCAAGTCACTGAAAACCTTTGCACCACCAACCACAACCGATTTGGATGTAAATACTGCGTTAAATTGTTTTATAAATGTCTGAAAGAATGAGTTGTACATGTCATTGGGTCCCTTATCAGTTGTTAGAAAGGGCAAATTATGCACTAGGTTATATCTCATTCTTTCCACACGGTCTGCAGTTATTGGCACAAAAGTAATTTCTTTTTTTGGAATATTATTCGATACGGACTTGAATTTAATTAATTGACCCAAATGATCCGATTCCAGGTTGCTGATCACACTCTTACCAATAGGAATTATATCAGTAAAAATGTTATCAATACACGTGGCGCTAGTGTCAGTAACTCTAGTTGGCTCCATAAAAGTATGTGTCAGGCCGAAAGATTTGAAAAGATTTATTAATCTTTTGGTTAGTGGACTGTTTTCTAAAATATTTACATTAAAATCTCCACATATAATTGTTTTTTTTTCTCGAATGAGATAATTTTATTAGAACAGTTTCCATAATCTTTTCAAAAATTTCCAAATTGCCTAATGGTGGCCTATATACACATACAACTATGAATTGCTCTAACTCTATTGCAGCGAGTTCCAATATTCTTTCAACAGATAAGGACACAATGTCCTTACGGTCTTTAAATTTTAATTTATTGTTTAATATGATTAACGACCCGCCATGTATCGAGCTGTTTCTTGTAAATAAACTGCCGACCTGGTGGTTGATAAAATTAAACATAGCTTCGTTACTAGTTAGCCAGTGTTCCGTTATACATAAAATATCAATGCTATTACTTTTAAGAAATAACTCGACTTGCAGGTCTTTACTCCTTATACATTGAATATTCTGGTGAACCAGAGTGATATTATTATAATTAGATACTTTGCTGCTAAATTTGTCCTTATATTTATTACAATTTTGGTTGCCAGGGTTGAGCTCCTCTGTTGTCTTGTGAATAATTAAGTCGCCTGTGTGTCAAAAAACAATCAAGTCCACTTAAGCGTGATAGTTTTCCTTTTAAACCCAATGTTTATGCGTCAAACGCTTAAATTTAAGATATTTTCAGATTTTTAGTACATAGTTGTAGTTTTGGCTGTTGGAGGTACAATTTTACTAAAATTGTACTTTTAGAGTTCAATATAATATAACAGGGTCAAACACAAATGTAGGTTAGCGTCTTTCTTGTGGACACGCCGGAAGATAACGTATTTTAGGCCTAATTGTCTGGCTAAGCCCATTCCCGATAGACAGCGTCAGACTGCTTTAGACCTATCATATGAAAAATAACTTATATGCACACAAGTTTTTAACTATTGACCACAGGAAAGACAACTTTTGTGTTTAAGAGTGTCTATGAACCAACAGTCCCCAAAAAAATAATAATATCCAGATAATGTTTTTTTTTATTAAACATCTAAATGGCCGTTTTCCAAAAAAAGTGTGCATCGTTAAGGGGAAAATTAAGAAAATTTTACTTTTTCCATTTCGTCACGAAAATTTGCCTTACATTTAGATACGTTAATTTACGTGACGAAATGGAAAAAGTTTAATTTTCTTAATTTTGTCTTTAACGACGTACGCTTTTTTTGGAAAACGCCCAAATATATCACAAAAAGTTATAATGTTGCCCCCGGATGGTTGGCGGATTAGAATAGTGCCACTCCATGTCTTCCCGTTGATGTCTTAAGAGGCGACTAAGGTAATAAGAGCTTGTAGGTTGTTAACCGATGGGCTTGCAACCTGTCACTAATACACTAGTAAACTTCTTAGCCTGATTGTGCAAAATGTGGTCACAGAATTTATAAAAAGTAGTTTTCGAGGTGTTGGTATTTCTGAGCTCTGCCTTCCCCACTCTGGGAATGAAGGCGTGATGTTGTGTATGTATGTAAGTTGTAAAGTAAAAAAAATCCCTTGATGGTCGGAAGGTACCCATATTTTTACTTATTTCTCACTTACTTACTTCTAAGAACAGTAGGTACCCTTAATCATATTTGATTTACTTAAATGGGTACACATAAAAAACAGTTTTAAAAACAAGTGACACAACCGGAAAATTATTTTGTCCAATAAAACAAAACTGGTAATATAACTAGTGACACACGTAATATTAACGATGGACAAAATTTATCGTGACACGTGACAACTCATCACTACACGTGTTTAGGTTAAATTAATGAATATAACAAAATTAATGTTGAAGTAATGATCATGGCTTCCATTAAAATACTTTAACACAGCAACGTCCTCACGCGGCCTAATTAAAAATTAAAACGAAAAATTTTTCCCATTACACGACAAAGTAAATTCACAAGATGGCTGCCTTATTAAAGGCGGTTTTTGATGTGAAGAATAATCAACGTTCATAAGTGGTTTTTGAACGTTAGAGCTTAAGATTTTCTTTTGACGTTTATATTTTTTTCAAAGTCGTCGATCTTAAGCTGCTAATATTTCAAGATTTATTAATGTTAGGGAAAGTTTTAGAAAAAAGAAACCGAATGAAGTCTTATGGGCCTCTATAACAATATTGCTTTTGACGTGTTATTGTATTTTCAACGTAACGATAGCTCTTATTTACTTGACAGTATGGCGGCCGAGTTACAAACAATACTATAACATGACAAAGGCAATATGGGTTCACACTGTAGTATTCTACCCAGAAGAGGCCCTAGACAGAATACAGTTTAATCCTTACTAATATTATAAATGTGAAAGCGTGGATGTTTGTCATGAAACTTTGTACACATTTTCTGGGAGGTACTAGAAGTAACAAAAGATAGTTTTTATAAAAAAAAAATTAAAAAATTGACAAGAAAAAAATATTGCAGCGGGCGAAGCGAAATATTGCTAGTCTTAAATCTAGATTAAATACTAAAACTTTACTCGAACTCCGAAGCAGACTGTAAATTTATGATTAGTATATTAATAGTCGCGACAAATTTATAATAATTTATTATATTCATACTAATCAATTAAAACCAATCACACCAGGGGGGTTATTATGACTAGCTATGCAGTTCATTTTACGGTGAGCGTAAAGGACAGAGCTATGGCAGTTATAGCTCTGTCTTTTTCTCTGAGCGTAAACAGAACTGCATAGTTATGTCATAATCACCCCGCAGATCGGTTGATCTGAATGGAATTTAGCACAGAGATAGATTATAGTGGAATAGTACATTGGGTACTTTAAATCCCGGAAAATTTGTCAGTTCTCGAGAGAACAGCAAATTAAATGACGATTAGAAACGTCAAACTCTATATGGTCTAACAAGATTATTACAGATATTAAAATCAAGGTAAATTCCTAGAATTATTTTAAATTACCATACATCATAACCAAAGAGCGGAATTCTTCATAGCAAAAATCAAACTGTCAGAGGGATTGACCTAACTGTTTTATCGACTTATCGATAACAATTTGTCACTTAACGAAACAAAGTTAAAGTAATGAAATCAGGCTTTTGGATATACATACAAACAAATTAACGGTGTCCCTAATTAGCTGACCGCCACTGTATTTTAGTATAATAGTAAAGAATAAAACAGAAAATAAAAATAAAAAACAAATATTGCTAAGAGTAGGTAACTAATCTTCATTCAAAATAACAAAGTCGAAATCTAAATCTGTACTAAATATGTTTTCTTCATCTTCCCTGTAGTAAAAGAAAATAGTCATTATTTTTTCAACATTGTCACCTTTCAAATTACAATTTTTTTCATTGTAGATCCATTTATAAGATGAAAACGAGCGTTCTACCTCAGTTGAAGTAACAGGAGCATATTTGTAGTACTCGATAACGGTGTTTTGGCTGTAATCACTTTTTTCTATAAAATCAGCATATTTGCGTATCATGTCGTAGTCCGGAATTCTATCTAGTACTTTTTCAAGTTTTATTTGCACTGTCTGAGATCCACACCAATTTAGAATACTTCTCACCTGGTCAAGTATTAGAAAAGAGTCTAATAAGGATAAACAGGATGTTTGTAATTTGATTATTGCGTCACGTAAAATGCCATAACTTTCTTTTATGTACAACAGATCAATTTCTCAAATTATTGTGCTTATGTACTCTTTTAGCTTCTCTTATTGCAGCCGACTCTTTTTAATTTAATTTTGAAATTACTTCTGTAATACATTCCAAATATTCTGCATAATATATAGCTGCATTAAGCCATGTGCCCCACCTAGTTATAATAGCTTTTGGAGGCAATGGTACGGATGGATTTACGTTGTATATTAAGGCATCAACACTTTTATATTGAAATCGTATGTGCTCGCAGACTCTATGTAATCCATGTGCCAGACATGTAACATGTAGTAGATTTGGAAATGTAGCTTTTAAGATTTTACCAGCCTTTAGCATGTACGCGGCACTATCAGTGCTCAAAACAAGGACATTTCTAACATGCTCATTATATGAATTGTGCCAAATAAACTGCAATTGCTTTTTTAAGTATTCGGCCATTGACTTACCACCAACTTTTTCAAAAAATTTACTTCCGATTAAGTAAGATTTGCAACAAGAATTTTTCGTTAGTTCTCTTACAATCAAATTAGTGACACTTTTGCCCATCCTATTTAATGTTTCGTCGACTGTTATCCATATATATTTTCCTATCAGGTTCTTGCGTATGTCTTGAACTGTTTTTTGGTAAACTATATCTAAGTATACTTTTCTCAGCAATGATTCATCCGGAAGTGATTTTGATGTACAGGAACAACAAATATATTTTTGTTTGTTTTTTTTATAAACTGTGGATTGTTAATCTTTTTCCATGGAATATTGCACGGATTAACCATTTTAGTAGCACGGCACGGAAATCACTCATGAAACTCAAGTGAGATGACATATGTGACGCTGACATGATTTACTTTAATATGGAGATGCAAGTTGCTTATCAAAGAGGTCAAATGTTACAGAATAATCTTTTAAGTTGATTATGGATACCTAATGCGATATTATTCCGTAACATCAATAAGTCGATAAAACAGTTAGGTCAATCCCTCTGACAGTTTGATTTTTGCTATGAAGAATTCCGCTCTTTGATCATAACATCACGCCTTCATTCCCAGAGCGGGGTAGGCAGAGCTACAGAAATACCAACAACTCTAAAAAGACTTGTTGATAATTACCACATTTTGCACATTCAGGCCAAGAAGTTTACTAGTGTATTAGTGATAGGTTGCAAGCCCATCGCCTAACAGTACCACAGGCCCTTATTCCCTTAGTCACCTCTCACGACACGGGAAGACACAGAGTGACACTATTCTAACCCGGCAACCACTCGGGGCCATTACCATTATTTAAAAATTCCCAAACTGTTCTCAAAATGTTTAATAAAGTTTTCATTCCCTCGGTTTTTTTTCAGCTCCAACATAGAACTAAAACGAACATGGTGATTGCAATTTTTTAAATAAACAAAAATTCCAATTAGTCCGCATGGCCTAATAAAGTCGCAAAACGAAATACTGGAAATACTGGGTTAAAAACCAAACTTTTGAGAGGATCACAGTTAAACTTTTCATAGTAAAACTTTTATTTTCTTTTTGTAAACGAACTCTAAAATAAACCAAGCTTTGAAACGAATGCATGTGTTTCGACGACACGTTGGCCTAGTTGGGAGTGACTATGAGAAGAAGCCAGCGACGGTCTTGGGTTCAAATCCCGATAAAGGCAGATATTTTGTGTCTCTTGCGTGAACATTTGTTTCTGAGTCTTGGATGTTTTCTATGTATTTAAGTATGTATTTCATAGTACAAGCCTTAGAGCTTATTGTTAGTTTGGGACTAGGTAAACTTGAGTGAGATTGTCCCCTGATATTAATTACTTATTTATTTCAGTCCATACTTCTAAACTAATATTTTAAGTGGCAAAGTTACTGTGTGTCTATTACACTTTCACGGCTAAACCGCTGACCCAAGTTTCTTATTTACACAAATGCACAAAGTTTTAAAGAAAAAAATAATTGAAGTCAATTATTCAAAAAAGCCATGTTTAAAAATTAATAATCGATTATTAATATTTGATATTTATTCTACATACGATACAATATATTTTTAAAATTAAAATTGGTACATTGTCGCGTTTTTCCAAATAACCTAAGTATAGTATCTCGGTTAGTAGTATTTCAAATACTTTGAACCTCTATTCGACCCGTCGAAGTTTAAAGCAGGCTTATGTAGAGGGTGTTTTAAATATGACAAGGGTTAGAACCTTTTTAATTAACACACTTGTAATAGTTCAACACCCCTTAATTTGTTTGTTAGAGACTACTGTAACAACCAAATTAAGACGCCCTTAACAATAGTTAAACTGACAACGTCACATTTTTGATGTACTTAAACATAACAATAATAAGCCGTCGTTCCATTATAACGTTAATCATGTCACTACAGGGCTGAGATCCTACACGGTAATAACGATATCATCTTCCACGACTTTCCGTATTGCCAACGTTTTGATAACTCTTATGGCATGTACAATAATGGCGACTGTGACATAAACGATTCTAAAACACGTCAAACGCGATATCGTTATAACGCAGTAGAATAGAGGCCCAGGAACACACAGCGTCAAAAAGAAATTGTATTTTTGACACCATACAAAGTATAAAAGAAACAAAAGTAATATTCTCAACACGCTCATCCATTTCGCCTCATACGTAATAGTATTTGCGTTCTAGATTTTCACATTATCCCGCTAGATCAATGTGCGAATCACTAAAACCGAAGTCACGAAACTATCCGAAATATTAGAGAAAGAAATGGCCGACATAAACCGTCCATTTGCAAATGTCGAATAAGCCATCACTCGCTAAAGCAATAGGAATAAAAGCTTAGTGATTCCGTTGCGCTCACTTAATAAAATGTGACGGTTTGGGGATCAACCGCTTTGGGTTATGACAGCCATTACGATATTGGGACTATTTCGAGCGTGAAACTATTGACATTTTGATGTTAGAAACCTGGATAGGAAAGAGAGAGTCAGCCATTTATATGAATTACTTTGAGGTGGTTAACTAAAGTAGACTCTTACTTAAAAAAAACAACGGTCAAGCGCGATTCGGACTCAAGTTTTCAATTTGAATGTTACTTTACCAAATAAAACCGGGCAAGAGCATGTCAGACCATTCTCAGTGTAGGGTTCCGAAGCCGTTTATTACTACAAACATAAAAATCAACAAGTAATAACTAATTCTGTAAGGTCAATTGGTGCCGTCTTAGATGATTTTAGTAGGTATAAGGACTTTAATCGCCTGTATCTCAAGAACCAATGATGTCTACATAGTTGTGATAGCTTTTCTTTAAAATTCGTTATATGCGCTTTCATTTAAGTTTTTTTTCAGATTTTTAGGTTTTGTAGTTTGCACTTGAGTCTAACAAAAATTAGCGCTTTAAAGCTTAATATTTCATAAACGGCTTACTTAATCGAAAAACTGTTTGTACAAACCCGTAATATTTTTGAAAGACCTATCCAACGACAGCCCACTGAAAAAAAAAACATCCCCACGTTACGTGTAGGGGAGGTACCCTAAAAAAATATATTTTTATTTTATTGTACCACTTTGTTGGCGTGACTAAGAGTCTCTGCGCTAGGCTGCGGACGGATGGACGGACGGACGGACATGGCGAAACTATAAGGGTTCTTAGTTTGAAAAACATTCTCTACGTCTTATAGTTTAAAAATACAGCTTTTAACGTTCGAATAGATGGACGAACAGCGTAGGCTGGATAATATGGTCGCGCTAGACTCCCTTCGGATAGGGAACCCTAAAATGACGTCTTCTGTTGGCATACTGTTTCAGAATAGATGGTGTTCATAATTGATGCCACCATTTATTTAATAATTTAATTGTTTGTCGTTTTTTAATTCCTTCGAAATTGTTCAAAAACATGCAGCAGAAAAGCCAATACAGCAAAAACAACGTTTCACCCGCACGGGAGCGCCTTGCTCTATTAAGTCAACGGCTGGATGTCAAATACAACATCATATTCGATTCTCTCCCTTAGTAACGACATTGCTCGTACAAGGGGATCCCGCTAGTTGGTTTAGTAGAGAGGACAGCAGCTAAAAGCCATTATCGACTTAAGGCAATGTGAGGTTAAACTCAATGTGATCGTGGGAGGGAGCGCTGTTTCACGCATGCATTTGATTTCGAATTTCGTAAACATGGTGATTGGAATTTTTTTAATGATTATATTTATCAATTTCGTTATCACCCAATTATTTATTAGTAATCATGTCCGTAAAACAGAAAAAGTATAGTTTTCAAAATACACTGGTGTTTTAGGGATCCGTAGTCAAATTAGGAACCCTTATAGTTTTGCCATGTCCATCCGTCCGCGTCCTAGAAAGACTCTTAGTACTAGAAAGCTGTAATTTGGCATGAATATACATATTAGTCACGCTAACAAATAGGTAAAATAAAATCTTGAAAAAAAAAAAAAATTTTTTAATGATTTTAGTAACGTGGGTTTGTATTTAAAATGTATTTTTTTAATGTTTTTTGTAACGTGGGATGTATTTTTTTTCACGTCCACCCTATAGAGTAGGCTATCGTTGGATAGGTCTTTCAAAAATGTTTTGGGGTTTGTGAAAACAGTTTTTCGATTAAGTAAGCCGTTTATGAAATATTAAGCTTTAAAGCGCTATTTTTGTTAGACTCAAGTGTCCTCCCGGGGGAAGACATTTGAAGGGCGGGGCCCTTACAGCCAAAACTACAAATTCTAAAAATCAGAAAAAAGACTTAAACGAAAGCGCATATAACAAAGTTAAAAGGAAAACTATCACGACTAAGCAGACAACATTAGTTCTTGAGATACAGGCGATTAAAGTGTTTATACCTACTAAAATCATCTAAGACGGCACCAAATGACTTTAATTAGAAAATTAGTTATTATTTGTTGATTTTTATGTTTGTAGTACTTAACGGCTTCGGAACCCTACACTGATCATGGTCCGACAGGCTCTTGCCCGATATTAAATGTATCGTTTATCAAGTTAGTTAAATAAATACATGATATTTAAGCATCAAGCATCAGCAAGTTTTCTTATATAAAGTTGAGCAAAAATAACATTAATACCATGCTTTTTCAAAACATGATTGTATTTGTTTAATATGTCCATGATTTAAGATAATCGTGTGAAGCCCTTCTTTTGACACGGTTTTGTTAGACAGGTGATTTCAGGTACATTATTTTCAGATAAAAAAAAACTAATTCTGGTTTTTTAAATGAAAGTACAAAATCATGCATGTGAGAGAAATCTACCAACACTTTCTTCAGCCCTTACTAGGTAATAAAGTAATCATACATACATACCCTCACAAAAACCCAATCCTTCTTAGACTAGAAAAAAACATACGATATTCGTACAGCGTGTTCACTTTATATGTTAAATTTTCGTCAAAAAAATATCCTCTGAAAACTACAAAGAAAACAAAATAATTCAATTCTCTACTTTTTTCTAATACGCTGCTAAACATAATCTGTAGAATTCAGAAAATTCGAATCTCACTCGCAAAAATTCTTCTGTAAATTCCGAGCGTGATTGGCCGTTTTGTCAAAAGCCACTCAGTCGTGTTTTCTGCTACATGGTGTACGCATGCGTCCTTGGTATAATTTATTTTGGAAGTTAGGACAGTGTACATGTGAATAACTTCGTAAGTTAGCGATAAATGATATATTAGACACTAGAGACGAATATCAGTATTTTTCATCAAGATTGAAATGTACAATTTTATTTAGGAAAAGTGTTATTAGGTAGTAAGCTTAATCAATTTAGCACTCTTTATTTTATTAGTAGCACATTGATGTGGAAATCAAAACATTGTGGTTTCTAGTTTTTAACTAACTGAGGTTCTCAATTTGATTTTTGTGTTTTATTCAGTTTCTCTGTCAATTGTTAACCGGAGTTTAATGTTTTTTTTTTTGTGAAATGGGTAGATTTTAAGGGTCATCTTTATTTAAAGTCCATTCGAAATTTCGTTTCTTACACTTAATCATTCGTAACTTGGAACAAGATGAACCCACTCATTCAGACTGAGAAATTGCATATCAAGAGATAACTACAGAAATATAAACTGTTAGATTTGCAATGGATTTGTTACCATTTGTAAAATACGTAGCTATATACTGTTGTATTAGTAAATACTTAAAATGTTATTTTTACCCGACTGCCCGATGGAGGGTTATTACTAAATTGTTTTTTGACATAAACTGTATAATTATTATTATAATCAAATTACTTGTAAATTGGCCTTACAAATAAATTATTATCATTATTATCATTATCATTAGATTTCCGGTCGCATACGAGAGTTTTTTTACATAATCATAAACAATAGTAATCCACAACAGACGTGATAAAAACAAATTTTCACCACTAAAATTATTTACGCAACTGGGGCGGCTCTAAAAGCCCTGCCTATAACTTTGTGAAATACCTCACCAAACTTCTGATAGCTATGTTGTTTTCCTTTATTGCCCGAATTTATTCCAAACGATCATTTCTTGGTACTCGCATTATGAATGCTTCAATAGCGGCGCCATATTTCACAATTTTGACAGCTGTCATCCAGTTTCGGCGAATTCCTTAGCGGAGATTTGATCGGAAATTGAAATTAGAACGTTAAAGGCCAGTTATGCGGATTCACGTCCAAACCTTATAATATTTTTTCAAATAAAAGCTGTCAATTTGACGTCAAACTGAGAGAAATTAAACAACATTCTGATTCGTTGAAAGAAATTAACCATTGAGATAGCTTTTCAGCCTGTAATGGAACTTATATTGAAAATGTTAATGTCGATGAAATCGTTTTTATGCTTGTTGAATTAATTTGCATAAACGGATTAAGGAATTTAGTGGAAACCTAGCATATTATGGTCAGGTTTATTGCTGTATATAAAACATTTAATTTTGTCACTCTCAGACTAACATATTTTTTCAGAAAGTGATGCATGGTACACGTATAGACGTATTTTTGTCTTGGAATAGCTAAAAAATAATTTATCCCGAAAAAATTTACGTCACCTGAGGGAATAGCGATGAACGACATTTACGTGGAAGGAGTCGCGGGAAACAGCTGGTCATATATTAAATTTAATCTGTCTTGCATTTTAGTAATTTTAGTAGATTTTGATTATTTTTTCATCAAGAAAAAAACATAATCAAGTAACTACGCCATTTTTACGTGTAATAAGAAAGTACGTTGCAAACAAAACACCGTCACAAGAATGAAAGAAACCCATTCATTTGAGAGACAACCCAATATTTACCATTCGCGTTGCCAAATCGTCGCCAATGGTATGTGAAATTAACTCACAGGGAAGTTGGCACACGAAATAAAGAGGATTTGAACCTTATGGAGGCCACCGTATCCTTTAACACAGTCGATGCCGCTAACTGGCGTTTGTATGTAATATTGGCTCCCTTTAGTGGCAATGGCACTAACAAGGTTAAAGGGATTTACTGGAGCCGACCGGCGACGTCTTGGATACAATCGAATTCGGGAAAAGTATAACTTTTGTGCGAGAATATTATGTGTTAGATGTGGGGAATATTTGAAATTGATGTGAGGGTAAATCGATAAACTTGTCGGGCAAATTTCAAATTTAGATGTTGAAAAAAGTTTAAAAAATAAATATTTATTGTATAAACAGAAATAGACTCATTTAGCCGACGAGCATAAGAAAAACAAAACTAAAATTAATGATAAAAAAATTGCAACACAAAACTCAAAATAAAACAATAAAGAATGTTGACATAAGTGATTCTGTGACGTCAATATTGATACCACTTGGCACTATGTCACGGCTATACTCCGTTATCGGAGGTGCTATTTGGTAGCTGGACGTTCTAAGACAAAAAGTTGATGGTCTTCGAAAGAAATTAAACGTGTTTATTAAGTTTACTTCATGCACTGGTCTGCACCTCGAAACATTAAGAAAGTTAAATTGTAACTTGGTACAATTGTGAAGTAGCAACCATAGTGTTTTTGTTCTATTGATAGCCGATTCTGCTTTAGATGACATTAATTATCTTAAAATACAAAATAAAAATGTTACATACTTGTCTAAAAAATGTATATAAAACTAATTGACAAGAAAAACTATATACATACATACATAACATCACGCCTTCCTTCCCAGAGTGGGGTAGGCAGAGCTACAGAATTATCAACAACTCTATAAAGACTTGCTTATGTAACCACATTTTGCACAATCAGGCCAAGAAGTTTACTAGTGTATTAGTGACAGTTTGCAAGCAGGTACTACAAGAAAAACCAAGAGTATCGATATCGATATAATAAATATTATTACCCATGCCTAAGAACGTCAAGCTACCAAATTGCACCTCCGATAACGGGGTCTAGTCACGGCATAAATCGCTACATTGGTCCTCAGTTGCACCAACGTGACACACAAACAACGACAGCTGGTTGACAACATTGACAATGATCTTAGAGGTTTGTGAAGCGATGCTTAAATCGCGTAGCTGTCAAAAATAATCCATACAAACTCCGGACGATAACGTTTCTCACCCCCTAAATCTAATACAATTTTCACGATTATACAGGGCGTCCCACGGCTATGCCACATGGAAGGAAAGTACCTTGAACATTGTAGATGGAACATTTTACTGAAAGAAGACATTACTTTAATTTAAAAAACAATTTTAACTGCATTAATAGATATTTCAATAATTACATGGTTGAACCGGGAATCGAACCCGTTACACGAGGAAAATAATTACCCTGTAGCTTTATCATACCGATCGAAAGGCTTCATCATAAGGATTATTTTTTGCTTAATAACATAGTGTCAGAAATAAAAGGAAGACCATGAATTTTAAATTTTTAAATTAAAGTAATGTCTTCTTTCAGTAAAATGTTCCATCTACAATATTCAAGGTACTTTCCTTCCATGTGGCATAGCCGTGGGACGCCCTGTATAATGTTCTAGTTCTCGTGAAAAAGTAGGTCTGTAGGTTTCCGTTTTTATTTTATTGTTTTTTTTCTTTCCTACAAGTATTTTCTTGAAAAGGAAAACGTACAGACCTAGTTTTTTTATATTATCGATAACATATTCAAAAATCGTAAAATTTGGACTACGTTTAGGGGAGAAAACGTTTTCGCAATTTGTGAAAAATATTTTTTTTGACATTCCTCTTAAGTAGTCAAAGAATTAATAAAAAAAAATATATTAATTAAGATTTCACATTGCTGTAACATGCTACTTAACCAAAAAAAAATGGCTTCCATGCCTTATTATTTGTGTCGATATGGTAATTCAGTGCCAATTTTGTTTTGTCACGGCATAAAAAACCCTTAAGTCTATTATCACTTCATTATTTTGACTCTCACTGCAATAAATTCCTATAGGAGGCATAAATATGTTTTTACTTGAAAAATATAAGAAATTGAATCCTAATTTTTGTGGATTAAATTGAATTAGATGGACAAGAGCATTCATTTTAAGTTAGTAGTAATTTTGTCGACACTCCGAGGATGATGTCGTTTTTCCAATTAGTTATTTTAGTAATCGTTCCCTACGTAGAGATCTCGTCGTATTGTTCTCCTAGTCATTATTTTTAATTAAATACTATTGATCTTACATTTGTTATTATTTGATTTGTACACTAGCACACTCAATTATCATTAATACTAGACGAGAATTATCGAAATTAAAGGTTTACAATTTAAGAAGTTTCTCGCCGGTAGATTGCTACTTTTGTGTTTCAAAATTTGCATAATGTTCTTAAGTTTATACTATAGGAAAAACACTGCATTTGAATGTCATTGAAAATTGTCTAAAATTAGTAATTAAAAAAGTTTGTAAATGTATTCAAATAATTGACAAAACATTTCCTACATTATGCAATTCATCCACAACAATATACAAAAAAGAGATAATATTGACGACACGTTGGCTTAGTTGGGAGTGACTCTGCCTCTGAAGCCAGCAGTCCTGGGTTCAAATTCCGATAAGGGCGCGAATATTTGTCCCTGAGTCTTGAATGTTTTCTATGTATTTCTCTACATAAGTAAGTTTATCGTTGTCTAGTACCCATAGTACAAGCCTAGAGCTTAGTTTGGGACTAGGTCCATTTGTTTGAGATTGCACTGTGATATTTATTTATTTAATATAAAAACAAAAACAATGCCATAGACACCTCACTCCCGCAAGACAAACAACGCTCTAAAGATACTGTAAGTGACAGAATTCCCCAACGCTGATTTACTCGAAGCCGTGCGCACTCTCACAATAAGCTGGATCAGGGCTGGGGTGAGTTACCCAAAGGATTTGAGTTATTTGTCAAGTGCTCAGACCGAAGGCGAACAATAACGGAAAAATATGCTAAAAGTTCTCGCTGAGTTGCCCAAAGCGGATCGATTTTATACGTGCCGTGATTCCGGTTTAGGTCAAGTGTTGGTTTCTTTTGCGGTACAAACAAATATTTGGAGCAGGCTTAGAGCTAAATGTAATGATCTGACAAATAATGATGAAGAATGCTTAAACGCTTTTATTTATTTTTACTTTATTGCACAGTATAAAAAGAAAGCACAAATGGCGGACTTAATGTCTTAAGGCAATCGAAAACATCTAAAAAAAACAGAAATATGTTTTTCCGAATATTCATTTGTGAATTTTCACTTTTCCGAAAGCTATGTTTTAATAAATAATTTAGTTCCTATACGTAGGTTAGGTTTAGTTTGATTTATAAGCGATATCAAACAATAATGTCTTCCATAATAAAATGCATTCGGAATTATGAAACTTCGGAATTTTGATCAATTCGGAATTATGACTTTTCGGAATTGTGTAGTACCCCAGTCAACCACTAAGCCAAACAGAATAGTCGAGGTGGGTGCAAACTTGCAAATATATATATATATATCATAAATATGTTTGCATCGTCTTTTAGGTCAGAGGACAGTGCTCCAAGTACTTAAACTCATTTACAATATTTAACGGTGGTATATTATGAAAACTTGTGAACTCTTCCCAATGTGTATTTATTTAATACTAGTGATTTCTTAAAAAAAATCTCGTAATTATCTTTGATTATTTATTTTGGATATCTTGATTGGTCATCGGTTCCGTTACCACTAATGATTTTTGTGTTATAATTTCACGTCTCCTAATTTACTTGCACTAAAATCATGACATGACCGAGGAATTGGCTCTTCTGTTAGCTTCCTGAATTTGCGTAATTTCTAATTCATATTGAGTAAAAACATAATTTTTGGTAATGTTACCTCAAACAGCAATTACACCTAATGACTCAGATTCAATAATCATTAGGCACAAACATTATTAGTTTAAACGTAATGAAAATTGCGTTTACGATAATGAGGCCAAGCAGAGAAACCAAATCCAAACGTTTTGCGTTTGCTTGTCAAGATCAGCTGGCGTAAAGGAACCTTTTAAATTTTAAATTCCTCTAAAGTAATAACAAGTATTTGTTTGATGGAAGTTCCCTTACGAAAGCGGATATAATAAGACTGGTCGTGGCAAATAATTAAATTTTGACTTTTTCATTTTGTTTGGATTCATTCACTTTCAAAGAACATGATATTTCACGACACGTTGGCCTAGTTGGTAGTGACCTCTATGAAGCTAGCGGTCCCAGATGCCAAACCCAGTAAGAGCAGATATTTGTGTGATGAGAACAAGTATTTGTTCCTGAGTCTTGGATGTTTTCTAGGTTTATGTATATGTTTTTCTACGTAAGTTTATCGTTGTCTAGTACCCATAGCACAAGCCTAGAGCTTCGTTTGGGGGGGGACTAGTTCAAGTCTGTTACTTGGCAACATGCTGGCCTAATTGATTGTGACCCTGCCTTCGAAGCTAGCGGTCCCGGGTTCAAATCCTGATAAGGGTAGACATTTGTGTGATGATCACGAGTATTTATTCCTGAGCCGTTGAATGTTTTCTATGTGTTTAAGTATATATTTCTCTATTTAAGTAAATTAATGGTTGTCTTAGTACTCATAGAACAAGCCTGGAGCTTAGTTTGTGACTAGGTTAATTTGTGTGACATTGTCCAGTAATGTTTATTTATTTATATATTTTTTTATCAATAAGATTCTTAACTTTATGTCTTCATGAAGTTTTCCCTACACAAACAGTATTTCATCACATGCTTCAAAAAACTGGACGATTCCTCCATTTATTCATAAAGATAGACCAAAATCCGAGTCAGCCAACCTTGAGGAAATCTTAGTAGAATAAATTCCGAAAATTTTCCCTATAAAAAATTACCTTTTCTTGTTTTATCTACAGTGATTTGACTTAATTGTCAATTAGGAGCGTTCAGGATTAGATAACCGTAATCGGTTTAAAATATTACTTCGAATTACAATATTCCTCCTGGTGGCGGGTATTTAACAAAATTGCGTATTAATCAAGAATTTTCATAGAGCTCTTGTAACCGTTATTGGTCACGATCATTACATAACTTTAATTAAGCTTTATATATGACATAAGGCCTTGGTGTTAACTTTTTTATATATTGTCAACGTGATCTACACTAATATGGAACATTTTAGGTTTTCGTACCCAAATGGGAAAAACGGAACCCTATTACTAAGACTCAGCTGTCTGTCTGTCTGTCTGTGATAGCTAGACAGTTGAAATTTTTACTCATGATGTATTTCTGTTGCCGCCATACTAACAAATACTTGAAAAAAAATAAAAAATAAGGGGGGTTCCTATACAACAAACTTGCTTTTGGCGAGAGGTAGATGCTTGAAATATTCATAGAATACTTACTTAAAAAATAAATAGTTAAATTAAAAATATTTAAAAAGGGCCTCCCAAAAAACAAAATCAAATGGGCTCCTATAAAACAAACATATTTTTTGCCGTTTTATTTTCGATCTTAATACAGACACCGTGGTTACAGACACCGGGATAGGTGAAACTAAAAAAAGGTTTTGACATAGTGTCTAATGTTGTATACGATAATGGTACGGAACCCTTTGTGCGCGATTTTGAATCGCACTTGGCTGGCATTTCTTGTATAATGAATGGTTTAGAAGGTGCAGTACATGGAAGGCTTACAACTTACCTCAGTAGTTTTCTTCTTGCACTTGTCTGTTCCAGCGAAGATGTTGAGCTGCATAGAGCCAGCACGGAGTGGACACTGATCGATGTCGACTCTGCGAAGGTCAATGTCGATACCGCTTGTCCCTCTATAACAAAACATACAACCAACTTTATCATTGTCTTTTCGCCTCAGCACCTCAAAGGCTGGTAAAAACAAAGTAATTTTTTAACGGTCGTGATGTGGCACTATGCGGGCGAATGGGTGTGCAACATTAGACCAAAGTTATTTGCATCTCGTATCTTTGAACCCCTCGCTGCACTTAGGAGTCTAACCTATAATCCTTCGCTTGCTCTGTATTCAAAATCAACACACGCAGTAAGAACCAACTTTGCTTTCTTGTTGCACAAATAACTATTTCACCACAGCACCTCAAAAAGGGTGGTTTTACTGTTTAAGGACCGTGAGAAAAATTCGATTTTGCTGCGAGCGTGAGACATGGCAACTTTTTAATTTTTGTTCTCAATAATAAAGATGGTCTTGGTGCGCTTTTTACCATAAGGTTATATTTTCTCGCTGCTGAGGTGAAAATTTATATGTGCAACACGAGACCAAGTTATTTGCTTCTCGTGTCTTTGAATCGCTGCACTCAGGATTAAAACCCACAATCATTTGCTAAGTTCCTGATTAAATTCTAGAATCCTTCGCTTGCTCGGGATTCAAAATTATCACTCGCAGCAAAAACTAACTTTGCTCTCTTGTTGTACAAATAACTCTTTCCACTGACCATGAAACGTTTAAGCATAATAAACTAACCTAAACACAATATTCCTCGATAATTATTTTTGTTTAAAAAAACATTGAAATAAAATAAACCTCCATGTAATCTTTCCTACCCGCATATTGAAACGCGGTTTCATGCTGAAATAATTTTGATCCAGTGACCGCGAACCGAAACAAATGAATGCAGCCATTTAACCAACGGTTGCGTCCGAGGCATCGGCAAAAGCAATACATCACACACAAACGATCGCTGAAAATGAAAATGCAAAGCCCGGGCACAGTTGGCTAGAAGCTAAAACATTGATGTTGATTCACGACGCCGATTAATATTCAAGCATTCAGTACCTCACAGGGGAATAAAATCCTAAGTTAATTCATTCCTGCGTCTTCCGTTATGTTGGTAGACCGTATTTTATCCGTATTTCTTACTCTCTGTGGCGAAAAGAAAATATTCTTGACAAAGTAACTCCCTGAAGATAGGTTTTAAGAGCTTTCGATAATACTTTGCTACTGATTGTGACCTCATTTGATTTGTCGTGTATTAAGTAAGTGTGTGTTTTTGTGCTGGGAATATTGGTGATTTATTTTGCCAATCTCAGTCGAATGTGAGAGGATTATTTGTATTGAATTTAGGCTGAAAGTTTTGTTGGCTAGAAAAAATACTGTCGTGAAAATAATACGTCAATGTTGAACTTGTTTGAGAATTAGTTAAGATAACTTTAGATAAATAACTGCTAGTAAAACACATTCAAATATTATGTTAATTACCGCCTCATTTTTTCGATCATAGTAGCATGCTCTTACATGTTTACTGTTGCAAAAACAGTACGGTAAGTTCTTCGCAGTCCTACGCAAGGTAAATGTTAGAAATGTTATTATGTAAATATCGGGCTTCTTACTTTTTAATCTGTCCTTTATCAGGGAGTTTTGAGTGTTGTTATAACAATAAAAAAACAGTCTGTTAAGGAATATAATTTTAAATAAATTATCCTTAATCCTAATTAAATTATCGGGGAAGATAAAAATCATTGATTTCCTCAGTTTTTGAAAATTATGATAAAATGGGAGGACACAAATTTGTGTCCTTGAGAAAGGACAGGTTAAAAGCATTTTTGAGCTACGATAACTGACCACAACCAACCAAACATTCGTAATCGAAGTTCAGTCCAGTTTTTTTGTAATATCATAGTAAAGTAAAGAGTTAACGTTTACGAACGTTGTTTACAGAGTATTTAAAGTTACTTTGAATAATTATTAGGTAATTACTTAGTTAAGTATTTATTATTGACTAGCGGCCCGCCAGCGGCTTCGCTATGAAAATATCTGACTTTCCCAGTGGTTTTTTCAGTTATTTTTTTCATAAAAACTTACTCCTGACAGTAACAAACGCAATAAAAAAGAATTAGCGATATCGGTTTAGCTGCTCTCGAGATTTGCGCTTAGCAACATATTCAGCGATTCATTTTTATTATATAGATTAAAAACTTGCTTTTTTAAACATATTTCGATCAGAAACAATATAAATTGGCTGCAATGTATTTATTTTTCAAAGTTAATGTTGGGACGTTGCTTAAATATTACTAACAATTGTGTTAACACGTTGGTGATAGTGCAAAACCGCGTAACTAACAAAATTATTGGAGAGCAAAACGTACTTAATTGACATACAAAGTAAGGTGCATTTTGCTCCTTGTAAAATTTGTTACTTAAACTTTATTGCACTATTATTACCGACCATATTTTCTCGCATTATTGGAGAAAAGGACTTTTAACATAAGCCTTTCCTTGAATTCGTCTCAGCCGCGCTCACTCGTATTCGTCCCGCAACGGCTTTCTTCCCGATATCTGCAGTAATGTACTATTTATTTTGATAATCTCTGTGATTACAACAGGTGTTAATCATAAAAAAATGGTAGAAACAAAGCTACAACAAGTTTCTCGAATACGGAAAACATAAAAAGAAGTTACAATTTAAAGTTATTATGTTGCAAGTTCGTTTACGAAGAAAAAAAATCATTTTGTTTAAGATGAGAACAATAAAAAAAAAGTTAGGCGGTTAAGCTTCATAAAAATAGAAACCAAAAATGAAATTAATATTATTAGTAGGGCTAAGCAAAGAAATTCCACGTAAGTTTGACTACATTTTTTTTAAATCTCAATCACAATAATTAGAATAGTAACTTTACGTACGTAGCTATATAAGCTATGTGCCGTGCCTATTTACGTGTATATCCTCGTAAGACCCGGTGTCCTATAGAAAGTACATAATCCAGGCAATTCAATTTAAACCTTATGTCAAGGAGTATAAAGTTAATTTTTATTTGTTTCAAAATTGAAAATGTCATTTAAGTGCAAAGGTAATTGAACTTTATTTCCTTGCTGGTAGATTCAAATTCCTACTAACAAAAATCTACCGGATTGTAGTATGGTGGGTCTCAAGAGGATATAGATTTTTTTTTTGTATATAACCCAAATTACTTTATAACTGTCAAAATTTACATCAAACTATCAATCATTGCAACACAAATCTTAAAATCGTTTCATTTATCATCACTCTTCTGTGATGGTAATGATTCCAAAAACTTGGCTTTATTAACGGAACGAAAAGCCCATTATTATTATTATTGTTCCATTGTCCTTACTCATTTGCTTCAGGGTTAGCTGGAAGAGATCCCATTTAGGGATACGATCGCCTTTGTACATTAATTTAGTATTATAATTGTAATATTTATATTTTTGTGCAATAAAGAGTTTACATACATACATACAAAAGCGCTGCGAATCTGAAATCACATTGTCATGACAAAATTATAGCAGCCGTATAGCTCCATCCCTTTTGCTGCCTTTGATTTTGGTGGGTTCATAATACGCCAAGTTATTGAAATTGATAAATGCACTTCGCAGCTTTTGTCATTGTCAATTGATTATAATCACATTAGTGGCATTAATGATTATTTAATTCCGTATCGCATCCATTATATTGATTTATGATTAATGGTTGGCGATGGGCTTGCTTGTCATTAATAATTCATACAGTGGTAAACATCTTAGCCTGATTGTGCAAAATATGGTTACAGAATCACCAACAAATCTTTTTTGAGCTGTTGGTATTTCTGTTATGTTAGCTCTGCCTACCCCACTCTGGGAATTACTGCGTGATGTTATGTATGTATGAAAATGGAGCTGTGCTAATTTTTAATATCACTAAAAATAAATACCCATAAAAAAAACTAAATAAATACAAAAAAACCTAGGGAAACGCTTTCATAAATAGGTACTTGTACAATTAAATTTCAGTACCTAATAGATGATGGGTAAGGACCAAATAGTTGGACCACAGTTAAGCGTAGTTAACCATACAAACAACAAAAGTGAAAAAAGTTCCGTTGTGACACGAAAATTATTCCTACAAATGTATGGCTAATTTTCGTGAACAACGGAAAAGTTTCATAGAAAATTTAATTGAGTGAGTTAGCGTGGCCGACTTTTTGGTCCTTACCTTGATATAATTAAATGAGTAAATAAACACTTTATAAATTTTGCGCTGATAAATCAAATTAATTACTTAACTGTTTCTGGTTAAATATTTATCCTTTAATTAAAATTAATAACATGTATGTTGTTATATTTTTATGCATACTGGAATAAAAGTTTCGATTGTATTTAATATTTTAATGGCTTTTTGATTATGATAGGAATCCAATTGAAACATTCTAAAAAAACGAAATATGTATGGTTTATTGTATAAAAATGTAAGCGACTAAATCTAATGACGACGACACGCTAGCCTAGTTGGTAGTGTAAGCCTGGTAGGCACCTATTCCTAAGCGTAATACTTTACGCACTTTTAACTAAGCTACGTAGAATAAAAGTATACGTCTTGCAGTGTTAATATATTCTTTCATTTATTTTAACGTTTAAATATACATTAATTCACATGTGAATGCCAACGCGGTCCGTTGGAGACTCTGGAGCGTCCCCCTGAAAAACCACCGGCGGGCATTCCATATTTCGAAATCTTTTTTATTCAAAAGATTTCGAGACATTTCGACATAACAAAATAGAAAAACCCAAAAACAATGAAAGGAGTATGTACTGCTACATCCTTCTTTCATTACAGTAGTGACCCTGCCTTCGAAGCTAGGGATTCTGGGTTCGAATCTCGGTAAGGACAGATATTTGTGTGAGCACGAGTATTCGTTCCTCAGTCTTGGATGTTTTCTATGTATTTATCTATATAAGTAAGTTGATCGTTGTCTAGTACCCAAAGAACAAGCCAAGAGCTTAGTTTGGGACTAAGTAAATTTGTGTGACATTTTCCTGTGATATTTATTTAATTTGTCAATAATTTAAAATTGAGGCCGTTAATAGTTAGTCAGGGATATATTTAAAAAATATTGAATGTTTCGGTAAAAACGTCCCGTGCCTTTGTAATAATCAAAACAGCGAGTTTTTTTTTAAATCCTATAATTATTAAACACCTAAAATAATGTTTTATAGTTAAAAACATGGTTATCGCAAACACTAAAAACGTTTGCAGGCTGTTTCATTTGCCATAGTTTTCATTTCCCATAATTTTCATTTATTCTGAACCCAATAACTTTTCAAAAATTTGAATGAGATATTGTTACAGAACATGTAGGTTAGGTTAGGTTTATTTTATAACAACTCAGGAAAATTAAACGGTTTCAGAGAAAAATTACTTTCGGACAAATGAAAATTATTGCAAATGCAAAGGTTTTTTTAGTGTTTCAGATGGGTAACCGAAAAACATGTCTTTGAGTAAAATGTAACATTTCTATTAGAGAAGCCTCTGTTTATTGTGGATGTCGTAAGAGGCGACTAAGGGAATAAATAAGGACTTGTAGTACTGTTAGGCGATGGGCTTGCAACCTGTCACTAATACACTAGTAAACTTCTTGTCCTGAAAGTGCAAAATGTGGTTACAGAATTATCAACTAAGTCTTTTTAAAGTTGTTGGTATTTCTGTAGCTCTGCCTACCCCACTCTGGGAATGAAGACGTGACGTTATGTGTGTGTATGTATGTACGCCTCTGTTTATTGAACTTATATGTAAATAACCAAGTAATTTCCGTAGACTGGCCCTTGAGAAGGGCCCGGCCATTCCGAGCTCTCAAAACAAAGGTATCTCTGTCCCGGCAACCATACAAGAGCGATTTAATTATTAAGATACTTCCCATATTTCGGTCCAGCTGTACATCAGCGCTGTGGCTACATGCTGCAGCATTAATGCTGCCCTCCTAAGCAAAAAAACAGTATGCCAAATTCGATTGCCAAAGTAAATTAAATCCTCGCTTCTTAGTAATAAGGTTGTGATTGCAACAAGAGTTTTATTTGAGTTGCTGCTATTTAGCTTAGCAGGGCAGAATGCTGAGCTGATCGCCCTTTTAGTGTCTTTTGATAAAAATAGTTGCATAAGTTGTTTGCACTTTGTTTGTAATTATTATAGACACTAAATTAACGTTTTTCTTCTACTTCTTCTATTTACAAATTATTTACCTTAATAAAACTTAAGCAGTACTTTGCATTGCCAACTCACAAATAAATATTATTTAATATGTTTCACTGCCTTTTCGCAATCCAACGTTGCCTAAACTGAGTCATTTCTAATCGTATTGTTACGAGTAGGTATGGTTAGGTAAGTAGTAGATTAGAATCGGGTTCAATCGAGTTCAAGGCCAAGGCCGTCGCTATTGTAATACAGGGCCGTCGCTATTGTAATACAAGGCCGCAATCAAAAACAAAAAAAAACAAAATGTTTATTCAGTAAATAGGCCATGGGCTTTTACACGTCGGTAATATGAAGCGAATTTACTAGCGCTTCAGATAAGACCATCATTGCGGAGAAGAAGCGCCAAGAAACTCGAAGCGCGAAGAAATGAGTAGAACCTTCCACTATCGAACTATGAAGGCATTCTGGAACGTTCGGCGATTGGGTGTATAAAAAGGTGAGGCGCGCTTGCGGCGAGACATTCCTTACTTGGAGAGCGAACAGTGCGTACCTACGAGTGAACCGAGCGATCATCTAAGTTTATTGTGCGATAATTATTTGTAAAGATTAAGTGTGTTAATTCAAGTCTGCTCTTAATTATCGGTGTGTTCGTGCATTTCTATCAGTTATCTACCCCCACGTAAATAACAGTATCATTTGGCAAACTGCTTTTTTTTAAACTAACCTAACCTAACCTATAGAGTTCTTCACGATGGCCCTGAATATCCTGAAATATTTACAGTCTCGGAAAAACAAGCAGTATGCCAAATGATGCGGTTGGGAAACGTTGTTCGGCAAAAAGGTGGACCTTTAATTATAATTAAATTAGGTCCGTAAAAAATATTTGTCTAGTACAGAGCGGCTGGCAGTGCGAGCCCAAACACTTAATGGAATTGATAACATTCCAGCGTCATTTTTGTTTCGTGCCTGTCTTGTTTGCCGTAATGGTTTTTGTTCCGAGAACGTGTGAGGATCCTTTTATCGTTGTCTAAAAATATCTTACTGAATATATAAAGGCAGTAGTGACAGCTGTGTGGGTCGTTCATGGAGGCTTTGAGGATTTTCTCACACAGTGTTGTTCTCAGCTTACGAGTATATAGAGCTAATAGAGCAACTTTCAAACCAAATAATTCATAGTAGGATGAAACCCGTTAGAAAAGAGAAGTGAGGAAGGGCCTAGGAGGCTCTCTGGGCCTTACTACCTTTTATTTCGTAACCGTTCTTTGCATTTACTGAGAACATTTACCATAGTTTACACGTTGGCCTAGTTGGGACTGACCCTGCCTCCGAAGCCAGCGGTCCGGGGTTCAAATCCCGGTAAGGGCAGATATTTGTGTGATGAGCGCGAATATTTGTTCCCGAGTCTTGGATGTTTTCTATGTATTTCTCTATATAAGTGTTTATCGTTGTCTAGTACCCACAGTACAAACCTAGAGCTTAGTTTGGGACTAGGTCAATTTTTGTGAGGTTGTCTCCTGATATTTATTTTATTTAGTAATGTATTTTTACACCTTCAGAAAGAAGAAATTTCAATGAAAAATAAGCTCACAGACAGACTTTTTGATTGAAAATTAATTTGCTTTTTCGATATTGAGTCAAGGTAAGGTGAAAAAAAATTGTTTGAATAAAAAAAATACAAAGTGTTTGGTTCATACACACTCTTAAAAAAAAGTTGTCTCTCCTGTGGTCAATAGTTAAGAGCTTGTGTGCATATAATTTGTGTTTTTATATGATAGGTCTAAAGCAGTCCTGACGGCGTTTTTGCGGGTATGGGCTTAGCCAGAAAATTAGGCTAAAAAACGTTAACTTTCGGTATGTCCACAGGAAAGACGGTAACCTAAATCTGTGTATGACTCGTTTAGGACGTAGGTTCCATATTACTTTTGTATAAAAATACATACAACAATTAAGTTTTTCACCTTTATGGTGAGACCGGTGGAATGCCAGGTCCGTTCCATAGGCTCCATTCTCTTTCCCAAACAAACTTATTGTTCAGTCAAATTTATTTTAGCTATGGGTTTTAACGTAAAGACCTCGTCGTGCTGTTCTCACATAGTCTTTATTTTTAGTTTAATGATTAACCTTACATTTGTAATCATTTTGTTTTAGCTAGTTTTAATTATTACAAAGGGCGGACGATGGGTGCAATATGGTGACGAAAGCATAAGATGGATAAGACCTTTATTAAAATTACACATAACATAACACCACTGCGCTACGTTGTACGAATATGATTCAATTCAAAGTGTACATAGAACCACGTAAATAAGTCGGATTAAATACAGTCGTCTCGGTTTGGGTTCAAATCCCGGTAAAGGCAGATATTTGTGTGATTAGCTCGAGGATGTTTTTTATGTATTTCTCTTTACAAGTTTATCGTTATCTAGTACCCATAGTACAAACCTAGAGCTTTGTTTATGACTAGGTCAGTTTGTATGAGATGTTCCTGATATTTATAATTGGTGGAGAGGTTATTAATGAGAAACAAAACTGAGACTTCCGTGCACTTAAACTAATAATTCATTTCATTTTATGGATGAACATATTTGAGTAACATTTGTATGAATAAATGACTAAATTCTCAACGTAAATAGACCCACGTCACTCATTTGCGGTTCGAACACAGTCGTCCCTTGAATAATGCATTGTGGCTGATATCAATCCTTATCAATAATAATTGGATTTGTTTTGACGTATCGCATAAATGACATACGAGTGCTGTCGATTGTATAAAGAGCAGTCTTTAGTATTTGAGTTATGCATAGTGATCATAGCTCGGACTAATAATCGCAAAACAAAATGCGGGAATAGAAAAAGATGCAATAGAGTCGTCATAAGTGTGACTATTATTATCTAAAGAGGATATTCCCGCAATAAGCATTTGACTTCTGCTCCAGTGGCCATCCTGTGGGGTCCAGCCGGTGACAAAACGGAGGTGGCGTGATGATTTGGACAAATTTCAAAGTGACTGGCGGAAACACGCAATCAGTAGGGGAGATTGGGGAAAAAAGAGGGGAGGCCTTTGCCTGCAGTGGGACACAATATTAGGCAAAAAAAAAGCATATGACTTCCTGCACCAATTTATTATAGCTAAAATTTGTAAAACATGTTGTTATGTCTACACATTTTAAGTATGGTGAAATTAAAAACGGTCAAGAAGTGGATTAAGAACTATTTTTAGCTTAATATAATTATTTGACATCATTCTGCTCCAGTTAATGGAGTATCAGATGTTGATTGATGCTTATGTCCAACTCAATTGTCAGAATTAAGAAAAATGTTGATGGAAATACCCTAAAACACTTTACTTAAACGATTATACATATATAATTTAAATATAATTATGAATATTCTTCATAATACGACTCTATTGCATCCTTTTCCATTTCCGAGTTGTAATTGTTTTGGGATGATCAGTCCAACCAACTTGCCCTGCCTTCGAAGCTAGCAGTCCTCTGGGTTCCAATCCCAGTAAGTGCAGATATTTTTACGAAGAGCACGAGTATTTGTTCCTGTCTTGGATGTTTCCTATGTATTTAAGTATGTATTTCACTATGTAACTAAGTTTATCATTGTATACATCTGGTTGATTATAAATTTTATTTATTTGTTTTGACAGTCTTGATAAGGATACTTATAATTTGGACATAGTGGTGGTTGCCGGGTTAGAATAGTGCCGCTCCATGTCTTCCCGTGGATGTCGTGAGAGGTGAGTAAGGGAATTATGGCTTGTATATTGTTAGGCGATGGGCTTGCAACTTGCCACTAATACACTATACAATACTAACATCTTTGCGTGACTCTGCAAAATGTGGTTGCAGAATTATCAACAATTTTAGAGTTGTTGGTATTCTGTTGCTCTGCCTACCCCACTCTGGGAATGAAGGCGTGACGTTATGTATGTATGCAAAGTTATATTGTAATAAAAATACTAAACGAACTAAACTAAAGTAAGTACCCCTTGTACAAGCCTAGAGCTTAGTTTGGGACTAGGTCAATTTGTGTGACATTGTCTCGTGATATTTATATATGTATATAATTATATATTTTTCTAAACTAATAAATCGATCTTAAACTAACTTCCTAATGAGCTGGACCTCCGATCTTGAAAAATAATCAATAAAAAATAAAGAACCTAAGAATGACTAAATAAAAAATGCATGTTGGATACTGCTGATTGCAAAGATCTAATCTTTCCGTACAACTTTTATGTACATGTACTCGCTTTCTGCAATAAAATAAATTTTGATTTTTGACAATTTGTTATATTTGTTATGTCTTTTTATAATCTTTTGATTATCGTTGTACATATTTTATTTTGATAACTCTACTTCAGTAAAATTCTTTGGAATATAATGTTAATATATTTTCCAACGGAGGTAACGAGATCTTCGTTGACAAGTATCAGGAATACGTCAACTATTATAAAAGACGAGATTTCTAACAACAACATAGAAACTTTCACGCAAGCCTTAAAATCCTAACCGTACTCAAATTTACATTCTTGTACACTATCTTTCATCTTCAGGGTACGGCGTACGTCGCGATCATTTATAATGTCCAAGTGAATGGGTGAACGATTCATCTTGCAGGATAATGTCCATTCTTGAGTGAATGGAACGCAAAGGATTAGACCAGTTTAAAGATAGATTTAAGAATGTGACCAATCGGTTGACTTATCTTTTTGTATGTGATGGAGAAGTCAAAAGAGCACACAGGCCACCTAATGAGACATTTATTAATCTCAAGACTGCAATCCTAAGGGCCGTATTAATAAACTCGTCCCAGCTTAGACACATGTCACAAGATAGGTCAAAGTAAACGTCGAGGCATAGAAAACTGACATTTTAGACGCAGCTTGAGTAGAGTGTTCCTGTCAAGATCAGCTTATTAATACGGGCCTATGACTCCAAATCAGTTTCCGAACTAAGATGGAATCTATGCTTGTAGTTATTTGGTAACTATGAATAACTCGAAAGTGGACGTAGGTTAAAAACAAATCGAAAATATTTATAATCTTACTATCGTTAACGGCTTTAACGATTTTGATGTGCAATAGGGGTTTATGGGAGCGAAAAATCAATCTATCAAGTGGTCATCTTTGGGAAAATTCGTTTTTAACCATGCAACGCTTGGTCTTCTGCAAAAAGTGATATTTATGAATACTGATAGGTATAATTATTTTGAGTGTTGTGTTGGTGTATCACTCATACACAAACAGATACACATTCGAATCAACGCTTTATGACTTTACGCGTTTTGGCGTTCCTTATTACTCCCGCTTCTAGATTACGGCGATATAGCGTTCTTGGACTTAAAAGAGGAGCTACTTGACAGACTAGAGCGTCTGCAGAACGTTTGTATCCGGTACGTTTTTGGGCTGAGAAAGTTCGATCACGTGTCGATGTTTCGTACGCAGCTGAAATGGCTTCCTATCCGCTGCCGTAGAGATTTACATGTACTTTCACTCCTTTTCAATGTCCTCTTCCTTCCTTCTTCCCCTCCCTATCTTTCTGAAAGATTCAACTATCTGGCCTGCGGCAGCGGTCATCGCCTGCGTTCCAGCGCCAATCTTTCCCTTGCGGTTCCGTCTAATAAAACACGTTGCTATGCCAAATCCTTCACAGTCCGTGGTGTCCAACTGTGGAATGAACTTCCGTTGTCCTTAAGGCAGTCCCCTTTTGTAAACTCTCTAAAGAGGAATTTAAAAACTTTGTGGCTGAATGAGTCGTGAAGTCAGGTTCCTATAATGATTAGAGTTGTTATTTATATATTTATGTAGGTATATATGTATATGTTTATATATATGTATATATGTGTGTATTATACATGTACGTTTATATTAGTTTGTGTACTTGCTAATTTGTTTAAAATTTATTTATTTATTTATAAGTATCATCATTTCTTTTTACTTTTTGTGCAAACTTGTATGTGTCCAACCCCATGCATTGTCCTTACTCATTTGCTTCAGGGTTAGCTGGAAGAGATCCCATTTAGAGATAAGTTCGCCTTTGTACATTCATTTAGTATTATAATTGTAATATTTATATTTTTGTGCAATAAAGAGTTTACATACATACATACATACATACTTTACTGTTTATGTTAAAATAAGTATGTTGTTCAAACATTATTAATGGCTCGGCGATGTCAACTGTAATTATATGTTATATTCAGAATGTCAATCAAACTGCGTAAATCAAGTGATCAATAACATGGAACACGGAAATGCTTCCTCTTACATACAATAATTAGTAAAATTTACATGTTTTTCTATCCAGGAGTATGCATATATGTGTAATAATAAATTAAATTTTGTTGTCTATTTATTTATTTAGGTTACAAACAGTCACATCACTAATAACGGTATGAGCACAATAAGACTTAGATAACCATAACAGGGATTACAATCCACAATCGATACAATATACAATTTTGCAATTGAATAATTATTGAAAAAGGAAATTTTCAATTTTAATTTAGTCTCAGATCCCACTTACCATCAGCCCATGCATATACATGGCGTAGATTATATGAAACCCAGTGATGTAACAGCGTCAAAACTTTGCAATATAAACCGAATTTTCACCTGTCTCGTGTGAAACAAGATGGTGAAATAGCCAACTAGTAGCTTGTGCTTGAAAAAAAAATGCTTTCGGAGACGTCTAAAATATAGGCCCAGTTTTGGAGTCTCTACCAGTTTAATTATATTCGACTTGTGTTTCAAACGTTGAAACAATATGAAATAGAACCCTAAGAAGAACTACTATCTTTCAAATAGGTCTGAAACTTGATAGCTCGCTGAAATAACTCGAGTCTTTGACGTGTTGGCAACATCGTTAAATAATACGGATACTGACCATCGTTTTATGCATTCCTAGTACCTACAACAAAAACCGGGCAAGAGCATGTCGGACCATAATCAAATCAGTGTAGGGTTCCGAAGCCGTAAGTACTACCTACACACATAAAAATCAACAAGTAATAACTAATTTTCTATTTAAAGTCATTTGGTGCCGTCTTAGATGATTTTAGCAGGTACAAACACTTTAATTGCCTGTATCTCAAGAACCAATGATGTCTACTTAGTCGTGATAGTTTTCCTTTAAAAAAGGTTATATGCGCTTTCATCTAACTTTTTTTTAGAATTTTGGTATTTATAGTTTTGGCTGTAACATTAGCGCTTTAAAGCTTAATAATTTTCATAAACGGATCCCTTAATTGATTTCACAAACCCATAACATTTTTAAAAAGACCTATCCAACGACAACCCACACTATGAGGTAGACGAGAAAAAAAAATACATACCCAAGTTACGTCTAGGGGACCTCCCCTAGTGTACCTACACTAAATAAAAAAAAAACAAAATTTTATGTTACCACTTTGTTGGCATGTAGGGTAAACCACCCAGTAGTCAGCCAGAGACTTGTAGTCGGCCTTACATGAGTGTGAAAAGTGGAAAATATATCTTTCATACTCCTGCCACTCATACAAAGAATAGGCAGAGGCCGACTACAGGATTCTGGCTGACTACTGGGTGGTTTACCCTATATTCATGCCAAATTACAGCTGTCTTACTAAGAGTCTCTGAGCTAAGCTGCGGACGGACGGACGGACGGACATGGCGAAACTATAATTGTTCCTAGTTTGACTACGGAACCCTAAAAACTACATTTAAAACCACCTTACAAGTTAACTAGTTCTAATTTTCAGGAATGGCTTTCCTTCTGTTTAGGAGTATTTCGCCAAAGTTAATGGATGTCACACGCGAGGACAATTGTTCGGTAATAGAGTATTTTCGCTTGTGGACTAAACAAAAGCACATGGGGTTAGTTAGCTTCACGCGCTTCTGTTAAGTCCAAGTAAAGGGCTTGGAACCGGTTTAAAAAAACCGGTTAATACCGGTTTATTTCGGTTTTGCTCCGAATTTTTTCAGGGAATGCGAACGTTTTGAAAACTTTATTATAACCTTTATTATTCGGTTTAACCACGAGCGGCGAGTCAAGAGACCAAACGTTTTGTACTGTATGAAAACACTAAGCGACGCATGTATATCGTGCGTCTGGATTTACCTGATTTTAAAGCTCGATACCGGTTAATACAAAAATAAGTTTATTTAAAGGTTTCTCCAAAAACCGGTAAAGAAAACCGGAAAAAAACGGTTTTGCGTCAAGTACTTAATCACGGTTTGAAACTTTAACCGGTATCCGAGCCGTGAAGCTCATTTTGGTACAAATATACAGTGCTTTCAATATCTGTCAAGTTTTAGTTTATGTTATAACTTTATCGTCTTAAATGAAGGGACTTGAGAGAATTTAAACATTTTCAATTTTTGATTAGCCAAACTCTAAACACCACTGCTTAAATACAAAATTTCAAACAAAAAATCAAATTTAATACATTCACTTCATGAAAACTGACCAACAGACAGAAAGCCAAAGAAATAATACATAAACATCATCTTGTTTCGATTTGAGGGTTAAAAATCTTTTTTCCTTTCTTTATTTGCTACAAACTTAACACCATATTTCCCAAGCTCGCACTTCTCTCTCCACGCCTTACTTATCATTCCCAACACGTGCTTAATTTATTACGACTACATCTTACCGCAAATTGCGGAGCTCTCCATTGCTTGTTTACTTAGGAAACAATCCGGGGAAGGTGGAAAAATTATAGCAGCCGCCAGCAATTGAAATAAAACAAGCGTCATTGTAGAAATAGTTCTGCGGGCAATTTTATAGAGACGCAAGGCAATTAGCCGAAACCGAAGGTGTTTATATTAAAATTACATTTATCTCTTTCAGACTGAACTTAGCATTAAGAACAATAAAGTCATTGAATCTTCTTTATTAACAAATAATAGAACTCTTTGTTGTTTTGGAGGTCTAAAATTATTAGTTTTTTGGCTCATTTTTGAATGACGGAAAAAGTTTTATTTTCAATGTCATTTTTACCCATGCGATTGTATTATTCTGTGCTATAAAGGTTGCAATTAGAGTAGTTACTACATTCACTGAGTCACAACTTTTAATCCTTAAAATATATGTATATTTTGTTAGATACAACGAAAACAGGAAATATTTATTACCATGTTTAGTTTTAAATTAATAATAAAGCAAAGCATTACGCGAAATTCATCGTCGTACAAAACTGTCCTTGCGATTGCAATTAATAATTAATCAGGGCCTCTATTCCATTGGATAAAACCATAATATTACCTTTGACATATTTTTGTATTGTTAATGTCAAGTGGTTTTACCTACATAAGTACCCAATGAAACTTACTCACGGCATAAAAACTTTATTAACGTATTTATTCTTGTCAGGGTTATACTCAAATCTTTAGGAAGTGCTTAAATAAACTAAAATCGGCATACCATTCTAAAATACCATATTTCAAGGTAGTCCCGAAACTTTTTCTCGCCGAAACCCAATCAAAACTGTACCACATCTCTACTAGTAACCGCGCTTTTGCGGGAACAGCTAAAACTGGTTTCGGAGCGGATACCAAACCCTCTCGGAAGGACTTAGAAATGTCGCACTTTCTCAATCGGTATAACTTCGAACAAAGCTTTAAGTAAGCTTTTAATTGAGCTTAGGAATTTTGGTTGCAATTTCTAAGCTTGAGCTATTTGAGAGCGTTGCGGTTAAAGAAACATTTTGATCTAAATTATATAAAGCGATTTGCTTTTGTTTGTGATATTGAACTTCAAAGGATTAATTTTGTACTAAGTACATACATACATAACATCACGCTTTCATTACTGGAGTGGGCAGAGCTACAGAAATACCAACAACTCTGAAAAGACTTGTTCTTAATTCTGTAATCAGGCCAAAATGTTTACCAGTGTATTGCAAGCCCATTGCCTAACAGTACTGCAAGCCCTTATTTCCTTAGTCGCCTCTTACGACATCCACGGGAAGACATAGAGTGGCACTATTCTAACCCGGCAACCACACGGGGAATTTGGTATTAAGTAGGTACTTTAACAAAATAATGCATAACTTAACATGAATTTTCATGGATTTTTGCAATTTTCGTATAAACTTGTATTCTATTTTACCCTAAAATGCAAATAACAATTTATATTGATTTTTTCTTCTTCGAATATAAGTAAGAGATATATTTAATTTTTGAACATTTTTGACTACAAATCAACAATATTATTAAATGTCTTGTGTACTGCAATACCATTAAAAACACAAAAATATAAATAAATATCACAGGACAATGTCACACAAATTGACCTAGTCCCAAACTAAGCTTCTGGCTTGTACTATGGATACTGGACAATGATAAACATACTTAAATAATAAATAAGTCAAATCGATAGCATTGTCTTTTCTAATTAAGCGGTAAATATTCGTCCCCGTTATTAAAAAAATGGACTAGTTAAAATCAGTATCTAAAAAACGCCTCTCACACGACGGGTTTCGTACCATTCTTATTTGGAGGCATCTTTTTAATGTAGGTATGTTGTTTAAACGGTAATAGAAAATACACACTCGGTGTCAAATGACAAATGAATATAGACGCAACCCTAGCGCCCGAGCAATAGGTAACAGAAACCCCTACGAACTTTTAACTTTACTTATACTAATGCTTAAGGTTTACAACAGTTTCTTGAACTAACCTCGTTACTTATGACCTATTTCAGTCACTGTAGTTTCATTCTTGTCGAAATGATCTTAGGGTGCCTTTTATAAATAAATAAATAAATATGCCGGGACTATGTCACACAAATTGATCTAGTCCTAAACTAAGCTCTTGGCTTGTACTATGGGTATTAGACAACGATAAACTTACTTATATTTAAAATAAATAAATAAATAAATATCAGGGGACAATCTCACACAAATTGACCTAGTCCCAAACTAAGCTCTAGGCTTGTACTATGGGTACTAGACAACGATAAACATACTTATATAGAGAAATAAATACTTAAATACATAGAAAACATCCAAGACTCAGGAACAAATATTCCTGCTCATCACACAAATATCTGCCCTTACCGGGATTTGAACCCAGGACCGCTGGCTTCGGAGGCAGGGTCACTCCCAACTAGGCCACCGTGTCGTCGTGTCGTGTCGTGTGTGTGTTAAGAGAAATACGTACTTAAATACACAGAAAACATCGAAGACTCAGAAATAAATACTCGTGTTCACCACAAAAATATCAGCCCCTTACCGATATTTGAACTCAGGACCGCCAGCTTCAAAGACAAACTAATGAAATTCGTGTATTTGTCCTCAAGTGAGAACTTGGGTTAAAGATAAACAAACCTCAAAGTGACATTTATCTTCTCTACCTCCACCGAATTAAGCCTAAAAACTATCAACTTAACCAATGTTAATGATAAGTCCGAACATAAATTTAGCCTTGGAGCCTTAAAGTTCCACGAGCGTGTTTTGTACCAGAACCCAAAATCCAGTGAATTCCCGCAGATTATGTAAATCGCTACCACAACGGATAGTTAGGTTCTCCTTGGACAGCGTGATAGAGCCTCTAATTATGCAGAGGTTGGAGCAGCTAACGGTTGTAAGAATTATACAATAACACGGGAATAGGGATCTTGGGGAAAATATTTGAAGTTTAGTTTAGTTTAGTTAATTTATTCATCAATGTAATATTACAATATTAATTACATTGAGATTGTCAAAACTACCACAAATCATACATACATACATAACATCACGCCTTTATTCCCAGAGTGGGGTAGGCAGAGCAACAGAATACCAACAACTATAATAAACTTGTTGATAATTCTGTAACCACATTTTGCATAGTCAGGCTAAGATGTTTACCAGTGAATTAGTGACAGGTTGCAAGCCCATCGCCTAACAGTACTACAAGCCCTTATTCCCTTAGTCGATTCTTACGACATCCACGGGAAGACATGGAGTGGCACTATTCTAACCCGGCAACCACACGGGGGACCACAAATCAAAGAATACAAAAATAAAATTCAAATAATCAAAACAACAAAAAATAAATATCTAGTAAAAACTTATCCGATGTCAATCAATATACACAGATTAATAAATGTCAATACAATAATAATTTTACAATTTAAATTCCATAATTTTCATCCACGGAGTACAATGGATTATCCAATAAAAAGTTTCTCAGCTGATGTTTAAATGCTTCGTCGGATTGTACATTTTTAAGTCTGGCGGATTCTCATAGTACGGTGGATCTATGACACGCGGGTTCTTACCCGCAAGTGCCATGCGACGGGGAACTGTTCTCAAACGCACGGTGTGGCGGAGTTCCTTGCCAAGAATATTAACGCGGGCGAAGGAGGGAATATTATTTCTTACGAACATTAATATTTGGGAGATGTAAACAGAAATGAAATGTTTAATTATATTAAAATATGGATGTAGATCTTATATTACAGAAGGGACCCTTTTGATACATTTCGACCCCTTTAGAATCTTTTGTGCAATTACCCTCTTATACACTCAGCTGTTCGAATGTCCAGGTTTCCTCACGATGTTTTCCTTCACCGTAAGAGCATCGGGTAAGTTAGAAAAACTCATTGGTACATGGTGACCGCGGGGGTTTGAACTCGGTACCTTACGATCACGAGTCAACCTCCTTAGCCATTAGGCCACCGACGCTCTCATGAATATAGATGAATAAAACACTAGTCTCTGGAGATCCTGGATAGGGAAGAGGAGTGTTGGCAGACCGGCGCAATGGCCCGACGATATTAAAGAAAATGCTGGCCCACGATGGACCAGACTAACAGTAAATGTCAAGAAACTTGGCGAGGCATTTACCCAACATATACATGCTGCAGAAGAAGATTAGGGTAGAGGAAGACTGAAAAAGATTTGGATGGATTGTAAGAAGCGTGACATGCATTGTACGTTTGGAATACGTATCTACTATGACGCAATAGAAAAAAAAAATGTTCATCGTGTGTATAAAATATACATTTACCTACATTCTTTGACGATGAAAGTTTGTATTACATCCCTTCAAAAGCGTCGTGATATTATTCAACCGCGATGAGTTTACACTTGGAATAGCTACCAGTTCATATAAACTTTGACGTATTTATATGAGAAAACTGTCACCGCCAAGACTATTCTAATCGCGGTTTGATAATATCAGAGATCAAGTACTCCTTAGGAATTATTTATTTCTTTATTTATAATTTATTGCACAATACACAAGTAGGCATGTCACGCTCGCTTAAAGGTATTTAGGTCGTTGATGGGCCGCTTTCCCGAACACATGGTTGAGAGAGGTGATGGCTGAGATACGCGTCATACTCGTGACCGGGTGCTGTTTGTGGGGTCCGGTCTGTTCACGTTTGCAAGGACTGGTTCTTCAGTTTATTATTCTAGTTATGGCTTTTGATGTAGAGACCTCGTCGTGTTGTTCTCCTAGACTCATTATTTTTAGTTTACATTGTAATGATTTTATTTGTTCTAGCATTAATCATTATTATACTTGTAATGTAACTAACTTTTAAGTATTATTGTACTTTATGATTGGAAAAATTACCTTCTGCTGGAGTTTCTTGGGCGCTTTTTCTGCGCAATGATGGTCTTGTTCTAAGCGCTAGTAGATATACTTCATATTACCGACGTGAAAATAGCCCTATGGTGGCCTATTTACTGAATAAACATTTTGATTTGGTTTTGGTATAAATGGCGGACTCTATCAGCCAACCAATGAGCCAAATATATATATATTATAAGGTTGATGCTGAGAAGGATACAATCAAAACAAGAATTAAGATAAACACCAAACAAATTTAAGAAGCATGATATGTATACATTATTCGTATCGAATATTGCATCTATAGTCTCAAGCACTCACTTCAACGTGCACATTGACGCAATAGAAAAAAATAAGTTCATCAGGCGTAAAAATACATTTACTTTCTTTGACGGTGAAAGATTGTACGACATCTCTTCAAAGGCGTCGTGACATAACGATCAAATACTCCTGTAGAATATTATTAACGAACATATAGATTCGCTAAAGTTATTCTCAAACATATTCTTTCCATGACCCGATCGACGGACCCGTTCCTCTAACCTATTCGCAATCCCTTTTGTTTGTACCGTATACGCCAGAATTAGATTACTTAAACATGGAAAAAAACGAATTATTTACCGACTCCAGATATACGTAATATGATAAAAAATAAATGTTTGTACGAGTACATACATAACATCACGCCTTTTTTCCCAGAGCGGGGTAGGCAGAGCTACAGAAATACCAACAACTGTAAAATGACTTCTTGATAATTCTGTAACTGAATTTTGCACAAATAGGCTAAGATTTACCAATGTACTAGTAACAAGTTGCAAGCCCATCGCCTAACAGTATACCTACTACAAACCCTTATTCCGAAATAAGTAATTAAATACGACAATATGTGAAACGTGTAAGGGTTGTCGGGAAAGTGTAAGAATTTTTTTTTGTGACCTTGATTATACGATATTAATAATATTAATTCCAAGATTAAGACGGGACATCTGGAATTAAGGAAACCAGAAGTATAATCCTAAGATAATACAACTTCCAACTTAAGAAAGATTCTCTAATAAACCGAAATAAATCTAACGAGCTCATTGGAATTACTTAGTTACTTTTATTTATCCCAATTTATAATTTAGCAAAAATAAAATTGGCATTAGTAAAAACATTTGATTGTAAAACATTTTGCACTGTCACACTAATTTTAAATATGTAGTCGTATCTGCGAACCCAAGTTTAAAAATATTTAATATTGACGACACGTTGGCCTAGTTGGGAGTGACCCTGCCTCCGAAGCCAGCGGTCCTGGGTTCAAATCCCGGTAAGGGCAGATATTTGTGTGAGCACGAGTATTTGTTCCTGAGTCTTGCATGTTTTCTATGTATTTAAGTATATATTTCTATATATAAGTAAGTTTTTCGTTGTCTAGTACCCATAGTACAAGCCTAGAGCTTAGTTTGGGACTAGGTCAATTTGTGTGAGATTGTCCCTTGATATCATTATCATTATCATTTAAAGAAATTTAAAATAAGAGAACACAAAATACAACGTGGCCAAATATCTAGGAAAGATTATTAAAAAGCGTTAAAATTAAAGTAGCCTTTTTTCTAGAAAAATCCTGCAAAAAGATGTCAGTCTCAAAAGAGTATCTCTTCGATACAAAGTTTTCCGAGTAAAAGAAAATGAAATGATTTATTAGAAATAAGTTATTTCTGGAGCTTGTATCTTCAACATTGGAAATGTATTACACTCGGAAATATAAAATAAGGTATTTCATATACAGAGACTTTCTTGTAATCCTCGGACATAAACAAGTCTTGGCCGTATTGAAAAAGTAAGTGTATCAAATTGGCAGTTGGAATCCCAAAAAAATGTTGAATGAGATACGATAATTAAGAAAATATTGTCTCTCTCTTCTTTCTTTGCATTAATACTAGAAGACGAGAAGAACTTTACTATGACATCGATTAATAAAATCAATTTCCATCAAGTAAAGCAAAGTTTTTTTTTACATTATGAAATCGATGGAGGAATCATTGCATAGCTCTGAAAAAAATCATTACGCACAGGTTACTATAAATTTTTAGATTTGTGGGGCGGGGCCGTTTAGAAACATTGAACTCAAAAAGTGAAAATTTCGCTAGAGTAACGTGTCCCCCCTACCTTAAAAACTCCAAGTAATAAAAATCAAAAAATATCTTTAATGAAAGCACATAACAATATAACGAACTTAAAAAGGAAAACTGTTACGACTAATTAGACTTCATGGATTTCTGAATTCCAGACAGTTAAAATGTTTAATTACTTATTAACCAAATAAACTTAAGTTAGCTCATTGTTGCAATTATTGAAAATAGTTTTTTGTGTTTGTGGTTACGGAATCGGAACTGTACACTGAGCATGGTCCGAAAAGCTCTTTACTGGTTGATTAAAAAAAACTCTTTGTTTTGTCCTTGCCCGGCTTTTTTAGGGATGAAACGGTTTTTTCACACACTGTGAAACGTATAAAGGACGATGAAAACACTCCTCTTATTTGAAAAAGTAAAATTCAATATGGAAAAATGTTCGCGTGGAACCGTGTAAAAGACAATGAAAATACCTTTTTCGTAATTCATTTTTGTGTAGGGCAACACATTTTGAAAACTCTGCGGTTAAACATGGATGAAATAAGTTAATTTATTCACGAAATTGGGGTTACGTGTTTTTCTGATGCTCGGACATATAGCTGGTTCAAGGTCTAACAGAAAACGTTGATTATAATACAGATGATTAAGGAAAAGTATTTCTACTTCAAAAAGTTCAATGGCAATCCCACAGTTATTAACCTCGTTTGTTTTACGGACTACGCCTTGGCGGAGATGTTTCTTGGCCGGTAGGTGGACTTGGCGTGGATCTTACTGCGTAAGTTAACAGCCTTTGGGTTCGGGACCTATTGCAAGTTTTTGCTTGCTATCTGCGCGACCGAAAACCATCCATGCAGTTGTCTGGCTGCCACTCCGTTGAATATTTTACAAGGTCGGGCGTGTACAGTCGAAGCTATAAATATATTTACACTTTAGTACCATGTCACTATCATTCACTGAGACAATTTCATATATAATTAAGTATATGTAATTGTCTCAGTGAATGAAAGTGACATGGTACTAAAGTGTAAACATATTTATGACTTCGACTGTACTAGGCATTGCCGGATTAGACGAGTAGCAAGAGTAGCATTGGGAGGCCTGGCGCACCCACATCTCCCTGACGTTTTTTTACCAGTTCTGTTTTAATTAGCACCCTTCTCTTAACCTCAAACAAACCAAGGATCTCTTTATACCTACATAGAATTTATACCTACGGGCCCCGCGCTGGCTTAACCCGGCACTGGAGCTAGGGAACCACGATCGGGCTAACTCTATTTCTTACCACGATCGATCTTCAGCAGTTTGAAGTTATGCCTAATTCGTTGTAGTTTAAATTATACTAAGTTAGTATTTTTTCATAGTAAGGAAAATTACACCACTTTGCTTTTTTGGCAAAAACGGAACCCTTATAATTTCGTCATGTCCGTCTGTCCGTCTGTATGTCACAGCCATTTTACTCAGAGCCTATTGGCACTATATGAATGAAATTTGGAGGATTCTATGAACCGCTATACAATGATATAGTAAAATTGAAAAAAAAAATATATTTAGGGGTGGCACTCCATACATGTAACTAGGGGACGACAATTTTTTTTTTTATTTACATCAGCGTGTGGGGTATTTTTAGATAGGGCCTCCAAAATGATACGGAGGTTTTTAAGTGACTTTTTTACGTAAGTGAACAGTTGGCGAGATATACGCTTCTAAAGTCGTAAATATTCTGTTTGGGTGGGTAGCTTTTGAACTGTTAAATAGAACATTCTAATAAAAATTACAGTAGTAGAACATACGAAATACTTCCAGTCAAAATTGTTTTGAACACGATACGCTGTGTAGTTTTTGAGTTTTTAATAAAAAAAAATGAATTTCAACCATGAACGTTCATCCCAGCCACGGAAACCTTCACTGTGCGTGGTCCGACATGCACTTGGCCGGTTTTTCAATGTACAGTTCTCGCAAGGCACCGGAGCTCACGGTGCTAAGCAAAACTAAAGTCGATATTTACATTACGTTCCATAGCTTTAAGCCCTTGCGATGAGAAAACTATATCACCGGATTAAAATATTGTAAATCTGTTCAGCGGTTTAGCAGAAACAGAAAGTCACTGACACATTTATAAAATAAGTATAGATTTTTAGTTCAGGACAGCCGACTAAGGTCCTTGTTGTTCGAGCAACGACTCCGCCAACACGTATACCGAAAGTTTTTAAACGTAGTTCGTTAAAGAGTCTTGGCAGGTTACTTGTAGTTTTTTCGAGAACACTAAACTAATTTTTAACTTTACCAGTGTAATACATTCGATTAGTTAAGTAAACGTTGAATAAAAACATCTTAATAAATTGAAAATCAATTATCTCAAAAGCGAAAATGTCTGATTTGGACCAAAAAAACCCGTGTAAGTTTTAGGTTACATATGTGGATAATGGTCCGAATTGTAAGATTCAAAGCGCAACTGCTCATACGGAACCTCAGTTTAAGAGTCCGCCCCAGCTTCAAGAGGCCACATTATGCTGCCATGCTCACACAAGAAACAAAAGGGATGGCTTTATATGCTTCTACGGGAACAACGTGCGATGGAGATAGTTTGCGTGCAAAATTAATCAAATAATTGTTGTTTACTTTTACACCACAACATCTAATATATAAAATTCTCGTGTCACAATGTTCGTTCCCATACTCCTCCGAAACGGTTCGACCGATTCTTATGAAATTTTGTGTGCATATCGGGTAGGTCTGAGAATCGGCCAACATCTATTTTTCACATCCCTAAGTGAATAAAAGAAAAAAAAATGCAGCTGGCGAAGCCGCTGGCGGGAGCTTAGTTTATTATAAAACGGTTTACCAGGATTAAAAAGTTATAAGTAATCAACTATTGAATCAAAAACCATCGTTAAAGATTGTAGGGTTTCGACGGTTCAACCAAAATCATGCAAAAGGGTATCATGTTTGAAAATTAAAGTATCAGGATTTGGCTTCTAATCGTGTTTCCGCGTTTAACAGTCTCAATTCAATCACCAAGTATTATCAAAATATGTGGCGTATTCAACTGTATCGTTTAAACCATAACATCGGTTTTTTTCACAAAATATGTGTTAGTATGATGGACTTCCATGAAAAAAAGATGGCGGCGCTTCCGCGGTTAGAGGCTCAGCCGTCGGTCAACCACGGAAGCTGCGACATACATTTATATGGAACAGTCGCGTTATAAAAAGGTTGGCAGTTTTCAAGTCTATTTCAATGAACTTATGGTCCAAAGATGTATCCATTCTAAAGCTATCATTTTACTATACAACATGGAACTATGCAGAATGTGGAGCCATGGTCACTACCCACGGTAGCCTATCTTTACGATAACAGATTTTTCGAATTAACGATGCAAAGGCATGAAAGTTCCAATATAACTAGCAAAACAACCAGTAGTAGTAGTTTAGTGGTGGTAGGACCCTGTGCAGGGTCCGTCCGGATCGCTACCACCATCTTATCCATTAACCACCCGCCAAGCAACAGTGTTCGCATTGTTGTGTTGCGGTGTGGGGATAAGACAACCGGTGAAATTACTAGCATATAGGCATTCCATCTTAGTCCTCAGGGTTGGCAACGCATTTGAGATCTTAGGATTATATTCTTGAGAAGTCAAATGTCTATGGGTCTCAGATTCCACTTACCATCAGGTGGCCTGAGTGCTCGTCTGCCTTCTCCTTAACATAAAAAAAAAAAAAGCTACTGTAAACATGAGGAGAAATTTTCGGATTCTGATTTAATTTGACACCTCGTTTAACAAAGCTGTAATAGGGTCGCTGGAATACGCATTTTTTTGTCATGATCGTAGAGTAATTGTTCTTGAGCCTTAGATTTTTTCCAGGTATTCAATTAGGAGCTTAGTTTGGGAACTGGTCAATCATCTATGTTGGTCTGGCAAGTATTTATAAATAAAGGCCTTGTTGCCTGAAATAAAGTTATTATATCAAATCAAATCAAAGGGTTCCGAAGCCGTTAAGTACTACAAATATAAAAATCGACAAATAATAACAAATTTTCCATTCAAAGTCAATTGGTGCCGTCTTAGATGATTTTTTTAGATATAAACACTTTAATCGCCTGTATCTCAAGAACCAAAGATGTCTATTTAGTCGTGATAGTTTTCTATTGAAATTCGTTATAGGTATGTTCTTTCATTTAAGATTCATTTCAGATTTTTACTTTGTAGTTTTGGCTTGAGTTTATTAAAAATTAAAACAATTTTTTTTTACATTTTATTGTACCAATTTCTTGGCGTGACTAATATGCATATTCATGCCAAATTATAGCTTTCTAGTACTAAGTCTCTGCGCTAGGCTGCGGACGGACGGACGGACAAACGGACTGGCGGACATGGCGAAACTATAAGGGTTTCTAGTTTGACTACGGAACCCTAAAAACGAGTCCAGACTTGTTCAGATCTGTAATTTCAGTCTGTCAGATTGGAAAAGGCAGAGCTACAGAAATACCAACTACTATAAAAAGACTTGTTGATAACTCTTTAACCACATATTGCACAGTGTTTACCAGTGCATTAGTGACAGGTTGCAAGCCCATAGTTTAAAGTACTTCAAGCCCTTATTCCTTTAGTCGCCTCTTACGACATCCACGGGAAGACATGGAGTGGCACTATTCTAACCCGGCAACCAAACAAACTAAACTTGGTAAACTCATGTTACTTTTGACATGTTTTCGTATTAGCAACTCTTATTTGCTTGACAATTACTATTGTCACGCCGTGTGAACGTGTGAACGCCCTACTGGGCGTTCCAAAAAAAGTGTACATTGTTAAGGACAAAATTAAGAAAATGTTACTTTTTCCATTTCGTTACGAAAATTAGCCATACATTTAGATGCGTTAACTTTCGTGACGAAATGGAAAAAGTTAAATTTTCTTAATTTGGTCATTGACGATGTACACTTTTTTTGGAAAACGCCCAGTAGCGGCTAAGTTAAACAATACCATAACAAAAGCAATATGGTGTACAAATACGAGTAGAGTCTAAGAACGATTGCAACGAGAAAGCGCTCTAACAGGAAGATTCTAACAGAATAACATCTAGTTTTATTTATTTATTTATTTATTTATTTATTAATCCATGGAAAACCAACAGCTTTACAAAAGAAATTAGAAACTAGAATAACAAAACATAGCCAATTACAGGTTCTCACATATAGCAATTAAGTAATATGAAAAAGAATAAGCCTAAGTTAAACGTTTAAACAGTGAGAGAGAGAGAGAAAAATACAATTAATTAATAACAACTACTACCTACAGGCCACCAAATTTTACTGTACGCAATAACCATGCCAACCAGCACCTGCACGCACACCCGAAAAATTTATCATATATGAAGATTGTTCACAAAATATTGAATTAATTTATTCTTTATAGAATTAATACTACTTGCAAAAATGTCAAAATCAATATTCCTTAACACACTATTCAAACTACGACCAGCTCTGCACAAAAAACTATTTTTCCTATAATTAGTAGAAGCTAGGGAAACCGAAATAGGACGAAAATACCGCACACTCCTAGTGGGAATATTAAAAGAAACTCTGCCCAATAAATCAGGACAATCCACATTGCCGTTAACTATATTCAATAGATACACTATATCGGCAACCTCTCGGCGCTTTACAAGCGGTAAAAGATGGTGGTGCTTACACAATTTAAAGTAGTCAGCGGAACTATACTTACATTTTAATTTATAGCATAGAAATTTGAGAAATTTTGTCTGCAAACGTTCGATCCTATCTATATAAACTTGATATTGGGGATTCCAGATCTGAGATGCATATTCCAACCTGCTCCTCACGTAAGCACAATATAGGACTTTCACGGTCTTAGGATGTGAAAAACAAGCTGAACTACGCATAATAAAACCAAGAGACTTAGCAGCTTTAGACACGATCTCGTTAATATGATCATTAAAAACAAGTTTAGAATCATGAACAACCCCCAAATCACGCATGCTCGATACTTTTTGAAGAATGCTACCTTTCAATGAATAACTAGAAGATATGGGATTAATTTTACGTGAAAAAGTTAAATAAACACATTTTGAAGGATTGAGGTCCAACTTATTGAGATGACAGTAAAAATCAAGCCGGCGCAGATCGGATTGTAAGGCAACAGCATCCTCCGGTGACGCAATTTCGGCAAAAATCTTCATATCATCTGCAAAACAAAGTACCCTAGCAAACCGGAAACAACATTTAATATCATTAACAAAAACATTGAAAAGGAGTGGTCCCAACAACGACCCCTGGGGAACTCCACTGGGAATAGTCACCCAGCTTGACATATAATTGTTAATGACAACTGACTGACATCGGTTTACTATGTAGGACGCGAACCACCTCAAGAGGTCACCCCTGATTCCAACTAAATAAAGCTTACCTAATAATAAGTTATGGTCAATCCGATCAAATGCTTTACTGTAATCAGTATAGATAACATCTACCTGACGACCTTCATCCATTGCCTGAGATACAGTATCGTTTAACACAGCCAGATTAGATACTGTTGACCTACGTTTCACAAAACCGTGTTGGGCAGGATCCAAGGAATTTTTCAACGCTGAGGAAACCTGCATGTGGACTACCTTTTCCATAACTTTGGCTAGAATGCATAGTTTGGAAATAGGCCTATAATTAGTCACATCTGTCTTCGGTCCCTTCTTCAAAACCGGCGTGACGAAGGCTAATTTCCAAACCATAGGCACTGCACATTCGGCAAATGAACGACGAAACAACAATACAATTGGCTTGGTAAGAGCTTCAGCGCAGTTAATATAATATAAAGCAGGTACCTGATCTGGACCCGCAGATTTGCCAGGATCTAAATTCAATAAAAGTTTGGTGATCACAACAGGATCAACAGAGATACTGGCAACATCACTGGTTGGGTCGACATCATTCCGAAAGATATCCTGATTACGTACACTGGTACTGATAGCTGACGTTAAAAAACTTGTTTGAAAATAATCAGAAAAAACATTGCAGATGTCCATACCCGTATTTGCTATAACATCCTTAAACTGCACACTACTAGGAACACCATAGGATTTAGAACGAGATTTAATAAAAGACCAGAACTGTTTGGGATTTTTAGCTATATTAGCTTCAACCATCTCGATATATTTAAGAAAGCACTGTTTTTCCAAACACCTAACCCTATTCCTCTGAAATTCGAAAGAAACAAAATCACACTTGTTACCATATATTTTAAATTTGCGATGGTATTTATGCTTTTCTTTAATAGCCTTCTTAAGCGAAGATGAATACCAAACGGGGAATGTGCTCAACGTAGTAAGCTTATGCGGGACATGTTTATCTCTCAACACAATGAATTTAGCATAGAAAAAATCGACACACTGATCCAACGTACGACTTGAAAACTCAAGGTCCCAATCTGTATTAAAGAGGTCCAAATTAATTAATTTATAATTAGCTTTATTATAAAAATATTTCATACTTGACGCCAATTTTAAAGAAGCATGCGAGACAAACGAAACGGTTACAACTAAAGCTTCATGATAAGGGTCAATAGGTACAAGCGGAGTCTGACACCGCACAACCGCTACTTCATCACTACAGAGCACCAGGTCCAATATCTTGCCAAATTTATTAGTCACACCATTATATTGACATAAATCGAGATAATTCAACTCGTCGACCAGGCTACATTCATCCGCTGAAGCGTAATTGGTGGGTATTAGGTGGCGGTAAGCGGGTGTCCAGACAATGTTGCTTAAATTAAAGTCACCAACAATTAGGTATTTATCGTCTGAATTAGAATTATTGAGCACCACCTCACCCAACCGACACAGAAAGTTAGAAAGCTGATCGGAAAAAGAATAACCTTGACCTTGTTTACATAAGTATATAACACATAAATGCAACTTAATCGTAGCGTTGAGAGTGTTTTTTAAGATCAAAGTAAGCCACAGATCTTCCGCTGAGGATTGGTAGGCAGTTTGCGGAACGATAGCCAACTCCTTACGTGTAGCAATAATGACACCACCCCCGCGACACTGCCCGGTCAATGCTAGGTCCCGATCCCGCCGCCAAACAACATACCTGTCATCAAAAAGTTCCGCGTCCGCGATACCGTCAACAAGCCACGTCTCCGTCAGCAAAACAATGTCATAGGACGCTAAAAGAATATTGCGATAAAAGTCTAATGTTTTAGAACGAAGTCCTCTAACATTCTGATAATAAATAGAAAGCGACCCGTTATCATTATTAGCCATTACTATAATAAAAACCTAAATTCAACAATAGCAGCAAAACAAAAAATAAATTTCTAGAACAAACTAAATAAGCATAGATTGGGACTTTATAGATAGGTGCGATGATTATGTGCGAAACGTTTAGTAAGAAAAGGCAGACATAGAATAAATCGACTTGAAATTTAAATTCAATAATCTCCATATACGACATAATAAGTGCGCCATGAGTGTAACAAGGCAAGCAGTAGTAATTAACGTAAATGTAATAGAAATTGCAGGGAAAAAAAGAGATAAATATAATTTTCATATGACAATCTTCAAATGTGCCAGGGTGATTAGCGCAGGTAGCTGGCCGGGCGGCGGCAAGCCGCGATAACAAACAATAGCAACCGGTATGACCTGAGGTTCTCAAACTATTATGGTATAATTTAATGAAAACAAAACAAGATTTAGCTACAGAAAAAGCTATCAGGAGGGCCAGTGCTACAAAATAACAAAGACCTACAAAATGAAATAGTACATGTATCATACATACAAACACTATTTTAAATAAGCTGCACACTATAACAACTTGTTTAAATCCGCTTGGTTACCAATGATGAAGATTTTCGATGAGTCATCTTTGCGCACATGAATTTTCCCGAATTTTACCCAAATATACATATAACCTTTCGGCTTAAGCAATGATTTAACAGATGTGAGCAATTTTTTGTAATCAGGAGTTAGGTGGTCATTGAGAAAGACACGCTGCGCATCACCACCAAAGCCGATTTCACTGGTGAACAATTGCTTCTTGGCACGCGCAGAAGCTATTAAATCTTCCTTTACATAGCGGTTAATAAAACCAACTATAATATGTTTTTCTCTTGCATTATGGGTTGGTACCCGAGAAATGTAGTTAACACTAGATCTCTGGATTGGATAACTAATTGCTGACGATATCTGATCTAGAATTTTAAACAAATCTTCGTTTTGCTTCACTGGTACACCTTTAATCTCAACATTGTTCAATCGCTGCCACTGATCTCTGCTAACATTGTCACTCTTGAGGACGCTTAGCTCATTTTTTAGGATCTGGACATTATCCTTAAGACTTGATAGCTCTAATAGCTTAGACTCCGCTCGATCTAACCGTTTACTATGATCATCTAATAGTAAACTATTAAATTCACAGGATTTTTTGAGCTCATCCATTTCATTTTTTATGGCTTTGACGTCCTGCACAAGCACAGGCATGCTAGAGAGCTGGCACTGGATTGACCGCAGCTCCACCATAATGGACTCAAGCGAGGCCACTTCGATAGGTTGCGGAGATAAGGGCTCCGTTCTGCACACGGAACATTTCCATAGGGCTCGACGGTCTGATCCTAGTCTGCGGTAACCCTGTTCAGTCACACCCGCGCAGCAGAAACCAAAAAGCTTTTTACACACGCAACATTGGGCACTATCATTGACAGCGTTATTACAACGACCACACTGCATGATTGGAATGTTGTACCAAACTGGATTAAATAAATACAAAGTTTGACAACCACTGATACTAACGCACTGGACTTATACGCGTCTTAGTTAAACGAGGGCTCAGAGCTGACTTTTAGTACGGATAGTAAAGATGCCAAACGCTGGCTCTGAAAACATTCAAGTTAACAGCTATCTCAGAATTGTGGGTCGTTCCTCGCTTTTATTAACTACCACGTCTTTATAAATGTTATTGTGAATGCTTTTGCATTGAAATTGAAGTCATAATGTGAGCGATATAAAGATGATATTGAATAAGTCTTCACTTAAGATCTCCACAGTTGGACCAGTACCTACTCAAATAACCACCTTTTATGATAATGAAGACACGAGTATTTTAAGGCCTAATTATGTACAGTTGCATATTATTATTTTTATCTACACAGATATAACGTTATTTGACGACATGTTGGCCTAGTTGGAAGTGAATCTGCCTCTGAAGTCAGCGGTCCTGGGTAAGGGCGAATATTTGTTCCTGAGTCTTGGATATTTTCTCTGTATTTAAGTAGGTATGTATTTCTCTATATAAGTATGTTTGTCGTTGTCTAGTACCCATTATACAAGTTTATAGCTTAGTTTGGGACCAGATCAATTTGTTCGAGATTGTCCCCTGATATTTATTTATTTATTTATAATAAGTGCAAAATGCTGTTAACAAATTATCAACAATTATTTTTAGAGTTGTTGGTTTTTCTGTAGCTGTTTGCTTACTTCACTCTGGGAATGAAGGCGTGATGTTATGTATGTATGTATGTATATTATAACTATTATAAGTACACTAAGATGGACTCAAAATCCGAAGGCAAATCCTTTATTGCTAATAATCAGAGTATAATAAAGGTGCTGAGCTAAGTTTCGTATTGAAAGAATTTTAATTTCAATTGATACTATGATCGGAGCCTATTTAATTTGAGTTGGTTTTGAACTCTTAACTTTATTTTTTATATCGTTATAAGAACATAACGTTACAGCTGCCAGCTCACCCACCACCAAGACAACACCACCGCAGATAACAAAATTGAATGCTTCCTAGATCCCCGCATCCTTTATAAAGAACGGAATGGACGCTCACTTTAAGTCCTGACACTACGCAAATAGACTCATCGGAAAAAACCGAGTGTACTTTATTAAGTACATAATATTTTTATCAAATCTACTTGTTCCAGCGAAAAACGGTAACAATTCTTAAATCAAGCGGCGGAAGGTTCAGAACTCAAGTGCAAAGTACTTTATAAAGGACTCTCGGTTTTTAGGTTTTTATGACAAAAAAATACGGGATTCAGGAGGAGTGCGGTGCTGCCAGCAGGTTCTGAACGTATTATAGAGGATGATTATGTGTGTAGACAAAGACATCGGACAGCGGTATCTCGAAGTTAATAAATAATAAATATCACAGGACTATGTCACACAAATTAACCCAGTTCCAAACTAAGCTCTAGGCTTATACTACGGGTACTGGACAACGAAAAACTTATTAATGTAGAGAAATATATACTTAAATCCATAGAAAACATCCAAGACTGAGGAACAAATACTCGTGCTCATCACACAAATATCTACCCTTACCGGGATTTGAAACCGGGACCCCTAGTTTTAAAGGCAGGGTCACTACCAACTAGGCTAGCGTGTCGTCTATAAAAGTATAGACGACACGCTAGCCAAAAACATACTAAACCTTGTCCCGTTAGCATTGAGGTTGTATTTGCTATAGTTGTTTTAGTTACCACCATTTATCTTATAGCAGGGCATTACTGCTCTCATTCAGTGACACGTTTTAAGAGTTCATATTATTTCAGCCTCAGCTGTCACAAAAGTGTGGTTCCGAAGAATACATCACAGTCCGTAATAATGTTAACGTGTGGTTATAAAAAGGATTTTTCAAGAGGAAAATGTCTTAACATAATAACGTTATTGTTATTGAGGAAGTAATACGTTTTCTGGTTGTTATTGTTACGAATGGAGAGCATGAAATAGTTTAATCTCGTTCCCCAAAATAGATTTGTCGAGATTTATGGCAGCTTTTACCCGACTGCCCAAGAAGAATAGATTTTAACCGGTTTATATATGTTTAAGTATGTTCGCTTATTTTTTTTTATTTTTTTTTATTTTATTTCGCTTATTTTTATTTAGTGGTGGTAGGACCCTGTGCAGGGTCCGTCCGGATCGCTACCACCATCTTATCCATTAACCACCCGCCAAGCAACAGTATTCGCATTGTTGTGTTCCGGTGTGGGGATAAGACAACCGGTGAAATTACTAGCATAGAGGCATTCCATCTTAGTCCTCAGGGTTGGCAACGCATTTGAGGTCTTAGGACTATAGTCTTGAGAATTCAAATGTCTATGGGTCTCAGATTCCACTTACCATCAGGTGGCCTGAGTGCTCGGGTGCCATCTCCTTAACATAAAAAAAAAACAAAAAAAAAAAAAAAACATGTATGTATGCGGGGTACGTAATGGTCATTATAAGTGCTTTTGATATATTATTGGTCGATGTAACGATTAAGGGACATAATGCGGTTTCTTTCAAGGGAATGCTCTAGAAGCATTTTCTTGAACAAGACGTTTAGGTTATCTCGTCACGTTTCATTCTCCGCTTTTGTTTCTATAGGTATATTAATTGTTTATATTTATGTATTATAAAATATGTACGAGTATATGACGTACATATGTATTGTAATATTTAAGTATTAGCAATAGATAGGGATAGCAAGAAGGAGCGACGACCTCGTAAGGATCGCGGGATCGCGATGGATGCGGAAGGCACAAGACCGGTCTAAGTGAGAGCCTTGGGGGAGGCCTATGTCCAGCAGTGGACGTCTTTCGGCTGATATGATGATGATGATGATGAATAGATAGGATAAATTATGTTAAGTTTTTAGTTTTATCTGTCTTCTTTTTCTGTGCACCCACTGAATAATGTAAATTTCTCGTTGGTTTGTTGGTCGGCTGGTAGAGAATGCCATTAGGCATTAGGTCCGCCATTTGTACTTGTTTTTGTGCAATAAAGATTAAATAAATAAAAAAATAAAATGCACTAGTGTTTTCCTACCTGTTTTTAGTGGAAAAGCCGTATGTTTACTTACGATATAACTTTAACTTAACTCAACCGCAGATGTTTTTGAAAACCTTGGAAGCAAACCTAATTCGAAGTTTTTGTGGCAATAACGTCAATTTACTAGGGACTTCCTCCCGATATTAAATTTATCGATAACTGTTTCAAATACTTATTTCAAAGTGACATTTCATAGTTGATAGGTATTAAGTTCACCGGATAAAATAGAAATGCTGATCGATAGATCCATCGATATTATTATAATGAATGATAGGTAATATTTATTTTAAGGTATTCATGGCAATACTTTTTAAGGATTTTATAATTCAAATAAACATCAAGTTCAATACATTTCTCTTAATGTTATTCAATTGATTTCTATATAAAGTAAACTGAAACCAAGGAGTGCCTTGCAACAAAGGCCTATTTAGGTAAATTTAATGAATTTGTATAAATAATAGTATGCTGCATGTTCATATTATACGATATCTTATAGACATAACTGTCATAAGAAAGTACAAATTATCAATAAGTAAATATCGTTAGGAAGTCCCTAGGACAATTTTTTTCGTGCCACAAGTACCTCTATGTCTGCTAATTACAATACAATACTTTAGCACTCAAAGTAATAAAGACAAATAATGAGCTCGTAAACTTGATTATACGTCGTTAAAGCTTCGAATTTCCAATTATCCGGTAATTTCAACTCAACAAAATCATTTCTGATTAACCGGTTAAAACCGATAACCGTAACCTAATTAATTACCAAATGATTATTTATTTAGCTCGGCGATACGTTATTACACTCACTTAAAACAAGAGAAATAATGAGTTCTGGAACTTTTTATGTTGTAAGTATGTAATTGATGTAGCTACTAGTTCACATTACTTTTTATTTATAGGTTTCTCAGTTTCAAAGGTCAATCGAGGTTCATAAGAAATTTATCAATAGTATCTCACAAGTAAAGTATTCGATAGCTATTAGAAACGTTTCGATGGAAGCTTTCGATACGATAGAAATAAACATCAAAGAAGGCGATATCGTTACGGAGTGCCTCGGGAAGATTAGGCCTTGTGTACTGGGCCAGGCTTAAGTAGATTATAAGTGTGTAAATAGGTTGTGAATGTAGAATTGAAGAACTATTTAAATGTCGAGAGACAATCTCACACAAATTGACCCAGTCCGAAACTAAACTCAAGCCTTACACTTTAGTTAACGATTAACAATAGAACAATTTTTCGCACTCATTACACAACTATTTGCCCTGACTGGGAATCAAACCGAGGCTGCTAGCTCCGTTGGCAGGGTCACTATCAACTAGGCTACCGTGTCATCATTAAACATTTTTTCTTCATCGAAGAAAAAAACAGACACAGACATTAGAAACAGATTATACAAAATAGTACATAAAAAACCGGGCAAGAGCATGTCGGATCATGCTCAGTGTAGGGTTCCGCAGCCGTTAAGTACTACAAACATAAAAGCAACAAGTAATAACGAGTTTTCTATTTAAAGTCAATTGGTGCCGTCTTAGATGATTTTAGCAGGATTAAACACTTTAATCGCATGTATGTCAAGATGATGATAGTTTTCCTTTTAAATTGGTTATATGCGCTTTTTCTTCTAAGATTTTTTCAGATTTTTAGTACACTAGAATAATTGTTTTTCAACATTTTATTTTACCACTTTTTTGGCGTGAATAATATGTATATTCACTCCAAATTACAGCTTTCTAGTACTAAAAGTCTCTGAGCTAGGCTACGGACGGACGGACGGACGGACGGACATGGCGAAACTATAAGGGTTCCTAGTTTAACTTCGGACCCTAAAAAAATAAAATAAGTAAATCCCTTATTTACTGATACTTTTTAACCATTCTTATACATCCACGACATCAATTAAAACCACATTGGCTTAGCTACTTCGAAATTCTTCGGCAAGCGTGCTAGCACTTTTAGTTCCACACTGTCTGCAGTTTTTCGATTTCCAACAAGAACAAGAATCAAAGTTTCGCGTTAAAAATAGGGAGGCCATTGAGGCAATTTTCTCGGCACAGGCACGTAGTTTGGTAAAAGCAATTCTGGATAATTGATACGATCTCTTTCGATCTTATGTTAGAAAAGAAGTAATGGAAAGAGATAGGACGGGCGTAGTTAACAGGTTGATCGGGTACAATTCTTAGCTGAAGGTCGTTCAATTGATAAGTAGTGCTATTTCCATTTTAGTGAAACTGTTTAAGTGAGATCTCTGACTTGGATTTTAGCAAGTTTGAGAATAATGTCGATGAGCAAGTGTTAATCCGAATAATTGAAATAGGAGATTTGCCGGCAACAATTGAAAATAGAATTAGAATAATGAACCTCCGATAGAACTCCGATTTCCTTTAAAACATCATACAGGGAAAGACCAAGGAAGATAGGTACCTACCACTATATTTTAGAAATAACTTGTGGTAGTTGTTAAGTAACATTATTTGCTCTTCTTATTATTCCGTGGCTTAGGAGCTGAAAGGTTATAATAAACATATCTGATTAAACAAATAAATAAAAAATAAAAAAATATTTTAACCCTTGCTTTTCATGTACGGGAGGAACGCTTAAAACTTACTTAATTCATTATTGATATATGGGCGCTGTTAATCGAAAATTAACATGTTTTCAATATTTTACTTGTTACCGTAGGCTTCAATATTAGGGCCTTTAAAATCAGTAGGGTCGTCTGTCAGACCTTTATAATCATAGACCAACGATCATTCAATGTGAAACTGTTTAGCCTATAGTTCATTCACTCTTACTTCATTCGCTCTCTCCTAATCACGCTCGGACAGCGAACGGACGTGCAAAAATTCATCAGTTGATAATCAGTCAAGTTTTCATCTAGAATAAGCTATTAGTATACTTAAGGAATAACACAGATTGTGATAGTATATTAAAGTCTATGTCATAATCAAGTCAGCGGTCATATTATTTCAACGCCACATAACCCCCAGCACCAAAGCACGAGCTTCCGACGAGGTCAACAGCAACACCTACGAGAGCTGCAGAACGACGCTTCGAACCCGCCGCCGGCGGTTCTCGTAGAGATCACCATCAACAGCGTAATCATCGCACATTTTTGGTAACCCAAGAGGGGAAGGTTTCAAATTCAGACCGGGGAATCAAACCCAAGAAGGGTAAATATTGCTACCCGTACCTACGAATCAAGGTCGCGGTAAGCAAACTCGCGTTGAAGCTCATTCAAGGTCGAGGATCGCAGGTGCCGATCCATCAATATATTGTAATCAATATACTTCACACGGATACCTACTACAGCAGATTATTCTGGAAGAAATCAGTGGTAGTGTCATGGTTCAGTGTTGGTGCGGTTTCATTATACTAACATTTGGTATTATCAATTCAATTTCAAGTCAAGGTCAGCATTTCATTTCATCGGTGCATAATTTGGATAGCCATTTTATTTCGTAACGGAAAGGGCAGTCGCAGAGGGCGCTCGCTTCGTTTCAAGTTCATTTCGGTCATTCAACAGTTCATTCAATCTTACGAACACTAAGTGATTATTGTTAATTCATGTAAGTACATTTCATTCACTCACTGGTCATTCGGATCAATCAATCGTACCTAATAGCTAGTCTGTGGTGAACCTATACTTCAGTCAGTCGGTCAGTCGGTCAATGTCAAGTGTCACCGACTGAATTATAGGTTAATAGGTCACCGCTTGTTTGTTAATTGTTAACGGATTATACTTCAACTAAATTTAAAGTAACTAATCTAAAGTGTCACTGTTTATTGCGTGCGATAATCGTTAAGGTATTCAAAATGTCATCGCGCACTGTAAAGAATCAGTTTCGTTCGCGATATCGGATGCTGATAGACTTCGCAGGCACAATCACCGATGTCAGCAGTTCTATCGCAGCATCAGCGGCTAAAAGGCACTTCGACACGTATTACAGGGATTTGGTTACAGCATACGAATCATTGTTGGGTTTCTCGGACAATGATGTGTCGGAAGACGATATGGCGTTGTTCGAGGCGCAGTTTACGGAAGTAAACAAATTATTAATCAAATTAGAGCAGGCGTCGTCGGAGTCAAAGGCCGAGATGTCAACATCACGCAAGGTCACGTCCAATCAGGTAATGGCAAAGTTACCACTCATAGAACTTCCCAAGTTTTCAGGTAATTTAATGGACTGGATTCCATTTTATGATTTATTTCAATCACTGGTTCATGAGCGGGATTTATCAGACGCTGAAAAGCATTATTACCTAAGATCATCATTATCAGGTGAAGCGCTTCATATATTTAGACAGCTTCCGGTAGACGACAAGAACTACTCTGTTGCTCTAGGACTTTTAAAGTCACGATATCAGAACACAAGGTTGTTGCTTGATACATATATTGGTAGGATAATCAACTTACCCATCATCACATCATCAAGTCATATTAGGTCAGAATTTTATGATCCACTACAGGAGGCCATTCAGGCCTTGGATAAACTCGGTCAGCCTGTTAAAGAATGGTCATATTTAATTTTATACCTGGTCTTGCAGAAGCTCCCGATTAGGCTACGTTCACTGTTTGAAGAGCGGCATGGCAAGGATACCACGACCCTGCCCACCATCTATCAACTGCTGGAGTTGATGGATGAACAGTGCAGACTTCAGTTGGCGGTACCGTCAACCCCAGAACAACAGGCCACCATCAGGAGTCCACGTCGGTCACCACCACCACGTGCGCATCAGCCTGCAAGGCAGTCACCGCAGGCATCAAAAGGGGTGCTCTCTTCCCAAGGAATCATTCGGCCTTCACATCAGGTGAATGTTTCAATTTCATCATGTTCATTCTGTTCAAATAAGGCCCATACACTGTACAAGTGTCCCGGGTTCCTTCAACTGTCACGGGGAGGGCGCAGATCATGGGCTTCAAGGACGGGGCATTGTTACAGATGTTTGAGGAAACATTATGCCAGCGAGTGTACTCATCGCAATTGGTGTTTGCATTGCAAATCTCCAGATCACAACACACTGATCTGCAATGCCGACACTAATACTCAACAGGTTCATTCAATTGTTCAATCCATGGATCAAGGATCAACTAGGGGTGAAGTGAATCAGCCATCATCATCATCATATGCGAGCCGTGTTTCGGTACATCAGGCACCAACCACGTCATCTGTGGGCAGTCAGGCCCAGGAGCGGTCTGTGCATTACCAGGAGGCACCATCAGTGCAATCCTTGGGCCAACATCAGCCGAGGCCAACCATTGGTGCCAGAGCGCAGCGAGCTCAGAACACATTCAGTTCCCTCAAGTTTGGTTTTAGGCAAAGCCCTGATAGGGAATGATATGAGGGTACTGTTGGTGCAACTCAAGGTCCATCCCATCCCATAACTATTTGCCCTACCGCAATAGTAATGGTCAGATCTGGTGATGGTACATTTGTTAAGGTCAGAGCCCTGTTGGATACAGGAGCTTGTGTTTCAATCATCAAGCAATCATTGGTTCATTATTTAAATTTGCCCCAACAGTGCAACAGTAATACTCTTTATGGAATTGGTCACCAGCCGGTTCAAACGCCAGGCACTATCGTTAAATTAGTCATCAAACCTGTCGGAACTCAATTACCAATTGTAGGTACTATGGCAATGGTTATGTTTGAATTAACAGGAAATATACCGCCATATGATATTCAACTCAGGGATCAATTAAGGTCATCAAACATTATATTTGCTGATAGCAACTTTGATAAGGCTCGAAATGTAGATATTATCCTAGGTACAGACATTCTCAATTATGTACTTGATGGTTCAAAGATATCAACTAATATTCCAGGGATAGCAGCTTACGGATCATGTTTTGGTCACGTCATTATGGGAGCGGTGCCCGGTCAACTGCCACCGACGACGGTCGCGGCACCCCACCAGTCAGCCGGCACATCAGTAGAAGACTACGGACTTCATGCAGTCAAGCTAGAGGAAGTCTTGGAAAGGTTTTGGAAGGTGGAGGAGCCCCCTTCGAAACCAGCTGTTCATCCTGAATATCTGGAATGTGAAGGGTTGTATAATTCAACTACTCAACGTATGCCAGATGGCAAATATATGGTGAGGTTGCCATTACTTTCAACAAGACCACCATTGGGTGAATCAAAGGCTTTAGCCATTCAGCGCTTGCGATCTTTAGAAAGAAAGATGGCTAAGAATTTGGTATTTGCAAATAAATACAAGGAATTCATGAAAGAGTATGAAACTCTTGGTCATATGTCAAAATCAGATTTTCAGTTCGATTCTGAACATTTCATCATACCTCACCACGGTATATTCAAAAGGGGAACGGATAAAATCCGTGTCGTATTTGACGGGAGTGGTCGTACATCAACTGGCACGTCATTAAACCAGTGTCTTCACACAGGCCAGCCACTTCAAAATGATATTACCCAAATATTATTGAATTTCAGACGTCACCAAATCGTTTTCACTACGGACATCAAGATGATGTTCAGGATGACTTGGATACACCCTGAAGATAGGAAGTACCAACTCGTCTTGTGGCGGGAGAACCCGTCAGAACAAATTCAGGTATATGAGTTAAATACTAATACTTATGGACTACGGTCAAGTCCTTTCATTTCAATTCGAACATTGTTGCAACTGGCGGACGATTGGGAGGCTAGTCACCATGAATCACCCGCTTCAAACGTCATCAGACGAGATATCTTCGTCGACGATATTCTCACGGGCGCGGACTCGTTATCAGAGGCACAACGCCTCAAGTCAGAACTTATCGCGTTAATGAAAAGCGCCGGATACGAGCTCAGGAAATGGTCATCAAATTGCAATGAATTACTGCAAGACTTGCCGCAAGAACACTGCGAGCAACCACATCAGTTCGATACTGAAGACAAAAGCTTTATTAAGGTACTAGGAATTCAATGGGATCCAGTATCAGACTCGATGTCATATCAGATCAATGTACCGCTAGGGCAACCAGTCACTAAGCGTCATATCCTTAGTACAATAGCACGCCTATATGATCCGTGTGGATATTGTGCGCCTATTGTGTTCAGATTCAAAATGTTTCTTCAATCACTTTTTTCAGATGGATTATCATGGGATGAGCCTGTTAGCCATCACCAATGTCATCAGTGGAACGAACTCATTCAGGACTTAAGCTGTTTGTCAAATTTGCAGATTCCTAGATGTGTTGCACTACCACAAACAGTTTCATATTCGCTCCACGGATTCGGAGACGCTGCGGAGGCTGGATTTGCCGCGAGCGTGTACCTCAGGACAGTGGACACGTCAGAAAACGTCATGGTACGACTACTTTTAGCTAAATCTCGAGTAGCTTCCCTGAAGTCAAAGCAAACGATACCCAAGTTGGAGCTTAGTGCCGCTCACCTAGTGTTCAAGCTACTTAATCATGTAGCAGAGTCCTATGAAAGTTCGATTCAATTTGACAGCATCAATGCTTGGTCAGACAGCACCATTGTGTTATCATGGTTAAATACAAAACCTCACATGCTGCAAACATTCGAATGCAATCGAGTTCAGGACATTCAAAACTCAAAACGTAAGATGACATGGCGTCATATCAGATCTGAATTAAATCCAGCAGATGTCGCTTCAAGAGGTATGTCAGCAAAGGAGCTCATTGGATTTAATCTATGGTGGTCACCAGACTGGTTACTTAAGGCGGAGTCACAATGGCCTTCATTACCAGTTACTATACCTCATGATTTACCTGGATTCAAGAAATTAGTCCATGTTGTCACACCGGTAGAGTCCTGGCAAGACTCTTTATTATCACGTGTCAGCTCATTTAGTAAGCTCATCAATGTTACGTCATTTGTACTTAGATTTTGTAGGAATGCCAGATTACCGAAAGAACAACGGAATCTCACGTCATCATTATCACTGGACGAGACTCGTGAAGCCACAAAACATTGGATCAGGAAAATTCAGATGGATTCGTTCAAGGACGAAATCATATTAATCAGACAAGGAAAACTGGTTTGTAAGTCATTACAGAAATTAAGTGTATTCGTGGATGACGAGCACTTCATCAGGGTCGGTGGACGACTCCGGAAATCAACATTGCCATATGGTGCAAGGCATCCATATCTGATACCTAAAGATCATCGGTGGGGTCAATTATTAATTGAATATTACCACAAATCATATTGTCATGCGGCGACGAACGCCCTAATATCCATACTCAGAAGAGAGTACTGGATCACTTCAGCCAGGCGACAAGTGTCCAAGGCTATCAGAAATTGTTTAGTTTGTTTCAGATTCAATGCATCAACTCAGCCACCATTCATGGCCGATCTGCCTGCTGATAGAGTCACAGCAGCGCGGCCATTTTCAGGCGTAGCGACGGATTTCGCTGGCCCATTTTTGGTCAAATGCAGTTTATTAAGAAACGCTAAGTCAGTCAAAGCTTACCTGTGTGTCTTTGTATGTTTAGGCACAAAGGCTGTTCATCTCGAGGTCGTCTCTTCGCTGAGCGTCGAGGCCTTCATCGCGTCATTCACGAGGTTTGTCAGTCGACGAGGGCTGCCTTCTCTTATCAGATCGGACCGAGGTACAAATTTTGTTGGTTCTAACACATATCTCAAGGAGATTAATCAGTTTTTGTTGGACAATGAGATTATCCTCAAGGAGGAGTTCAGAAAACAGAGTATTCGCTGGGAATTCAATCCGCCGGCATCGCCTCACATGGGGGGTCTATTTGAGGCTGCCGTCAAAAGCGCAAAAAACCTCCTCAAGAGAGAGGTTGGCGAAACTATTCTAACATTCGAGGAGCTGTCTACTCTATTTTCTAAGATAGAATCGATACTGAATTCACGACCTCTAGTTCCTATGTCAGAGGATCCTTGCGATTTAGAAGTTCTTACACCTGGTCATTTCATCATCGGTCAACCACTAGTCGCTTTACCAGAAGCGCACTGGAAGGAAACAAAGATGTCACGATTATCACGCTTTCAAATCACTCAGAAAATGTATCAGTCAATTTGGTCACGATGGCATGTTGAATATCTCAATACACTACAGACACGCAATAAATGGTATAGTCATGTTAACAATATAGAACTTAACGATTTAGTTCTTATCATAGATGAAAATTCACCACCTCTACAGTGGCGTAGAGGTAGAGTAATAGAATTGTTTAAAGGGTCAGATCAGGTTGTCAGATCAGTTAAATTAAAAACTCAATGTGGAGAACTTATAAGACCCGTGGTAAAATTATGTAAATTACCATTGGAAAGTGATTTCAATTGATCATTTATTTCCTATGTATATATTAGAGTTCAACCTAATATTAAGTCATGTTTAGCGGTAATGTTATGTGTCATTATTACTATAAGTAGAGTTCATTAGGGACTTCAAGTGTTCAGTGTTCAACTTCCCCGGGTGGCGGAGGAATGTTAATCGAAAATTAACATGTTTTCAATATTTTACTTGTTACCGTAGGCTTCAATATTAGGGCCTTTAAAATCAGTAGGGTCGTCTGTCAGACCTTTATAATCATAGACCAACGATCATTCAATGTGAAACTGTTTAGCCTATAGTTCATTCACTCTTACTTCATTCGCTCTCTCCTAATCACGCTCGGACAGCGAACGGACGTGCAAAAATTCATCAGTTGATAATCAGTCAAGTTTTCATCTAGAATAAGCTATTAGTATACTTAAGGAATAACACAGATTGTGATAGTATATTAAAGTCTATGTCATAATCAAGTCAGCGGTCATATTATTTCAACGCCACATAACCCCCAGCACCAAAGCACGAGCTTCCGACGAGGTCAACAGCAACACCTACGAGAGCTGCAGAACGACGCTTCGAACCCGCCGCCGGCGGTTCTCGTAGAGATCACCATCAACAGCGTAATCATCGCACAGGCGCAGTATAAATATCTATGTGTACACCATTTCATAATTTAAACTTTGACAGTTGCCGAGAGAAAGTAAGTGTGACATGCAGACAGATAAGTAGACAGGCAGACGGACATGGCGAAACTATAAAGGTTCCGAGTTTAACTTCGGAACCGTAAAAAAGAAGATGATAAAAAGAATAAATAACACCATATACCATGTACCATCTATGTTTTAAAACGAAAACACGGATGCGTCAATTTTCTTAAAACTTAGCCTTGGGGCGCAACTCCGTGGATTGATACGTCATACCGGGATTTGAGTTGTATTCTCCGACAGTAAAAAGGAAATGGTGTGAATAGGTATTATTCTGAAGCAATCCGAAATCATGTTCATCTCAAATTGACGTAACGAGACGTTTTCCGCCAGCACGTAATTTTCACGACCACTGCGAGGAAATAACCAAACACTTTTCACGTTCACAGTAGATACAATAATAGCAAAATTTCGCATAGAATTTTTAAACTGACTATTCAAATATCAGCGTCCCCATTTTGTCGGGGTACAAAGTTGTCTACATCTGTTATTATAAGGGTAATTGGAGTTATTTTCGAATAATATTTTTTTTAACTTAACCGTGTAAAGAAAGTAAAGAAACCACAACAAAACAAAATATTGCAATACACCATAATGAAGATACAGCAGATGCTTTCAATACAATTGTTTTGTAAGAAACGGTACATCTCCTAAATTAAAAAAAAAAACTTAAAACTTGATGTTAGCTTAGAGTAGAGCGTAATTAAATTTGAGTGTTTCACTCAACTTCATTTTACTTATAATAATAAATAAAATAAAATGATTCTTTATTTAGGTATAAACCCATCAATGAATTAAATAGCAATATTCATAATTAATAATTAATAATTTAATTTAATCTAATTTATAATTTACAATTTAATTCAATTTAATTTATAATTTATAAATTAAACATCTGTAAGGATTTGATTAGAATTACACATGAGCCACATAACTACCTATATGATTTGGCTCATCTCTGTGGGATATCCTTATGAGACCCTGTATGCTATAGGAGGTACACAGTCAAGACAATTTATTTATAACCTGAACATTAAGTTCATTTTCAGGGTTCAGTAATCAAACTAGGAAACCTTATAGTTTCGCCATGTCCGTCCGTCCGTCCGTCCGCAGCCAAGCTCAGAGACTCTTAGTACTAGAAAGCTGTAATTTGGCATGAATATACATGTTGGTCACGCCAACAGAGTGGTGGAGTGAAAATCATGAAAAAAATTTTTACCTCCCCTACAAGTCACTTGGGGAAGTTTTTTTTTCTCGTCTACCCCATTGTGTGGGGTGTCATTGAATGGGGCTTTCAAAAATATTACGGGTTTGTAAGAACATTTTTTTGATTGAGGGATCCCTTTACGTAATATTACAGTTATTACTTGTTGTTTTTATGTTTGTAGTATGAGTACTTAACGGCTTTGGGACCCTACACTGAGCATGGTCTGACATGCTCTTGCCCGGTTTTTATTTTCATAGTTGAAAATGGCATTTAGAAGCAAAGGTAATTGAACCTTATTTATTTGCTGTTAGATTCAAATTGCGAGTAGTATGGTGGGCTTGGACTTACTTGAAGAAATACGTCCCATTGTTGTATCCGAAGAAAGGCACTGTGTATGTCAGCATCCATATGTTGCCGCCACCGCAGTCGTAGTATGGCTTCGACCACTTCCCATCCTCGTAAGTGACCGACAGGATCTCGTCAGGCTCACGCACCGTGTGCGCAGTGTCATTGTAAGTGTACGTGTTGAAACCTGGGAAGAAAGAGCAAGTTTAGTTATTTCTTTTTAATGACTATGAAATTTGGTACCCGCCCCAATGGACATAAATTGTACCGGATGTAATAGGAGCAATAAATCGAGGGATCGTTTCCACGCCACAAACGTAACAACATTTATTCTACAACTTTTGAAAATAACTTATTGTTAACTAAATATTAATGAATTTAAATTTTCTATGCAAGCAATGTATTGCGAAAACTACGAAGTTTGTCGAATGACAGTAGATGTCAACTAGACTATTGGATGGAGTACATTGAAAATGCTATTTAGTTTGTTCGAAAAAATCCCGAATAAAAAATTACATATTTTTTAAAGTTGTAGAACAAATGTTGCTACGTTTATAGAGTAGAAACGATCCCTTAATTAATTGTTCCTATTACAGGCAACACCCGGTATATCAATGGAAGGGTATTTTTAAGTAGAGAAAAGCGAGCCAGGGCGCTTGTCTGCATTTGCTGTTCCTATTTGTATGACCTATTCAAGGACACCACCATGATTGCTATTAAACGGGTACCAAAATGCTCATTTACCTTTACTTCCTCTAAATTTTACAATAACCCCTACACATTTCAAGCTTTGCATACCCATTGAGACAAGGGAAATCGCTTTCTATTTTCAAGAATCTTTATAAAGACAATCTTTCATTACTTCCTTAGTTGTATTCTTTACCTGATTTCATATCTATATATTTATTTTTAAATAAGTGTTATTTGTTTTTATGTATCTATGCAATTTATTTATGTACTTAGGTATTTATTTGAATTTTGTTTAAGTCAGTTTTCGCCGCCCCTGCCTTTTTGTATTGTGTATTAGCCATCTCTTCTTTGTAAGGTTGTCTGAACGGATCGCTATTTAGCGATAAGTCCGCCTGTTAACTCACTATGTATTTTTTGTCTATGCGTTTCTTGATGTATGTGGTGTTCAATAAAATGTTTTTGTATTGTATTGTATTGTATTTTGCCCCAAACTAAGCTTGCTTAAGTCTTGTACAGTCCACTGCAGTAAAAAGTATCCTTGTGTCTTATTTAACATTGTCATTTCTCCTATTGTTATCATATTGTCAACGATATACATATATAGGTACGGTATTATTATAACTTGATAGGAGCTTTATTCTACTAGGTAAAACCATATTGCTTTTGACTTGTAATTAATAAATAATTAACATTAGGGACAATATCACACAAATTTATCTAGCCCCAAATTAAGCTCTAGCCAAGCTCGGCCAAGACTCAGAAGCAAAACATTTGCGCTCGTCACAAAAATATCTGCCCTTACCGGGATTTAAACCCGGGACCACTAGCTTCATAGGCAGGGTCACTAACAACCTTGCTAACGCGTCGTCGAAATAAAATATTTTTAGTGCAATTATTCTTCTAATATCTGCCAGAAAGTGCTGGTTCGTCACGATATATTTTATTAAGTTTTGCAATTGTATATCTCAGTGAACTTAAGTTAGAAAAACTTATCGGTACGTTCGGCCTTAAAAGTAGCTGCACACTTTAGTGCTTTGTCACTTTAACGTTCTGTTTGAACTGCTGCACTAATTTGTCAAAGGCGTTAAAGCGATAAGGTACCAAAGTGATCAGATACTTTAGGCTGATTGGTACAATCAAAGTCAAACGTAGGTGATCAAAATCAACATTTTAAAACATGTCCTAGCATGACGCCCCAGATATAAAAGATTATACAAAAGTGTCATTTTAAAATTTTAATCTTTACCAATTTTTTTTTTTTTTTTATCTTTTTTTTGCTTTTTTTTTTTATTTCTTTTTCTCTTTCTCTATCAATACAAATCCTTTCAACATCCTTACTAATATTAGAAATGTGAAAGCGTGGACTTTTGTTACGCTTTCACGAAAAAACTACTTGACGAATCATCATGAAACTTTGTACACATATTCTGGGAGGTACTAGAAGTAACATAGGATACATTTTAATATAAAAAATGACAAAAAAAAATACTGTGGGCGAAGCCGCTGTCGGGTCGCTAGTAATATTATAAAGTGGAAAGTTTGTATGAATGGATGGATGTTTTTCACTCTTTCACGCCAAAACTACAAGACGAATTTAGGTGAAATTTGGAATGAAAACAGCTTAAACCTTAACCTTATATTAACACATAGGCTACCTTTCATATCGCTATTCCCTCGGGAACTGATTTTACACGTACGAAGTCGCAGGCGGAAGCTAGTAAACATATAATTTGTCGAAATTTGTTATATCAAAGCAAAACAATACACGATGTCATAAGTAAGTATCTCTTTACTGAAAACGTCATTTTTTTTTTGTATATGGATAGAAAGGAGACAGTCAGAATTTGAAAAATTACGAAATTAAAACTATTACTGCATTAAGAAGGATTTATATAAAACTAGAGACCTGCCAGCGGCTTCAACCGCTGCATTTTTTTTCTTGACAATTTTTTTTTAAATTTTTTTTTTAGTAAAAAGTATACTTTGTTACTCCTAGTACCTCCCAGAATATGGTACATAGTTTTATGATTATTCGTCAAGTAGTTTTTGCGTGAAAGCGTAACAAAAGTCCACGCTTTCACTTTTATAATATTAGTAAGGACGTTGAAAGGATTTGTGTTGATAGTATAAAAAAACAAGTTGAAGTAATAGGAACTTATTTCACTCTTCACGGAAATGAGAGGTTTTATAGTCGTTTCGCGTGTTTGTCTAACAAATATTACCAACTATACTTTTAAGGATTATTTAAGATATGTAGTTACAACATCAGCGGTAAAATACAATTATTTAATTTTCATTTGACATTATAAAATAATACATAGTTTTTAAAGTATTTTTTTGCAAGCCAGTTATGGTTTAACATGTGATTCTTTATTTGTTTTGTAACAACTTATTTAAAAGTTGTTACAAATTCAGTTACATTATGATAGTTTGGTTGTCTGACTATTGCTATTGTAGATAATCAGTTTAATTTGAAAGACTCAGTAATGCAATTAACTGTTTGAATGGCATGCCACTTAGTTTTCAAGTTTTCATGTTATTAGGAGTTTATAATATTTATGTTAAACTACAATAAGTCAGTGACATCTGACTGAATTTATTGTGTATACTATTTTGAGACCCTATTTAATCAATTTCTTTTGCTGTTGACTGTACATGGCAACGGCTTGAGTTCGAAATTGGGATCTCTCTGGCCACTCATCCGTAACTACTAAACCAATGACCCTCCTCTTGGAATTTTGTTTGGCAATAATCTAAAATGTCGAGTTTAGTTCACAACTACAAGTATATGTCAAAAATAACCGGGCAAGAGCATGTCGGACCATGCTAAGTCAGCTAAGTGTAGGGTTCCGCAGCAGTTAAGTAGTACAAATATAAAAAACCAGACGACTTTAACAGCAATAAATTCATACCTGTTAGACGCCAAAACGATTCGTAATAAATATGCGATATTCTAAACAGCTAAAATCACAAAACAGTCGCCAGTTTACATACATACATAACGTCACGCCTTCATTCCCAGAGTGGGGTAGGCAGAGCTACAGCAATACCATTAACTCTAAAAAAGACTCGTTGATAATTCTGTAACTACATTTTGCACAATCAGGCTTAGTTGTTTACAGTGTATCAGTGGCAGGTTGCAAGCCCATAACAGTATTACAAGCCTTTATTCCCTTAGTCACCTCTTACGATATCCACGGGAAGACATAGAGTGGTACTATAATATTCTAACCCGGCAACCACACGGGTCGCCAGTTTCAAGTCGATTAATCAAAATTAAATACAAAAACAAAAATGTAGTTCATTACATTCGTAGAAAAGTAAAGTATTTCAACTGTAAAATCACGCAAATCAGCGAATGCGGCAAAATTTCGTACACGGCCTCTAAAGATATGTGTTTTTGTCGGTGGAGTCATTTCCATTATTTCCTATTCCGAGCCTTCTCTTTAACACAATGATACGGCTTGATGCCTACTTTTTCTTTTAATTGGTTTAGGTTAGTTCTTCTTGGTCTCCCTCTTTTGCGTTCGACGCAGCACTGTGTTAAGAGAATCACCCCCCAGAAGTATAACCTAGTAAGGCCCAATGGCCTAAATTTAGGTCATTTTTCAAAGTGACTTTAAACTTGAGTTGACTTACACAAGGTTCTTTTTTGAACTAGCAAAATTTGACGTGGGCCTCACGAGGATAAGGGAAAGCGAAGCGTAGTCCGCCTTAGGCTTCGATGTTAGTTATTTTTGTCGCACCTTCGAGCGAGCGAACGGAGCGAGCGACTTTTATGCCCAATATTCAGAATACCAATTAAAAACATTCGACCAAACAATGTTATTTCATACAAATATTAGACTAATTAATTTTCAGCCATAAAAATCTATGCAAAACAATGTCGGCCATACAATTTTAACAATTATTTTTCGTTAAAGTAAACTCACACTCTCATTTTATCGAAATTTACTGCATGGATTGTATCATTTTATCGAACGCTGGTTTCTGCTGAAACTATGCATTTTCAAGAAATGTTAAATATTTACGAATATTACGTAGGTTAGGTTAGGTTAGACTTGTGAACACCAAAAATAATTGCTCGTGCGGCGAGAAAAATCGATAGAATGAAAATTCTGCGTAATTATACGATGGTTGAAAGGTGTTATGTTAAAATAATAGGTAAACACTCAGGTCAAGCTTCCTAAATGTGAAAATGTACCAAGTATGTAATCAAAATATAAGGCAAAAATAACGTTTTTTATACTATTTCTTACAAATCTACACTACAAACCATTTAGGCCTGAAAATATGACATGTCACTAGAACTAATGTAAGGTAATGTAACCATACAAAGAAGTCAACTATGCAAGATAAGTACACCCGTACATAACGCCACCACGCCTTCATTCCCAGAGTGGGGTAGGCAGAGCTACAGAATACCAAAAACTCTAAACTTGTAAAAAGTAGTGCAATAATTTTAAATACCACATTCTATCTGCATGTTTAATTTAAAGTCGTCCTTCCCTGAGATTTTTCAACAATTCCATCCACAATTCCCTGTGCGATTTAAATAATAAAAATATAAAATTGATTATTACAAAATGGATCAACCAAGCGTTTCGCATCAAGCAACTGTAATTATTTATGTTCATAAATGCAGATATAAAGCAAAAGAAAAACAATGGGAGACGCGATATGATAAATATAATCATAGGAACAACGAACTTAAGACAAAAATCACGAGACTACTATACTACACTAAAGAGAAAATAACTATGTTTAAAACAAACACTACCAGTAGTATGAGTGCTATAAAAATTAATGCAATATAATATTTTACTACAAAAATAAAGTAATAAATATTATAAATTCTTCTATAGGGAGTAACCAACCAATGACATTAGCAATCAAGCTCATCTTGACGTGACACTCGTAAATAACAACATAATGTAAGTAAAATACGACTGAGCCTGCTAAGGTCCAATGAAGACAAAAAAATAGGGGCCAGCTGGCAAAAAATAAATCACAGTAGGCGCAAGTATCACGGAAAGAGGACAGTTCTATGGCTGATACTAAAAAGCTGCTCAATATGATGTTGAGGAACACGTAGTTCTGGAGCTGGCGCCATTTAGGGACGAGCGTCCACGACGCGGCACCGCATAACAGACTCACTGCGCACATCACGAGCGCCACTTTACTCAGTGTTTCCAACGAATTGCATTTTAATTCTTCATGTTCTTCCAAATTCAATCTAGCACTAATTGGATTTTGAATTTCGTATCCCCACGTGCTGTTCCACTCTCGAGTAGAATTGTTAGTTAGGAACATTTTGTTTTTTACTCGCTCACTTGCTATTCCTATTTTTGGCATTTGGATTTCTAGGGGGTTTGCTTGCACACGAGTCAGCTCAGCGATGCCTCAGATACTAATGGAGAGGTAGTATTTCAGCGCCTAATCCAAATAATTGTTAGTTTTCGAATGTTCATGAAACTTCAGTATATTGGCATATAACGTGGGCTCTTAATGTGTAAATTTAAAGTATCAGTCTGGGTGAATGAGTCATAGACTGACCCGTTAGTTTTACCCGACTGTAGAAGAAAGAAGAGTATTGTTCTTGACCTGTAAGTATGTATGTATGATTGTTTGTTACCTTGAAGAAACTGGGCCACTATTCTACTGCGTTATAACGATATCGTGTTTGACATGTTTTAGAATCGTTTATGTCACAGTCGCCATTGTTGTAAATGACATAAGAGTTAACAAAACGTTGACAATACGGAAATACGTAAAATACGATATCGTTATTGCCGTGTCAAATTCTAGCCCAGGACTGGGATTCTACACGGTAATAACGATATCGTATTTGACCTGTTTCCGTATTGTCAACGTTTTCATAACTTTTATGTCATTTACAATAATGGCGACTGTGACATAAACGATTCTAAAACACGTCAAACCCTATATCGTTATAACGCAGTTGAATAGAGGCCCTGAACGAATGCGCTGAGTTCAACCAACAGGGTGTTTTGAAAATATTTGAAATTATTGACACTCGTAACCAGTTTTAGGACCTAACAAAAATTTCTTGTACGAAAGTTTTACAATTTAACAAGTTTTTCTCCGTAGAAACATAGCTCCTTGGACGATATGAGGCAATAAGTTGCAGTTTTGACGCAGGACGTTTAAAACGAGATAATTACGAAAGCTAATAAATGTACTTTATAGTCACAATTTTCTTCATCATCTAAAACTAGAATAGTTTTACCTGTTACTGTCAGACTTACCTCTACGAAATTGATTGTAGTTGCGGATGACGCGCTCTGCATTCTTCCGCGCGATGTAAAACCACTCAGATGTATTGCTCAAATATTTGTATTCCACTGCCAAATCTTTCGCCAATATTGGACCTTCGGGCAGACGGTACGCAAAAGGGCAAAAAAGCTGATAATCTTTATATTGAAACTGATCATAGCAGTTCCCAGCAGCAAATATATCATCGTCAAACTCCACCATAGAAAACACACTAGCATGCAGCAAATACTCATTATGCATGACCGACGGCCCTGCATATTTCCATAACCTCGTCAGCATGTTAGCCCTGTTAACAGCAACATCTGCTTCTATTCTGAATCTTTCTTGAGCATATCTATCTACTACCCCTTCACCTAAATTTAAATCAGTCCCTGCTGTACAATTCTCACCTAGCAAATGCTGGGTTTCTATTAACCTTAAGAATCTAGTAACAACGTCTTCGTGAACTGGTATTGTGACTGTGATGTTTTCTGCATGTGCACTTTCATTGGCTACGTTATTAATATTATGTTCAGTTGGATCTACAACTTTCTGTGTTTCTTTATTGTAGCTATGTTCTACGTTTAGTAAATGGTCGATGAGGGATACTTCGGTTGGACCACGTTTTTTTTGGTGGTTATCGGAGTTGGAGGAGAAGTTTCCAAAAAACTCCTGAAACATATTATCTGAGTCTTTGATAGAGCCATCGTCACCGTCTGCGCCGTAAGGTCTTAGAGCTGATACTATCGGGTCTTCTCCAGATTTGTCAATACTTTCTGTAACAAAGATAAAATTCTTGGTTAGTTTATTTTTGTTTAATGTCCTTGGCAATTATTGAGTATTGCTACTTAGGCACCTATCAAACGTGAGGCTAGTGCAAGAGTTTTTTTTTACTTAAATAACATTGATACAGAGGCCCAAGCCAAGATGCGTTCGCTAACTAGCGTTTCTATTCGTTTACTTTTTAAACCAACGCGTCACTGGTAGATCACGTAACTTTTCGTATGACGTAATCTACCAGTGACGCGATTGGTTTAAAAACAGCACGAACAGAAACGCTAGTTAGCGAACACATCTTGACTAGGGCTAAAGTAAAAATTCAGGCAATGGCTCTTAACATAAATACGCATTTCCCAACATTTCTAACAACTTATCAAAATACTTGCCAATGAGTTACCACTCAATGAAATTACGCATAAAGACTAGTAATATTACCGCTGTAACCCCAGAACGGGAAAACGTGTTACGGCTTCTAACAAATGAAAACAGTTAACATAACAACTAATAACAATACACAATTTAATCAAAATAACGACATCGTTCCATCACTACCTGCCCGAAGCCTAGCTCCAAGCTTAACGTCAGAGAAACCTCGACTTTATAAAAAAAATCGACACTCATACCTCTGCTATAGCTGTTAACGATTCGTGTAAAGGCGCTTTTCGCAAAAGTTTCCTCTGTCGTTGGGTCGGGTGTGTAAAATCTTTTGCAGTCTCCCTCCTCCTCTATAAAGGAGGATTTTGTTTATGAGGACAACAAATAGCGCCATCGCGAGTTTCATTACGAGCCGGAGGCAGCGCGAATTGATCGCTACCGTTATTTATTGGAAGTAATTTTGTAGATCACAGTCGTAGATGGGGGGAAATGCAGATTTGGATGGACAGGGATTCGTATGCTCGATCGAATGGTGATCTATTGTTTTATTGATTAGTTGTACTATAACGGTCAACTGATTGTCTGCCTAAAGGGTGCTAGTAGGATATTATTACTTTCTCCGTTGACGATGCGTTAAGCCTAGCTAGTTGTGACAACTATGGGCCAATATTTATTTATTCTTGTGTCTTTCATGTGTTTTATGTATATAGTAAACTGTAGGTACTTATAGTTACTTATACTCATATGTGTGAGATTGTCCCCTGGGCCTCTATTCTTCTGAGTTAAAACGATATTGCTTTTGATGTGTTACCGTATTGTCATCGTTTTGATAACTCTTATTTACTTGACCGTAATGGCGGGGGTAAGTATTATAATATATAAAGTTTAAAAACATAATGGTCATAATTTATAAAGGTTTTATTTCTGAATCCGTAAACTTTTCAGGAGAGTTATAAAACAAGCCTAATGGGTTCTATACAATGGCCTTATAATAATCCTAAATAGTTTACGGCTTCAGAAATAAAACAATGATATATTATGACCTTTATGTATTATGAACCATTATGTATTTTGAACTTTATACATTATGGTACGATCCGATCGATCAATAAACTTGTTGTCGTCTTTTATGTGTCTGTTCTTTCGATTACATTTGATTGTATTTCCTTGAGACTGTGAAAAAAAAAATAGTTTTATCTTCCAAACTTTTCGCAAAGTTTTGGTTGAATCTCAAACGATGTTTTTTTAATATTTGGGTATTTATAACTACTTATTCCTGGTAACCAATTTATTTATTCATGAACTATATGAATTTGACGCTGCCGTCGAGGCGCGTGCAAACTTATCTCTTTCTCACGTGCTTCGCATGGAAGCACATAAAGCCTTAACATTTTCATTATAGTCCGGTGTGGCAGCATAATTATGTGGCATCATAGGTGTGACTTTAGAAGAACAATACTACAAGGTCTCTACGTGAAAAGCCATAAATATAATAATTTACAGAACAACAAGTACTCGTATGTACACCACAGACTAATAATCGTTTTATTCTTGGACGAAAACACCTTAAGTATGCTTAAAATATGCTTTGGCCTTATCTCCCATTATGGCATTTGAATTTGACAGAAAATGACAAAGCAAACTTTTTCTAAAATGGGTTAAAGAGACTGATATTCTACGTTCTACTTCAAAACACTGCCATGCTAATCTCGGCCTATGGTCTTTATGTCAAAGGGGCCCGTAAGAGCCTACTATCCAAACTAAAGTTATAAATGTGAAAGTAACTCTGTTAGTTAGACTTTCACGGATAAACCGCTGAAGCGGTTAAGATGAAATGTGTTATGGAGATAGTTTAAGTGTCATTTTTATCCTAAAAAAATGCACGGTTCCAGAGGGATTAGCGATAAATGGTTTCTACGTAGACGCAGTCGCGGAAAACAGCAAGTATTACTCGTTTATAAATACAAGCAAGATGAACGATAACAAATTGAAATAGAGCTCCAGAGTGCATTCCAAACAGTTAATTTTCTCTTGAGCTCTGAAACCAGTGCCTGAGTGCGCCACCGCATATTAACATACAAGTTAGGTACAGCTATGCGAAAACACTTAGCAGTCAAACCGTGGTTCAAGCCATAAGCGTGAGCTGCTATTTGTTTACCCCCGACAGTAAAAGAGGGGGTTTTATAAGTTTCATATGTGTTGTGTATCTAAAAACACTCTAAAGAAAAACAACAAATAATATAAACCTGTCAAGTGTAAGCCAGGTACAGTCAAGAACTTTAATTGTTATGCTACTATGGAAATCTATCATAATGATAGCGTCAAACCACGCCAAAGCTAAAAGTAATGATTAACGCTGTCACTGTGACACGGTTTCATAGTGGCATTACAATAAAGTCCTTGACTGTACGAGACCTACGCCGGGCGAGTCCAACTCGCACATGACCAGTATTTTTAATTTTTATTTATTCCCGATTATATTTGTCAAGGATTTGTACTATCTTTTTTCAAGATGAGAATTATAACGGTCAAATTCGCACATGTTTGCATTAATAACGTTGCCAAGTTGTAAGTATTTGTTTAATTTCTAATTTTGGCTTCGTTGAAGGCAATAATAGGTGCAATATAACAGTCATTTAATTTCATCTTAAAAAAAAACTAACTGCAGCTGACCCGACAAGCGGCGGTGTCCTGTCATAACTATGAATATTGAATTCAAATTGGTATAATTATTTAAAAAAAAGCAAAAACATAACAGTCAGTTGTCCGAGAGTTGGCGTCATTAAAGAATGTTCGCTGCAAATATCGTTTTAAACCAATGTTATATTATTAACTTTTTCTAATCATTCGCGCAACCTTCTTTATTTTTTCATAAGAACCTTCTTCTGACAATAAAAAAACAATTAGCGAAATCGATCTAGCCGTTCACGCGTGAGGCCGCGACCATGAGAAATAGGAATTCCAACTGAAATTCCTAAAAATAATAAATATCAGGGGACAATCTCACACAAATTGACCTAGTCCCAAACTTAGCTCTAGGCTTGTACTATGGGTACTAGGCAAACATACTTAACGAGAAATACATACTTAAATACATAGAAAACATCCAAACCTCAGAAACAAATATTACGTCTTTACCGGGATTTGAAACGAGGACCGCTGTCTTCGGAGACAGGGTCACTCCCAACTTCGCCAACGTATCAATTGAGAAAAATGAAAATCTGGAACAGTTTCTTCTAAATCAATATCATCCTATCCTATAACTATTAAACGAGCAATGTTTGTATGATTTATCACGTCCTCGAAAACGGCTCTAACAATTATGGTGAAAAATACGGAATATGGGTTTGGGTTCAGAAGGATTGGCCGAAAATTGCCACAGAGAGAGAGGTGTGGAAATCAAGGGAGGAGGCCTTTGCCCAGCAGTGGGACACTATGATAGGCTAATATGGGTTTCATAAAATCGATCTGCCAGGTCGTCATTATCAGAATTATTCGAGTTCTGCTGAAAATTACTGGTACTATAAATTAAGAAGTATATTGCTTGTCACTTAGACTGCATTCCTCTCAATACGGTCTTGTGAATGTTCCCAATCAGCCATCGCCACCCACCGCGACTTGTCAGGTTGAGACAACTTTGTTCTCTCATGCGACAAACAGCCACATGACTAAACATTGCAGGGATACATCGGAATATATTGTAGATGTTTCGGATTTAATGATATTGTCTTAGCATTGGTTTCAGCGTTCTGTAGCACCATGTCTATCTGTATGACTGTATATAATTTTTATTTCTTTGACGACACTTTGGCCTAGTTGGGAGTGACCTGCCTCCGAAGTCAGCGGTCGTGGCTTCAAATCCTAAGGGCAGATATTTGTGTGATGAGCGCGAATATTTGTTCGAGTCTTGGATGTTTTTCTCTATATACGAGTAAGTATGTTTTTCGTTGTCTAGTCCCATAGTACAAGCCTACAGCTTAGTTTGGGACTAGGTCAATTTGTGTAAGATTGTCCACAGGTCAATTTGTGTGAGATTGTTCCGTGATATTTATTTAATTATTTGAATCATTAAGGCAATTTTCTGATGAATTTTTTCGATAGAGTTACAAGTACGAGTACGTATCCCCAAAATAGGTAGGTAGGTATTTAAAATATGGTAGTATAATTCTGTGATCATTATCAACAAAATATCATTATACTCGTAGCACATCATTTTATAGTGTCGGATAAAAGAAAATCTAATATTATTTTCTTAATTTATGGCGTGAATCCCTGATAATCTTAGAATCATTATCATATCAGATGGTAGATCCACTTCGCGAAAAGCTTACTACGCTTCACTTTCCTATATGCATTTGCTACTTAAAAAACCTTTATAATATTTTACTCAACGATAACTTGGATGTTTTTGTTCTAATTATAATTTGAACTGGATCGTTGAGTGCGTTAAGTACCAAACTACTAGTAATAACCCTAGAAGATACGAGTACAATTACAGCCCATTAAATTAAAGCATCTACGTAATAGTCACATCACGAATTTCGGTTCGCCATTTGTATACTTTGCCAAAAGAAGTCAAAAATAAAGAACATTCATTTAATACGTTATAAATGGAATAACGTATTAGTCGTGGCAATAGCCTGAGATAGGTACTCATTTTCCACATGTCGTCCTTGCACTCTGATTCAGGCAATACATTGACGACCGATGGACACTCACACTTCGTACATTGCACCTAAGACAAAAAAAAAACTACGCTTCAATAATATAAGTTATCAACAAGATATCTTTCTTTCATGATTTGTATGATCGTTACCTACTTCTGGATAAAACATTTGTATCAAATTTGCACGCTGTATTTGTTCAACGATATTTAATATTTTTGTTTGAATTCTAACTTGAACAGCACGACTCAGGGTGTTAGCTAAACGCGAACTACTAGTGATAACCCACATTGCTAACAAGCAACAATTACAGACATCATCATTCGAAGTGTGAACTCACAACTGCCTTAATACCTTGTCTACGTACGTTAATTCTGGTCCCTTGATAGGGTAATCTTTGTCGTCAGACTAAGTCAAGGGATAACCACGGGTCGTGTGTACACAAGGGCTTAGCAAACTTGTAAGGTTTAACGATTGAAGACCCTAACTTTAGCATACGTAGGTACCTGAAGCGTTATTCTACTTAACAGGGTGGAATGAGTGGCTTAGAGGCATTTCAACTTGGTATTCAGGGTTGGCTATGTGAACACCTTAAATACCAAATGTTTTTTTTTATATGCGCTTTTTAGGGCATGCATGCATAAATGACGCCTTCATTCCCAGAGTGGGTATACAGAGCTATAAAAGTACCAACAACTCTAAAAGACTTCAGCAACAACAGCTACAGAACAACAGTGTTCGCATTGTTGTGTTCCGGTATGGGTAACGCATTTGATGTTTTAGGATCGCAGTCTTGAGATTATAGTCTTGAGAATTCATGGGTCTCAGATTCTACTAACTATCAGGTGGCCTGTGTGCTCGTGTGCCTTCTACTTAAGTACGAGTATCATAAACAAACGCTAAGATATTTACCAGTGTATTAGTGACACTTGCAAGCCCATCGCCTAACAGTACTACAAGCCCTTACTCCCCCTCTGTCCTTTTGCTTTTTAGGGTTCCGAAGTCATACTAAGAACCGTTATAATTTCGCCATGTCCGTCTGTAAGTCCTGTCTCAATGATGATACCTACTAAAAATCATCTAAGATAGCATCAAATAACAAAGTTCGTTCCTACTCGTTGTTTCTGGAGATAGTTTTTTCGTGTTTGTAGTGACGGTGTCGGAGCCCTACCTACACTGTTCCTCCTAAAATCCTTACTAAGAGATTTATAATTTACGCTTATATAAAAACAAAATTATCTTATTGTCCTTTTTTAATTATCATAAAACCTTAAAAATCTGTATTCAAATTTCTTTCTCTCTCTTTATTTAAGAGCCATATTCTTGTCGATGGATTAATCATAAACCGCTTCGGTCCTCCGTTAACTGCATGACTTTCTGGTACGATCCAACCTTAACCTTCTCTTTATCTGTTCAAAGTAATTTCTTCGTGGTCTTCCTCTGCCTCTCTTTCCATATATTTTCTTCTATGATGTTTATGAGGAAAAGATCGTGTCGCAGCAAGTGTCCTATCATTGTTCCTTTTCTACTTTCTATTGTTGCTAGTAAATTACTTGTTCCATTTACTCTATTCAGCACTCGGTCATTACATATTTTTCCTGACCAACTTATGACCTCCATTCTCTCCAACTACTAAAATTTAACCTTGTCAAAATGGACCTAATCGCGTACAAAACTTTGTTATGAACTAAATACAGAACCCTCGATGCGCGAGTCCGACTCGCATATCACCAGTTTTTTTTAATACGTCATAGGTAAAATTAAAATGCTGCGCCATCCCTAGATACAATTATTTTGAGGGATAAAGGGCAAGACGATGACAACATTACTACCCTCCTAAGCAGTATCTCAAATTCAATAACCAAAGCAGTTTTAATTCTCTTCCGTTTGTAATAAGGTTGATATTGCTACAGGAATTTCATCTGAGATACTGCCTTTTGGCATAATAAATAATTAATTGTCATACAAAATTGGTGTTATTACAAATGTTACAATTGTCGTGTTGGTTCCGAACCCTAATTTAGCGAGCTGAATTAGCCAAACTAGCATTTGTAATACATGACGCAGTTATCCTGGTTGATAGTGAGACACTGCCTACGAAGCTAGCGGTCCTACTTTCGATCCCCGGTTTGACCAAACATTTGTGTGATGAGCGCTAGTATTGGTTTTTAAGCAATGGATAGTTTCTATGTATATAAGTATGTATTTCTCTATATAAGTGAGTTTTATCTTTGCCTAGTACGCATAGAAAAAGTCTAAAACTTAGTTTGGGACTAAGTCAATTTGTGTGACATTGCCCCGATATATATTTAAAATTAAAAAAGACATATTATCTGCGAGTGCATTTAGGCCCAATCGATACAGAATCTGGCAACACTTTGCATGTCAATCTAGTTTGCTGAAATAAAAAAACTACTTAACACCAGCATACCAACACCATTTCACTAGCTACAAGATTGCTAAGTCTAAAACAATAACAGAACGTTGAAGTGTATTAAGTTAAGTGGCGGTTTGAATTTAGCCGCCTTACACTTATAAACTGTTTTAAAGTGAAGCTATAACTATTCGACACACGACTGGCCTCGGTTTGTTTGGTATTCACAAGTCCACAACTATTTTGGGGTTGAATGTTTGGGAATGTATCAATGCCGGGGTTTTCTTTGTTCTGTGGCTTCTATTTGGTTTGGTATTTGAAAAAGGCAAGCTAAAGCAAATTGCCCTATCAGGCCTACTGTACCTAGACGTGTAAGGAGTACATAATTGGTACAAATTAATCCTTTCAATGCTTAATTTTACTACATCAATATTTCATTACTTTTGTAAATATTCTGTACCCGTGTGGTTACCGGGTTAGAATAGTGTCACTCCATAGGCCCTAGCCGAGATGCGTTCGCTAACTAGCGATTCGATTCGTTTTGTTTTTAAACCAATCGTGTCACTGGTAGATCACGTCATTCGAAAAGTTACGTGATCTGCCAGTGATGCGATTGGTTTAAAAACAAAACGAATCGAATCGCTAGTTAGCGAACGCATCTCGGCTAGGGCCTTAGGTTTTCCTGTGGATGTCGTAAGAGGCGACTAAGGGAATAAAGGCTTGTAGTACTGTTAGGCGATAAGCTTGCAACCTCTCACTGGTAAACATCTAAACCTGGTTGTACAAAATGTGGTTACAGAATTATTAACAAGTTTTTTTAGAGTTGTTGGTGATTCTGTAACTCTGCCTACCCCACTCTGGGAATGAAGAATTAATGGCTTTAAATTCACAGTTTAAACTCAATTTCGGATGTTTGTGCAGTAATTATGAACGCTCTCGTAGTTACGCTTATCGTTAACAAATAAACCAAGGTTAAAAGTTATAATACAAACGTTTCCGCGACTCCGTCCGCTTAGAAGTCGTTTATCGCTATACCCTCGGGTTTGTCCAATTTAAAGTATAAAGTAGTCTATGTGCTATTTCAGACTTTGATCTATCTCTGTGCCTCTATCCAGATCCGCTTAGCATGGTGTGATTGAGTAACAGACATGAATTGCTTACCACATCTGAGGCTGATTCTCTAAACACAGCGCTGCGTCAATCTCAAAGGTGAAGTTTTATCTGGCAAGTTTAAGAAGTCCCGTAAGCGCGTACAAAGCACATTTTAGCGCGTGCCTTCTCAATAAGGCAGCAGGCAGGTGAGTCGAGTTCAGTGTCGTATAAAGCTTTCGGGACGGGACAGATAAATCTATATAATATGGCAACACTGCACAAAGTAAACCCACCATGTTTGGACTCATTAGGTTCGTCATGATAACTAGTAAATGACTTTGCAAAAAAAGTACAGTTGGCAACAATTCGTCTCCAAAAAAATATATTTTTCACAGAAACTTTAATTAACACGCTTTTTATTAACATTATATATTACGAGTAGCTTTACTTGTAACTAGATACATACATAACATCACGCCTTCATTCCCAGGGTGGTACTCCACAGAAAGCAGAGCTACAGAAATACCAACAACTCTACTTGTTTGCAATTATTTAACCACATTTTGCACAATCAGGCCTAGAAGTTTACTAGTGTACTCGTATTAGTGACAGGTTGCAAGCCCATCGCCTAACAGTACTACAAGCCCTTATTCCCTAAGTCGCCTCTTTCGACATCCACGGGAAGACATGGAGTGGCACTATTCTAACCCGGCAACCACACGGGGCTTGTAAATTTATGAATCTAAAGGTCAAAATTCTTTTTTATTGTGTCTGTTCATGTTTATATACCTACAACTGTTTATTTCTAAATTTTTTATTTAAATTCTTGTAAGTAAATTATTTCATCATAATGACAATGAAAGATGATTACATTGCGGAGTTAATAAGTTTTTACATCATGCGCCATGTAGACAGAAATGTAGGTGACATTTCTGTCATCTTTCATTGTCAGGATGGTGAAATATGGGGCTGGTAGTCACGGATAAAAACACAGACTCACTAAGCAGATTTTATTCGCGTACTTTATCTTACCCTCAAAATATATATTACGACATGAAAGTGAACACAGATTTGAGATTTAATATAACATTTTATTACAGTTCCCGGCAGCAATATCGGGTACGGCGGTGCTTATACCAATGCTGAATTGCTTACAAAGGTATGAAATGTAATATGACGAATAAGCATTTTAAGTTACAAGTTCAAAACCGGGCAAGAGCATGTCGGACCATGCTCAGTGTAGGGTTCCGAAGCCGTCAAGTACTACAAACATAAAAATCAACAAGTAATACCAGTAGCTAATGTTTTATTTAAAGTCATTTGGTGGCGTCTCGGGTGATTTTGGTAGGTATAAACACTTTAATCACCTGTACCTCAAGAACCAATGATGTCTACGTAGTCGTGATAGTTTTCCTTTTAAATTCGTCATATGCGCTTTCATTTAAGATTTTTTTCAGAATTTTAGTATTTGAAGTTGTTTGTTGTTAGGATGTGGGGGGAGTCTAACTAGCGCTTAATAGCTTTATATATACCTTTATCAAAAAAATGAATGATTTAACTATGGTGTAGATAAGAATAAAAAATACATCCCCACGTTACGTAAACGGAAGGTACACTAAAAAAAATGTTTAAAGATTTTTTTTCATCACTTTGTTGGCGTGTCTAATATATTCATGCCAAATAACAGCTTTCTAGTACTAAGAGTCTCTGAGTTAGGCTGCGGACGGACGGACGGACATGGCGAAACTATAAGGGTTCCTAGTTTGACTTCGTAACCCTAAAAAGTATAAAATAAAATGTTTGAAAATAAAACTGACTGCGTTTAAAATGTTACTAACTCAGTCAAACTAGAGCGGGCGTCCCACAATATTTTACTTTAATAAAAGCTGACTTCAGTTGGACTGACCTATTACCATGTTAAAAGAAGATTTTTGCGTTTCCATTCAAAAAGACCCCTGAACGCGTAAAATTTTTATTTTGCCTTACACAGATGCACACGCAAAATACGCCGCTTTTTAGGGTTTCGTAGTCGAACTAGAAAACCTTATAGTTTTGCCATGTCCGTCAGTCCGTCCGCAGCCTAGCGCAGAGACTCTTAGTACTAGAAAGCTGCAATTTGGCATGAATATACATATTAGTCACGCCAACAAAGTGGTACAATAAAATGTAAAATAATATTTTTTTCCCCACATGTAACGTGGGGATGTATTTTTTTCTCATCTACCCTATAGTGTGGGTGTCGTTGGATAGGTCTTTAAAAAATATTGCCGGCCTGTGAAAATAGTTTTCCGATTAAGTAATCCATTTATGAAATATTATCCCTTAAAGCGCAAATTTTTGTTAAGCTCAAGTGTCCCAACCCCTACAGCCAAAACTACAAACACTAAAAATCTAATAAAAAACTTAAATAAAAGAAAATATAATGAATTTTAAAGGTAAACTATCACGACTAAGTAGACATTATTGGTTCTTGAGTTACAGGCGATGAAAGTGGCATCCAAGACGGCACCAATTGACTTTAAATAGAAAATTTGCTATTACTTGTTGATGTTTATGTTTGTAGTACTTAACGGCTTCGGAACCCTACACTGAGCATGGTTCGACATGCTCGTGCCCGATTGTTTGCTTGAAGATTAATAACATGTACGAGTATACACAGGGTTAAGCGTGTAAGAAGGATAATTCGATTACAAGATCCCAAAAGAAATTGAATCTGAATGGGCGCATCTTAATAAGTTAAGATAAGATAGGCAGAGGTCAAATAAGGCCACTTTGATTAACTAAAAGCACTTTTGATCCGTAAGAGAATAACACCGATAAGAGCTCGACCTCAAAAGCCGCAAACGTCCAATTTGTTCAAAAATAGTCTCTCCAAGGAGCCTCGGGCACTCACCGGTGGGGTTAAATAGAAGAGAAATCTCACAAATTAATTGGTTCCGTTCCCCTTTGAGGCGGCTGAGTAACAAAATTATACAGTCTCATCGCGATAGAAACAAAATATATCTATTCCGAATATTACAACGCGGAGCCACGAAAACAAGCTATTAATAAATTGACACGCGTCTTCGTAGGCTTAGAATGAGTTTACCTACTCCCTCTATTTGAATCCCTTAGGGAATTAATTTCCAAAAATCCCTTCTTAGTGCATTACAGTTAAGAATCTCCACTAAACTGGCATTTTTTTGGAAAAGCAGCGTTACAGGTTTTCATACATTTTTTTTACACCGTGCGATTTCAAAATTGCCGAAAGATAAACTCATATTCCTAAGATTGAAATGAAAAAAAAAAAAAACTGCTAATAAATTATTAGTTTTGTTATAAGCGTCTGAAAGCAAATTTATTCATACATACATACATAACATCATGCCGTCAATCCCAGAGTGGGGTAGGCACAGCGACAGAAATACCAACAACTCTAAAAAGACTTATTGGTCATTCTGTAACCACATTATGCATAAACAGGCCAAGAGGTTTATCAATATATTAGTGACAGGTTGCAAGCTCATCGCCCAAATTTATTCATCTTTCTTTTACAGTAAATTAAATGGAAGAATTTTTATAACTGCTGTCGTGGTATTGAAAATAGAGAAACAAAGTACAACATTTTTAAAATATTGTTTAGTTGAGAACTTGAGATTGTAACTTTTTTAATGCGAGTTTTACTAACATGATTTAAGATATTTTGAACACACCTGAGATAAACTATCCTGCTTTGTAAAGTTGGCTACTATCTCCTGGACACCGTGAATAGACCTTTTTTTTAAATGATAAGGGGAAGGCACACGAGCTCTCAGGCCACCTGATGGTAAGTGGAATCTGAGACCCAAGACTGAAGATTAGTATTGCAATCGTAAAACCTCAAATGCATTGCCAACCCTGAGGACTAAGATGGAATGCCTCTATGCTAGTAATTTCACACAACAATGCGAACACTACTGCTTGGAGGTTCTCAACTAAACTAGCTGTTTCCCACGACTCCGTCCGCGTAGGAGTCGTTTATCGCTATTCCCTCAGGAACCGTAATTTTTTTCTGGATTAAAAGTATCCCATGTCCTAAAAGCTTAAGAAACAGACAAACAGACAGAAAGACAGAGTTACTTCAAATTTATTTAATACTAGATGCGTGGAACGACTTACTGATGGTTGTGAGTTGTAAAGGTTTATTTTTAATACCTAATTCCAAGCAACGGTTGGGTAATTAGGAAATAATTACTTGTTTTCAATACGGGGAAGTTGCCTCGAACCGTACCCTTACCACGAGTTGCAATAGGGAACATAGTACATTTATCTCTCTTACGCTCTCTGGGAAGTGCTATGAAAGAGGAGAATAACTGTATTCGCGAAACAATTATCGTGTTATTTTTTCATAAGATAATATGAAGCTTTAAAAAGTATTTCAAACCCCCTGCAAAAACACTCGATACAAAATCGATGACAGAGTTGACGTCACAGCTGTTGTTCCATGTTTAAAATATTGTTTTCAGAAATTACTATGTTTAACCCAATATCATCATGTAATTTAAATGAGGATGCCGCAAAAAGCAATCTAAACCTTAAAAGAAGTTATAAAATTTTAACAAGTTTTGATTCTATATTTTTAATAAACGGGTCAATATTTAGTGAATTGCGTTTTATATGTATTTTTAAAATTTTCTTCCAAATCGTATTAATGAAACTCAATTCTGTTTTTCATGTTTTTTTTTTCCCTCACAGTACTGAAGTAGATTGAAAGGGACAGAGCTTTAAAATCTCTAGCGAGTATCGTAACAGTAACTCATGGTAAGGGTAACTGAACAGGTGATGCCAGTTAGGGAAATGTTAAACTTTGGAGTTACCTTGCGAAGGCGGCTCGATTTAGCAACAAGCATGTAATACTCGTTTTACACGAAGATAGTTGTAATACAAATAAAGACCCAAAAATTTTAATTCTCAAGACTATAATCTCAAGACAGCAATCCTAAGACCTCAAATGCGTTTACAACCCTGAGGACTAAGATGGAATGCTTAATGGATGAGATGGTGGTACCGCAGTGATCCGGACGGACCCTGCACAGGGTTCTTACCAACAATGAAATTCTTAATAACTTGTCTGGCTTTAATATTATTAATTTATCTGAAAATGCGTTCGTTAATTTGTATTGTCCTATTTGCATTTATTTATGATAACTTCTTGTTAAATATAACAAGCAACAAGATATAAATGAAAAACCTTGCGTTAGCAATAGATTACTTTGTTTTTGTCGCATCTTTAGAATTATAGTGACCTATAATCCAAATATTCGGAATTTCGATTTAGGTCTCTATAGTACTAAATTTATGACTCGAAATCGAAAGATGAAAATGTTTGAATTAGGTCACTATAATTCTAAAAGTGCGTTGTGTGCACATAATTTTTACAATAATTATAGTATGTAAGTACCTACGTAAAGTATAACACTACAAGAACATTACTAAAACAATTTTTTGTGTGTATTGTTTGTGTGTATGTAAAACTGTTTATTGCACAAACGGAAGATGACATCATTTGATTATTTTTGTAAATTCATAAGAGGTTTTACCTGTTTTTGTATTACAATATAAATACATATTCTCTATAGTCTATACTATAAAAATAAAATAAACGTCTATTTTTTTGTTTTTAATAATGTCTTGAATCTTGTCAAGGTGTATTTCACCAATGTCAACTTACTTATAGACACTTCCAAGGACTTATATAAGTCCATTGATACACACACGAGGACAATTATTGTTCGGTTAAAGTGTATTTGCTTTGGTAGACTAAACAGAAGCACATGGGGTAAGCGGGAGCCTGCCGTTTGTCGAAATTATTTTTCGTCAAATGTATTATTTTCATTTCCCAAAAACATCTTTTGGGCAAACGCATTTTTTTCCGGAACTGTAAATAATTCAGGACCATCGTGTAAGAACCGTATAGGTTAGGGTAGGTTAGTTTTATAATAGATCGGGGGTCTATCACCTGCAGTAAGAGGTCCTGAGCTGGAACGCCCCTGCTGTGTTACGTGTGCGTACCAGCGGAGTAGGTGAGGGAGCTAGTAAAGTTCCCCGCCCTCAGGTGAGTCGACAGGGTACTCGCTATTGGGGGGCTACGTTTTGGCGCTATAGCGGTCCCGTAGCCTCCTCTTAAAGCGCTAGGTGGAACGCCCCGGGGGTTTTAGTCTGTGCAAGCCGGACATAACCCAAATGGGTATGCAAAGGCATTTCGCTGGGACAAAAAAAAAATATCTGAAATATTTACAGTTAAGGAAAAAAAGCGTTTGCCCAAATGATGTTTTTAGGAAATGATACATTTGACGAAAAATAATTTGGCCAAACGGCAGAGATCAGGGGTTAGCGCTTCTGTCAATATAAATGTAAAACGCTTGTTTCGCGGCCAGAAAGACCTAATCCGCCCAACTCCCTGCGAATAAGTTTATTCTATTTCGAAAATTTCATTATTCCCATTCTTCATTGACTCAAGAAGACGGACAGCATGGCGTCACCTAGATTGCAGCCCCAATCGAATTAAGTTAATTAAAGGTAATTAAATTAATAACCTTTGACGTCTGTTGACGTTGTTTTGAAATGGTTTTGAGATAATATTCAAAGGCGAGGTTAAGATTTTATAACCAGAGGTTATAAGCGATTTTCGATACGTTAATAATAGTGCTTAGTGTTTGTTTGCCGGGTTAGAATAGTGCCACTCCATGTCTTCCCGTGGATGTCGTAAGTAAAAGAATAAAGGCTTCTAAGTAGATACTGTTAGGCGATGGGCTTGCAGCCTGTCACTAATACACTGGTCTGATCTGAGCCTGATTGTGCAAAATGTGGTTACAAAATTATTAAGAAGTCTTTAGAGATGTTGGTGTTTCCAACACATCCAACGATACCCCACACTATAGGGAAGACGAGAAAAAAAATGCATCCCCACGATACGTATAGGGGAGGTAAAAAAATGTTTTTTACATTTTATTATACCACTTTGTTGTCGTGACTAATACATATTCATGCCAAATTACAGCTTTCTAGTACTAAGAGTCTCTGCGCTAGGCTGCGGACGGACATGGCGAAACTTTAAGGATTACATAACCCAAAAAAAAAACAATATTCATAAACCTAGCTAATACCCATACCGATTGAATAAAGCCTCTCGTTAAAAAAGGCCCCTTTATTTACTCTAAATTAGTTTGTTTATTGTTGTCTAGTAGTTATCCCTATTAGGGGCTAGGGACTAGTTTGCCTTTATACGTTCCGATTCTGTGAATTTTGTGTTTGGATGTCTGTTTTGTTAAATAAAGTTTTTGCATACATACATACTTATGTATTTATGTAAATGAAAACTTAGTCTTGCTCTAACTTAGAATCAAGCCTACGCTAATATTACATTCTTCTGCGATATTAATTATGCTATGTATAATAATAAGCCTAGATCATCAAACGTATTAAAACTTATAAACAAGTTAAAGAAGTGTAAAACTCAATAACTAGGCCTATATTCTACAGTCTTTGACCTGTAATGGTTTTATTTTTAACTCGGCCTCCATTACTGTCAAATAAATAAGAGCTATCAAAACGTTGACAATCGATAACCCGTCGAAATCAATAAAAAATCTCAGCTCAGGGCCTCTATTCAACTGCGTTATAACGATATCGTATTTGACGTGTTTCCGTGTTGTCAACGTTTTGATAACTCTTATGTCATTTACAATAATGGCGACTGTGACATAAACGATTCTTAAACGTGTCAAACACGATATCGTTTTAACGCACCTGAATTTAGAATCACCAAATGACAATTGTAAAATTGTTGAGCAACCGGCAATGGACAGTTTACCGAAAGTCCGTAATTCGTGGGCCAACCTCGTCCCCAACATTACAACTTTTCTTCTAAAAAGGACGAACTGTGAAAAGGTTTACTTTATTTAATTAATCATTTAAAGGCATTCGACGAGAACCGCAGGGGAGACAACAAGAGTACTTTGAAGTATTTAAAAGGTTACGACATTGCTGATCTGGCAACGTCATTTGTTGTTATTAGGGCTAGGTCTTTAAGATAATGAAACTCCGATACGAAAATATATGAAAACAGGGTACAATGATGAGGATGGGTACGAAGACATCTTGCTGTTTTCACAATTAATTCCCATATAGGTAAAAAGGAACCTTAAGAGCGTAAATATGTCCTTGTTTAATTGTCTGTCTGGCGTTGCGTGAAAACTATAATAACTGAGTTTCATAGGAACTTAACCGTTTTAGGATTCCATATTCAAAGGGTACCGAACGGGACCCTATTACTAAGCTTTTGTTGTCCTTCCATCCGTTAATCATCCGTCCGTTCGAACACAACAGATATTCGATTGAATTTTCTATCAGAATTTTTGTAACGGCAGATTTCCTAACAAAATCACTACATAGTATAAAACAAAGTCACTTCCCACTGTCTGTCTGTCCCTATGTATGCTTTAGGTTTTTAAAACTACGCAAAGGACTTTGATGTGGTTTTTTTAATAGATAGACTGATTAAAGAGAAAGGTTTATATGTATAATACTGTAACCCAGAACGACGTGAGGGGCGGGTCGATCGTTATTTAAAGAAATAAGAGACATCAAAAAAAAACATCTTTACGCAACGTTTTTTTGTTTTATTCTATTGTCAAAGAAAAAAAAAAATGTGAGTAAGTATAGCTCTAACCATAAAGAAAAATAACAAAACATAATAAAAATATAAACCCGTCTCACAATGGAACGGTTTTTTGACATTAAACCACGTTTCAAGGACATTCAAATCGTGTTACTTACATCACAGTAACACAGTAGTTTATCTTCAAACAAAGGTATATTGCTTGGCTTGCATGTGTGCGTTTCTAGAACGTACGCGCCACGAGCAACCACAATAAACTCAATCGAGGGACTGAGCCGGTTTAGTCGGGTTCGTGCCATCGCGTCCTTTGGCTGCGTGTGTAAAGTTTCGATTGACGCTCATCGAAACCTAGCACCTAACGGCAATAGGTAACCGAATTTCGTAAAGGGCCGAAGATAACCTACATTTTTATTTATAGATCGACGGTCCCTAGTAACAAAGTCGGATCTGCATTTTTGCCATTTTCGTTTTATTACAGTAAAGTAATTTTAAAAGTGTCTTTTTTCATATCACATTTAAATTTTTATATTTTTCTATTTATTTTCTAAGATATTCAAGGTAAAAATGTCGGATGTTAGTAAAGCTTCCATTTTATATAGTCGGTTGTGACGTTGCGACATTGTTCGCGGGGAACGGAGGTGGAGCGACGCCTCGGAACTGCCAGTTACCACTATGTTACACGGAGGAGACGACGATTTGCACGCAACATCAAAAAAAATGTTTAACTGCGGTTTATACTCTACAATGGCAAGCAATAGGTCAAAAAGGATCTTGCGAACGGCTTAAGTTGCAAACCTGAATTCCACGCCGTGGAAGAAGGAAAATCTTAACATTTAAATTCCAATCGCAACGATCGTTCAAGGAGTTACTTGGTAAAATAATTGTTCTACGTACCGAGTTCGTATTTTTTTTTAATAATTACTGATTGACTTATAACAAAGTGTATAATTTGGTTTAAAAAAGTGGCTTTCTTTACTTTGGTTTCATTATTGGGTATCTCCAAATAACACTGTCAGATGTGGAAGTTACGACATTTTTGATTATAAATTTATTGGTGTTTTATGTCAGATGTGGCACATCCGACATTTTTGCTTGGAAACTATATTGTTCCTAATGTTGGTAGTGGTAGTTATGACTATATTAATTGCATGATAATACGTTTAATACGTCGTAAGTAGTACATCCAACTTTTTTAATTGGACGCTTCGTTGCTGCGTCAATGTCGTAAGAGTAACATACCACAGTTTTGATTGTATGTTGGATTTTTTTTTGGTTGTAAGTGACACAACCAACAGTTTTATTAGTAGGTACGTTGTCTTATAAATGTAGTAAGTGCATTAACCGATGCAGTTTGATTGTTAAGAAGAAAAGTAAATCATTCTTGTATGTATATCACAATAAAATGTTTGTTTGTTTGACAAGTGTAGGCTAAACATAAATTTTAAATTAAATTTACAGAAAATTAACCAACCAATTAGGAGTATTTTTTGATTAGATTCAGAACATGCTTTTATAATAATTTTAAAAATATTATTTGTTACTTGTTTAAAGTAACCGTGAAAAAGCTATTCTGAAACACAAGGAGGAAGAGTTTATTCAATTACAAGATTTATTGGGCGATGTTTTTAATAACGAAAATTAAGTTTCCGTGCCAGATGAAGATGAATTGGATAATTTTATAACACGGACTTTTTTTCTAAATGCGACACACCAGGAAATCGTCCACGTCCAGAGCCAGAAGACTAACTATGATTTCGGGGTTAATTTCACCAAGTGATGGTAACCAGACCGCAGTGGTGTGATAAAATTTAGAATTATTGATAGAAAAATCACCCCAAATGTCTTCAGATAATAATATAAGCACCATTATTCAATCACATCTTAACAAAAGTTCTTAACAGTCGTTTGTCGGATGGCCAAAAGGTGCGCGCCTTCAATGGGTGGGTGATGCCACTGCTCACTTACTAACACACAACACACACACACACAAACACACACACACACACGTGTGTTTTTGGCACACTAAGGTGGACTCAGACTCAGCTGAATGCCCTGGATAGAAGGGTCCGTCTACTGTTTAAATCACAACGCATGGAGCACCGACGTTCAGTTCGTCTTTTTATGCGATTATACAACCCGCGGAAGTGTGGAGGTTGAGGCATTTCGAATGCTAAGAATCTCAGGGAAGCTGTGAGCTGTGGAATCTCAGGGATTATTTCCCTGGCAATGAGTATGGGATGCATCGTCATGTGGTTTCAGTAGACAGAAGCCTTTCGCCTCTCTCGTTGGCAAACGAGAACTGGCGCAAATCAACGGTGCTTAGCACTGAAAACCGCAAGAACGTATAGAAGAGTAAGGATTTGCATAAGCGCTTCTACAGGGCCTGACGTAGACTTTTTAGAGTCCGCGAACTGGCTACGATTTGGAAAAACCAAAGATTTTGTCTGTGCAATTGCTGACGAGGTCATAATGACAAACAACTACCGGAAATATATATTCTGAAGTTCAGTACCGTCGAAATTTGTCGAGCGTGCCGTCGTCCTGGTGATTCCCTCAAACATTATCATCTCCGGTTGTTCTCATTTTGCCAACGGCGAATACTTGCACACACATAACCTCGTAGCGAGGATAACTTGCTCTTCAATATGGTCATGTTGAGTCCGAAGTACCGTGCTATAAGTACACACCAGCGCCAGTTCTCGAATATGGTCGTGCTACGTTCTATTGGGATCGATCTGTCATCACGGACAGGACTATTGTCGCCAATTTTATTTTTGTTAATGTTATTCCTTGTTTTAAGTTTTTATGCTCTTAAGTTATCTTGCTGGGCGCCTTAGCTGACGCTGTAAGTCCGCAAGAAATTGTTTAAATAAATAAACCAAAAACGTATTGACAGAGCAATGTCAACATCGGGCAGTGCTCGTCGAGGTCTCGATCTGGCTGACAAAGACAAGCTCAGCATGAACCTTGATTTGGCTCACGAGGTGACTGCTATGTGGGATGTTGACTCGACGATCATTGTCCCGATAGTTGTTTCGGCGAAAGGTCTTATAGCGAAGAGACCAACACCTTAAGATACTCTCACTAGATGGTTGGATCAAGGGCCACAGAAAGCAGTACTCCTCGACACGGCACGTTTAGTGAAGAGGTTTTCTCTCTCTGCAGCCCTAACCACCGGTAGATTGAGCCCGGCCCCGCTGCCGGCGGTTTCGTAGGTAAGGTTTTTTTTTCATTAGTATTGTTTTTTTACTTTTATATCTTACTATTTATTGTAAAAAACGTAACCTACTGATTTAAAATAAATATCCAGAATTATTATAATAAGTCAGAAATCTTTTAGTGTAATAAATTAATAAAACAATGCTTATTTCATCTGGAAGTTAAATTTAAATCGTAATGGCTAATAGGTATTTATTATAGTACAGTCAAGGGTAAAAATAAATATACCCGCACAAAGTCCCAGAAGTATGCATACGTTAACTTTATTGCTGAAATAATAAGATCTGTGTACGTATTTTTGAGACAAATATCGGTGCCCTTGACTGTACTGTCAGATCTGTCATGGTAGTTGTTTTAAATTTGATTTTACAAAGTAGAATTTAAGTGATCACACATAGTTACCACAAAAAAATATTCACTATGCCCGTGTAAAAATGTCGCTTGTGACACAACCGACAAGTTATACGGTCACTATGTCCATTTCAAAATGTCATTTGTGACACAACCGACAATTTATACAGTTTGAAACCCCAACAAAACTGTCGTATGTGTCACTTCTGTCAAATTTTGCTCATGATGTTCCGGTTAAGAATGTAACATATCACGTTTCAACAGCTTCCAAAAAGAAAAACATGTATATTTTTATGCGTAATTCACAGTAACCTATCAATATATATTCTCGCCAAATTTCATGTCAATATTACATAAAATGTCCATAATATAGACAAAAACGTCTTAGATTGATCGTACTGAAAAGTAACAGTTTTGCAGATCCGACTTTGTTGGTAGGGACCGTCGAGATAATATACATTTAAATAAACATTTTTATTTCCCCCGTGTGGTTGCCGGGTTAGATTAGTGCCACTCCATATCTTCCCTTGGATGTCGTAAGGCGACTAAAGGTATAAGAGCTTGTAGTACTGTTAGGCGATGGGCTTGCAACTTGTCACTAATACACTGGTACACATCATGGCCTGATTGTGTAAAATATGGTTACAGAATTATAAACAAGTCTTTTTAGAGTTGTTGGTATTTCTGGTAGCTCTGCCTATCCCATTCTGGTAATGAAGGCGTGATGTTATGTGTGTATGTCTATGTATAGTTTTCTTACACACACAACGTGTGGATGATATCCCTCACGATCGACTACGCGTTAATACGTCTGCGCGGAATTTCGTCTGCGATCCTAGGCGTCGTAGATTACTCAGTCATAATATGTTAAGGTCGCTTTATATATTTATCGAAAGGTCATCGACAAATACCGATTAAATAACAAGTCTAACAAAAAGTAAGTTTTTAAAACTCGACTACATGTTTTGATAATGACATCTATATTATGTTACTTTGACGACCCGTTGACCTAGTTGGGAGTGAACATGCCTCCGAAGCCAGCGGTCCCGGGTTCAAATCCCGGTAAGGGCAGATATTTGTGTGATGAGCACGAGTATTTGTTCCTGAGTCTTGGATGTTTACCTATGTATTTAAGTACTTATTTCTCTATCTAAGTATATTTATCGTTGTCTAGTACCTACCCATAGTACAAGCATAGAGCTTAGTTTGGGACTAGTTCAATTGGGTAAAAACATACGGCTATATTAACTCGATGTTTTGAGGCGGACACCCAACCTCATTTCTGAAGCTTTATTTTACTTTGTCACTGGTATTGTTATCGCTTTGTTTTTGACTCGGTCGCCATTACTATTAAGTAAACAAGAGTGATCATTACTTTGACAAAACGATAACATGTTAAAAGCAATATTGTTTTACTGAGTAGAGTCCCGAGATATGCTGTTGTGGTTATTTAACTTCGCAAGTTGATTTTTTTTAAGGTTCCCGATATATAATCTACGATTATCCTATTCTACAAAGTGTCTCTGACTATGGGGCTTTAAATGTAGGTATCGATTCTACTTCCAATTTTTTTTGTTCTACGACTTTGAAAATAATTAAGTTTAAAGGAAGTTATAAGTGATCTAATTTTTAAACTTTACTTGTAAAATCAGTGATATTATTTATTTTGTATAAAAAGTAATAAGAAATAAAGTTTTTTTTTAAGTTTTACAACAAAAAGAGTTCCATTCGAGGAGTAGAATCAATACCTACACTTAAAGCTTACTGTTTTATTTTTAGTTTTAAACACATAATACGTATTTTGTGAGTTTGCTTCTATCGGATTGGTAATCTTCGGAAATACGGAATCTATTCGAAAAATTATTTCACTATTGAAAGGTATTTTTTTCCGGATGGACAGAGGCGGAATAAATCAAAGCAAATTGGGGGCGGTATGCTAGTCTTTGGTAGTTAACTTTAATTAACCATTCATCTAGCATTCATATTTTTTGATGGTACGTAACCCTTAGCGCGAGAGTCTCGCTCGTATTTGACCAGTTTTTTATATGATGGTTAATGGATTATGGCCAATGGAATGCGATCTTGAGATTTCAAATCCGTTGGCAACGCTCAGGACGCAACAGTAGTGATTAAAGTCCAGGGTGCGTCATCGCCACTATCATCAGAATTCTCATCATGATAATAAGCCACAAGTTTAAGACTTCTTGGTCTTCGTTGGCAGCGAGTTTTCCTTTTAAGATTGCAGTCTTATGATGTCAGTCTTGAGATTGCACTCTTGAAATTATTTTTAGGTCTCAGAGTCCACTTGCCATAAGGTGACCTGTGTGCCTGTTTGCTATCAGAACAATGCCTAAAAAGGTTTTGATTGTGTTAGATATTCACTACAATACCGTTTATTTAAAAATGCGAATAACCAATCTCCCAAATCTTTTTTCGATTATATAGACTTTCCGCTTTTTCCTAAATTAGAATAAGTGACCGACTCATTGACTTCTAATCAATCCTAATTTAATAAGAATGAACGAATTTCGAGTTTAAAAGGAATATTAAAGGGAGGCAATAATTCAAAAATTGAATTTATTTAATGGAGTTTTAAGATTCGGTAGCGTTGAATATTTTAAATTGCTTAAAACGATTGTCTTTTTTTTAAATGTTATTGTCAGAGACCGGATTATTATCAAACATATTAAAATATTTTTTTAAAACTTAAACTTCACGTTGTTTCTGTTTTGAATGTAATTGAATCGGCTGTAATGGCCATTCATGCCTGCTTCCAATCTTGTTTATAAATTACTATACAGTTTTCTCTCGCGACTTTGTCCTATCACTATTTTTATGGAAACTGTTTGTTTTCGGGGATGAAAATAACCTTGTAACCTTCCAGGCTAAAAAAATTCATATATCGCACACTAAGTTTTACAATGAACGGTTGAGGCGTTTGAAACCGTACTCAAACAAATACACGATTCTGTATTAAAAATACGACCAAAAACCTACTCAAAATTGAGAAAACACGACAAGACAAGGCTTTACAGCGAATACGCCAGTGTTAGCTATATATTATTATACTGGTTAAAGTCTGTACTTAGATTAGAAACGACATTGTACAATAATTTTAGTATTATATAATAAGTTAAAGAAAAGAAGTGTTATTAAAGAAGTTTTACGCAAGCAAAGTCGCGAAAGAGCGCTAGTAGCTAAATTCGTTGAAACATCGAAAATATTTACTTTCCTCGGAAACACCATCTATTAGGAGATGAGAAAATGGCGCATTGTTCGTTTACCGTTTACAGAAAAAGGAAAATTGAACCAATACCCTTTGTCTTGAAGTCTGATGATATTTTCTGTGTTATTACACGGGATCGTGTCGGTATTTTTCTCCTTCGAACACTTGAAGAACTAGTTCAAATGTTTTCATGGTACTGTACGCCTTTTTAGGTCTTAATGGTTGGTAATAGAAAGTAAAATTATCTGAGTTTCAACATTCAAGACTCAGAAACAATATTCGCGCTTGTTACACCAATATTTGTCCATACTAGAAATTAGACCCAGGATTGCACGCTTCGTAGGTAGGGTAACACGTCTTCAAAGCTAGTTACTTAAAGTCTCGAGAAAAAATATTGTTTTTTATTAATGTAGTTTAGTTTTGATTTCTCATTTTACCCGACTGCGGCAAAGCCCAATAGGAGGGTTATGTTTTATGTCCGACTATGTTCCCTTGTAGAGGCTGGATGGATGAGCCGATTTCAATAAGCGATGTGTCGTTAGATTCCTCTTAACGTCGCAAGTGACACTGGATACTTACATTAAAACAAAAACAAAACGAAAGGCAGTCAGTTTTTAAAAACTTCCTTTTTGTTAGACTTGTTATCGTTTAAAGGCCTCATAATAGGACAAGCTTAGTTTGGGACTAGGTCAATTTGTGTAAGAATGTTTCCTGATATTTATTAGTATTTAATTTAATATTTAACTTACAATAGAAAAGCACAAGTTATTATTATTTTTTACATGTTGTTACCAATCAAATAATAATTATTAAACTGTTTATCGCTATTCCCTCGGAAACCGTCTAATTTTACGGGATATAAGTATTCCCCCGTGTGGTTGCCGGGTTAGAATAGTGCCACTTCCATGTCTTCCCGTGGATGTCGTAAGAGGCGACTAAGGGAATAAGGGCTTGTAGTAGATGCTGTTAGGCGATGGGCTTGCAACCTGTCACTAATTCACTGGTAAACATCTTAGCCTGACTATGCAAAATGTGGTTACAGAATTATCGACAAGTTTAGAGTTGTGGGTATTCTGTTGCTCTGCCTACCCCACTCTGGAAATAAAGGCGTGACGTCATGTATGTATGTATGTAAGTATTCCATGCCCTTCCCTAGGACCTTAGTTATCTCCATACCAAATTTCATCGACATTGATTCAGCGCTTTCGCATTAAAATTTATAAGATAGATGACAATAGAAAACCATGCCAAACTGCTCGTAGTAATTTATTTACCTATCGGGGGCATCGTATAATAATGACTTGGTTGTTTCCGGTTTCAAATTAGATTGAAATCGATTCGGCCGATCGAGTATTACTCATTCTTTGAGATTGGCCATTACGTCGGGGAAAGATTGAAAGTATGTTATTCTTTGCACCCTTGCTAACTTATTTTCAACGCACGAGGGCGCGCCCCGTCACTCAAATTTACATTGAACGGTTGTTTTAATGTACAGTAAGTAATAAAGTGGGGCAAAACTTCCTGGATAGGAATTATATTACATCAAAATCAACTACCGCATGTATGAAAGATCACTTGAGAAGCCTAAGCTCTTGACCGATTTGGCTGATTTTGCTTGGTGTCGTTGTGTTTGTGATCATTACAAGGTTTGAATTAAAAAAATACCTGGGCAACGTTACGCCGGGCACAAACAGCTTATATACCTGGTTTCAAAACACGAATTTTATAAGCTTAAAATCATCCTAGGGTTTCATCTGTAAACCAAAGTTTACAGTGAAGTTTAGAGTGGTGGACCCTGTGCAGGGTCCGTCCGGTTCGCTACCACCATCTTATCCATTTACCACCCGCTAAGCAACAGTGTTCGCATTGTTGTGTTTCGGTGTGGGGATAAGACAACCGGTGAAATTACTAGCATAGAGGTATTGCATCTTAGTCCTCAGGGTTGGCTACGCACTTGAGGTCTTAGGATTGTAGTCTTGAAAATTCAAATGTCTATGGGTTTCAGATTCCAATTACCATTAGGTAACTGAGTGCTCGTGTGCCTTCTCCTTAACATAAAAAAAGTCAAAAACGTCATCCAGAATTTTTATAAGAAAAATCTGGTAACTTACATAACACCTTGCAAGAAACACGTGAAATACATTTACGTCCTCAATAAACGCGCGGGAAACTCCACGTTTCTTCCCTCACCCTTTTCAGGATGACTAAATATTACGCCTCGAATATTTCACGCCGAACGAACATTACAATGGTTCACCGGATTAGATCCAAACAACAAAGGCTTGGCTGAATAATTGATTAGTGAAAACTTTGCGATACATCTAGACCGATAATAACCATCAATCACTTCACATTGTTGGTACAGGTTTTAGGTATATGAACAAATAGACCCAACAGAAACAGGCCCTGCAGCAACAAATTGAAATGATTGATACATGATTGCCTATGACTTTAATCGTGGCTGTTATGTGTCGTGCATGAGGTTGATGCATTCATCCTCTCCCTTGACGAAGGGTCAGTTGTATGTTTATTTACACCGGTGCACATGTGCCTCACACGCTGCCACGAGACAAGATTTTGACATAGGCTCGGGACTTAATTCATCTATTCCATGTTACAACGTAAAAATTAAGTGTTAAAATTTGAAAAAAAGTGTGTTTTGTGTTGCTTAAGTGATTTTGTCACTAAGCAACTTAATCCTCGGCGGTGGCTTTCAGTTTAATAATTTCATTAACATATTTGACACAAGTTCCCGTTGCAGCATGTGGGCCCCACTGGCGTTCCATGGTCTCTGCCTATCCCATTGAGAAATAGGCGTGAAGGTATGTGTATGTTATGGTATTGTTTTTAACTTGGGCGTCATTACTGTCCAATGAATAAAAGCTATCGTTATTGGCAATACAACAACGTCAAAAGTAATATGGTGATACCAAGTTAAAAATAATTTTTGTAATATTCCCAATAAATGGTTAGGTTAGGTTAGCCTTGTTTATAAACATGATTGAGTTGTGAAGGAGAAAGAAGCCCATAAACTTTCATATAATTATATCACTTTATTAAAGGTACAAATAGATCTATACTTTATACTATAAATTTAAAAGTAAATGTCTGTTTGTTACGCTTTCACAAATAAACGGCTGAACTGGTTTTGATGAAGGTTGGTATTGAGATAGTTTCGAGTCCCGTTGAAGACATAGGGTACATTTTTCACGAAAATTTTGATGGTTCCTGAGGGAGTCGTGGAAAAGAGTTATATTCAATAAAAACATTTCAATAGACATAACGGCAAGTGACGATCAATAAATTACCATTCTTATTTCAGTAGCTTCTTATGAAACTTCCGCTTTCAAGCGTACTTGCTTGGCGTTTAGCTAACGATTAGTGGTTGGCATGTTGTCGACGTTCCAGGAACTTCTAGAAGTTGTATTGCCACGCAAAGGGTAATTAATGGTTGCGGTACAAGTAACGTGACCGGCGGTAGTGCAATTTAGTGTCGTAAGTTAGACAACATAGGGTGCCTTTGAGCTTGGGGATTTAAAAGTAGGTACGTATCAATTCTACTTCTCAAATGGAACTCATTTTGTAAGAACTTTAAAAACTAGGTGCTCGTAAATTCTCAGTTTGAAAGGTTCATGACAAATTTTTCATTCAATACACGACGTCCGTTTGTGTATACAACAAAATAAAAGAGGTTCAAGTACCGCCCATGTGATATCCGACCATTTTGAAAAGAAAAGTTTAATCACGTTTAATAACGCATTAAAAATTAGTTTAATTTCAAAATCTATAGAACAAAAAAAATGAATTTTAAGAGTAAAATCGATACTTACATTTAATGCCCCGAGCACATAAATGTATACAAAATGGCTTAAAAAACTATTTCGAAAGTGGTATTGTTATTTTATATTCAGGTCTTCATTTTAATATAACAGGTTCAATTAAATCAACTATCTTATTTCGCGTGTGACTGAAAACTTTTTCACTTCTCACAGTCTAAAATGTCTAATAATATCCATGTATAGGCGGACTAAAGTGACATTTTACTCTCTAGGGACTAAAGTATTTATACTGATGAAGGTAGTTAATAAAATAAGTTTTAGCATGGACACTGTGTATGATTGACGATCCTAACGACAGCGCAAAAAAGGACCCTGTTGCAAACTATTAAAAAAAAAAACGAATGAAATGCTAACCTGTATGTTTTACGAGTTTTTACACATTTTTTTCCAAAATTTTCAAACAATTATATCAAAGACGTATCAAGAGTACTGGAGATAAAATTTACTTAGTCAAACTATACTGAGAAACAAAATAAACAAACATTGATTGTAAAACAATGATTCTGCTAGAAAGTTCTCACAGCATAAAAATAAATCTTTCAATTTGGGTCGCATACATTGTTTCACTCCGAAACGTATCAAGAAATGTTTATGTCCCAATATGTATGCAAAATTTCCATCTCAACACTTCGCTCTTGAAAATGAAATACAAACTTATGCACATACAATTTTGTGAACGAATGCAACTGTGCTGTGGTTCACTTAATTGAATTCCTATATTGAAATTTCATAATGACGAACGTTTCTACATTCATTTCGTTAATTTCGTGAATGTAATGTTAATTTTGGTAATGGAGAAATGGAGAATTTAATGGGATAATTCAGCTGATACTCGTATGTAACTGAGTACCTAGAGCAGGCCTGCCAAGTTTCTGTCAATAAAAAGGAAATGACTAATGGAGTCATATATCGCAGTCCCTTTCATTATTTGTAACATGTCAGCCTCATGTTCCCAATGTGGTCACCGGGTTAGAATAGTGCCACTCCATATCTTCCCGTGGAAGTGACTACGGGAATAAGGGCGTATAGTACTGTTAGACGATGGGCTTGCAACCTGTCACTAATACACTGGTTAACAACTTAGCCTACTTGTGCAAGATGTGGTTACAGAGTTATCAACAGGTATTTATAGAGTTGTTGTTATTTATATAGCTCTGCCTACCCCACTCTAGGAGTGAGGGCGTGGTGTTTTGTCTGTAAAAAGATATTGACGATAAAGAATCTTCACGCTTCACGCACACTGTCGCAAGGATTTTTTAAACGAGCAAATTCTGCAGATGCAAAAACAGCTGACGTGTCTATTTTCTATCGCCTCGCGATGTGCGGAGTTGACACAGCGGTCGACGCGATCTGTCATCAGCCTACGTCAATCCTATACAAAAAATAAAGTTTTTCGAAAAGATATAACTTAGCGTTGTGTATTTTGACTAGGCCTTCTGATTTGAAAGTTGTTTAAGTAAATTTTATTAGGTCACACTATAGAAGTATGTTTCACGGACAACCATCGGTTAGCTTTGGACTATTTAAGAAGGATGGGAGCATTAATAGGTTTATAAACGAAATAATATGGGTTGATAACTGTTGATGAAACTATGGCGTCTGACTGGCCAATGCTTATAACTTGCTGGTTAAAACGGCAGACGGTGACTTGCCAACTCAATGGAATAGGCCTTCCAAAATAGTTGCATATTCCAGAGGGACTGGGGAAGAGGTGCTTTTGGACTTTAAACGACCATAATGTGGCCACTCGCCACTTATGCAACACATCCTCCCTTCGAGCATATAGCTCTTGCGACTACGGTCATAAGGCAGAGGTGAGGGTCTGTTCCTTCTCATCGTACACTTAAGCCAGCCGGTGAAGGCAAGCGTGAGAGGAAGATCTGAACCTTCCATCGGGAGCACTCAAGACCATTGTGTGTGTGGAGAGTAGTCTCCAACATTGTAATTATTGTTCAAGTTGTTTATTAGCTCACGTTTATAAGACAAAGATTTAACAAATTTCCAGTTTAACCAAATTTCCTTGTAAACTGGAAATTTCCATAATAATCTTTATGTGCAGTAAGTATCACATGAAATTCCACGCGCGAGCTCGACGCTCATAACTTTAATGGCATTGCGCGTCTCTGATTTAAAGATCTATATAAATTTAGCCCTTTTATGCTGCGTTTACATTTAGTACGCATGACAGTAGCTTACATGATAAAAATGTTATTTGACAATCTTTTTGGTCTGGGACTGGGCGAGAACCACAAATGTAAACCCGAGGGGCTATTGTCTAACGCACTCGCAATCGCAACCGGCTTCAAAATGGAGCAATTGTTTTCATATTGTATGCAGACTAGCGTTCGATTTTCAAAATGAAAACGATCGTGATTGCGAGTGCGTTAGACAATAAGCCCTCCGGTATATGTTAATAATAAATAATTCACGGGACAATCTTACACAAATTGACCTAGTCCGACACTAAGCTCTAGGCTTGTACTATGAGTACTAGACAACGATAAACATACTTAGATAGAGAAATAAATACTTAAATACATAGAAAACATCCAAGACTCAGGAATAAATACTCGTGCTCATCACACAAATATCTGCCCTTACCGGGATTTGAACCCGGGACCGCCGGCTTTGGAGGCAGGGTCACTCCCAACTAGGCCAACGTGTTGTCAAAATACCGGTATCAATGCAATAATATTGTATCTAAGAGCTGATCTGGTGATGGAGTCAGAAGGTGGCGACAGGATCTCCGCTATACTCAACGTAGACCCGCCATGTTGGGACTCATTAGTTTGGTCTTGACAAGCAGATAAAAAAAAAAAGATTTTTCCAAAAGCTTGTCCCAAAAACAAAAATAGACAGGAACTTAAATACCTTTGTAATGACAAAAATCTGTCATGTCGTGTCTGACTGACAGTCAACGAACAGTTTAAACCACTGGACTTAAGGACTTGGAATTTGGAAGGATTATTTCTTGGGTACTCTAGGGTTGCACTATGAAATGTGAAGTTATGTATGCGTATGTATGTATATACATATACATAACTTCACGCCTTCATTCCCAAAGAGGGGTAGGCAGAGCTAAAGAAATACCAACAACTCTAAAAAGGCTTGTTTATAATTCTGGAGCCACGTTATGCACTATCAGGCCAAAAAGTTTACTAGTGTATTAGTGACAAGTTGCAAGCCCATAGCTTAACAGCGACAAGCCCTTATGAAACACTAATAATATTTAGAAATCTACGGTTAACGAAAAGAAAAATGATCTTTAAAAAAAAAATACTGTACAAAGACTCGGGTGTCCGAATTCGAAATATATTGTAGAACTAGCGAATCCTTCTAATCACTGGACTTAATAAAAGTTACTGTACACCAAATCGTCACTTTTCACCAGTCACTCTCGGGTTAAAGTGAAATTTTTGAGATTTGTTTTCTTTAAGAAGTTACTATTTAAATAGTGGATGAAGTATTAACCTTTAAACTAAAGTTACGCTGCGCGCTTGCAGTATAGTATTTTTCCTACTCCTGTACTTTTATCTGTCATTTATATAGTCACGAACACTAATATAAGAATATAAATAATATGTCCGCAGAACATTCCGTGGAAAAGTCTATCTAGTCTATTCCCCTTAACAGCACTTGTGCTTTTTTGAGCCAAAACGACATGCCTAGCTGCCAAAGCTTACACCTAGGTTAATTTGACCAATCAAAATACTTCACCAAATTAATTCACCAATCACAATACACATTGACTGTCAATCGGAACGTTAGGTTATTTTTGGTATGTAAACTCTTTTACTAATTTAACTCTTTAAAAATATGGTATCAACCAACCAGAATGCAGCTATATTAAAATCGACCAATCAGGTAAAAGAACTCATTTCTTAAATCATTAGGTGTTTTTAGTCCCTATTTCACAAGTTAAATCGATTGTACAACTTTTTTTTTTTAATATAAAACCTGGCAAGTGCACATCAATTAAAAAACAAAGTTAACTATAGACACATATTTTGTCGTTTTCGAATGTTTCCCGCTCGTTTGTTGTTCTGTGCTTCGTTTGTTCGTACTCTAACCTAGGTATATTAATAAAATTTTGTTGATTTAATTTTGCATTTTATTTAAAACCAAGTCGTAGAAAAAGTATTGTATGCAACGGTGTATAACTAAGTCAAAAAATACTCGTGGCGGCGTCTTGCTTTACGATGTTCGCCTGCAACTCACATCGTAACCACACCACTCGTCTTTTTTGACCTCTCTTATACAACTGTTGCATAAACTACTATTTCACAATCGTGTTATAATAGAGAGATTTTTAGTCGAGTACTGTATTGCTGAGTGGCCTAAGTAAGGTACGAGATTAAAAAGTTTGGTTATGACAGTATAGTGAACAATACTTTTTTTACCAGTTCATTAAAATTAGTAATTTAAATCATTAATTTGAGTACTATATTGTCTAGTTCTACTATCCGACTTCTTTTACACAAGATAATTGAAATAGTTATTTCTTGAGGAGTTAAAGATGTTTCGTCACTGTCACTACTCATTTTCTTAGTTTATATTTTAACTTTTTAAGCTTAAGGTCTGATTTTTATTTCCACAGAAAAAAAGTAAACTTCTTAGCTTTGAAAAGAAAAGTTATCACACCGGCGTCCGTAATGTTGCAGTACTGTGCCAAGCTAAAAATACTAGCCAATCACAAAGCGTAGTTTTTTTTTATGCCCTGGATAGAGCAGCAAGTTTAAGTAGATTTTAGATAGATGACGCGATGCTGCTACGTTCCAAAACGCCATAGGTACCTACATTGGCAATTTTGTACCGCATCGAGTCTCCTTAAACAAGGGCACATATTATTTAAATACGAAGTTCTATTTTCAAATTTTTTTCGGTAGTCTAGAGCGTATCGAAATAGTTATTTCGGTTGTTTCGGAAGTAACATCGACTATTCAACGATGAAAAGAGTGACGTTACAGTATTCTCTATGAAATCTTAATACACAGATTTTAATCGACGAGTACAAAAACGTTATTAAGAGTTAGGTAGTTAACACTTTCCAAGCTACTTTGTGCCTGCTACCAAATTGAAAATACATATACATACTTTAATGGTAATATGCTCTAAAAGGACAATAATTCTACTCTCCTAAGCCAATAAGCAGTATCTCAAATTAAATAGCCAAAGCAGATTCAAACATATCCTGTGGGTAATAAGGTTGTAATTGCTATTGGAGTTTTATTTGAGGTACTGCCATTTAAGTTAGCAGGGCAGAATTATCTATAGATAAAAAAACTGGGCAAGAGCTTGTCGGACCATGCTTAGGGTTCTACCAACACAAAACACTAAGAGTATGAAAAACAATCTATTTAAAGTTATTTGGTGCTTCCTTAGATGATTTGTAGTAAATATAAATACTTTAGCCGCTTGTATCTCAGGAACCAATAAAGTTTACTTAGTCGTGACAAATATTCCTTTAGATTTTGGCTGTTGCGAGGAAGGGTAATGGTCAATAGTATCTAATTAAGATTTTTAGATATTATTATGTTGTATAAATAAGGTAACATTTGCATGCCTATAATTATGGTTAAACATGTGAACCTTCCATAAACTGAAACACTATTTTATTGTAAGTACCAAGTTTAATAGCAATTAAATGATTATAAAATTACACGTATTTCTCGATTTACTTGTGAGAACCGGTATTTTTCAGGACTTTACAACTTTGTTGGTGTAACTTATTTTGTATAATTGTGCCAAATTACAGCTTTATAGTACCAAGTACTGAGTATAGCCGCGGGCAGACGGACAGACGGACATGGCGAAACTACAAAGGTTCCCTGTTGACTACGGAATCCTGAAAATGAGTTGTTTAAGACAATCACTTAACTGCTTACATACATACATAATGCCACGCCTTCATTCCCAAAGTGGGGTAGACAGAGCTACAAAAATACCAGGAACTCTAAAAAACTTGTTGATAATTATGTAACCACATTTTGCACAATCAGGCTAAGATGTTTACCAGTGTATTACTTAACTGCTTAACTGGTAATTATTAGACCTGTCAGTTTATCTTTTATAACAAACGCCGAAGAACCACCCAAGCCGCAAATTATTTAGCAAACGAAAGCCGCACTCAGGAGTTTATACTGTGGGCGTAAGCTGTTAAAAGTTTGTTCCAAATAAGAATTAGATTAAAACTAACGATATTACATTATTATATCAGTCCTTGTCATACCTTTTTGTGAACGTTGACTGACAGGGGACCGAAACTGTGGCCCTCTTTAATGTTGTTACAGTTTAGAACAGAACCGGCGCAACTCGCACTAGAAATTCTCATCGCGGTGATTTTAAACAAGTGACATTATGATTCAAATTTGAATGGGATTACTTTTTATTTAGGCTTATTTAGATCGGTGGCAGGCGTAATAGCAAATGAAAATTTGAATTGAATTATGCGAGATTGGAGGATTGAGTGAAAACTGTTTTTCAATAATCGATTAAGGTCAGAATTGTATGTTGGATTAAATGTAATTTTATGAGCTTCCATTACTTATTATTACAACATTGTTTTTTTTTAGATAAATCCCAATTACCGCTATTTTGCACAATGATCTATTTTTTCCTACCTAACCTAGTTTAACTTTAGAATTTCAAATATTTTGTATCTTCTATAAACAGTTAAATAAGATTGTATGTTTAAATTACCTAATTAATTAAGCTATTAACCGTTATTATTTTAATTAAGAGTAAAAAAATGTGATGTGGTAATCTTTTTATAATGAAAATTTTAAAAGTTAGCTGTTTTGGGTTTTCTTCACATAACATAAACAACTAAAGAGATTTGAGAAAATGTCCAATTCTAGGATAACCTTTTTTTTATGACATTCATAAGGCACACGAGCCCACATTCCACCTGATGGTAAGTGGGATCTGTGACCCATAGACATTTGCATTCACAAAACTATAATCTTAAGCCTGTAATCCTAAGACTGCAAATGCTTTGCCAATCCTGAGAACTAAAATGGAATGCCTCTATGCTAGTAATTTCACCGGTTGTCTTATCCCCACACCAGAACATAACAATGCGAAAACTGCTGCTTGGCGATAGGTCACAAGATAAGATGGTGGTGGCAATCCAGATGGACCTTGCACAAGGGCCTCTATTCTACTGCGTTATAACGATATCGCGTTTAACGTGTTTTAGAATCGTTTATGTCACAGTCGCCATTTTTGTAAATTACATAAGAGTTATCAAAACATTGACAATATGTAATCACGTCAAAGACGATATCGTTATTACCATGTAGAATCCCAGCCCAGGTCCTACAACCACTAGGTAGCTATAAAAACAATTTCCATGTATACAAAGTCACGTTCAAACGCTAGTGGACGGTTGTTCCAGTTTTGCCCACGGGCAGTAACTGGCTCCATTACTAAACCACCAGTAAATAAGCATCGCTCATTAAATAGGCAGGCGACGACACGAATTTATCTAACTGCCTGCGAGCAGCGAGAAACTAATGAGTTCGAAGTAATGCCAATGTTACGCTGGGGCTATTCTAGTCGACAAAACCATGTTGCTTTTAACATACAATAAGCGTATTTTTAACATTACGATAGCTTTAGTTCGAAGTCCCATGGTCACCATGTACCAATGAGCTTTTCTAACTTACCCGATGTTCTTACAGTGAAGAAAAAACATAATCAGGAAACCTGCACATTCGAACAGATGAGTGTGTAATAAAATAATTATACAATATTACGGGTTTTAAAACAAATTTTCTATTAAGGTATCCATTCTTGAAAAATTAATATTAACACTAAAATTTTTTTTAGTGTTAAGTGGTCCTCCCGCCTACAGCCTAAACTACAAATTCTAAAAATCTGATAAAATCTGAATCACGACTAAGTATACATCATTGGTTCTTGAGATACAGGCGATTAAAGTGTTTATACCTACTAAAATCATCTTTTGGCACCAATTGACTTTAAATAGAATAATAGTGATTACTTGTTGATTTTTATGTTTGTAGTACTTAACGGCTTCGGAACCCTACACTGAGCATGGTCCAACATGCTCTTGCCCGGCTTTATCGCGTAGAATCTCAGCTCAAAGGAGTTCTTGAACTGTCAGCAAGTATGCTCGTAGATTATCTTTGTGCGTGTCGCTAACTTTTGCTCTACCTTTCAACGGTCTCTTTTTGTAGTTTTATAATGTGTGTCACCGTTGGTCTGCCTGATTGTCTGTCTCTCCGTATGTTAAGGCTATTTTACTCTGACACTACGATGATCATAATTATGGAATTTTAAAATGATGTATTTTATCGTTATTTTCGAACGAGCAAAGAAACATCCCAGTGTTTTTGGCGAGATATTCCGGCACCGCCGGTTAAAAACAGGTTTGCGTAAGTAATGTGGTTATTCATCTCGTTTAAAGGGTTTTAGGGATCGGTCGCGGGATTTCCGTTATGTAACGGTGGATGTTACAGCGTAATAGGAAATGTTACACGTTTTAATTTAGGCAAGGTAAGGAAAGTGGAAATTTAAATGGTATTTTTTTACGAGCGTTGTTAGACAATATCAGGGAGTGTATGCTTGTTTGGTACAAGCCATGTCGACTTGTTACCAAAATTACATTGGACCTCTCATTGAACTTCAGTAAAACTACGTTGTCTTTATGGTATTGTATCAACTCGGCCGCCATTAATGTCAAGTAAATAAGAGCTATTAACACGTTGATAATTCGGAAACAAAACAAATGCCCTTACTGAGGCTCCACAGACCTAGACATGTTATTGTACCAACTCAAAAGCAATTTAGTTTAACTGAGTCAACAACAATCAATATGATATCAAAGCAAGCTGGTCTTATACGCTTTTTAAAATGATACATATATACATACATAATGTCACGCCTTCATTCCTAGAGTGGGGCAGAGCTACAGAATTACCAACAACTCGAAAAAAAACTTGTTGATAATTCTGTTACCACATTACACAATCAAGCTAAGATGTTTACCAGTGTATTAGTGACAGGTTGCCAGCGCATTGCTAAACAATACTACAAGTCTTTATTCCCCCAGTCGCCTCCTGCGACATTTACGGGAAGACACCGAGTGGAACCACTCTAACCCAGCAACTACACAGATAAAAAAACATGATGACACCACTTATTAAAAAAACCGGGTAAGAGCATGTCAGACCATACTCAGTGTAGGGTTCTGAAGCTGTTAAGTACTACAAACACTTTAATCGCCTGTATCTCAAGAACCAATGATGTCTAATTGGTCGTGATAGTTTTCCTTTAAAATTCGTTATATATTCCCTCATTTAAGATTTTTTTCTGATTTTTAGTATTTGTACTTTTGACTTTGGGGGGGGGGGGGGGGACGACGACGACACTTGAGTGTAACAAAAATTAGCGCTTTAAAGCTTAATATTTCATAAACGGATTACTTAATCGAAAAACTGTTTTCACAAATCCAAATATTTTTAAAAGGCCAATCCAATGACACCCCATACTATAGGGTAGATGAGAAAAAAATACATCCCCAAGTTACGTGTAGGGGAGGTACCCTAAAAAAATATTTTTTTTTACTTTTTATTGTACCACTTTGTTTGCGTGACTAATATGCATGTTCATGCCAAATTACAGCTTTCGTGTACTAAGAGTCTCTGCGCTAGGCTGCGGACGGACGGACGGACATGGCGAAACTATGAGGGTTCCTAGTTTGACTACGGAACCCTAAAAAACTATTAACATGTCATTTTATGTATGACGAACCCTCACGCCGATACGCAAGCGTCTTATAAGCATGGATGCGTGTCAATGCTACAGGCGCTCGATCCACCGTAAAATTTAATTTCGTTCCTAAAAAGCATTCAATTATGTCGAAGTATTGGCAAATTTGTTGGTGGTGCAAAAAATAATTTATTCAAGAGGGTGTAACGCTAAACCTGTTTAAATACAAAAAATAGGCGTAGCTATTGGATTCGGTTATTATACAATGTTATAAAACATTAATACGACAATATTAAAACATGCTGTCGAGTTTTCAAGGCTTTATGTTATGCTTTATTATAGTAAATTAAATACAAGCTTTGTATCTATAGCTTGTAATTAATTTAATATTATATTTTTTTATTGTTGTATTTTAAATCATATATGGATGAGAATGGACACGGTAAAATCGATATTGCCTTTTATTGCGAATTGGTCTATGAATTTGAGGGGTATCTATCATCGGAACATAGTTCATAAAAAGTATCATTTCCGCGAATTTAATTTTATCGAACGCTATTTTCTGCTAAACCATAATGTTTACAGGGTATCTTAAACATGTAACGTAACCTAAACAACGCAATTAATGTTTAAGTTACCCTGAAAACATCATGGTTACAGCAAAAAATAGCGCTCGTTGAAATGAAATTCGATGAAGTGTGATGAGTTACACAATGTGAGAGGTATAATGCCACAAACCACAGAAATACAAACGTTAAACTTATAACACCGCCTTTTTGCGTTGGGGATTAAAAATAAATAATTCTTATACTTTTTAGGATTCCATGTTCAAACGGCGTAAAAAGAACCCGTAAGCCACGTAATTTGGGGCAAGTTAAGAGCTATATATCGCACCGATCGCGCCCATTTCGCGGCTTTAGGACTCCGAAACAATTTGTATTCGCACGTTGTTTATGATTATGACCTTGTAACAGAACAGGAATCTTCCTGTATGTAAGTAATACGTATAAAATTACAAGTAGTATTTTTGTATGTGAACCAGCATCAGATTGACAAATGTCACTGACTAACTTTGGTGGTAGGACTTTGGGTAGGGACTGCCGGATTGCTACCATCACCTATTGATCTTTATCGCCAAGAACAGTGTATAAATTGACTTTTTTTTTTAAAAGGTTTTTGTATAAACACATGCTAAAATATAGAGGTTTGTCTCAGAAGCATTTTTTTCTTTTTAGGGTTCCGTAAACAAATGGCAAAAAACGGAACCCTTATAGATTCGTCATGACTGTCTGTCTGTCCGTCCGTATGTCACAGTCACTTTTTCCGAAACTATAAGAACTACACTGTTGAAACTTGGTAAGTAGATGTATTCTGTGAACCGCATTAAGATTTTCACACAAAAATAGAAAAAAAAAACATAAATTTTGATTTCCCCATACTTAGACCTGAAACTCTATTTTTTTTTCATCAAACCCATATGTGTAGGGTATCTATGGATAGGTCTTCAAAAATGATATTGAGGTTAGTATCATATTTTTTTTCTAAACTGAACAGTTTGCGCGAGAGACACTTCCAAAGTGTTGAAATGTGTGTCCCCCCCCCCTGTAACTTCTAAAATAGGAGAATGATAGAACTAAAAAAATATATGATGTACATTACCATGCAAACTTCCACCGAAAATTGGTTTGAACGAGATCTAGTAAGTAGTTTTTTTTAATACGTCACAAAAACATTGATCAAAGCTACAACGAACTTTTATATTATGTTACTTGCTGCTACGGAACCCTTCATGGGCGAGTCCGACTCGCACTTGGCCGCTTTTTTATTATTATTTACTAAAAAATATACTGTGTTTGAATAGGGATGTGTGACGTAAATAAACCGGTCAAATGCGAATTGGACTCGCGCACGAAGGGTTCCGTACCTGTTTTATAAGAATAAAACATTATTATAACACTATTTTTATAACCTCTGTCTCTACCGGCAAAAAAAACACGTTACTTGTATGCGACCCCTTTAAATATTTATTTTATTTTAATTTAATTATATATTAATAAACTGAATAAAATACTAAATGTTCTGTAAATATTTCAAGCGTTGCTGTTATAAATATCAAGCAAAAAACGGCAAAAAACACGTTGTATGAGAGCCCCCCACTTAAATATTTCAATTGTTCTGTTTTTAGTATTTGATGTTCATACATCGTTATCGCGGGAGCAAATACAATTTGACAGTACTCAAAGATTATGACAAGTAGGCAATAACAGAAGCGACAAAAATACAAAGTTGACAATTTTAAATACTGAGTATCATCATCCTCAATTATAAAAATGAAAAACGGGTTTTAAAACCTTTTATGAATCATACACTAAGCATCTACAGTAACAGGATTTAAAGATCGAAGGTATCGTAATTCTGCATGGTCACGGGGTCTGTATGTTAAATCGATTGCAAGATTTGAAGCTAACAGCCACTAACAAACAAATATACGCGGTGAAGCTAAATAAATCCGTTTAAAACAAAAAAAAACATTGCTGGCTAATTATGATTTTTTTCTTTGACCAACTATGTCTATCCAGAGAAAACGTCGTGTAAGATATGAAGAACTTCTCAGAGGTTTAAAATGTGTAGGCATAATATTCCTTTTTACCAAACAAATCTGTTATATGTGTTCTGTAACAGATATGTTTTTGCTCCCGCGATAACGATGTACAGTCAAGGGCAAAAATATGTATACACTTTAGTACCATGTCTATTTAACGTCATGTTTAAGCTGTCATATGAAATTGTGACAGCGATTAAAGCGGCAAGATACTAAAGTGTATACATATTTTTGCCCTTGACTGTATGTTGATGTTTAAGCGGCAACAGAAATACATCATTTGTGTTTTTTTTACCGTCTAGCTATCACGTGAGATACAGCCTGGTGACAGACGGACAGACAGACGGACAGACAGACGTACAGTGGAGTTTTAGTTATAGGGCCCATTTTTACCCTTTGGGTACGGAACCCCAAAAAACGTGTATTTTTTGTTAGCTGTAATTGCACATAGGAACACAGACAAAGGCACTCCGAACTTATATTTCCTTTCTTTTTGGTTAGGGGTGAAAAACGGATGCTATCGTGCGAATTAATTTAAATTTGTCGCAACCTAGCAGACCACCCGTGGCGGTAAACCTTTAAAACACCGAAAACATCGAGATTACATTAAAATACTTGTAATAGGTACTCGAGATAAAATCTGCAAAGGATTGTTTAATGAGATTATAAAATAGGTCAAATGATACGAGTGAGTTAACCGAGTTAGAGAGAGTTTTACAGTATACTTTTGACTGTGATTGCAAAAACGTTGTCGAAATTTTCAGTTTGGACTCAACAGTTTACAACCAACTGTACTAAAATAACGAGTAAAAACCAGATTCTATGTGTTTGCGCATTATCTCACATAACTTTTTAAGTCTTATCATCGGAAGTCCGAAAATATTTCACATTTTACATAATAATGAACACTCTTCAAAATAAATATCTAATACCATTTTACAACACAACACTCTACATCATTATTAATCATAATAATCATACAACCATCTGGTAAATAAGGTTAGGTTAGGTTAAGTTTGTTTTATACAGTGTTATTACAGGTCATACACTGTATACGTCCAAAAATCAGAACGGTTTTAGTAAAATTTACTTTAGGAGTTGCAATGATTATGAGTAACAAATTATGAACAAAAAAAATAGAGGAAAATATGATGAGTGATTATTATGAATACGAATCGGTAGTAAAAGAAAAAATAGGAATAAAAATATTATGTGAGTCAATATGGACCCGTTTTAAGTATATTAAAAAACATAATAATATACAGCCATCACGTCAAATACAGTATAGAAATGCCTTATTGTCAGTGGCTTAGTGTCAGTGGTGTGTGGTTTTGTGTTTTGGTGTTTTGGCTGACTGGCTAATTGAGTTTCGCTTAGCAAAAACAGCTGGCTTTAGGGACTTGAAACTTGGGGGATTAATCCTTGGATGTCCTAAGGGTGTACTGAAAAAGGATTTTTGCAAATTGATCCCCTAATCCTTACTAATATTATAAATGTGACAGCGTGGATGTTTGTTACGCTTTCACTCAAAAACTACTTGACGAATCATCATGAAACTTTGTACACATATTCTGGGAGATACTAGAAGTAACATAGGATACTTTTTTTATTAAAAAAAAAATATATTTTTCACAAAATAAAAAAATAAATGTCAAGAAAAAAAAAATGCAGCGGGCGAAGCTGGCGGGTCGCTAGTTTAAAATAAGTGAGAGGCAGGAAACTAATTATATGCAAACGAAGTAGCGGGGTTTCTTAATCTTATTATAATAATATGTATAAGTATACACTAACTTTTTTGACTGTACAGCGGAGATCATTTTCTCTACGACTACATAATCAAATGTGCTCTTAGATACTACAATATTGCATTACCATGTTTAGCTTACGGGAACACGTATCACACTGTCTTGCAGAATAAAAAATTAACATACTCAATATAATCTTTTAGAAAATGTAATTTTATACCGTTGATCTAACTCTATCCTGGACTGGGTCCAAGGGGCCAAAGCATTACAATTACTCGAGAGGATAAATCAAATTATCCTATTGAACCGAATGTATACTCATAACAGGGCATTGTGTCCGATCAAATCATTTATCGCTCCGCATATGAAAGACGAATTGCTGCAGATTTTGGTATACAATGAACGACGTAACTCGATGATACTAGTTATGGAAGAAAATTGCTTTGTTTAAAGAAAGAATAACTCTGAATGAGTTCTTAAAATATGTTAAATAAATAACCTTTGAAGTATTTCCGTATTGTCAACGTTTTTATAGCTCTTATTTACTTGACAGTAATGGCGGCCGAGTTAAAAACAATACCATAAAACGTCAAAGATGCGATTTTTGTTTTTACCGTGTAGAATTTCAGCCCTGATTTGTATAATGGTTTAACCCTTAATTTGGCAGTGTGCACCACAGTATACATACCATAAAGTAGGGCTGGTTCGAAATCAAATAGGGTTTGAATTCACGACTTTTTTTAATTTTTGCCAATTTAAGGGTTAATATTATTATGGTGTTGCCAATAAAGTTATCGATAATTTCTTTTGTTTTTATGTTTTTTTTCACTATAAATGTTTGGCATTTAGCAAAGGCTGAACATATATTTCTTTGCTGTTAGATTCAAATTCCCACTTAGTAAAATCTCCCGCGAGGTTTTTTAGTATTAGTATATGCAACACCGGAACTGTCCCACTTGAACGAGTCCCAAAACGAACAAACACTTACACTCTCGCATTTATAATAATAATAATAATAATAATAATAATAATATCACGGGATAATACCTATTAATTTGTGCAATAATGCTGACTTCGTACTGTACCTAAATTCCACATGTTTAATGGTTTGATTTAATTTGAAGGCTAACACTTTACCTGATTCACCTGTAACCTCCCTCAGTCTTAAGTTAATAATCGAGCCCTATGACCTTTCATGACGTCGAACCTTAACCTTCATCCCGAATAACCCAATCTCCATACCTCTGTGTATCCACCAAGTTTATTCACACAAAATGAATAGTAATGATCTCCTGCTAACAGCCGGAGCGATTACCTTCTAATTATAATTAACAATGTATGCAAACTATATTAACACATTACATGCCCGTAATTTCACTAAGTATAGAAATTGGGCTCACTTTACATGGAAGATAGTGTAGCCTGGCACTGGAAGTTAGGCCTGAATGTTACATAATAGGTACTTGGAATTCGGGTGAGTGATGTGCTTCGGTTAGCTTGTGTTTTCAAAGTGCTAGGGAGGTAATATGACATTTTAGCGATCATTTTAACCGACTTAAAAAATGAGGTTCTTAGTTTAAACTGTATGTATGTATGTTTGTCAGCAATTATCTTGCGTTTGGCTGAACCGACTTTGATACAGTTTTGAGAAACGTATTTGTTACATTCTTAAGAAAAGGTTTTGGTATTGTAAGCGACTTCAAAAATAGCATTTTATCATTAAAAGCGGTTTTTTTGTTTTTGAAATAATTTATTTAATTAGTGATACAGTTACATATAAAAATATTTTATAACTGAGTATAGATGCTATGAGTTTAAAGTTTATGTTATGACTCGATACGATGTTATTAAAAAGTTTTTCTCATCCAGTAACAATGATGTTTTAAAAAGGTTTGTTTAAAATAGTTCTATAAACCGTGCACATTAGTATTTTATTGCGCAAAGTCATTACAATTATTTATTGTAAAAGCATCTTTTACAATAAGCGGATATCTTTTTACCACCGGCTTGATGACAGTATTAAAAAAATCATCTCATGTTTCTTACAAGGGTTAAAAAGTTGAAATTAATCATAATACATTTTTTTTTTTTTTTTTTTTAAATTTATTTAGAACACATACAGTCATATACGAATGCGATATAGAAGTACTTTGTACTAAACAATATGAGTATCAAAAAGACCTGGAGGTTCATTAATGAATACACATAATAAAAAAATGCGCATGTTTAAATTTACAATAGAAGTGAAATGAAGTGAAGAAACACTAAAGATGACAATATAAGATACTGGTGAACAAAAAATATATTAGGATACTAACACAACTTACATTTTAATAACCTTTTAAGGCTAGTAAGAGAAACACGGAAAGGATCAATGTAACGCAGATGTTTATTATAATATCTAGGAACTCGTCTGAAAAAGGTATGTCGAGAGTAATTTGTGCGGGCAAAGCGCACATGAAATAAAGGTCTAGGACGCAAAGGGTGGTGCGGAACACTGAAGTTAACTTTTTCCAAAAGATTTGGACACTGAATAACACCTTTGAAAAGCTTAAACATAAACATAACGTCTAAATAAATACGGCGATCATTAAGGGAAGAAATATCAAAATGCTTTGCAGCTAACGCGGAGTTTTCGGAATAAATACCTGTTCTATAACCAAGTGATTTTAAGAAAATATTTCGGATTCTCTCTAATCGGTCAACGTGGACTTGGTACTGCGGCATCCATATTACAGAACCAAACTCAAGGACACTTCTAACAAAAGATGTAAATAGCAACTTATAGGTTTCAGGTCGCTTAAAAGGCTGACCCACCCGAAGCAGCATTCCTATTTTTTTATAAGCACGCTTACAAATATTATCTATATGAGTATTAAAGTTTAATTGTGAGTCCAAGGTGACGCCTAAATCCCTAATGGAAGAAACACGTTCTAAATTATTACTTGATATGGTATAATTAAAAAGAATTGGATCATGTTTACGAGTGAAGCTAATAACAAAACATTTGTCAGTATTTAGGAAAAGATGGTTATTAGAACAGTATTGGTAGAAATTATCCAAGTCTTGTTGCAATAATTGGCAGTCTGCTTGCGAAGCTATAGATTTATAAATTTTTGTGTCATCTGCGTAAATGAGGTGCTCTGAGGATCGGAAGCAAGTTGCCATGTCGTTCACATTCAAGATAAAAAGAAGTGGGCCAAGGTTTGACCCTTGTGGTACTCCAGATGGAACGGGAAGAAAACGGGAAGTATAACCCTTCAGAGCAACAGCCTGGCTTCGGTTGGTTAGATACGATTTTATCCATCTGAGGAGGTCACCGTGTATACCGAGTTTAAGAAGTTTCATTATTAAGGTATTGTGGTTAATTTTATCAAAACATTTCGAGAAATCGGTATACACGGCATCCACCTGGCAACCAGAAGCAATCCTATTGATGACAAAATCAGTAAAGGTGAGAAGATTTGTGTCAACACTCCGACCTCGACAGAAACCATGTTGATTCGGCGATATATGCTGGTGAATAGAAGCAAAAATCTTATTACAGACAATCTTCTCAAATATCTTACCAAAAATGTTAAGCTTACTAATAGGTCTATAATTAGTCACTGAGTGGGCATCACCAGTTTTGTAGATAGGTGTAATGAGAGCTTTTTTCCACGTATCGGGGAAATAACCAGAGCACAGTGACTTTTTAAAAATTAGAGTTATTTTAAACAGCAAAGAGTGAAATTCCCTTAGTCAGCTCCCGAGCTAAGCGTATTGATTAGCAGAAAGTACAAGTTTTGTTGAAATTAATTATAATTGTATATAAATTTAAGCAGCGCTCGGTCTCCCAGGTACTAATTGTTTTATGTTATCATCGACCCACTACGAGTGTAAACACAGAATTCACTATAGTTAAATTTGGTAGTATTTTATACTAGGTATATTATTATTATTAACACGTTCACGGACACAGCACCATTCTCAAAATTGCATCATATGCCACAAATTATTCTCATACAACATTTTCTACGGCTATGGACGAACTATCATAGACGAACTAGCATAATGTTTAACACATTTAACAATGTGTCAAACATTATGCCACCGTATGACGGAAAATATGTATGTAATTTCATACATTAAAATCTTATCGAATGTGGCAGCTCGTCCACGGCCGTTACGTCCACAGCCGTTATGTGTCATAACACGCGTCGTTCCCCTTTCAGGGTAGTGCATGAGGTTGAGTTTGCCCTAAAGTTTTTTGCTGTGGCACTAGCGGCTTGTGTTAAAGCCTAAAATGGCACAGGTGACCGTGCTTCCTATAAATTCTATGGGGAATAGCCGGCCGTGCACGGAGTTCCGTTTTTGGTGTAATTAGAAACACCGGCCACAGCCGGAGTGCCATATCACGAGGGTCTTAGTTTACGTCTGTCGACGTATTGTCCGTGGACGGAATAATTTGTATTCATTGAATGTGGGTATTTAGTGTTGACTTTTATTATTAATAACAATTAATGCTTTTTTCTTTACTGACCTCGTTATTATTGTTGTTTATTGCATGTTATTATGACGATCTTTAATGGAGATATTCCTATGTAAAATGACATTATTATATAAATAAAATTTATATTACACGTATTTTTCAAGATATTTTACAATTTATTTCAAATTTTAAGTTCTGATGATATAATTTGTAATTTGACATTCTGTGCAATTTATACTGTGACTTTGTATTGGGAAATAAAATTTGAATTTATTTTTACTAATACCAAATAACTCAAAAAAACGAAACTCCAATTTAACCAATGTCATCTATCAATTAACACGTTGATAATAAATTTATTAGCCTAAGGCTAACCTACCATAAATCAGGTTAGTTTTACCGCCACCAAGAGATACAATATTTTAGGACCAGGGTGATAAATTACTTTTTGGCCACCGGAGCGCGAAATGGGCTTTTAATTGCAACTATAAGTTATGGGACGGTTATTAATTTACCCTGTTATGAATCTTCGGCTACGGCCGTAAAACAATATGAGGCGATAAGGTACCGTAATGACATTAAACATGTCCATTTATCTAAGAGGCTTGAGTGATACTAAAGAGACTTGACAGAATTGCGTGGAGCTGACCCCATCTGCTTCTGTTTAGTCCACACGAGAAAATACTCTTTGGACTTATTTTTATAATAAGTTCATATTGATTGCCTAAAACTCAACATTGGCGACATTCTAGTCGAAACAAGGAGAGAAAAACATTAATTAAATTAAAAAAAATAAAGAAGCCTATGTTTCGATTGAAAAATTTATGGATTTGACGTAAGTAAGCCACCGAGATAGTTCCATGCTAACGATTGTCGAATGCAACTTGTCTAGCCGCCAGATTCTAATGGGTGGACGATATAGCTTAGTTTTTAGGGAAACACTAAATGTTAGCTCAGGAATAAAAAGGAGAAAATTTTCTTTTCTAGATTTGTATAAATATATACCTACTTAGTAAGTTAAATGTAAATGTACCACAAACAATGTGAAAATGACAGCGTCAACTTACGAGAAAGAAATAACCCATACGTGTGCTAACTCGGGGCACGTCCTAGGGATTTGATATCGATAAAATAAAGTGTCGATGTATGCATTTTTATTTATTACAAACCTCTGCTACTCTTAGGATAAAAAGTCCAGTGTCATATTCAATATCGTTCACGATTCTGTAAACGGGTTTTAGTCATTTTAAATATTTGAGAGCCCGTGTGGTTGCCGGGTTAGAATAGTGCCACTCCATGACTTCCCGTGGATATCGTAAGAGGTGACTAAAGAAATAAAGGCTTGTAGTATTGTTAGGAGATGGGCTTGCAACCTGTCACTAATACACTGGTAAACATCTTAGCCTGATTGTGCAAAATGTGGTTATAGAATTATCAACAAGTCTTTTTAGGGTTCTTGGTATTTCTGGTAGCTCTCCCTACCCCACTCTGGGAATGAAGGCGTAACGTTATGTACACAGTGGACGTTGAGAGACTGTTTAATAATTTTAAGTGGAAATTTTCAGTTAGACGGCAATCGTAGACAAATCTGGAGAAAACATAGATTGTTTATTATGGAAAATATTGAAAAAAAAAATCTTTTGTTCATTGTTTTTATTTTAATATATAATGCGAAAAACATATATTTATTAATATTTAATAACATCCTGATCTTGACAGTAACATCGATATAAGTTTATATCGCAATAATATTTTGGTACGTCACTTTAGTATTCGTGCCCCGAGTCAGCACATCTATGGGAATAACACGATATAACTGAGAAGGTGTTAAACACTGGGAAAAACCTTCCAAAAATAAAGCTGATTGCCAACTATGCTTCTTGTCTTACTAATCGGTATTCGTCCTGTACGGCTTTTTTAGGGTTCCGTAGTCAAACTAGGAACCCTAATGGTTTCACCATGTCCGTCCTTCCGTCCGTCCGTCCGTCCGCAGCCTAGCGCACCGTTTTATATTCATTAAGTAATCCGTTTATGAAATAGTAAGCTTCAAAACGCCTACTAAAAATCAGAAAAAAAACCGAAATGAAAGAACATAATGTAACGAATTTTAAAATAAAACTATCACGACTAAGTAGACATCATTGGTTCTTGAGATACAGGCGATTAAAGTGTTTATACCTACTAAAATCATCTAAGACGGCACCAATTGACTTTAAATAGAAAACTACTTACTACTTCTTGATTTTTATGTTTGTAGTACTTAACGGCTTCGGAACCCTACACTGAACATGGTCCGACGTGCTCTTGCCCGGTTTTTGTTAAGTAGTGTACCTACTATTCAAACACACATAACTCAAAAATGTATTTATAAGTAAGTTTTTGGCAAATGAACAGTAAAATATTATAGTAATAAGGATTAGGAACAAAATTTGATGTATTAATGGAGAAAGAATGCGTATCGTGTCACTATCTACCCGCAAATGAAACAAATACTACCGCACGCACCGCAACGAGACGGATAGTAAGTGTAACCTACCCGAACGCTACGTGGTCGAATATTCGATATTCAGTTTAATCAAAATCACTAAACGTGGCGTCTACTGGAGACACTACGCAGAGGGTATCGGAGATACCCAATCAGTCGGTGATTAGGCTGGCGAGGTCACCGGTAGTCATGGGGGATAAATAACGTCACGGCGACTCGCCGTCACAGATGTCACTGTGACTTTTTACAAAAGTACATCGTTACAAAATCACATACGTTCCTACTGTTCCTAGCGTAGTCTCTGTTACTCAAACCACGACAAATGCGGAGCGTAACGCTACTGACGCTGTGGAGTGCTGTGACTGTAACTCGGCTCTAATCAGGCTCAGTCAGAAGTGTTCGGAAGTGGCGAACATAGGATAACGCCAGCTGCCTAAGAGCGAGATAGCGTAAAAGTTATGAGTAGGTAATAGGCGTTACATAGTCACGTTGAAATAATAGTGTGCCAAAAAAACGTTCATTACAGAAACGTGACGTGAAACAGGCGTGACAAAGGAACCTCTGTCGTTTGGCTAAATAATTGTTCGTCAAATGTTTCATTTGCTAAAACGCTTTTTTTTGCAGAACTGTAAATATTTCAGGATTTTTATAAAACTTTATACTAACCTAACCTGGTTCTACACGATGGTCCTGAAATAAATACTAAAATATGTACACTTTCGAAAAAAAATGGATTTGCCCAAATGAAAAATTTGTCGTAATGATACATTGGCAAACTCACGATGACTTTTCACTGTGACTTTTTTGGAACGGGCTCGTCAGTCACTGATATCGAAATGTAACGCTTTTCCCCATGTCTAGTCACCGGACCGTGCGGTCGGCCCCTATTGGCTATTATGCAAGACGGCAGGGAGACAATGTGGTGCGATTAATATGTAACCAAAAGCCGTGTGGTGTAGCTTTACCTTAATCAAACTGTAGGCAGAGGCTATAAATAAAATGTGGGGTAAGTACTGATTTTGGCCATTTTTTGTATCATTTTTGGCCACTGTTAATTTATATCCATAGTCTTAGTCGAACCCCCTTACTAATAAACGTGGAATAAGCTTGGAGTAGTTATGCCATACTTTGTCCTTATCTGTCATTGCGACATTTGCATTCGACAGATAAGGACAAAGCATAGCGTAACTATTCCAAACTTATTCAATGTTTATTAGTAAAGAGGTTAATGATAATTTTCTTTCTCTTATCTCATTTACTTGGGATCAGCGCAGCGTGTCATTTTCTTCCATGCCTCCCTGTCATTCGTCATCTCGACACTTACTTCCTTCCTCTTCATATTGTCTCTCACACAGTCCATCCACCTTTTCCTCGTTCGCTTCCATCCCTCCACGTTCATACCCAATAATCTTTTGGTCACATGTCATCTCTCCGCATAATATGCCCATACCACGCAAGCCGATGGGATCTCACTAGTAAAGGGGTGAAAATAAAAAAAATAATCTTTTGTGTGTTATTTTCTTTTGTCACGAATAAATGCTTGAATTTAAATTTAAAATGATTGGAACAATGATTCGGATATAAAGTAACCAAAAAGGTACAGTGGTCACAAACGGCATTTTAACCCCTAGCACTTACTAATTAAATTGTTATTAGTTCAGTAATTTTTATGATAACGAGGCCACTACTGTTCCAAAACAAAACCTCTTGTATGTTTTGAGATTGTCGACAGCATATATGTTAATACGTCATGTTTATTTTTTAAATCCATCATTTGGCTTAGTTATTTAATTACGCTAATTATTAAAAATATAATTTATTAATTATAATTATTACCTTAATTATTTTTACCCTGTGAGGTTGCCGGGTTAGAATTGTGTCATTCCATGTCTTCCCTTGGATGTCGTAAGAGGCGACTAAGGGAATAAGAGCTCGTAGTACTGTTAGGCGATGGGCTTGCAACCTGTCACTAATACACTGGTAAACATTTTAGCCTACTTGTGCAAAATGTGGTTACAGAATCAACAAGTCTTTTTACAGTTGTTGGTATTTCTGTAGCTCTGCCTACCCCGCTCCGTGAATGAAGGCGTGATGTTATGTATGTATGTATTTAATTAAGTACCCAGTGACACTTTTTTTGTGGATTTTGGATCATCTATTCAGTTTCTACGAGGAAACCAAGAACCATACATGACTATGTGGATATGAACCACATACATACATAGAGAAAGACACCCTTTCACTGCCAATAGCAAGCGAAGTCAAGTAAAAAACCTGGGCCTCTATTCTTCTGCATTATAACGATATCGCGTTTGACGTATTTTAGAATCCTTTATGACTCGGTCGCGATTGTTGTAAATGGCATAAGAGTTATCAAAACATTGACAATACGGAAACTCGTCAAAGACGATATCATTATTACCGTGTAGAATCCCATCCCTGGTACCTAACTAATTTTCTATTGTCAAAACATTCTAACAACTCCAAAACTTATTAAAACTTCAACTAACAATTTTCGATGGTCCTTGAACAATCAAAATTGATAATTTATTGTAAAAATAAAGTAAACGCTAAAGATGTTTTGGATGCGAATTTCAGCAAAATTTGTTTAAGTGACACTTTGATGGTCCGACAAACTTAAACACGGAAACAATCTTCTAGCACTTCCGGGAATAAAAGAGTTACGTAAATATTGTGATAGGCATCACCGGAATTCGGTTATTTACTTTAATTTTGTATTATTAAACCAGGGATTGTAAAACCGGTTTTTATCATTACCTGTATTTAAATTGACAAATTGTTACCGCATAAAAATAAACCTATATTCGAATTAGAGGTATTATTGTCATTCCGTTTTTGTTTTTATCGCTATGTATACACTATTAATTGCACCTGATAAGTAAGATACACATACTAGTTATTTTAGTAAAGAATAAATCTGTCGGTAAATTCCGAACCATACAATATTTTTCACTTATTCAATATCTACGTACCCAGGAGATCGAGCGTCGTTCGGGCTGTAAACAATTTCTCTCGAAGATGATAACTTGATAGATCGAGGTTTTAACGCTAACATCCTCGATTCCGAAACTTTTCATTAAAATCGTTAGAACCGTTCTCAAGTTCGCGTTTCTTAGGGTTCCGTACCCAAAGGATAAAACGGGAGCCCTATTACTAAGACCCCGCTGTCCGTCTGTCTGTCAGTCTGTCACCAGGCTGTATCTCATAAACCGTGATAGCTAGACAGTTAACATTTTCACAGATGATGTAATTTATGTTGCAGCTATAACAACAAAAATAATATAATAAATAGTTAAGTCGGGCTCCCATCCAACAAACGTGTTTCTTTTTTTTTTGCTTGATCTTAATACAGCTACTATGGTTGCATAGATAATGGTACGGAACCCTTCGTGCGTGAGTCAGACTCGCACTTAGCCAGTTTTTATTAATAAACACATACATACATACATAACATCACGCCTTCATTCCCAGAGTGGGGTAGGCAGAGCTACAGAAATACCAACAACTCTAAAAAGACTTGTTGATAATTCTGTAACCACATTTTGCACAATCAGGCCAAGAAGTTTACTAGTGTATTAGTGACAGGTTGCAAGCCCATCGCCTAACAGTACTACAAGCCCTTATTCCCTTAGTCGCCTCTTACGACATCCACGGGAAGACATGGAGTGGCACTATTCTAACCCGGCAACCACACGGGGTTTATTAATAAATTTTGCTGTTAAAGATGGTGTAAAGGTACAGCTTGACATTACCTTCACTATTTTAACCTCCATTAAAAAGATGGGCGTTAAAAGTTCAAGTTAATCAATATGTCTGTGTATCTGTGCCATCGTTGTTCCCAAACGATAGATCTCAATGGACGCGTTTTTTTAGGGTTCCGTAGCCAAATGGCAAAAAACGGAACCCTTATAGATTCGTCATGTCTGTCCGTCTGTCCGTCCGTATGTCACAGCCACTTTATTCCGTAACTATAAGAGCTATACTGTGGAAACTTGGTAAGTAGATGTATTCGGTGAACCGCATTAAGATTTTCATACAAAAATAGAAAAAAAACAATAAATTTTTGGGGTTCCCCATACTTAGAACTGAAACTCAAAAATTTTTTTTTCATCAAACTCATACGTGTGGGGTATCTATGGATAGGTATTCAAAAATGATATTGAGGTTTCTATTATAATTTTTTTCTAAACTGAATAGTTTGCGCGAGAGACGCTTCCAAAGTGGAAAAATGTGTGTCCCCCCCCCCGTAACTTCTAAAATAAGGGAATTATAAATGTAAAAATAATATATGATGTACATTACCATGCAAACTTCCACCGAAAATTGGTTTGAACGAGATCTAGTAAGTAGTTTTTTTTTAATACGTCATAAAAACATTGATCAAAGCTACAACGAACTTTTATATTATGTTACTTGCTGCTACGGAACCCTTCATGGGCGAGTCCGACTCGCACTTGGCCGCTTTTTTTAAAGTAACTTAGTTTAAGAAAAAATGTTCTGGTATCATGAAAATCGATTGCGCCGATTGAGCTCTCGAGATATATCAGCTTTCAAAAAAGGGACCGCTATTATTTCGCGGGTATAGGGAAAATGCATATATATTTTTACGCACTCTAGAATTGAAAGAAAGTGCTATGAAAGGGAGGGATAACTGTATACGCAAAACAATGGTCGTTTTATGTTTTCATACGATATTAGAGTTTAAAAAGTCTTAGTTCAGACCCCCTGCAAAAACTCTCTATACACAATAAACCGCCTTCAAAAACGCAAAAAAAACTTCTTTTAAAAATTGTAGGCACCTACCTAATAGGTTAGCCCCACTGAACGGCTTTTTTGGTGAAAATATTGTGGTCGCCAACTTCAGTTGGACTAGCCTATAAGGTGCCTACAATTTTAAATGAAGTTATTTTTTGCGTTTTTGAACGCGGTTTTTTGTTTTTTAAGACATTTATTTTATTTTATACTTTTTAGTGATCATAATACGCTGTTCCGTAGTCCCACTTACTAGTTGATATGAAACTTGAAGTTTCAAGCGCGCCGCAAGCAACGCCGCCGGAAAGTCATAGTCATATTTCAAAAAGTAAATATTCTTCGTTGTAGTTTCTCAACTATCTTAATCGAGGTATCTGATCGCCACCCTTGAAAAAGGTACCGTTGAGGAGTTCCGATGGCCATCTGTGGTCTTCATCATCGGTTCCACTTCCCCAAATGATACTTTCTGAATGCAAATGCTAGATTTGCTACTAAAATTGCTATATGTTTACCTATAATATTTGAGAAGTTCCACAATTCCTCACTGATCCCCTCATCAGATTCAGGTTTGGCGACAATAGGACTACCTCGGAAGTATACTCTATCAAACCAAAACAAAAATAATCAAAACCGGTCCACAAATTGATGGAGTAATCGGCGAAAATACATAAAAAAAAACATGCAATGGAACGTATAATCTCCTCCTTTTTTTTAAAGTCGGTTGAAAATCGCTGTACCCTTACAAAGAAATTTGCATAAAAAATATTACGTAATTAAAATAAGGGTGCCGAAAAACACCACCTAAACCTTGAGAAGTTTTCGAATTTTAAAAAGTTTCGATTCTATATAAAAATCTTTATAAACTGGTCTATACTTTTGTGTACCTTTGTGGTTCCGTAGTCAAACTAGGAACCCTTATAGTTTCACTATGTCCGTCCGTCCGTCCGTCCGTCCGCAGCCTAGTGAAAAGACTATTAGTACTAAAAAGCTGCAATTTGGCACGAATATGCATATTAGTCAGGCTAGCAAAGTGGTACAATAAAAAGAAAACAAATATTTTTCTCGTCTACCCTATAGTGTGGGGTGTCGTTGGATAGGTCTTTCAAAAATATTACGGGTTTGTGTAAACAGTTCTTTAATTAAGTTATCCGTTTATGAAATATTAAGCTTTAAAGCGCTATTTTTTGTTACACTCAAGTGCTCTAGCCAAAACTACAAATACTAAAAATCTGAAAAAAAACTTAAATGAAAGAGCATATAACCAATTTTCAATGAAAACTATCACGACTAAGAAGACATCATTGGTTCTCGACATACAGGCGATTAAAGTTTTTATACCTACTAAAATCATCTACGACGGCACCAATTGACTTTAAATAGAAAATAAGTGATTACTTGATGACTTTTTATGTTTGTAGTACTTAACGGCTTTGGAACCCTACGCTGAGCATGGTCCGACATGCTCTTGCCCGGTTTTAAAATTTTCTTCTATATCGTATCGATGAAACTCGATTCTGTTTTTCATGCATCTTCCCTATTTACTCGTATCTACACTCAGGAGCAAAGAAGACGGGTCACCTTCTATAGAAATTCTGTATTAAGTGACCCGTTTCCAATGCTCTTGACTATATTTGATTGTTATTTATAAACTCACAGTTCAATACACTAGAAATTTATCAGCCAATAAAAAACCGGCATAAAGTTTCAACCACCATTTGCTCCAATACAAACGCAGTATTCTCTTAAGAGCTGTGAACTGCGTTAGCGCAACCCTGTGGAAAAGATAGCTTACGCTGAGAATTTATGGCCCGGGTACAACATGCCCTGCATAATCATAGTGGGTATAAATACAGAAGGACTAAGAATACGGCTTATTTGTGAAAATATCTTTATGATAATGATATAATTTGATTTACTCTTTTTGATATAGTATCCATGGGTACCTATTATTTTATAGAAGCACCTGTCAACCTAAAAGGAGGATTCGACCACGCGAAATTGTGAAACTTATTTTAAATAAATGAATTTGAATTTGAATTTAAACGAACGTATTATTATGCAGAATTTTTATTTCATCTAAAGGCAATTCTCGCCGCATCCGTTTTTTTTGGTATTGACAACCTAACTTAACGTAACCTAAGTAATAATGTTTAAGCTTCCATTCAGCGGCAAATAGCGACCAATGAAATGAAATTTGATGAAAATATACAAACGATGAAGCGAAATTCGATAAAATAGTTGTTTACAAAATTAGTAACCTGCAGTCAATTTAACTGTTCTGAAATGTTTTTTTAAATTATGAGCTTTGGAAATGTAAAACAAAAGTTTGTCGATTTGGCTAAGTGACAAGAGTGGCTGAAATTGTTAAATTCTATGAAGTGTTTCCATAAAGGAGTATCGGATTTATCATTACCGCTATGTTGTTTCTAGTTAGTTTCGATAAAACCGTATTTCGTCTTTTGCCTTTCATAATCAAGAAACGAGAAGGATTTTTTCATTATAATATCATTTAAAAGGCAACTTGTATTTAAGGAACCGTATAAATAAAATAAAATAATTATAGTACAGACGTGTATCGGCTCTACTGTATTTTATTTCGTATGACAATTTCATAAAATACTTAAAAATACTTGTCGATACTCTCCCTGTTATTCGAAAGCCATAAAGTCCCTATACTTTATGGGAACGTGCTCTAAATAAGAAGTATTTTATCAGAATCTTGGGGCCTTATGGTCCAATAAGGGTGGCATGGAGATTTTAATAAAAGGAAATTTACGGCTCCAAGAATTTTATGGAGTAGGCGAGGGACGCAAAAGACGTAAAGATGGAAGACTGTCTTATATGACCGACGACGTTGTTCAGTCACTATCATGTTAGTTTTCGTTTGACGACTTTTTGCAGCGTACTTTATATGCCAAGAGATTCCTGATGGTAAGTGGTATCTTAGACCCATAGACATTTGCATTCCAAACACTGCAAATGCGCTGCCAACCCTTCCTGAGCTCCGCAGTGTATAGCTTTTAATATGTCTAAGTTTCAACTTTTAACCACGTGAGGCCCGGTGTGCCATAAGTAATTTAGTTTAAACTCTACTTCAAGGAACATAAAGTTCATTTTCATTTGTTTCAAATTCGAAAATTGCATTTAAAAGCATTTATTAGAAATACATACATACATACATACTTAACGTCACGCCATAATTCCCAGAGAGCAGAAAGAGGGGAGCAGAGCTACAGAAATACCAACAACTCTAAAAAGACTTGTTAATAATTCTGTAACCACATTTTGCACAAACAGGCTAAGATGTGTACCAGTGTATTAGTGACAGGTTGCAAGCCCATCGCATAGCAGTACGCCCTTATTCCCTTAGTCGCCTCTTATGACATCCACGGGAAGACATGGAGTGGCACTATTCTAACCCGGCAACCACACGGCACAAAAACAAAGACAAAATTTAATAACTTTTAACCACGTGAGGCCCGGTATGCCTTAGGCAATTTAGTTTAAACTCTAATTCAATGAGCATACAATTAATTTTTATTTGTTTCAAATTTGAAAATAGCATTTAAAAGCAAACGTAACTGAACTTTAATTCCTTGCTGGTAGATTGAGATTTCCACTTACAAAAATCTTCCTGATTGTACAATGGTGTGTCTCACGAGGTCAAGTTTCGTGTCAACTTAGCGGAAAAATGTGGCAGCTCATAGTTCATTTCTTATTTGTACAATAAAAACATTCTTTGATTTCAACACAATACTATAGTTATTAGGGCGCTACTGGACGCTTGGTTTAGTCTTAAACAAGAAAGTAAAAGGTAGTAAGATTTTGCTATTATGTTTATATTAGTCAAAAATATTAGATTATGGCAACGTTTTCCAAACATGTCCTATTCAGAATCTGCTGCATTGGACATGTCAATCATTCTAAAATATTTTTACAAAGTAACAGAGAAATATTAATTTAAATCGTAAAAAAAATTGCTAAGTAGCCATTCCTTAAATTTTCCTTTTAAATTCCATTCCATTTAGTACCTTAACGGGTTCCCTTCAACTGGCATACCTTTTTTTGGCATAATCATCATTTAGCAATAGGTATAATAAATTTTTGGCATACATTTCAGCAATATTTTAAATATCATTACATAGAACCCATTAGGTTAAGTTAGGTTTATTTTATAACAATCCTGAAAAGTATACCGTTCCAGAAAAAAAAAAAAACTGTATGCCAAATGATTACTACGCCAAAAAAAGTTATGCCAGATGAATGTAAACCTGCCTTTACATACTATCGCAAAAGATATAGCTAAAAGAACAATTACTTGATAAATTGTTTTTGTATTGAGATCTCAGGTTATTCTTAAGGTCACTTTTTTAATGAAGTAGACATTATTTTCTTTTACAAATATACACACTTCTAGAATATAAATACATGCCAGAGTTATATTTTGTTATAAAAAAAATGCATTTGTGGTTTTAGCTTGCTAAAGTCCCAAAGGTGTCTTAACAATAGTGTTGAGCTACTTTTACATGAGGCACCTAAAATCTCACACTCACTTTGCTAGATTGTCACAAAACTTCACTTCGTACATGTCACACCTCATTGTTTATGTCACACCAAGGGGAAACGTGTGAAACTTAGGACTGGGTAGCGAATTGAGTAACTCCGAGTTAAACTGCATATACTGCGATACCTTGCCTCGTTTGAGGTAGAACATTATACGAGTATCTTGGCCAGGGCCACTGTACAATCGAAGACACTGTTGACTGTACATTTACAATCGAACAAAAACCTTATCGCAACGTATTAAAGTCTATGGGTGGTCAGTTAACAGTGTCTCCATTTGTACACTATACATCATTGTGAAATCTAAATAAGTGTTATATAAAATTTAATTGAGAGTGTGCATATCAGACGGGCACATATTTTAACAACAGTTAATATACACACTAATTAACGATAAAACTTGTGTAACAGCAACATTGGTTGTGTTTTAGTTTTTCTCACGTTAATTCAGCAAGCAATGTATCACACTTTGCGCCAATTAAATTAAAGCATCTACGTAATTGTCACGTAATGAATTACGGTTCGCCATTTTTGTTGACATCGGCATAAAAGGAAAAAAAAGTTCATTCATTTCTTCCATCATAAATTAAATTACTTTTTGATCGTGGTGGTTCACTCGCTTGAGATAGGTACTTATTTTCCACATATCGTCCGGTTCATACACACTGTTAAAAACACAAGTTGTCTCTCCTGTGGTCAATAGTTAAAAGCTTGTATGCACTATAAGTTATGTTTTCATTTGATAGGTCTAAAGCAGTCCTGACGGCGTTTTTGCGGGAATGTGCTTAGCCAGAAAATTAGGCCTTAAAAACGTTAACTTTCGGTGTGTCCACAGGAAAGACAGTAACCTAAATCTGTGTATGACCCCCTTGCACTCTGATACAGGCAATACATTGACGACTGATAGACACTCTCATACTTCGTACATTGCTACTCGAAAAAAAAAAAAAAAGGTTACCAACAAATTATCTTTCTTACCATGATTTGTTGCATCGTTGGCTATGTCTGGATAATTATGCCCGTATGACATTTTGCCCGTTTTCAATTCTTAGAAAACAATGAATTAATAGGGAGTTCCGATAACTTGCCATGGATCTCCAAACAATCTCTTAAAAAAATACAACTTTAAAAAATCGTTATAGTTCTATCGACCCCCATATTAATATCGGTTGATAATTGGCAGAAAAATTGAATAAAATACACACGAGAAACCGGGCAAGAGCATGTCAGACCATGGTCATTGTAGGGTTCCAAAGTCGTCAAGTACTACAAACATAAAAACAATAAGTAGGAACAAATTTTCTATTTAAAGTTATTTAGTGCCGTCTTTGATTTTTTTTTGTAGTTAGGTAGGGATACACATTTTAATGAAGAACCTTTACTAAATAACTAATATGATGTCTAATTAGTTGTGATAGTTTTCCTTTTAAATTTGAAGCGCGGGTCGGGGCACTTGACTTTGAAATTATCAGTTTAAGGATTAATATTTTACAAACGGACGACCCGTTAATAGAATAATTGTATTTACAAACCTGCAATATTTTTAAAAGGCCAATTCAACGACACCTCACACCATGGCGTAAACAGAAAAAAAACTTCCCTATTTTACTTGTAGGGGAGGTATATTATTTTTTCAAGCTTTCATTGTAACACTTTGTCAGCGTGACTTTAATGGTATACATATAATTCATGCCAAATAACCCTTTTCTAATAATAATAGAATCTGACTGGCTGTTCACAATGGAGTGTTGGCCTCTACTCTGATGTATGGTAGTGAATGTTGGGTGTGGCAGGATAAGCATGAAAGTCGCATAAATGCAGTAGAAATGCGCTCTTTGCGTAGTATGTGTGGTGTGAAACTGTGTGATAGAGTAAGGAATGAAAACATCAGAGAGAAGTGTGGTCTGAAAGAAGATGTAGTGACTAAAATTGAAAAGGGCATGCTTCGATGGTTCGGTCATTTGGAAAGGATGGATGAAAAAAGATTGACAAAAGAAATTTACAGTGCTAAAGTGAGTGGAAGGGTCGTAAGGGGGCGCCCTAGGCGTACTTTTTTGAATCAAATCGGGGAAATACTGGAAAAGGGCCGAATCTTAAGTACCCGAAACCGACGTGCATGCATGACTCGATGTATGAATGTGGAAGAAGCGGAAGAGCTTTGTCAGGATCGTAGCAGGTGGAAAGAAGTGGTCTTTGCCTACCCCTCTGGGAAACAGGCGTGATTTATGTATGTATGTATAGAATCTGAGCTAAGCTGCGGACGAACCGATGTGCATGGTGAAACTTTAAGGGTTCCTAGTTGGACAACGGAACCCTAAAAACACAATAAAGACGAAAAAAGAGCATCCATTAAAAAAAGGATTGTAAAAGAATATATATTGTAAGTTTTTAGGGGCGCTTTTTCTTCTGTGGTCTTCTCTCTGAAAGCGGTGGTAGAAAGAAAACGAAACTGCCAACTTTAACATGTCTATATTACCTACCACCTACTTTACAAGATTAATGGCCGTATTAATATAAACTCGTCTCGGTTTAAATGCCAATCTCAAGATACGTCAAACCAAAGAAAACTGACATAGCCGAGCTATAGGCATTTTAAATAAATAATTTACTTTTACATATATTTTTTATACTCGTATTTTTATATATTTAAGTTTATTAAACATCAATAAACTACATACTCATACACACAAGCCCATAATATTTTAACCTTACTATTTTTGTTTTATTTTCTTTTTTATGCATGCATGTTGTTAGCATACCACTCCACCCAGGGGCCGATCTGAAAATCAGCGCTGGGCTTCCGGGCACATGCACATGCTGAGAGCGGCACTTATTGCCTAGATATAAGTTATTCTTTTTTTACTTTACTTTTTTATTCCATCCTGTTTCGATGTAAATTGGTTTCTGTATATTTGTACTTAACCTTTTATACATTTTAATTTAATTTAATTTTGGCCTTAGATTCTCACTACTTGAGCTTACGACATGAGTTACTCCTCCAAACTCGATTTAACTTTATGTTCTTCCCAACGCTACGACACACAAGCCTTCAAAGCGATTCTGATGTTTTGGCGAGGTGTTCCCGAAGGTATTCCATTGTTCGTCGAGGACGTGAAGTTCTCGCAAGGTAAGCAACTTATATTTGATATCCCGGAAGTGCAAGAGCTTGTGTAGTGCTATATTTTGTCTTTATTTGCTTACCTTTTGAGCGTCACATTCTTTTAGTTGTGATATCCAATGGCAAGGCTCACACGCCAACGTCATCAAAACATGACAGACAATTCAACTAGAAATAAAAATCAGGGGACAATCTCACACAAATTGACCTAGTCCCAAACTAAGCTCTATAGGGTTGTCCTATAGGTACTCTTGACAGCGATATAAATACTTAAATAGGTAGATAAATAAATACTTGTACATAGAAAGCGTCCAAGACTCAGAAACAAATACTCGTGCTCATCACACTATTATTTGCCTATACCAGATATCGACCCGGGACCGCTAGCTTCATAGGCAGGTTCACTACCGACTAGGCCAACGCGTTTTCATCCTTCTCCCACGGAATAACGAGCAAAATATTTATTTACTAGACGGTTTATTTCGTGGCGTACAGTACGTCAATTCATTCGTAGTGTCAGTCAATAGGTTAAAGTACTAAGCTAAGCAACTTCTACGCAAGAAACAAATAAACGCAGCGTTGTAATTTCGATGGGCCTCTATTCAACTCTGTTACATCTGTTGTCTTTGATGTGTTTCCGTATTGTCAATGTTTTGGCAGCTCTTATTTGCTGGACAAAAACAAAACCCGTGTTTTCCCTCGTGTGGTTGCCGGGTTAGAATAGTGCCACTCAATGTCTTCCCACTCTATGTCGTAAGAAGCGACCAAGGAAATAAGGGCTTGTAGTACTGTTAGGCGATGGGCTTGCATCCTGTGACTTATACACTGGTAAACATCTAGGCCTGAATGTGCAAAATGTGGTTTCAGAATTATCAACAAGTCTTTTTAGAGTTCTTGGTATTTCTGTAGCTCCGCCTACCCCACGCTGGGAATGAAGACGTGACCTTATGTATGTATGTTTTCCATAAAATGTTGACTACAAAGAGTGATATAAAAATGGATACATCTTTTATAGTCCACTGTACCATTTCACCGAATTTTACGCCATTGAAAGTTATTTTCTGCTGAATCTCTAGTTTCAGTTAGGTTGGCTTAGAGTTGTGACTATCACAAAATCTAAAATCCTGCACCTAGGAAAAACTGTCGATAAAACAAAAATTCTGAAAAGTGGTTCTTTCTATGAAATGAGCGTCTACAAAACAAGGGCAATCTGCAATATGGTAACGCTAATTATAATACAAAAGGCCAAAAGCCATTATGGTTCAAAAAAAGAGCTCCTTCCCAAGTATAAAAAGCTGTAATTAAAAATAAAACAAACAGCAAAAGAAAACAACTTATTTGGTACTCCTTTGTTTCGTCGCAAAGCAATTCCGAACCGAACAAGTAAATACCGAGTAAATACTTGGTACACAGAACTAATAACAGTTATCGAGATTAAGTACAAATTGCAATAAATAAAGTTTCCCTAGCCATGTGTCCCGCTTCTAATAAGATTTTATGAGAAACGGGACGTTGATATTGATTGGGGATCGCTACTGTACTCGTATTAAGTAAATACGAAGTTTTCGATCTTGGAAACAATTATTTGCGGATTTACGACACGATCAGCTTAGTTGATCCTTGCCTCCGAAGCTTGCGGTCCTGGGTTCGATAACGCAAATATTTGTATGATGAGCGCGAGTATTTTTTCCTGGTTCTTGGTATTATTTGTATATTTAAGTAATGTCTTTCCTACATAAGTAGGTTTATTGATGTCTGTTTTACGTATGGTACAATCGTGACAAGCTAGATTGTCTTTGGTTTATTTTCAATGATGGTAATTATCTGACGGGGCGGGCTACTATCGCCGAATAGTTAATTCGTCGATATATTAATAAGTAGATCTCATTACAGCCTAGCGGTGTCGTAAGGCAACCCATATCGTTAAAATTTTGTGCTTTATTTCTCTTTCAAAGTCGAAATAAATTTAAATAAACAAACAATTCACTGTGTAAATACATACTGGGTGATTTTGGGGTTATGATCCTGAATGGCCAAAAGTGATTAAGATGGTCATACTGAACAACCTTTCCGGTGGGACCAAAAAAACCTGCTGTTCCATACATTAACTCTCAATTAATTCACCGTTAATGTATGGAATAGCTGTTTTTTTGGCGATTTCGTGGTTGGTCCTTTCGGAAAAGTTGTCAGTATGACCATCTTATTCACTTTTGGCCATTCCGGATCATGACCCCAAAATCACCCAGTATATACAATCATAACATCACGCCTTCATTCCCAGAGTGGGGTAGGCAAAGCTACAGAAATAACAACAATTGAAACATACTTGTTTAAAATTCTGTAACCACATTATCCTCATTATAATATTAAGTTAATACAAATACCTAATACGAGTACGTCCTTGATTACTTAATCTCATAATAAATTCCGTATCGGTTGACCTCGTTTGATTCCTATACCGTTACCGTTGGTAACAATGTCAGGAGCGAGTCTATTCAAAAGGTAACTTTACCCCAGCAGGGTAACGTATAATGTATTTAATTATAAGTTGAAATTGACGTGAAAATTAATTTTCTCAAACATACTCAGAAAGAACCGTTTTCCGATTGAAATAAAAGGACGGAAAGTGCCTCATTCTACTCCTGGGAGTAAAATAACCATTTGAAAACACTTTCCATCCATGTCCATAATTTTATTTAAAAACTAGCGACCCGCCCTCGCTTCGCTCCGGGTTAAAGTATTATACATATAAACCTTCCTCTTGAATCACTCTATCTATTAAAAAAAACCGGTTTTATACTATGTAGTGATGATCTCTATTGCCTGTAAAATCCAAATGACCATGAAAAAAAAGAACTTCTAATTATGCATTTGTATCATTTCCTCGCATTTATTGAAAAATGAATTATATATGTTTCGGCGGAAATGTGATTGCCTGACTCGTATTTTAACAGGGCCTCTATTCAACTGCGTTATAACGATATCGTTTTTGACCTGTTTCCGTATTGTCAACGTTTTTATAACTCTTATGTCATTTACAATAATGGCGACTGTGACATAAACGATTCTTAAACGTGTCAAACACGATATCGTTTTAACGCACCTGGCCTCGCTATTGCTCGAGCTAGGGGGTGATTCTCTCAACACAGAGCGGCGTCGATCTTAAGTTTTATCTGGCAAGTTTAAGAAGTCCCGTCAGAGCGTACAAAACACATTTTAGCGCGAGCCTCCTCAATTAGGCAGCTTTATACGACACTGAACTCGACTGACCTGCCTGCTGCCTAATTGAGAAAGCACGCGCTAAACTGTATTCCGTTCCCGCTCCGACGGGACTTCTTAAGTTTGCCAGATAAAACTTCACCTTTAAGATCGACGCAGCGCTGTGTTGAGAGAATCACCCCCCTGTTAACCACCACGTCAGGCAATCCCCTACTTTCCGCGCCTAGGCAGTATAGTAGTTGGTTAGGTCAGGTAACTGATAAGTAATTGGTTTCTCAGAAATAGCTCCGATTATTTTGTGATATTTTTTTTCTGTCAAACAACGAATTATAAGGAGAAGCTTTTGTTGCCAATTTTTCTGTAATATAATTTATTGCTCTTTTTTATAGCATTGAGAAGGCAAACGAGCACACACCTGATGGTAAGTGGAGACTGTGACCCATAGACATTCGCAATCACAAGACTGCACTCCTAAGACTGCAAATGCGTTGTCAACCCTGAGGACTAAGATGGAATGCCTCTTTGCTAGTTATTTCACGATCTTATCCCCAAACCGGAACACAATAATGTGAACACTACTGTTTGGCGCTACCCTCAAGGTCCCGCACCCGCAAAAAAACTTGCTTATCAAGTGCGACCTAATGAGTCCCAACTCGGTGGGTCTATGTTGAGTATAGAGGAGATCCTGTCGCCACCTTCGGACTCCATCAGACCAGCACCATGATGCCATAATATTGTATTGTTATCAGAGTTAAGTAGGTAGTCGGGTAGGGGTTAGGTATCACTTGTTGATTTTTATGTTTGTAGTACTTAACGGCTTCGGAACCCTGAGCATAGTCCGACATGCTCTTGCCCGGTTTTTTTATTAAATAAATATCACAAATAGACTATCTCACACAAATTGACCTAGTCCCAAACTAAGCTCTAGGCTTGTGCTATGGGTGCTAGATAACGATAAACTCACTTATATAGAGAAATACATACTTAAATTCATAGAAAACATCCAAGACTCAGGAACAAATAATCGTGCTCATCATACAAATATCTGCCCTTACCAGGATTTGAACCCAGGATCGCTAGCTTTGAAAGCAGGGTCACTACCAACTAGGCCAACGTGTCGTCGTAATAATTAAAAGATTTTCAAACTTGGCGATTAGTTATGATAATGATGATTAAAATTTTATTTTTATCGATGTCGATAAACTTAGTCGGTATTCAACGAATCACTAGCGCTATTACATTTTGGCCCCTTTCAATCCGGAATTTGATCACAGTGACTACACTGTGATCAAATTCCGCTTCGAACTGGCTACTAAGCCAGTGTCTTGACAATGCACTCCACATTCAGATATTCAAAGCCGTGCAGCCGAACACGTTATCTCTTTGAATACCCAATGTTAGCCAGGACAGCCAAGTTCAAAGGTAACGAACAATCATGAATTTCATTACAACGGCTTTGATTTTGGCTTTGACTTTGATTAAGAATTAGACACAGAAGCTTGGGCGGCCGTGCGGTCAAAAGCTAAAGCTTATAGTCCAAGAGCTGATGCAATAATTTTGACATGAAATTTATCAATTCCAATTTCAATTAATGATTTTCATACGCCGTCTTAGATTTTTTTAGTTTCTGTTTCGGCCTGGTCGTAGCGCCACCTTACTGCTCTTCGCAAATGCTTGCACTTTTAAACAAACAGGTTCAATTATTACACTCTATTCATTATATTTCTACATATTTGTTAAACTGACACGTTGGCCCTGTTGTGAGTGACCCTGCCTCTGAAGCTAGCGGTCCTGGGTTAATCCCGGTAAGGGCAGATATATTTGTGATGAGCGCGAATATTAAATTTGTTCCTAAGTCTTGATTTTTTTCTATGTATTTCTGTTTATGAGTATGTTCATCATTATTTGATACTCATAGTACAAGCTTAGAGCTTAGTTTTGGACTAGATCAATTTGTGTGAGATTGTCCCCTGATATTTATTTATTTATTATTTGAACTTTTGAACGTTCACCGACGTAATGCTATTAACATAAAAACGTTGTTTTTATTTAAATACAGAAAAAAACATACTTAAATAAGGTCTCTCGCTACAGACTTCGAAAAAAAAATCAGCCAGTACCTCCTCTTAACTTTTACACGTGCTGCCACGTACTTATTCCAAATTCAAACTCGACTAGAGTGTCCCTCGCTAATTCGATTTCTCATCAGCTCTCACTTTTCACCTTTGAACCTTTAAAAATATGAAGGACTTGAGGCTAAACGAATTTACGCTCGTTGGGACGACGCGATACGAACGTTTTAAATATACACTTCAGAGCATTAAAAACAGGTCACTCGTTCAAACAATTTTTCTACACGGCAACTTATTTGTTTTGTCCTTGAGTGTACGTATAATTTAACAGGAATTACGTTTGCCGGGAGCGTTTTTGCTTATTTAGCTTAATTATGTCGCCTTTTTAGTCATGGATTTTAGGGGTTGCCTTAACAAGTTAGGTTTTGTTACAAAGTTAAGTTTTTATAAAAGCCAATTAAGTAAAGATTCAAATTCCACAACATGCATACTTTTATTGCCACACTATCTGCACAGATCTGTGACAGAGAGTGTGACTGTGTTTAAAAGGGCTAAAGATCAAGTACAAGAAGGACACATGAAAATTAAAAAAACAACAAATAATGCTATTTTTAATCCATCAGGATTTTTGCAAAAGAACCATTACCAAAAATAAAACTAAATAAATGTCAGGGGACTATCTCACACAAATTGACCTAGTCCCAAACTAAGCTCTAGGCTTGTACTATGGGTACTAGACAACGATAAACATACTTATATAGAGAAATACATACTTAAATACATAGAAAACATCCAAGACTCAGGAACAAATATTCGCGCTCATCACACAAATATCTGCCCTTTCCGGGATTTGAACGCAGAACCGCTGGCTTCGGAGGCAGGGTCACTCCCAACTAGGCTAACGTGTCGTTAAACCTTTCAAAAAACAATTTGCTTTGTAATTAAAATACTCATTTTTACGACACGCTAGCCTAGATGGAAGTGACCCTGCCTTCGAAGCGAGGGGTCCTGGGTTCAAATCTCGGTAAGGGCAGATATTTGTGTGATGAGCACGAGTATTTGTTCCTGAGTCTTGGATGTTTTCTATGTATTTAAGTATATATTTCTCTTTATATGTAAGTTTATTGTTGTCTAGTACCCATAGTACAAGCCTAAAGCTTAGTTTGGGACTAGGTCAATTTGTGTGACATTTTCCTGTGATTATTCCTGTGTGATTATATGAAATTTTTAATTTACATAAAAAACTGAACATTCTGCTCCACAGAGATTGGCAGTTTATAACGCTGCAAAATTAAAAAGTAGGAGGAAAATCAAACCAACTAAAATTTGGAGTCTTAAATTTTCCTCTTCCTCTTTACTTTTGCAAAAATATACAAAAATGGACGTTTTCATATTGTGTTCCGTTTTAAAAGATATTAAGGTAAACGACAGAAAATCGCGCGTCAAGTTCATCGGCCCAAGGTAACCCCTAAAACCAAAAACGGGAGCCTTTCGTTTCGTCAAAAACTTTTTGCTGAACTTATTCATTTCTCAAAAATATCATTTGACCAGACTAGTTTTTATCCGAAACTGAATATACTCGTCTTTCAGGTCCATCGTATCTCTATAGGTAAGGTTAGGTTAGTTTTATATAATACTGAAATATTTTCAGTTTCATAAAAAAGCAGTGTGCTCAAGTGACATGTCAACTTTCCTTTACATAAATGTAGTTAATGTAAGTTTAGTATATTGATTTATAAATATAATTATATTTCTGTTTCTAGCATATTTATGTATGTATATGAATATAGTTAATTTTGTTTTTATAGTTAGGACTTATTTGTATGCTCTTATGCTCTAAAAAATTGTAAACTTGCCTACTCGATGCGCAACCTTTCACTTTTATTAATCTCTCAAGGGTTAGCTGAAAGAGATCCCTTAAAGGATAAATTCGCCTTTGTATTATTTTCTTGTATCTTCATTGTATTATTTCTGTTTAATTTTGTATAATAAAGTGTTTACATACAAACGAAGACACTGTTAACTGACCACCCATAGACTTTAATACGTTGCGATAAGGTTTATCTTCGATTGTAAATGTACAGTTAACAGATCCATAGTATATTTTTACTAATATTATAAATGTGGAAGCGTGGACATTTGTTACGCTTTCAAGCAAATAACTACTTGATGAATCATCATGAAACTTTGTACACATATTCTGGGAGGTACTAGAAGTAACATAGGATACATTTTATCAAAAAAAAATTGTCAAGAAAAAAAAATGCAGCGGGCGAAGCCGCTGGCGGGTCGCTAGTACACTATGTTTGGGAAATGATTCAGACTGCCAAACTTTTTGACAAAACGAAGGTAATCCTCTAAAAACATCCCTCCATTTGCATTTCATTTTAGAAAAATACGTCAAAAAGACGTATTCTAAACCGTTGTGTCTCCAACGAAGCCGTCTATTGGCTAGAGAATTAGGTTGCAGTACGCCTGGTCTAATCTCCGGGTGGTTGACCAGAGCGACCGGGCTCGACTGAGACGGTAATTGCGGATCGATTCTGCCTTCTGTAGGAGTATTCTTTACCTCATTAATTGGGTTATTATATTTTACCACATGTACGATTGTTATTAGGAACCTAAATCATCCTTACTGTTGTAAAAACTAAAAAAAAATATCACGAGACAATCTCACACAAATTTACCTAGTCCCACACTAAGCTCTAGGCTTGTACTATGGGTACTAGACAACGATAAACATGCTTATATTTACACCGTGTTTTTTTTGATTTACGATAACTTCGGCATATTGTTAGGTACGCCGAACTACGTGGTTGTAAACTACGTGGTACATTAGATTTTAAAATATTGCAAAAAAAAAAAAAAAAATTGTTTAGAACAAAGTAATTAAATGTTGTGTCTTCAATCATTCTAAAAGGGTCTTTAGAGTTAACTCGTAGTTAGTGTCAAATACGTCAAGTCAGCGTGACATACACGCACACAAGTAAAGATAACACTTGACAGGTGCACGACCTAACAATTGAAAACTCTTTACTCATAATAGGTAATTAAAAGAAAATTATTAGGTATCAATTAAGAGCCTTTTACATTAGTTTAACGTGATTAACTGATTAATTTTAATAATTGAATATCTTTATAACCGTACGAGTTATCATATGTCTGTCTTCGGGAAATTAGCTTAAAGTTATCGTAAATCAAAAAAAACACGGTGTATAGAGAAATACATACTTAACTACATAGAAAACATCCAAGACTTAGGAAACAAATACTCGCGCTTATCACAAAAATATCTGCCTTTAACGGGATTTGAACCCAGGACCGCTGGCTTCGTATGCAGGGTCACTCCCAACTAGGCCAACGTGTAGCGTCGTATAGTGTCATGTAGTGTGTGTGTGTGTGTGTGTGTGTGTGTGTGTGTGTGTGTGTGTGTGTGTGTGTGTGTGTGTGTGTGTACGTACTTAGCACGAAAGTCTGTAGCTCGAGCAGAACTTTTCAAATATAAGTTACATTTTAAATCGCCTTTATTATTCGAAAAGCTCTTCTCAACCTGGGCGTAGCTTGAATTCCTTAAGTATATCGTCGTCTTACTTAATCAAACTCGTATCTGCATTTTTTTTGCTGTTGGTAATTTAATTTTCATTAAATAGGACTCGGGAATTGAACCCAGGACCAATAGCTTCGTAGGCAGGGTCACTAACAACTAAACTATATGCGTCGTCAATTCCTATATACATTTTCTCAATGACGTTATACACGTTAACCTTATGAGCTCTATACAGAATAAACAGGACGTTATTAAATTCGCCCTAACTGCAACTACCTATTTCCTAAATCCTTAAAAGGATTCATAAAATTAACATAGTGTAAAGAAGCCCTCTAATATAATACTTTTGTGACATACGACTGTCGTATAACCAACTGCTTTAACAATAATGTTTTACTGATTAGAATAGATCCCATTTAACAACGAAAATAACGATACAGGGTGATTCAAAAATCTTTTTTTATCAGCTTGCCTTCAATGTAGAAAAAATATTTTTTTATTTTCGGGTAAGGAACATCAACCTTAATTTTATCAACTCCCCAGAGCATAAACAAAAAATTGATATGATCACTAATGACATAAGGAAAATGTCAAAATAAGTTTCTGGTATCGCGGGGAATAAAATAAATATATTATATTTTCGTAACGATCGGCATCCATCTTCGTCGGAGAGATACTTAGATATGATTGAATAGGGAAATTGTGAATATTGTTAGTGACTTTTTGCTTAGGAAAGTTAGTGTTTTTTTTTGAAAGCTGAGCAAAAAGTGGGCTGATATAAAACGCTGTGACAAACTATTTTGTTTTCTGTGTAGTGTTAGAGATGAAGTTTCATCTGCCTTTAAAAGCGAACAAAAGCTCAGCAAATTGTGTTCTTTCAATTCATAAAGTTAAAAGGTGATTGAGAGTATGACACAATTAAAAACAGTCAATGTGTATTTGGTTAAGATTATTTTTTATGTTAAACAAGAAGGCACACGAGCACTCAGGCCACCTGATGGTAAGTGGAATCTGAGACCTATACACATTCGAATTCTCAAGACTTTAATCCTAATACCTCAAATGCGTTTCCAACCCTGAGGACTAAGATGGAATGCCTCTATGCTAGTAATTTCACTGGTTGTTTTATCCCCACATCAGAACACAACAATGCGAACACTGTTGCTTGGCGGGTGGTTAATGGATAAGATGGTGGTAGCGATCAGAACGGATCCTGCACGGGGTCCTACCATCACTATAAAGATGAAAGATGTTATTGAATCACCACACGCCAATAAATCTTTATCGTCTAGCTTTTCATAATAAATAAATCGAGTGTTTTCAATTCACGACGGCACGCCCAGCCAGCCAAATTGATGTTGCACGGAGCCGTCAATATGATAAATGAAGCAATACCGGGAAACACGTGGATAAGAAACGCTACAGGCAATTAGAACGAACAGTCTTTCAAACATTAAGCTTCATAAAAAAAACAATGACGGCCCTGCCACTGAAACAGAATTTCTAAAACGAACGATAAAACTGAAAAACTCGGACGTAAATAAAAAACCGAATCGAATAAAAATCCGATATCCCGTTCCAATTACCCACACCCAATTCTTTTGACAATCGCAAAAAAGAACACGAGTTGAAGTTTAATACTTCCCGGGAAAAAATCCCATGTGCTCAAACTTATTTCATATGGCAGCAACTTTTTTCCGTTTCTCCCCAACTACCTTTTTTAGACAAAAAGTCGTACTTTCTATTTTACTTACGACAAATTCGACTTTAATTTGTTGATCTTAAGGTCGCAAATTGCTATAGTTAGATTAGATAAGTTGTTTTGAATAAGCCGGGATAAAAGAGGAGCGGGCTTAGTGTACACATAATTTGCTAAGCTGTCAAAAGGGAGTTGTTTATCGGATATTTCGCGTTCGTCCGAAGTATCGCTAAACTCGGGTAATCGATACGCAGGCGCGAACAGCTGATGTCAATGGCTGCCACACAAATGTGGTAAGTTTATCTTGGGTAACTTTTCTACCGTATTGATTCTAATAGTGGTTATACAGGTGTAACAAAAACCTCGTAAAACAACGATAGTAACGTTTTTAACCAAGACGAACGTCATGTTCAACATGAATGTCATTCCCGGGCCGATAACTGTCGATGGAGTACTTCTCGAAATTGTCGACAATTACGTCTACTTTGGACAAAATCTGCAATTAGGTAGGAACAATTTCGAGATGGAAGCCGATAGAAGGATTCAGTTGGGGTGGGCGGCATTCCGGAAGCTACGTCATGTTTTCTCGTCACCCATACCCCAAAGCCTAAAAACAAAAGTTTTTGACGAGTGCGTCTTACCCGTGATGACATACGGAGCCGAAACGTGGACACTGACGGTGGGACTGGTCTGCGAGCTCAACGAGCTATGGAGAGAGCTATGCTTGGAGTATCTTCTAAGGGATAGAATCCGAAATGAAGTAATTCGACAGAGAACTAAAGTTACCGACATAGCAACTCGAAAACGCAAGCTGAAGTGGCAGTGGGCTGGTCACATCTGTCGCAGAACTGATGAACGATGGAGTAATCGAGTTCTGCAGTGGAAACCGCGCATAGGCAAACGTAGTGTTGGACGCCCCCCTGCTAGATGGAGCGACGATCTGCGCAAGTTGGCTGGCAGCAACTGGATGCTCAAAGCTCAAGATCGAGATAAGTGGCGTGCCTTGGGAGAGGCCTATGTCCAGCAGTGGACTGCCGCAGGCCGATGATGATGATGATGAATGTTTTTAAAAATGATTTTATTTATTGAACGGGGTTTTGTTACACCCTGTTATTTAAGTCTTATTTTATAGGGGTAGCTTAAAAGAAGCCGTCTTTTTTCCTTAGGTTAGTACCTACTTTTATTGGAATCTATTTTAAAACTTTATGTTTTTAGATAAATTACTTTTTTTTTTATATTCCGTGTGGTTGCCGAGTTAGAATAGTGCTACTCCATGTCTTCCCGTGGATGTCGTAAGAGGCGACTAAAGGAATAAGAGCTTGTAGTACGGTTAGGATTGCAACCTGTCACTAATACACTAGTAAACTTCTTGGCCTGATTGTGCAAAATGTGGTTACAGAATTCTAAATAATTATTTTTAGAGATGTTGGTATTTCTGTACCTTCGCCTTTACCATTCTGCGAATGAAGGCGTGATGTTATGTATGTGTGTATGTATTTTCCTTAGGTATTTGCACGTTATTATTGTTTATCTTCTTTATGATTCCATACCCATAGTTTGTAGACCAATTTTCGATGTTTCAATTCTTTTTTTGACACCACTGGTGGTAAAGACCAAAGGCGGTCGAGATAAGGTGAAAAATAATTTTGGCTATTTAATTTTGAACGTTTTTTTTATGTTAAGGAGGAGCACACGAGCACTCAGGCCACCTGATGGTAAGTGGAATCTGAGACCCATAGACATTTGAATTCTCAAGACTATAATCCTAAGACCTCAAATACGTTAATGGATAAGATGGTGGTAGCGAACCGGACGGACCCTGCACAGGGTCCTACCACCACGTGGCATTTATTTAAGAAATACTTCATTGTATGGCAGCCTACACAGATTAAGTTTAAAGTGTTACGTTTCAAACTAATATTTAACTCAAATACATTACGTAAAATGGGAAGTAAGGCTTTCATTTATCTTTAGAAGGTTGGGATTTAAAATTTATGACCAATTTAGTGAATTGTCAGACGCATAAAAATATAGTTTTAACTAAATTGCCTTGAATATGTATAGTAAGCAGCAGAAGTAGCTACGCAACCGAAGTGCCTATTCTACTGCGTTATTATGATATTGCGTTTAACGTGTTATAGAGTCATTCAAACATAGTAATGCATGACATCTTATTATAATATAATGTACACAGTTTTGACAATAGATGATTATCTTATCTTATCTTATCTTATTTATTTGACGACACGTTGGCCTAGTTGGGAGTGACCCTGCCTCCGAAGCCAGCGGTCCCGGGTTCAAATCCCGATAAGGGCAAATATTTGTGTAGTCTTGGATGTTTTCTATGTATTTAAGTATTTATTTCTCTATCTAAGTATGTTTATCGTTGTCTAGTACCCATAGTACAAGCCTAGAGCTTAGTTTGGGACTAGGTCAATTTGTGTGACATTGTCCCGTGATATTTATGACTTGGTCGCCATTATTATCAATGACATAACAGTTACCAAAAAGTTGACTATACGAAAACGCTTAAAAGGCGATATTGTTTTTACCATGTAGAATCTTGGCTCAGGTTGAAAACATTATTACAATATTAAACCAGACTTAATATTATTATAACAGGTACGATTTCAAAATGAAAGCTTTTATCTGTTTGAAGTAAATAACGTTTTATATTTCATAAATAACTTGAAGATTACAAACTTAGAAGTTGGTAAGCCAAGTAAAATAATTAAATATTTGGTCTTCTTTTACTCTGTAAAAGGAAAAAAACAATTTACTTAAATAACATTATTTAAACAGTTATTTTCTACTTTACTAGTGGTATAAAATAAATATTTGTACTTCACTTTTCTCTTCTATAACTCTACCTACTTATACCTAATATAGTAAAAAGTGTTAGTCTGTTTGATCGCATTGACGGTTAATCCGCTGAAATGGATTAAAAAACATCAGGATTTAGGAATTGATTTTAGTTAAAATGACGGACCAATCTTGCATTAAAATATGAAAATCTTGATTTCCACGGATTTCAAATATTTTGTAGTTTTTATGAAAAACTAGTGTTGACCGTTTCCGTATTTTTTGTTTCCTTATACTAATACTTTCTTGGAAAGGACAATGTACAGACCTAGTTTTTTATAATATCAACAATAGTATAGTATTTACTTTATGTATTTATATTTAGTATATTTATAAATAGTTCTAATTTCAAAATTGAAATAATTTAATTGTTTCTTGTAGTTATTTAGTTTGAGTTCTAAACGAATTAGTTTACACCCCCTGCCATGAATTTGTGTCCTCAGTTATTTCTCTTACAAGGTCGTCTGGAAGAGATCGCTATTTAGCGGTAAGACCGCCTGTTGTATACCTATGATTTAAATGTACTGTTCCATGTTCTGTTTTTATTTTTTATTTTTGGTGTTCAATAAAGAGTATTTGTATTGTATTGTATTGTAATAGTGGTGGTAGGACTCTGTGCAGGGTCCAGGGGCCAAGTAACAGTGTTCGCATTGTTGTATTCCGGTGTGGAAGTAAGACAACCTGTGAAATTACTAGCATAGAGGCATTCCATCGTAGTCCTCTGGGTTGGCAACGCATTTGAGGTCTTAGGATTAATGGTCTTGAGAATTCAAATGTCTATGGGTCTCAGATTCCACGTACAATCAGGTAGCCTGAGTGCTCGTCTGCCTTCTCCTTAACATAAAAAAACAGAAAACGTTCACGGGAAGAAAAACGACATCGCATTTTTATGGATTTTTTTGCTTCACATTCTTCCCAGTGTGGAGTGCGCCAGGCCTATCACTACACTGCCGAATTAAAACAAAAAAGGATTAACTGCATAGCCTTCTAACTCTAATAGTGCCTTTTTGCCTCGGTCAGTACACACAAAGATCGCAACTCCAGTGATTTAATTAGAATATCAAACCGTTCGTTGTATTCTAATTAGATTCTACAATTTCCCTCTTTATACAGAACAAGGATTTACTCAACTGCATAAATTTAAATTAATGACCAACTATAACAATACTAGAACGAGATAATAAAGTGTCCTTGTCTCGCTTCAACAATGCTCACTTTTACAAAACAAATGCAATAAAAAACTACTCGCTATCTACTTCCTTGGAGTTCGCATTTCATTTGAAAGAAAGGTCATATGTGCTTACGAACTAAATGCAATTTCAACTTTAATAATAACAACAGAAGTTGGATTTTATTTATGTTTGTTGTTAAATTGCCTAGTTTATAAAACAAAAGGGTATTTTGTCTAAAATGCATTCATGCACTTATCTCATAAATTATTTTGCGACGATTCGAAACAAAAACTGACTGCATTTAGTCACGGAATACCCGTATAACAATTTCCGTGACTAAAAATATATTATGTAGTTATTTTGAACGCTACGTGCAGTAGGACGTTTTTAGGTTATTACTAGGGTCGAGAAAAAATCGAGTCGATGAAACGAGTAAGTTTTTATTTATTTTTTACTCCAGCGTTGTTTCTTAGAAAATACTCAAATAAAATCATAAACGTTATGTGTTTCAAAAAAATCATGTAATCTTGACATACAGGGTGTTTTTTTGGTCAGCAACTTCCACAATAGGGGTTACTATATTCATGTTTCTGAGCTTAAAAAAATAATAATTTAAAATTTATTTTTTCGTCAAAAGTCGAAAAAATGTCCTCGCTATTTTATAAATCATAGTCTCTCGTTTCTGTAGCTACGAAGGGGGTAGGCCGCTTATCGTCACGATTTTATTGTTTGATACTACCCTCACAAAACTATGCGCAAACGACGTCAGTTCCGTGTTTGTTTCGAAGCAAGTGCTTGTTAAGTAAAGTGTTACATCATTTAATTGATAAAAAAATGGCTCGGCGAGAAAATTTACTTCCGGACAATCGTGAAATGTTTGATGTTGTGAACATTTACTTTGTGAGTGATCAAAACATTGCTGACACCGTTAGGATTTGGACTGAACGATTTCCTAATCGGCAGGCCATTACGCGCTACACTGTAAGGTCTATCGTTAGCAACCTTTACGAGTGGGGTACTTCTGAAACGCCACGCCATGCTCAAGGAAGAGGCCAAAGTGGGCTTGCAGTGGATGTTAAACAGGCTATTCTCGATTACTTCGAAGAACATCCACGGGCGACGCAGGGCGACGTTTTGGTCTCGCACATTAATTTTAATACGCTTAAAAAATAAAAAAAATATGTTGTAACGACATGTAGGTAATTTATAATGTGTTAGTCGATTTAATTAAGATAACGCTTACTTAAAGTCCAATGTGTAACGAAAATTAGCTAAACATCCATACTATGGTTAATTTCCGTTAAACAAGAGAAAATGTTTACGCCTTTTTAACCGACTCTATTGATTGAGTTCTCAACTAGGTACGTACAACATTTTAAAAATTAAACCGTGTTTTGAGTCCTGACTAACTGGCCATTTTTGTAACAAAGATATAGTCGATACATAAATAAAAGTTCTCACCTATTATATCGCAATGTTCAATTATTTCGTTGGAATTAAAATGATTCTTGCCTTGTCCATTCTGCACGGTAAAACAATATTGCTTTTCATGATATATTATCGCAATATTTTGAACGCAGCCGTGATGTTAATAAGATTTATCATTACGTACGATATGATAGCACGTCGAAAGTACCTAATGTTGTTTTACCAAGTGGAATAAAGCCTATAGCGTTCGCTAACTAGCGTTTCTATTCGTTTGGTTTTTAAACCAATCGCGTCACTGGTAGATCACGTGACTTTTCGCATCACGCATTTTCATGGTTTAAAAACAAAACGAATCGAAACGCTAATTAGCGAACTCATCTTGGCTATAGGCTGTGGGCTCGTATAATTATTCGGTTTGCGATTTCGCGATATCATCGTCATGTGAAGACACGCTCGTAGAGTTGGCATGGTGATAATGTCGCGGTGGCGTCTAAACAAAAATAAACAACCTTAAAAATACAATTAAATACACTTTATTAAACACCATGTAAATATAAATAAACAAGGAAAAACAAAAACATGAAATTCTTATACGGTAGAAAACCGGTGGCCTTATTGCTATAAGCATAGACAACCATAGATAGAAGAGTTACGGCCACGTAACAGATAAAATAAAGCAAGCGCAAACAAGGAAATTAAAAAAAATAATGAGGATATATGTACGCACCGTCAAAACAATATTTACCCAATTCATAAATTTTAAACTTCGAGTTTGGTCTCCATAGTAATAAATTTAAGACTTGATGGTTGAAAACTGAAATTTACAATAAAGTTCTTCTTTTGTATTTTTTTTGTACAGTAAAATACAAATACGCTTTTTTGAAGACCATACAAAGAAAAATAAACATGGAAAGACAAAAACATGAAATTCTTATGCGTTTTTTTTCTTTCGTCTTTTTTTTCGTATAAGATTTTTGGCAGTTTATAGTGCACCACGAACTTTTTTTTCTAACGAATAAGAAAATGTGTACAAGATAAATAGCGATTAGATGCAGCGCCCCGTGTCTGTATTTAAGGGTCAATATTGTCTGCCATAATTAAGTCATAATTATCGCAAGTTATAATGTTTTTTTTAAGCTGTTACTTATCCAGGATTGTTAGATATTAAAGAAATTCTGAAAAGTTAACAGTTTTAGTGATATAAAAAATATGACTATGAATAATTATGTCAACAATGACATTATGACCAAAAATACTATAGGAAACAACGGGCTCCCACGCACACAACAACAGACTACTAAAATTTGAGAGCACGATAACGTTAATTTACTCGTTTGATCGTTATCGAATAGTTTTGATTGATCGACACGTTGGCCTAGTTGGGAGTGACCCTGCCTCTGAAACCAGCGGTCCTGTGTTCAAATCCCGGTAAGGGCAGATATTTGTGTGATGAGCGCGAATATTTGTTCCTAAGTCTTAGATGTTTTCTATGTATACTCCATTTCATATACCATGGCCCGATGCACTTAATAATAATAATAATAATAATATCATAATATAATAATATCACGGGACAATGTCACACAAATTGACCTAGTCCCAAATTAAGCCCTAAAATAGGCTTGTGCTATGGGTACTAGACAACGATAAACTTACTTATATAGAGAAATATATACTTAAATACATAGAAAACATCCAAGACTCAGGAACAAATACTCGTGCTCATCACACAAATATTTGCCCTTACCGGGATTTGAACCCAGGACCCCTAGCTTCGAAGGCAGGGTCACTCCCAACTAAGCTAGCGTGTCGTGTGTGGCGTGACTTGAAGCTTAACAATAGGGCTCATAATGTTTGCCTTTTGTTATCTAATTAGGAGCACTTCAAAATGGCACGCGTCGGTCCAACCTGCATACCACGCCGCAAAAGGGTCTGGCCAGGTATCTTTTGTTATCACTAATCCTATTGTTAACGCCTAATGACCGTCTCAAGTGCATCGGGCCATGGTATATGAAATGGAGTATATTTAAGTATGTATTTCCCTATAAGTATGTTTATCGTTGTCTAGTATCCATAGTACAAGCTTGGAGCTTAGTTTGGGACTAGATCAATTTGTGTGAGATTGTCGCCTGTATTTTTTTTATGTGCGACTCCAATTTTTTCTACTCCAACTTTTTTGAGCAACCTGTATATATTTTTTTCCAATTTTTTTTTTTAAGGAACTTATGAGCAACTCAACTTTACACAGTGTTGCAAAGAGCATGGCACGAGTTTGTTTAAGTACTTACTGACGGGAGCGGTGGTGTAGGCAAATTTTCAACAGCTGGCAGATAATGACAAAATACATTTGCCTACTAAATAGCCGGTGATTTTTACCAATTTGGGACATTACACGCATAACAATGTAAATTTTAACTATGACGAGTGGTCGTTTATTTCACAGACTGAATATGATGGTAACAGTCAATTTGCATGATTTTAATAATATAAAAAATCATACCTACTCCTATCTAAATATTATGTTACTTTGCTTTATCTTACTCTAAACCAAGAAACTAAAGGTAACGAAAAAAAAACAATTTCCAGATCGCGTTAAATATTAGATCCAGCTAAAACAAATTGATAAAATAACGTTAGTTATTAATACAACCCACGAAAACTTGACATCCTGTAGATTTTTAAAAAGGTACTTTAATGAAAAGAACGTTGCATAAAAGGCTCCCTTTCAGCATCGGTTAGATAATGACGTGCAACGTTCCGTCAACCAAATTCATTCAGTAACAGTAACTTATTCATGAAACTGTAAGTGTTAGGCTTGAGTGTACGCTCGAAGCGGGGCGTTCGGCGGAGCGTGCAGCGTGGCGGGCAATCGGGAGAAAAAGCGTCCAGCGGATGTCCTCAGTGCACGCTCACCGCTCGTGTGAATCGGTCGGAACACCAAAGAAAGCGGCTAGCCGTATAGTATTAGTAATTAATATAAGCATTACAATTTACATACATACATACATAACATCACGCCTTCATTCCCAGAGTGGGGTAGGCAGAGCTACAGAAATACAAACAGCTTTAAAAAGACTTCTGTAACCACATTTTGCACAATCAGGCCAAGAAGTTTACTAGTGTATAGACAGGTTGCAAGCCCATCGCCTCACAATTTCCTTAGTCGCCTCTTACGACATCCACGGGAAGACATGGAGTGTCACTGTTCTAACCCGGCAACCACACGGGTAAAAGCGTTACAAACAGACAGACGACAGAGTTATTTTTACAATTTACATTAAAGAAATTAAAATAAATACTTAATAATTTACCTTCCATATCCAGTTTTGTTGCTTATTCTCTCCATATTTAATGTTTATATAGTCTATATTTATATAAAGAGTGAGAACATAGCCAGTGCTGGGTTATTTCACGTTTTTATCGCCGCTGCAAATCGACGGTGTTACTGCAATACCGCGTAACTACCCAATTCAATATGTTGCAAAATGCACCTTATTTACTTACTTGCTAAAGTGTATTTTGCACCTTATTTAATTTGTTAGTTACGAGCTATTGCAGTATCACCGACGAAATGACAAACAGGTTTGAACCTGCCCGCGACGCGCCGCTCGACGCTCCATGTCCCGCAACTTACCCGCTCTGCTTTCGCTTTGTGCAGCGTCGACTCAGGACACCAGTATGAATTTCATTTGCTTAACATGCCCGCCGCACGAACCACTCCGCTGCACTCCCGACTCTATTCTATTGCGTTATAACGATATCGCGTTTGGCGTGTTTTAGAATCGTTAATGTCACAGTCGCCATTATTGTAAATGACATCAGAGTTATCAAAACGTTGACAATACGGAAATACGTCAATCGATATCGTTATTACCGTGTAGAATCCAAGCCCTGGCCTTACACTAAGAGACTTCCTACAATTCGATTAATTAGGCCCAGAATAAAATTAGATGATTGTTGCACCGGCTTGAGGGGCTAAATATTGCATAGTTTTTTAAAGAACTATGTGTGTCATATAACATATAACTGTGTTTACTAATTAGTCGGCGATTTTTAAAAAAAAATACTTAAAAAGTGAATTTGTAAAAACTATTAAGACGTAAATTAACTAAAATGTAAAAGGGGCAATCTCATACAAATTGAACTAGTCCCAAACTAAGCTCTAGGCTTGTGATATGGGTACTAGACAGAGATAAACTTATTTATATAGAGAAATATATATTGAAATTTATAGAAACAATTCAAGGCCAAGAAATAAATATTCGTGCTCATCACACAAATATTTGCCCTTACTGGACTTGAACCTGGAACCAACTAGAATAACGTGTTGTCAATACTTGCAGTTAACGTAACAATATTACTACTATAATCTCTGTTTCATCATGTCCGTTTGTTACGCTTTTACGGATAAACCGCTGAACCGATTTAGATGAAATTTGGTACGAGTATGGTAGTTTGAGTCCCGGGAAGAAAATAGAGTACTTTCTATAACGAGAAATTGGACGGTTCCTGAGGGACAGCGATAAACGAATTTTACGCGGACGGGGTCGCGGGAAACAGCTAATAAAGTTTATAAGAAGAAGTTGAAAGTGTATTTGATCTAAAACCTTCTTAAAGTTATGCATAAATATCAGTTTGCATGATTTAATTTCCTCTAAAAGCCATTAAATTTTCATTGTTATTATTCTAACCTAACCCAACCCATATCTATTGAGTATTAAATATTTCTGAGAAGGTTTGTTTCAATTATCAACATAATGCGTAAATACAATTATGCACAACTACATTCAAACATAAACAGGAAGCTCGTTGGTGGCTATACTTACCACTTACATAAGTGTGTTTTTTAGGGTTCCGTAGTCAAACTAGGAACCCTTATAGTTTCATCATGTCCGTCTATCCGTTCGTAGACTCTTAGTACTAGAAAGCTGTAATTTGGCATGAATATACATATTAGTCACACCAACAAAGTGGTAGAATAAAATTTTGAAAGTGCACCTCCCCTACTCGTCACTTGGGGTTGTATTTTTTTTTCTCGTCTACCCCATATGGGGTATCGTTGGATAGGTCTTAGACTCAAGTGTACTCCCCCCTACAGCTAAAACTAAACATACTAAAAACTGAAAAAAAACAAATGTAACGAATTTTAAACAAAAACTATCACGACTAATTAGACATTATTGGTTCTTGAGATACAGGCGTTTAAAGTGTTTATTGGTTGTGTGTGTATATGTTAAACATCTAAGACGGCACTTGTTGTTTTTTATGTTTGTAGTATGTACTTAACGGCTTCGGAACCCTACACATGGTCCGACATGCTTTGGCCCGGTTTTTAATGTTTAGAAAATTGTAAGTGTCCTACTTCTGGACAAAGGCCTTCCCTCTTTTCCATTTGTCTCTATTAAGTGCATTATAATATCCTTTTCTTAATATTACTAACTTCATTAACTTACAAACTCTCCTCCCCCCGTGTGGTTGCCGGGTTAGAATAGTGCCACTCCATGTCTTCCCGTGGATGTCGTAAGAGGCGACTAAGGGAATAAGGGCTTGTAGTACTTTAAACGTTGGGCTTGCAACCTGTCGCTAATACACTAGAAATCCTATTGGCCTGTTTGTGCAAAATGTGGGTATAGAATTATAAACAAGTCCTTATAGAATTGTTGATATTTTTGTAGCTCTGCTTACCTGAGACATCAAAGAATAAAGCTACATTTATTATTTGAGCTGTCTCTGCCAATTAGAAAGCTTCCTTTCTCTGTTTCCTCTTTTTTATTTTTTTTTATTTTTTTAATTTTAAGGAGAAGGCACACGAGCACTCAGGCCACCTGATGGTAAGTGGAATCTGAGACCCATAGACATTTGAATTCTCAAGACTATAATCCTAAGACCTCAAATGCGTTGCCAACCCTGAGGACTAAGATGGAATGCCTCTATGCTAGTAATTTCACCGGTTGTCTTATCCCCACACCGGAACACAACAATGCGAACACTGTTGCTTGGCGGGTGGTTAATGGATAAGATGATGGTAGCGATCCGGACGGACCCTGCATAGGGTCCTACCACCACTAAAACCACGAACCGTACCATTTACTATTAAGTATATTGAGTTTACTTCGTTAAATGCATAGCCTCTCTGAGTTCCATTAAGAGGGTGCAGCTACCATGCAAATGCCGCTATCGATTCTGTTTTCTATCGACTTGAAATGTATGAAGTTGACATCAGCTTTCGTCAATCTTGATTATAAATCACCTATCGCAAGAAATTGATACATAAAGTACACTTTTAGTACACTTGATTCACCTATTGGGTGTGTGAAGTAGACGAAGAGTATATCTCGTTCACCTATCGCAAGAAAGATAAAGTACACTTTTAGTATACTTGATTCACCTATTGGGTGTGTGAAGTAGACGAAGAGTATATACCAAATCCCACGGTGAATACCAATGTGAACCGACGGTTGCATTAAGTATACTCCCGGCTCCTCCTACCTGATTGACAATCAGCCATGGTATTAAAGTCTACATATTAATGTTGGTACATTAATATGTAGACTTTAATACCCTGGCTGATTTTAATACCCTTGGGTGATTTGAAGATAATTTGGTAATTATCTTCAAATCACCCAAGGGTATTAAAATCTACTATTTAGAAAACTTTATTCATCCATGTGAATTAACCTACGCGAATTGGGTCCACGGCATCTTAAATTTTGACGATTTAAGAAATCGACGGTAACAGATGCCTTTTAGTATACAAAGTTAAAAAATCCTTTGATTTTTATTTATTAATAAAGTGCGGGATTACAGTTAATTTAATACCTTGTTACTGGTATACATTATAAACATCATAAAACTCCTAAAAAACACTTAAACCTAGGTTCTACATTACTTTTATAATTTCCACTTATTAGTTTTTAACAACTACAGGGTGTTGCCGAACTTTTACAACCCGCAGCATGTAGCGGGGGAGTATTAAATCGTCCTTTGCGAGTCTTATTATTAGATCATCTCCCTTACTTTTTTCAACAATTATATAAGTATGTTATTATCATTTTGAAATCTTACATGCAGTAAATATGGACTCAGCTGCACCTGTTCTTAAATTAATCAGCATAGCTGCCAATGCAAATTTGAAAGATCCCTTTCCTTTTATTTCGTTTCGTCTTCCATTTCATGAACGTATACTATTTTTAATTAATTATTCCATTGAGTTTACTTCGTAAAATGAATTCTATTCCTGTCAGAATTCTACTATAGACGCAATGGCAAGCTCTTAAGGCAAAAAAGTAAAAAATACTTCATGGCTTTATTAATAAAATGAGGGACTAGAGTTAATTGAATAGCTGGGAACTGGTATAGTTTATAAACTTCATAAAACTCTTGGAAAAAGCTTAAACCAAGCTTTGAATTCACTCTTTTAATTCCCTCTTATTTGTTTTTAACAACTACAGGGTGTTGCCAAACTTTTACAACCCGCAGCATGTAGCGAAATAGATATAACATCATCTCCCTAAACGTATGTGACCAATTAGATAAGTAAGTTTTTAATGTTTTGAAACCTTATGTATAATCAATATTAACTTAAAACCCTACACATATTCCTTAATTGGACAGCCTCTGCCAATGCGAATTTGAAAGATTCCTTTTATTTCGTTTCGTGTTTCGTCTCATGAACCGTATAATTAACTATTAAGTCCATTGAGTTAAGTTTGTTAAATGCATCGCCTCTCTGAGTTCCATTAAGAGGGCGCAGCTACCATGCAAATGCCGCTATCGATTCTGTTTTCTATTGACTCGAAATGTATGAAGTTGACATCTGCTTATGTCAGTCTTAAATTTTGTCGATTTTAGAAATTGACGGTAACATACGCCTTTTAGAATATAAGGTAAAAAGATCGTTTGTTTTTTTTATAAAGTGAGGGATTACAGTTAATTGAAAAACTTGTTACTGGTATACATTATAAACTTCATAATACTCCTGAAAAACACTTAAACCTAGGTTTCACATTAATCTTACCATTCCCACTTATTACTTTTTAATAACGACAGGGTGTTGCCAAATTTTTAGAACTTGCAGCATGTAGCGGTAGAGAATTTAATTGATAAAAGATCATCTCCCTAAACGTATTTCACCAATTAGATAAACTAAGTAAGTTTTTAATGTTTTGAAACCTTACGTATAATCAATATTACCTTACAACCCTACACATATTTTCCTTAATTGGGCAGCCTCTGCCAATGCGAACTTGAAATTATTCCTTGTATTTTCGTTTCGTTTTCTTTTTCATAAACCGTATCATTAACTATTAATTATTCCATTGAGTTTACTCCGTAAAATGAATAGCCTGTCAGAATTCTACAAAAGACGCAATCGCGCGCCTTTAAGAAAAAAAATAAAAATACTCCGTGGCTTTATTAATAAAATAGTAGGTATAGTTTATAAACTTCATAAAACTCCTGAATAACACTTAAACCTAGGTTTCAAATTACTATTATTTTTCCCAGTCATTAAGTTTTTAACAACTACAGGGTGTTGCTGAACTTTTAGAACTTGCAGCATGAAGCGGGAGAGAATTATGTCGCCCTTTGCAAGTCTCGATATTAGATCATCTCCTTAAACGTATTCCACCAATTGGATAAGTGTGTTTTTAATGTTTTAAAACCTTACATGCAATCAATATTGACTCTCCTGCTATTAATTGACAAACATACGCGGTCTTAAATAAGGCAGCCTCTGCCTAATTTATGAATACCTTTTTCGTTTCCTCTAATTTTTCATGAACCGTATCATTAACTATTAAGTCCATTGAGTTTACTCCGTAAAATGAATAGCCTGTCAGAATTCTACAATAGACGCAATCGCACGCTTTTAAGTAAAAAAGTTAAAAATGCTCCGTGGCTTTATTATTAAATGAGGGACTAGAGTTAATTGAATAGCTTGGAACTAGTATAGTTTATAAACTTCATAAAACTCCTGAAAAATGCTTAAACCAAGCTTTCAAATTACTCGTATAATTCCCACTTATTAGTTTTTAACAACTACAGGGTGTTGCCAAACTTTCAGAACTTGCAGCGTTGTAGCGGGAGAGAATTTAATCACCCCGTGCAAGTCTTGATATTAGTTCATTATCTCCGTGAAACTTTTGGGAAGTGAAAAGTTTCTCATTTTGTTTGTCCCTGTCGATGAAGTTTATTCACGTTAGTTAAACACGGGAGTTCCTTATTAACAGTTTTATTAAGGTTTTTGAGTTCTATTTGGAAACTAAGATCTGCTCGGTATTATAAGCATTTGTTGTAAAAGTGTGACTACTTAATTAATTATTAAAGAAATTGTCGTTGTGTTTACTGTAAATATTGTGCTCGATTCGCTCCGGGTTAAAATTATACATATTAATATAAACCTTCCTCTTGAATCACTTTATCCTTGAAAAAACGCAACATAATCCGTTGGGTATTTTTAAAGATCTAAGCATACAGTCAGAGGGAAGCAACTTTGTTTTATACTATAAGTACTAGCTTCCGCCCGCGATTTCATACGCGTATAAATCAGTTCCCGAGAGAATAGCGATATGAACGGTAGCCTATGTGTTAATCCAAGCTATAAGCTGTTTTAATTTTAAATTTCACCTAAATCCGTCCAGTAGTTTTTGCGTGAAAGAGTAACAAACATCCATCCATTCATACAAACTTTAGCGTTTATAATATTAGTAGGAGAGTGATATATTGAAGTTTTTGAGTTGAGCTTACGGGTAGTGATTGACTGATTTGAAGGTTCGCAATCCATCGACAATCCAAAACTTCAATTCGTCGATCAGTATCCTTAACTATCGTTATATATAAAGAAAACTGGTTTTTATTAAACATTTGGAAGTAAATTTCCTAAAATTTGGCTTAAAATACCGAGAAATATCAGACACCCAAACACTATGCCCCAACTAATACGTACCACAAACAATGTTAAACCCCGTGGTGGCCCATAAGGGTTCGCTAATGATAGGTTGACTACGATTCGTAGAAAATCCCTATCGCCGCAAGTCCTTGTAGTTTTCACCGCAAGTCCACAAAGTTTGATAATGCCTTACCTAGAAACTGGCGTTTTCGCTGGAAAAAGCAAGTAATAATTTAAATTGTAAGTTGTTACCGTTCTACTGGGAACGTAGTACTAGCAGATGCAGGTAAATTAATAATACAATTTTTTGGACTTAAAACCAGTTTATTTCCACGGCTCTTGAGACATTACAGGTTCTAATATTAGGGCGTGGGTGCGTCAGATGAGCGAGATAACTTTTGACTTTGAAATAATAAGGAAGTATATGGCGCCACTACCTTATTGGAGGTAGACCGATTAATAACGTAAGGTAAATAAATAATAAATATCACAGGACAATGTCACACAAATTGACCTAGTCCCAAACTAAACTCTAGGCTTGTACTATGGGTACCAGACAACGATAAAGAAGAAGAAGAAGAAGAAGAAATACATTTATTCAAAGCCATAAGACACACATAGGTAAAAATAAAACATTAGACATTATAGAATATTAAGGCAACCGGAAAAGTGTGTCGTAACGGCAGTGAAACGGACTCTGGCTCAGCAAAATGCTGAGGTGTCAGACACCTGCAGCGCTGATTTTCAGCCAGAACCGACAGTGACTCACGGAACGCTGTACAAACATACAATATTTAAAAAAAATCATGTAAACTACTTATATAATTTAAGCGGTAAATATATATTAGGTAACAAATAAAATAATAAAACGCAAAGATACCGATATACAGCCTTGATAAAATAAAAAATAATAAAAGGGTAATTTTAAAAGCAACAGGTTGATAAATTAACGTGTGTAAGTGCTGGATGAGAGTTAGGATTTCTGGAGCGTCAACAAATAGCCTTTAAGCTTGCGCTTAAAGGTGTACTTGCTAAACATACTTAGATAGAGAAATAAATACTTAAATACATAGAAAACATCCAAGGCTCAGGAACAAATACTCGTGCTCATCACACAAATATCTGCCCTTACCGGGATTTGAACCCGGGACCGCTGGATTCAGAGGCAGGGTTAATCCCAACTAGGCCAACGTGTCGTCAAATGGACATCACCAGAACTCTGCCAGGGGTAGCGTTGACTCATAAGCGAAGTCAATCCTCGGGCAGCAACAGTTCCGGTGAACTTTGTTGATGTTGCCGGGCCTCCGCCAGCCAGATCAGCAACCAACAGCAAACGAAGAATTCAACCGTAGGAAGTTGTTGAAGGTCAAAATAGTCAATAGCTCAGCTCCAGCATATGACAGGAGTTGAAAAGGAAGAGACTAAATAGAAAAAAACCCCACGGGAATAGAGGCCTCGCCTAAGCGGGTGACTAAGCCGGGACAAAGGGACCTCGTGTCAACCTTATGGGGTTTCTTCACGCGTGCATGTAATGCAACGCTTGCTTGTAATAATTTCGTTTCGGCTGCTCCGTGAGGAAATTTCTCACGGAACTGCCGCAATGGTTAACAATTTGGAATTTTCCGTAACAAAAGGTTTATGTGAAAGATACCGGCGAGCTACGAGGACAATATTATTCACCAAGAAAAATACTTACGATGAGATCCTTTATTTGGATCAATAAAACTTATCCGAATGGGCCGAGAGAATTATCGAAAGTGAATTGTCACGCCGGCGTGGTTGCCAGACGTAAGCAAAGAAAATAACAAAATCCAGGGAAGGATATCAGCGTCCGATATTAATCAATTTTGGAAATTAGGATCTTACCTATTTTAAAAGTATAATAGAAATACCCGTTGAATTTTTAAAACACTCCTTACTGGAAAGTAAAGTAAAATTTCCTAGGCAATTATGACACCTAGAAACACTTAACAAAATTACCTTTTAAAGTTTAATAAAGCGAAATGGCAACGGAATACGTAACATTCAGCCACTAATATCGATAATCGATACAATTTCGATTAAAATATAAAATGTTTTGATAGTTATAGTACCCCGTTAGGAATAAATACGTAACAAAGTACTAATATTGGATTTTATGTTATTGATTATTTTTTTTTAGCTCAGCGAGTGTGTTCGTCAAATAAAATAAAAAAAATATATGTATTGTAAAATTCTTTGACGTCGGATAAACATTTTCTGGTAACTATGTATAGTGGCACTCTACGAGACAGGCCAAGCCTAGTGTAGGTGACACAGAAAAAAATTCTATACTTGTAAATTTTGTGCAGTGTTTAGTACTTAACTACTTGTATTTCAATTTAAATATGTAAACTGAGTCACTGTAATAATAAATATATATTATATTTGATTTGATTTGAAAGATTATAAGAAGTCCTACTTAACTTTCCCGGGTTAAAAATGATTGTTATTTCAGTATTTTTTAGACAAACTTTAACTCTTTCAAACGAATAAAAAAACTTGGTGAAATACTACACACAAGTGACACGAATAGATACACATATTCAATTTAAACAGGTTATTGTATAACCTTACCTAACTGTACTAAGATATCAAACACAGCCATCACGAGCAGACTTACCTACACTAGGGCGAATAAATTAAGATACATCGTGTCCTATATAAGTATTATTTAAACACTGGAGTGTTTAAATCCATCTTTTATGCATCCCAGTTTCTAGTGATTTTACTCCCTGTATGTTACGTTTGTAATATACAGGTTGATTTTAGTTTACCTAATGATTCGCCGACAATTATTAGGCAGATTATTGATTGGCAGACAACATTTCGCCGAGTAACGGTAAGCCGATGGATATGTTCGTAGATGTATTGTTTCGCAGACTAACGTTTCGTAACTCAACCTTTAGCAACTATTTTAGTTGGCTTATGAGTCAGTAAGCTGATCAACTATTGGCAGAAATTCGTTTAGCCTATTAATTTACACATTTTGAATGTTTTCTCGAACAACTTTTCACTTTTAAACGGTTGAACTATTATTCATAATTTTTTGTGTTTGTTATTTGCTGAGCTTGACCTTATAACATAACCTACCCGAGTCGGATTTGCCCTGATTTGTCTTCCATAAAACCACCATAAAAATGCAACAGTTGTACCTACAGTTAACTGAAACAATTCCGAAACAAAAATCGACTGAACCTTAAATTTACTAAACAATAATGATGCCATGTCACAACTCCGCTTATCGTGTTTCGACGAACAGTTGTTCGGTAAAATAAAACTATTACGAAACAAACAATCGACTAAACGTAACTCTGCGTATCGCTTTACTGTCCACCGACTACTCGGCGAAACAAATAATAGGCGTAACGAAATTATACTAAACGTTACTCGGCCAAAAGAAAGGTCTGCCAATAGTCGTCTGCGAAACAAAACTCTGCGTTATTAAACTCGGTGAAACGACAGGTCACCTTGATTTTAATTTAACTAATTCGCTGGTCCGGTGATATGTGGTTCTTGAGGCACACTTGTTATTATAGCTAGTGTGTTTGTACCAAAGTCATGGGTGTTTCATAAACTATATTTAATAGTAATTGATTAATCCTAGTATCAGCTCGTGTATTTAATTCGGAGTAAAAATATAATTTCATTAAAAATTTATAAATAACCTTGACACTTGAGAGTGCTACATTATATATTTCACTCGCCACCAGCCACTTAGTTTTAATTTGCCCGCCAAGAGAATATTCTTAATTGGGTAATCGCATTAGGGTCCATTAAAAATTCAGTGATCGTGTAATCCATCCCAACGAAGAACGTATTTCTTTCAGATTTATTTATAAGTAGGCATTTACTAGAAGGTTTTGTTTGACAAATTATTGTAAGGGAATCAAACAAGGCTTTGTTTTTTTATGGCAAAAAGAACGTAAAAAAGCACACAGGTTACCTAATGGTAAGTGGAATCTGTGAACCATAGATATTTACGTTCTCAAGACAATAATCTAAAGACTGCAATGCTAAGGCTGCAAATTTTTATCGACCCTGATAGCTAAGGTATTTAAGTTATTTGACTGGTTGTCTTATTCCTACAGTAAGCCATCATTCTATTGAATTTCATTTCATCAATTGTATCATTTCATAAAATTGCATTTTATCGAACGGTGTTTTCTGCTTAATCATTAATTACGTAGGTAAGGATTAAGTTAAACTAATGACTAACAAAAAAAAACTCAAATGGCGAGATGTACCTTTCAATGAAATGAAAATTCTGCGTAATTATATGGTGTTTCGAAGAAATAGATAGCTGCTTGGCGAAAAAAAACATGATAGCAATCTGGACAGACCCAGTTCTATATCCTTGTAGGACTAAAAATCTAATCTATCTTAAGCGTTACTATTTTTCCCACTTTAGTTTTAAAACATAGTCGACACAAATAAGTCATTGCTCGTGTAATATAAAACATTTTCATAAACACGTTCGCAAAGAAGGAAGTATTTCAGCTTCGGTTTCATAAGGGTGGGCAGCGAAATTAATGTCACTTTGTGAAAGTGCTGTTCCTGTGACCTTTTAGTTTGTGAACAACCTGTAGCTTTTAGAGGCTATTATTTTCACTTATATTTTTAGTTTACTTATTAGCAGCAGTAGTGTGAAGATAAGACAACCGGTGACATAACTTAGCATACCCATTCCATCTTAGTCTGCAGGGTTGACAAAGTATTTGGCTTTCTTTTATTTGGTATTTATAGTCTCGATACTTACAATTTATATGGGTCTCAGATAACGTTCTAGGTTTTTCCCGCGACTCTGTCTGCATAGTAGCCGTTTCTTTCAGAATTGTCTAATTCTTCGCCAAAAAACTAACTTTAATTCAGCCTTTAGGCTATAAACTATATTTTTACAAAATTTCACCTCGATTGGTTTAGGTAATGAACAGTAAAGACTGAACCAACAAACAAAAACAATTTCGTACTATAGCATCTGTTTAATTTCTTGCAGTTATTTTCAAAACTAACATATTGTGTAAGTAATTAATTTCAGCTGAGCAAATGTTTTAACTCATAGCATTCATTCTCAATCGGAAATTAAAACAGAAGTTTTTTTAAAAACCAACGTTACTCGAGATAGATACCCGGTTGTGCAATATTCCTGCTTTTATAAATGTCATATAATTTGTTCAAAGCAGTGTTCAAAATAGAACTGCGGCGATTTTCACCCGGTTTTTTTTATCACCGTTTTTATTTGTTGAAAATGTTGTCCACAATCTCGGACTTAATAGACTTTAATTAGTACGTGGACTTTTAATAGGTATTGGTCCAATTAGGAACTAATATAGCTTCACAATGTCCGTTTGTCTATGGTTTAACATATAGGATAAGCTGTAGTTTGGCATAGTTAGACATAGAAATTACGGCAATAGGAAGTAAAAAATAACTTGTTTTTAGGGTTCTGTAGTCAAACTAGGAACCCGCCATGTCCGTCCGTCCGTCCATCCGTCCATCCGTCCGTCCGTCCGTCCGTCCGTCCGTCCACAGCCTAGCGCAGAGACTTTTAGTAGTAGAAAGCTGTAATTTGGCATGAATATGCATATTAGTCACGCCAAAAAAGTACAATAAAAGTAAAAAAAAAAAAATAGGGTACCTCCCCTACACGTAACATGAGGATGTATATTTTTTTGGCGTCTACCCCATTGTGCGGGGTGTCGTTGAATAGGTCTTTCAAAAATATTACGGGGTTGTAAAAGTTTTTCGATTAAGCAAACCGTTTATAAAATATTAAGCTTTAAAGCGCAAATTTTTGTTAGACTCCAGTATCCCCCCACCCCTACAGCCAAAACTACAAATGCTAAAAATCTGAAAACAAATCACAAAAATTAAAGGACATATAACGAATTTTAAAGGAAAACTATCATGACTAAGTAGACATCATTGGTTCTTGAGATACAGGCGATTAAAGTGTTTATACCTACTAAAATCATCTTTTGGCACCAATTGACTTTAAATAGAAAATTTGTTATTACTTGTTGACTTTTATGTTTGTAGTAATTGACGGCTTCACAACCCTACACTGAGCATGGTCCGACATGCTCTTGCCTGGTTTATTTTTACGTAGCTCACATGTAAAGCGTAGCTATTTTTGTTTCATTATACAATCGAGTGAAATATCATTGGATAGCTAATAAAAAATCATTCTGAACATGGGACTATATTATTTTAGAATTGGGGTACTGTTTAGAAAATATTAAACTTGAAAATTATAATTTGAGTGGGATAACAAAAACCAGAAAAATAACTTAATTGAAAAAATATTATTGATGTTAGCCTGGTTGGTAGTGAACCTGCCTCTGAAGCCAGCGGTATCGTGTTCAAATCCCGGTAAGGGCAGATATTTGTGTGATGAGCGCGAATATTTTGTTCTTGAGTCTTGGATGTTTTCTATGTATTTCTCTATACAAATATGTTTTACGTTGTCTAGTACCCATAGTACAGTCGAAGTCATAAATACGATTACACTTTAGTACCATGTCACTTTCATTCACTGAGACAATTGCATATAATGATATGTGAAATTGTCTCAATGACTGAAAGTGACAAGGTACTAAAGTGTAAACATATTTATAATGTCGACTGTACATGCCTGGAGATTAGTTTGAGACTAGGTCAATTTGTGTAAGATTGTCCTCTGATATTTATTTATTTATCATGAAATTAAAATGAAAACTGTCACGACTAAGTTGAGTTGATTGGTGTTTGAGATTCAGGCCACTAAATTGTTTATACCTACTCAAAATCATCTAGGACTGATTTTTCAGACAGTTTTTTAGGGTTCTAGTCTAACCCTTACAGTTTCGCTATATTCATCCGCCTGTCCGTCCGTCCATTTTTCCGCAGTTTAGCTCAAATAAACCATTTTATCAAAATGTGTCACTATGAAAGTGGTAGACCATAAGCAAAAGGAAAATGTTTTCTTCTAAACCCAGTCATCAAAATTAAAACCAAGACAATAAGCATCTAAAGATTAATTAAATATCTAAATTCTAAAATTGACGACATTTTTCTATAACACTCACTGTTTTTGAGGTCCTTTATACCATTTGTATCAGTACAAATAATCATGACAAATATAAGGCCTATGAATGTCAAACCAACATAATTTGATATCTGATATCAAACATTAACTTCCAGTGCACGAGTCAAGGTGAAATGGTTAATGAGATAATTAATTACGTTATACGACTGCCGAGTTTTAATCCCAGAAGAGGAATTTAGTGTGATGACAAGATTAGGCACCAGGTGGCTTAAATGTATTATAAGGACAAAATTGTACGACACCAAAACATGAAATCAGGGCGTCTTGGCGTTTGACGTGTTTTAGAATTATTAATGTCAAGTATTGCAAAAGCGCAATGCGTTGCTTGGCCCTTCTATTCATAAAGTTGTTATTTTTGATTTTGTTTTAAATGAAATTAAACAGGCGACAATCTGACACAAATTGATCTAGTCCCAAACTACGCTCTAGACTTGAACTATGGGAACTAGACAACGATAAACATACTTATTTAGAGAAAAGAATACATAAATAAATAGAAAACATCCAGGACTCAGGAACAAATATTCGCGCTCATCACACAAATCCCTCCCTGTGATTTGAACCCAGGACCGCTGGCGTCGGAGGCAGGGTCACTACCAACTAGGCTAACGTGTCGTCAATATAAATAAATAAATATCAGAGGACAATCTCACACAAATTAAACTAGTCCCAAACTAAGCTCTAGGCTTGTACTATGGGTACTAGACAACGATAAACATACAAGAATATATATATATATATAGAAAACATCCAAGACTTAGAAACAAATATTCGCACTCATCACACAAATATCTGCCCTTACCAGGGCTGGGATTCTAATAATAATAATAAGGTAATAACTATATCGTTGTTGACCTGTTTCCGTATTGTCAACGTTTTGATAACTCTTATGTCATTTACAATAATGGCGACTGAGACATAAACGATTCTAAAACACGTCGAATGCGATATCGTTATTACACTGTAATATAGAGGCCGAGGCATGTTTTGGCCTGAAGGCGGGTGGGATATGCAACTCTAGTAAAAATTTCAAGTTTTGAGTTTAATATTTTTGTTTTGTATCATTAACATAGTCTTTAAGGTTTCAAAGTGCGAGATATATCTTGTTTTAAGGCAACGAGTAGGGCAATACTAAATTTGTTCTAGTTTTTCTATTTTGTACTGGTTCAAAATTGAGTGCGTCTACCTGAATTTTAGATGCTTATTTGTTATTTAAATTAGCATAATGCTGAGCCTGTGTCCGGCTCACTACCGCGAGGACACACATTTCGTACTGTCATTGTTTTCTTTTATTTATATCTATTTTTGTGTTCACTAATACACTAGTAAACTTCTTGGCCTGATTGTGCAAAATGTGGTTACAGAATTATCAACAAGTCTTTTTAGAGTTGTTGGTATTTTTGTAGCTCTGCCTACCCCACTCTGGGAGTAAAGGCGTGATGTTATGTATGTATGTATGTATTTTTGTGTCTTCTCTGTAGTGAATAAATATATAATGTATATCTTTTTTTTTTTTTATAATAGCATTTGGTTAGGTTGACACAATAATTTATCCTACAAATCAAGATATCTGCGAGATTTTTTATCACAATTTTTTTTTTTTTTTTTTTTACTTACTTACTTTTTTAGTTTTACAAGTTCTGGGCCTCATTCTACTGCGTTAAAACGATATCGTATTCGACGTGTTTAAGCATCGTTATTAACTCGGCCTCCATTATTATCAATGACTTAAGAGTTATCAAAACGTTGACAATACGGAAATCGTCGATATCGTTATTACCGTGTAGATTCCAAGCCCCGGTGTCTGTAATGAAATCTTGCAAGTTAAATTTGACCCACTTTCCGAATTCCGATTGAGTTGAAATTTTGCGTGACAATGCAATATTATTATGACATGGAGCTGGTCTGATTATGGAGTCGGAAGGTGGCGACAGGATCTCCGCTATACTTAACGTAGACCCATCGAGTTTGGACTCATTCGGTTGACTTTGATAAGCCCTAAATTAATATGCAAAAAAAAGTATAGTCGGAAGCACAAAATTTGCATGTAAAAACGTCGCCCTACCCGTCGGATTTGGTTTCATATATAAATGAATATAGTTTATTAAACGCATAATTAGACAAATTAGAGAACATAGAAAAAAATAGAGAAGGTGAAAGAGCACTCAGTCCACCTGATGGTAAGTGGCATCTGTGACCCATAGACTACAATCGAGACTACAATCTTAAGACTGTAATCCTAAGATCTTAAATTCATTTTTAACCTTGAGGACTAACTTCGAATGCCTCTATGCTAGTAATTTTACCAGTTGTCTTATTTCCACACTGGAACACACCAATGTGAAAACAGCTCACTGGCAGTAAATTAAAAAATAAGATGGATGGATGTATCGAAAGCCACTCAGCATGTTGAAAGCCAATCTTAAATTAGAAATTGGAATTTCAGGACTAAGAAGTAATGGGTAACTTCAATGAAATCCTAATATGTAAATCTTCATACAAGATAAACCACGTGTGGTTGCCAAGTTAGAATAGTGCCACTTCATGTGTCTTCCTGTGGATGTCATAAGAGGCGACTAAGGGAATAAGGGCTTGTAGTAGTGTTAGGCGATGGGCTTGCAATATGTCACTAATATGGTTCCAGAATTATCAAGTTTTATTTTTAGAGTTGTTCATATTCTGTAGCTCTGCCTACCCCACTCTGGGAATGAAGCCGTGATGTTATGAATGTATGACATGTATAATGGTGATTTTGACCATATTTTTACAAGATACGAGTAACATTTGCAAAATACCTTCTGTCAAAAACTTATTGGCGTATTTTAATCTTACTTTTGAAACCCGAATTAAGTTAAATATTTTATCATTATTCAACCTATATTAACAATAACTTTACAGTAGATTCTGTAAGGCTACTGGTTGTGTAACAGGTAACCAACTAAATTGAAACAAACCAAGTTTTTTAATTGAAACACTTGGAAATTGCAATTGCTTCGTTTAAGAACTGCAGCTAGTTTGAAGAACAAATAAAGTTTGTTTTATCCGATATGCTCGAAAATGTTTACCTTACTTTTATAGAAAAATCCCCGCGAAGTTTTACATAAAACATTGAATAAAAAACTTACTATTAACAAATGAAGGAACGTTAATGAAATTTCATTACATCCTGCGTTTTTTACTTTTTAAAACTATGTTTGGACTAGGATAACTAACTCCAAACAGCCAAACACTCGGAAAATAAAGTTGTTCCATTTTATTTTACTTTTAAAAATGTCATAGGCTAAAAAGGTTAACTTTATGAACAGCGTTTATAGCCTATTGAAATGTTTAGTATGATCCTAATAATTATGAATTAGATAATGTATTTGAAAATGATTTCTTGTTTAAGTCACCTAGCTGTTCTTAAGACTAATAGTGGACACAATTTCATAACAATATCTTAACTACGGGTAATTTTTTAGGGTTCCGTAGTCAAACTAGAAAATAAAACCAATAAAAAATATTAACCTTTAAAGCACTGATTTTAGTTAGACTCAAATTCCCCCCTCTCCCTACAGCCAAAACTACAAACACTACAAATCTTTTTCTTGATGAAAATCATAAAACGAATTTTAAAGGAAAACTATCACGACTAAATAGACATCATTGGTTCTTGAGATACAGGTGATTATTGTGATTACATTGTTTATACCTACTAAAATCATCTAAGACGGCACCAAATGACTTAGTTTTTGTCTTGTTGATATTTATCTTTGTAGTAGTAAGTACTTAATGGCCTCGGAACCCTACACTGACTATGGTCCGACATGCCCTTGCCCGGTTTTTTTTTAAATTATCCTACGGTGATATTTTTTTTAAGAAACGTCAGTAATGTAATTTGTGCTTGTGTGTTACAGAGTGATATTCTTTATTGAATTACCTAAATCTGGGTTTATTTTAAAATCTTACTTACGATGAATGTTTTCATGCTGTGATAGGAATGGGCGCTTAAGGTCGTTGTTACGTCAGTTGACTGAGCGCAAATGTGTGTGGGGCCATTTACGGGGATCGTGACGGGTTATGGGTTCACTTTTGGATATAATAATGTGATGGAGGTAATTCTGCCGTAATACCAAAGTAGGCGGCTAACTGCAATATAGTAGTCAAAGCATTCTATACTCTATTGGTTACTGGGTCGTTCTACTTTTTTACCGACAATACATCGTCATTTTTCTATATTTTGCGTTTTTCAACTATTGATAATTATGGTTTTAATTTTTGATTTTAAAATACGTTGCGTGAATTTTTATTTGGACTAATATGATTATTTCGGTGGCGATAATGTTTTTTTCTTTATGGTGGTATTTCAGAATATACTGTGACAGAGTGGCCGTTTTCAGAGGAGACTAAATTTTGTATTACCACTCTGTCACGCGATTCTATGAAAAACAAACTTATAAAAAAAAAACACTCGATAGAGAAAGTGAAAGATTATTTAGTACTAATAGATGAGTAAATGTTTGGACGTATGTTCAAACACTAAAACATTAACAGTCAATACTCTAACTGATAACGTATGGTAAAATGAGGATAGGCAATTGTCGGTAAAAAAGAAGAATGACCCAACTAAATTCAATTCAAAATGCTACTATTACTATGTAGTTTAGATTTTTGCTGAACGCAGATGATTTCAATTCAGTGCTTAGTTTTAACAGGCTTGTCCTTTTCATTTATTTAACATCTAACATTAGTCATAGTATTAATAATTAAGACAAATCAATAGTACATGTGTAATGTGAAAATAAATCTTTTTTTTGGTATCATGATAATGAAATAGGTATTTCATTTACAGTGCTTTTTTGTTCTAGAGTAAGCTATTATAAAAGTCCATCAATTGGTAAAAAAACCTTGCTCGTTACAATTCGTTATAGGTATTTCGAAAGTAAACATCCTTATGCATTGTAGAAGTTTAATATGGTTTAAAGGTCATGATGAAAATTATTAAGATTGTTTAATTGCTTTTTATTTATGCGACAAGATGCCCCGTGTGGTTGCCGGGTTAGAATAGTGCCACTCCATGTCTTCCCGTGGATGTCGTAAGAGGCAACTAAGGGGATAAAGGCTTCTAGTATTGTTAAGCGATGGGCTTGCAACCTGTCACTAATACACTAGTAAACATCTCAGCTTGTGCAAAATGTGGTTACAGAATTATTAACATGTCTTTTTAGAGTTGTTGGTATTTCTGTAGCTCTGCCTATCCCATTCTGGGAATGAAGGCGTGATGTTATGTATGTATGTATGTAAGTTTAAAAGAAAATTAAACAGAAATATTTGGTAGGTTAATATGTATAATGCTTTAAATTGTAATCGTATAATAATATTTTATATCATTTTATCAGGCTCTAATGTTTCTTAGAACATGTATTTTGACGACACGGTGGCTTAGTTGGGAGTGACCCTGCCTCCGAAGCCAGCGGTCCTGGGTTCGAATCCCGGTAGGGATTTGTGTGATGAGCGCGAATATTTGTTCCTGAGTCTTGGATGTTTTCTATGTATTTAAGTATTTATTTCTCTATATAAGTATGTTTATCGTTGTCTAGTACCCATAGTACAAGCCTAGAGCTTAGTTTGGGACTACGTCAATGTGTGTGAGATTGTGTCCTGATATTTATTTAACCAAAGAACATACAATAAAATAGTCAATTACTCCCCAAAAAATAAACATACTGTATAAGACCTAACGGCTAGCTGCTTTAGGAACGGCTTTTAAGTATTGTGAACCGTTTATCTTAGCGATTTCCCGTCTTTCAATGTTGTTTTTAGACCATAATTCCTGAATTTGTACGCCCAGTTATTGCAATCGATTGACCGTAGTCTGACCTCCGAAACCCTTGAAAGGGCGAGTCAAATTGAATCATTTTGCAGACTTGCAGATAATAACGGCTTGCCATTAATTTTTTAATTAATTCAGAGTGTTGTTTTATACTTGCTTTTTTAGGCGCTATTTTTTTAATTTCTAATTATTTATTCAATCGTTGGTAAAAATCATGTTGATTTTGCTTGTATGTTACTTTGATAACTAAAATACATTTTAATTATTGAAAAATTGTCTTGTTTTGTATCTTAATTTCAAGGCGTATTTAATTAATCACCGTAAAATTATTAATGTGACAACGCTTTAAAACTGCTTTGAGTATTTACAATTTATTTTCAAGCTCAGCTTTTATCTTTAATAATTAATGTTTAACCTATAATCTAATTAAATAATGAATGCTTTTGGCCTTAACACGATTTTCACATTAACACTTGCCCTAAAATACAAAAATTTATTCCCACATAATTAGACATGTAGCGAACAAATTACAAAATCCAATAAAATCACCCTGTAACGTAAAAAAAGTTTATTAAGTACCTAGCTCGCTGCTCCTTTCGGCCTCTATATCCTGGGCCACAAGCTCCCTGGCTCGGTGGAGCCTGGTCAAGTGAGCTCGCGACCTCCCATGCCTGATCAGGGTCCTGCTGGAATGTCGCACATGTTTCACAATATCACCCTTGTATTCACTATGAACCACCGACGCGACGTACACAACGAAGAGGAGACGGAGCATCACGGCGGCATCGTGCGTGCGGCCGCGACGAGTGCTCGCGGGCAACTGGCGATTCCCGAAGTTTCAAACTTGGAATGGTTTTGACGCGAGGATATTTTTTTTAAAGATAGTTTTCGGGAGGCTAGGGTTTTATCGGTACTTTAACAGGTTCGCTGAGAGTTAACACTTTTGGTATATATTTCGAAGCCATATAGCTATCTTTTAACAATAAAGTTTAAGATATAGTAAAAATAGTGGCGCGTTTCTTTTTTTTTATCATTATGTTAGTAAGAAGGCATTTGAGCACTAAGGCCATTTGAGTTCTCAAGACTATAATCCTAAGACCTCAAATGCGTTGCCAACCCTGAGGACAAAGATGAAATGGCTCTTTCACCGGTTTTCTTATCCCCACACTGGAACACAACAATGCGAACACTGTTGCTTGGCGGGTGGTTAATGGATAAGATAGTGGTAGCGATCCGGACGGACCCTGCACAAGGTCCTACCACCACTAAAGCAAATAAGGTCATACGTTTTAATGTACGGTAAATTTTTCTTAAGCAGTTGTGATTCACACTGATAACAGTTAATGCTGAATGATAATTATTACACAAACGGTTACTAAAACAAGACTGTTGGTACTATTGGTCTCAGCTATATGGGGTGGGTACTGATAGACGATAATATTTAACCATAGTACGGTTGGCAACTCGTCCTCGATCTTAAGATTGAACATGTCTTTGAACTTGAGAGCTCATTTACGGGTCCATTATTGGCTCACATAAAATTATTATTTCTAGTTTTTGTTTTACAACCTATTTGTATTCATAATAATCACTCTTTATAACTTTTTTGTTATAATTTTTTAATAAATAATCATCGCAACTCCTAAAGTGATTTTTACTGAAACCGTTCTGATTTTATGACGTTTATAAAACAAATCCAACCTTACCTTACCTTATTTACCAGTTAGATATTTTTAAAATCCTCAAAATAATCAGTTGCGCTATTAATCCCCGTCGTTTTTAGTTTTATTGTATTTGTCCCAGTATAATTATCTCCTAGTCCTAAATGTAATCGATTTTTTATTATTTACTTTTATATACAGATTTTAATTTAAGGACATTTATATTTAATTATTTGATATTTCAATTATTCTATGGCACGTTATTTATTGTTATTATTCAAATTTAATGTATCTAACATAGATTTAAGCCATTGTAACGAAAACATTTATATGGACCTTCGGTTTAAAATAAAAGTTATTTTAATTTGAATTTGAATTTGATTCATATTTATTATGAAGAGTGATAATTATGATGTAAAATGTTATGAGAAATATTTTTATGAAAAGTGATCATTATGATTTATGTCATAAAATGGTATGAGATACATTTTTGGAGTTTCAATAATCTTATTTGCAATTTTGCATGAACATTGGCGCTTCTTTTACCAACTCGTGACTTGTTTGCTAGTTTAGACTATGATTTGGATGCAAATGGACTTTTGAACTAAAAAATTGACAACCCATTTTTTATCGCTTTGCAAAATGAACGTTAATTTGCTCTTGTTCATTACAAATTATCAGAACTCAGGACCACTAGCTTCGTAGGCAGGATTACTACTACCAAGTAGGCTAACGTGTCGTTGTCTGTAATTAAGTCAAAAATATTTAATAAAAAAAATGATATCCTACTTGATCAAGCTCCACCATTTATTTTCCCACACTAACTACAGATAAAGAATAGACCAACAAAGGTTCCCGTCCAATCAAATTAAGGTTTCAATAACAATCAAAGCAAAGTGCTACGAGCTACGCCGTAGCCCAGCGTAGCGCCGTAGACGCGTAGCCTCGTAGACCGTGTGAAATATCGTCGATTCTGTATTTCCTTTCTGTTTTTGTTTGAACCTAACGTGGCATTGGATTTGCCATTTTCGTAATAAGTTAAGTTAAAATATTGATGATTTCTCTGGGCTCCTATTCTACTGGGTTAAAACGACTTTTCGTATGACCTGTTTTAGTATTGGCTTTTTTAAACATACTCGGAAAGGACAGCTTTTCTTTTGAAAGCTTTACGAAAAGAGCCTCAGTTTTTGAGGAGATTTCTGTCCGCTGCGATATTGTATTTAAAAATCATCTCTATTGCCTGTAAAATCAAAAAGACCAGGAGAAGAATCCCATCCACACAATTTGATAAAAAGTAGTGCTGGGCGGTGGGTGGCGCCCGGCGGCCTATTGTGAAATTATCTCAATACTTGTAGTTTTAAACGCAGATTCTCTCTCAATTCGCACAAATACTTCAAATAACGCATTTATATAATTTCCTCGCATTCATCGGCAGAATTGAGATTGCCTGACTCGAATTTCAGGAGACCTCGCCAAGGCTCGGCCGGCTAACCACCACGTCTGGCAATCCCCTTCTTTCTGGTCCAAGGCAATGATGTACTTTTAACTCGGCCGCCATTACTGTCAAGTAAATAAGAGCTATTAAAAAGTAAACGACACGGTAACACCTCAAAGACGATATATTTTTTACCGTGTACAATGTCAGCCCTGTTTGATTGATACTACTAAAGTACCAAACAAAACATATTCTACATGATAACAACGATATCGTCTTTGACGTGTTTCCGTATTATCACGTTTTCATAACTCTTATGTCATGTACAATAATGACGACCGAGACACAAACAATTCTAAAATACGTTAAACGCAATATCGTTATAACGCAGTAGAATAGAGGCCCTGTAGTGCAAAAAATGTATTCGGTTCATGTTTGTACCAAAATATACAAATATTATAAAATAGTATTTCAGAGAGCCATTTAAACCAACTCGTGTATAAATACAGTTTAATAATTTAGTGGAATTCGTTCTTAGCAGGGTTTTTTTAGTTTAGAGATATCGGAAGTAGGGACCCTCTTTACTATAGGAAGTTTTTATTTTATACAGATGTATGTTTGTACAGATTTCTTTGGAATTACAATAATAAAGATAAAACAAGAACATTGATAGAAAATCGAATTTTATTATTTTTAGACACTAGATCAATTAAAAAAAAATAGACTGTGCATTTTTGGGATATTGCGATAATGACTATATTGTATTTGTTTGATTACTTAAAATTAAATCAATCATTTTTATTTTAGACTTTAGTATGATTGTAATACTAAAACTAACGTGTAACTGTTCTTAACAAAAAACATGACGTACGATTCACAAACGTCTCAAGTTTATGGTGTTTTTATCCCATGGTGTCACCCTTTTTTATCGAAAAAGAGGTTCTTGCCAAGTCATAAAGTACAGACTAGTAAAAACACAGATAAAATCTTTGTATATACTGCGTAGGCAGATGCGGAACGGGTTAAATGGAAATCAACCCGACAAATGGCAGTTGTCAGACCTTAGCGATACGATGTCCTGCGCAACGATGCATGATATATTTATTTTATTCTGGCTGTTGCCCGCGACTCAATCCACTAAGAAATAAACGTTTTAACAAACAAAAACCGCTTTCAAAAACTCAAAAGTAACTTCTTTCAAAATTGTAGGCACCTACCTAATAAATTAGTCTAACTGAAGTCGGCTTTTTTGTGAAAATATTGTGGTCGCTGACTTGAGTTGGACTAACCTATAAAGTAGGTGCCTACAATTTTTTGTTTTTTTAAACATTTATTCTATGTTTTACTTTTTAGTGATCATAATACGCTGTTCCGTCGTCCCACTTATTAGTTGAAATAAAATTTTAATTCTAAAGCGCGCCGCAAGCAATGCCGCTGGAAATTCATAGTGATATTATTATTTTAACAAGTAAATATTCTTCGTTGTAGTCGCTCAACTGACTTGAGCGAGATATCTTATCGCCACCCTTGAAATAGGTACCGTCGACGAGTTCCGATGGCCATCTGTGGTCTTCATCATCAGTTCCACTTCCCCAAGTGATACTTACTGAATGCAAATGCTAGACTTGTTACTAAAAATACTAAAATCGCTATACGTTTGCCTACAATATTTGAGGAGTTCCCTCAATTCCTCACTGATCCCCTCATCGGATTGAGATTTGGTGACAATGGGACCACATGCTATATCAAACCAAAAAAAATTATCAAGATCGGTCCATAATTGATGGAGTAATCAGTGAACATACATAAAAAAAAACATACAATGGAACGTATAAACTCCTCCTTTTTTGGAAGTCGGTTAAACATAAAACATAGCCAATGTTAGTGATAATGTAGCACTCTAATAGTAAAATATTTTTTGAAATCAATCTGGTTGTTTTTGAGTTTATTCGTTACAAACACACAAAAATACAAATCTTTCCTCTTTGTAACTATTAGTGTAGGTTAATTAATTTATAATATGGTACTCGTAAGTAATTATCGGAGTCACATTAAAAATGACTGACTATTGAGTTTTTTGTAGCGTATCTTCTCAGCAGTGGACTCCTCATGAGAAACGCTAGTAGAATTGTGACGTGTAAAAGGCGCGTGTAGCCTGCTTACTGAATAAATATCTATTTTTAATTTCAATATCTTTAAATTAGTATTTTGTCACATAGATTGCACCAAAAGTTGTTAAAAATCAACTAATTTATTTCATTAATTAAAACAATTTGAATAATCTTTTTATTATCTATACATGACTTACAGAGTACGGGTAAATTAAATATACAATGTGTAAATGGTATACGGGCGTTCCTTTTAACAGTGGTTAGTATAACCCCAACTGAGCACATTTAGGCAGCTTTTGTTAAAATTAAATAAAAAAGAAATAACCATACAAAATAATTTAACACGCAATGTATAACGAAAAATGCAATGAATTAAAAACGCAATTAATGACTGTTCAAAGTGAAGTATTATTAAAGCTGAGGCTACTTAAGCCGAAATACACATTTTCACAAGTAAACATTACGTACTTACCTGACAGATGGACTTCGATGTGCATTGCGGGTCGATAGTATGTTCAAAAATTAATAACGGTGTATACGTTAGCGTAATCAAAATAATTCTTTCTGTTAATGATTAGTAGAGTCTTAATCTATGTCCAGTTTTAATAAACGCCCGTATACCATTTACACACTGTATAACACACCCTGAAAAAAAAACAACAAATAAAAATGGTACCTATATACCTACTATGATTTCAAATAAAGAGCAAAAATACCAATGTAAAACCTTTGAAATACACAAAATAACATGAACTTAAAATATATTTGACAAAACGATGTCATTAGATCAACACAAATTACAGAGTATTTTTTGGTTTGCTCGCGTGAGTGTTGGGTTTATGTTTATGTTTTTATCGAAATCTTGATACAAGTAAACAACGATTTGTCAACTGACAAAATGGTCACGTAACGTGATTAGTTAAGAATAATTCTAACACGAAACGTTTAAAAAAATAAATCTAATAAATCTCAAAAAAAATTTGAATCTTAAAATTGAACTCTTAAAAAACTTACCAATGATAATTAAAACTAAGTTAAAATTAAAAACAAAAAAATATCCGTATATGAATTACATAAAATTATTACGCGTGTATATTTTAAGGAACCAATTTATTTTTACGTATGAACTAAAATTACAAAACAACAATTTAATCTAGAAGCCGTATTAAATTTCAGTTTTGTGACGCGTTTCGCACGCACTAAGATCTGGAAATACATATTTTTAACTGTATCTATAATACATTTTAAGTAACAATTATGTTTGGATAGCTGTATTACATATACATAACATCACGCCTTCATTCCAAGAGTGGGGTAGGCAGAGCTAAAAAAAATCCATCAACTCTAAAAAGACTTCTTGGTAATTCTGTAACCACATTTTGCACAAACAGGCTTTTATGTCCACCAGTTGATTAGTGACAGGTTGCAAGCCCATCGCCTAACAAGCCTTTATTCCCTTAGTGGCACTATTAATAACCCGTCAACCACACGCCAGCTAGCTATAAAAAGCCATTATGTAATGTGATGTAAATGTCGCGTATACCTATACTTGACATGCATATCAGATAGTATTATGTAATTTACTTTTATAGTATCTCCCTGTTTAGAATCATCCCTATTTGTTTTAACTACCTGTACATATATACCATATTAACCATTCTCTTTACTCTTGTTGTGTTTGTTGTATCTAGATTGTGTTTGTCGTATATTGGATCGGAAGGACGTACAACCGAACACTACCTTCTTTACCGTACCGTCGAAAAATATACTGGCAGTGTCTTTTTCAACCTCGACGCTGGCGGAATCATCAAGACATTGATGGGGCCATTCTCTAAAAAAATGGATTGATTGATTACTTTTATAGTAATTGTGTTAGTATGTTTCTTGTTGGTGTTACTTAATAAATAATAATAATAATAGTGATGTCACTAACAAACATTCGATTTATGATTTTTCCATCGAGATACTTGCACCCTGAAGTCTAAATTAAATTTATACGAGTAGATTGCTTCATAATAGACCACAGATTAATATTTATTTATATCGCAATAGACCGAACGGCGCTGATGAGCTTTTGATATTAATTACTCTAATGACTATGTCAATCACTAATAATAAGTAAATAAATAAAACACAGGACAATGTCACACAAATTGACCTAGTCCCAAACTAAGCTCTAGGCTTGTACTATGGGTACTAGACAATGATAAGCATACTTAGATAGAGAAATATATACTTAAATACATAAAAAACATCCAAGACTCAGGAACAAATACTCGTACTCATCACACAAATATCTGCCCTTACCGGGATTTGAACCCGGGACAGCCGGCTTCGGAGGCAGGGTCACTCCCAACTAGGCTAGCGTGTTGTCATAGATAATAGGCTATTAGATAACAATTAGGTACGTTGAAAGTGTGTTTGAGTGGTGGTAGGACCCTGTGCAGGGTCCGTCCGGATCGCTACCACCATCTTATCCATTAACCACCCGCCAAGCAACAGTGTTTGCGTTGTTGTGTTCCGGTGTGGGGATAAGACAACCGGTGAAATCACTAGCATAGAATCATTCCGTCGTAGTCCTCAGGGTTGGCAACGCATTAGGTCTTAGGATTATAGTCTCGCGTGCCTTCTCCTAAACATAAAAAATGCTTTTTACGTGTGGCTAATTGGTTTTAAAAATGTGATAAGTTACTTAAAATTAATTATTGTTTTCCGTTGAACCTAATATGACAAAACAGGTTTCAGTTCGAATCAATCAACATGCGTCCAGGGCCTCTATTCTACTGCGTTATAACGATATCGCGTTTGACGTGTTTTAGAATCGTTCATGTCACAGTCGCCATTATTGTTATAATTAATAGCCAGCCCAGAGCCGAGATTCTACACGGTCAAAACGTTATCTCTTTTAAAGTGTTTCCATATTGTCAACGTTTTGATGACTCTGGTGTAATTGACTTAATGGCGGCCGAGTCATAAATGATCCTAAAACATGTCAAACGCGATATCGTTAAAACGCAGTAGAATACAGGCCCTGTACGAAAAAATTAAGCCTATCGAATACATATGAAATCCTAAATTTCTTTGTATTTTGTTACGGGCTATACCGAATCAATTAAGCTACACAATAGCAGGGAAACTTGCTCACGTGAACAAAACTAGACAATGCAATGCTGATTTCAATTTTAAAATACGAATTTCGAGAAAATTCTGTTCGGACCGTTCGGATTCCCTAAGCTCTCAAAGCTAGCAGCTATCAATGGCATACATCCTATACCAACATATACCACCATTCGCCGACTTTCAACGACAAGCCAAATCCTTGGAAAAAAAGTCGTAAGTGCTATAACAATCCCAAAGTAAATTCAACATTGTGTCTAACAAACGAAGGTTAAATTTTTTGTACTTTTTTTGTTACAGATACGTTGTTTTGTTAAAGTAACGCAACGTCCGCTGAAAGTAATAACAGTAACAAACAAGACATTGGAGCAATCGAGACTGGTTCTTGATAAAAATATCCAGTTGTCGCGGAAAATTATATTTTCCAGTTTCCGTTAGAAATGTGCAAGAAGTCGTGTCTTTCCTTAGTTTTGATTTGCGTCTTAACCCATATACGCTATCTATGTACACGCTTGGATATGCAAAATACACCTTAGCTAGTAAGTAAGTAAGGTACATTTTGAAATGTATAAGCTGTACTCAAGCGAGAACAGCGGGCGTTAATGAGTTACTAGTTTAAATAAAAACTAGACACACTGTAGTTTCGTAGTTCAGATTATTAGAGAGAAAAGATTGTATAAATTATAACGACTAGGATAGGAAGCACACCTTTGGTTCCAAGAATCATTGAGTAGCTACTATCTCATTATTATGTTGAGCATACTTAGAACCGTGTCATTGTAAACTTCATTGTCATGTTTGTCATTTGATATAACCTTGGAAGTTTATTACGACAATGCACTAAACATCTTAACATTTTTCGTTGGGGTTTAATTACATATCACTTTGAATTTGGTTTTCAGTATTGACATATTAACAGCGATCTTGAATCGATACGATGCTGGGCTGAGAGATTCGGTCTACAAGTGAATGCCAAGAAATCGCAGGCTATTGTTCTTGGTAGCCCCCACTTTATTACTAGACTGTCTGAGACCGTGGTACCTAATGTTCGCTATGATGGGATTCCAATTCCCTTCTCCTCGACAGTCAAAAACTTAGGTGTTACTATGGACCAGACTTTGTCCTGGTCAGCTCACATCAGTACAATAAGTCGCAAACTCTTTGCGTCACTCCACTCCCTGAGGCGCCTGCAGAATTTCCTGCCTTTCCCGACAAAACTGACACTTGCGCGTTCCTTATTACTCCCGCTTCTAGATTACGGCGATATAGCGTTATTGGACTTAAAAGAGGAGCTACTTGACAGACTAGAGCGTCTGCAGAACGTTTGTATCCGGTACGTTTTTGGGCTGAGAAAGTTCGATCACGTGTCGATGTTTCGTACGCAGCTGAAATGGCTTTTTACCCGCCGCCGTAGAGATTTACATGTACTTTCACTCCTTTTCAATGTCCTCTTCCTTCCTTCTTCCCCTCCCTATCTTTCTGAAAGATTCAACTATCTGGCCTGCGGCAGCGGTCATCGCCTGCGTTCCAGCGCCAATCTTTCCCTTGCGGTTCCGTGTAATAAAACACGTTTCTATGCCAAATCCTTCACAGTCCGTGGTGTCTAACTGTGGAATGAACTTCCGTTGTCCTTAAGGCAGTCCCCTTCTGTAGTCTCTCTAAAGAGGAATTTAAAAACTTTGTGGCTGAATGAGTCGTGAAGTCAGGTTCCTATAATGATTAGAGTTCTTATTTATATATTTATGTAGGTATATATGTATATGTATGTATATATGTATATATGTGTGTATTATACATGTACGTTTATATTAGTTTGTGTACTTGCTAATTTGTTTAAAATTAATTAATTTATTTATAAGTATTATCATTTCTTTTTACTTTTTGTGCAAACTTGTATGTGTCCAACCCCATGCATTGTCCTTGCTCATTTGCTTCAGGGTTAGCTGGAAGAGATCCCATTTAGGGATAAGTTCGCCTTTGTACATTAATTTTGTATTATAATTGTAATATTTATATTTTTGTGCAATAAAGAGTTTACATACATACATACATACATATTTTTAATTAAATTAACAATATTTTTGGGTTGGATTATTCATATCTACTAATATTGTACAAAGGTACAGTCTGTTTAATGTGGAACGGGTTTCCACCTTGCTTGAGGCAATCTAGATCTGTCAGTTAATTTAAGGAAAGGTTAAAGAAGTTGTGGCTAAATCAACAGGATGAGTCTGAATGTTGATCCTGTGTGTTTTGCGTTATGTGTGTTTACATATATGTGTTAGTGATTATTAGTATATTTCATTACATATGTATATATTTTATTGATTGGTTCATGATTCGTCATATTCCAAATTGGTCATCTTCCAAACTCGACAATTTCCTAACTGGTCATATTCCAGATTCGTCATCTTCCAATTTCTTTATTATACAGTCAAATTAATTCGCGAACACGTGCTTACGAGAATAAAAAACTAAGGACTTAGGACAGATCGTACTTAGTAGTTATACTTTGTACTACGGCTATTAGACAATAATTTACTAAAAACCGAGTCCAAAGGTATTGGCAAATAATGGAATGATCATAACATTTACCACAGAGGATTTCTGTAATAATGTGTGCATGGTATGACGAGTTTGGAAGATGACGAATCTGGAATATGACGAGTTAGGAATATGACCAGTTAGGAAATTGTCGAGTTTGGAAGATGACCAATTCGGAATATGACGAATTAGGAACAAATCATTTTATTTAAAATAGTTTATTGTTTTCTTGGATGTTTTTACGGATTTGTAATATTCTGTTATTATTTCCATCATCTAGCGTTGTTCTTTATTATATTACTCCAAGGTTTTTTTTTTTTTTTTTTTTTTTTTTATGTTAAGGAGAAAGCACGCGAGCACTCAGGCCACCTGATGGTAAGTGGAATCTGAGACCCATAGACATTAGAATTCTCAAGACTATAATCCCAAGACCTCAAATGCGTTGCCAACCCTGAGGACTAAGATGGAATGCCTCTATGATAGTAATTTCACCGGTTGTCTTATCCCCACACCGGAACACAACAATGCGAACACTGTTGCTTGGCGGGTGGTTAATGGATAAGATGGTGGTAGCGTTCCGGACGGACCCTGCACAGGGTCCTACCACCACTAACATTACGAGTGTCATATCGATGAAAATGTATCTTGTTATTGTTTATGCGCAATGCAGACTAAACATACATACATTGTTTGTTTGTTTTTTACGCTCTATACCAAAATTCAAGGTAATATGTATATAACATTAAGAAATAACTAATAATAATTTTAAAAACCATCGATTTAACTCGATATTATAATTAATTAACCTGCACGAGCCAAAGAGTTGAACATTGTTAGTTTCATTTCGACTGAGAAAATGTAAAAAGAATACTGAAAAAATGTTTCATTCCCACGAATTCCCTTTGACCGCCATTTTTTTGATGTTTTGTTTCAAACATGGTTTGCCATACATCCAATTAGCCTGTATCTTCTCACTGTTTGCTTCACTTTTCTTTATCATGCCCCTCTCCTCGGTATAGGAGCCTTTTTTATTTTGTCTCTGCAATTGTTATTGTTTTTTCATCACGGGTGTATACGCAGGCGTATAGGGCAGTTGTAGCCTATTTACCTCCCTAGGGAGTTATGAGTTTAGTTTTAAAGTATAGAACCCATTAGTACATCAATTCAGACTAACGAGGTAAGGTTTTTTTTCCTATATTCAAAACTTGGCTACAAGGGCGTTTTCCAAAAAAAGTGTACATACATCGTTAAGGGCAAAGTTAAGAAAATTTTACTTTGTCCATTTCGTCACGAAAATTAGCCATACATTTACATACGTTAATTTGCGTGATGAAATGGAAATGTTAAAAATGTCTTTTTTTTGAAAACCGCCCAGATACGTTAATTTTCGTGATAAAATGGAAAAAGATAAATTTTCTTAATTTTGTCTTTAACAATGTACACTTTTTTTGGAAAACACTCACCAACCAATTTTACTGTATAAAAAACTTAAGCGGTAAATTTAACTACATTATATTTTTATTTTAGTATTATTTCAGAGACTATTTGCAATTATTTTTATTAAATTTTCTATTGCAAATCTTCCGATTATTTAAATTATGATTTCTGGAAGACTATATTGAAAAAACTTGAGTTGACATGTTGACAATTTCTTTTAACGAGTCGAGTGCCATTCATTTATCTTCTGTTGTTTTCTTTAATAATCTATTTTTTTTTAGTTTCCTTACAAATTGAAAACCATTGTGAGTATCACGGGCAGTAAGAGGATAGCCAACTCGAGTAATTAAAAGCGGCCAAGTGCGAGTCGGACTCGCCCATGAAGGGTTCCGTAGCAGCAAGTAACATAATATAAAAGTTCGTTGTAGCTTTGATCAATGTTTTTATGACGTATTAAAAAAAAACTACTTACTAGATCTCGTTCAAACCAATTTTCGGTGGAAGTTTGCATGGTAATGTACATCATATATTATTTTTACATTTATCATTCCCTTATTTTAGAAGTTACGGGGGGGGGGACACACATTTTTCCACTTTGGAAGCGTCTCTCGCGCAAACTATTCAGTTTAGAAAAAAATTATAATAGAAACCTCAATATCATTTTTGAATACCTATCCATAGATACCCCACACGTATGAGTTTGATGAAAAAAAAATTTTTGAGTTTCAGTTCTAAGTATGGGGAACCCCAAAAATTTATTGTTTTTTTTCTATTTTTGTATGAAAATCTTAATGCGGTTCACCGAATACATCTACTTACCAAGTTTCCACAGTATAGCTCTTATAGTTACGGAATAAAGTGGCTGTGACATACGGACGGACAGACGGACAGACATGACGAATCTATAAGGGTTCCGTTTTTTGCCATTTGGCTACGGAACCCTAAAAAGCCCTCGGGCTTTTAACACTTCTTACTATCCTTGATGCACAATGTATGTTCAGCAGCCATTATAGCTCAGTAAACAAAAGCCAACCGTAATGTTTACAAAACAATAACATATTTAAGTTAATTTCGACATAACGAAGATTGATTGATTGATATTTAATTTTACATACAATACTTACCAACCAATTACAATTGAAATATATGATTTTCATAATAAAATACATCCTACGACGATATTTTGACGATACGTTAGCCAAAGTCTGGGTAATGCAGGTATCTCTGTAATGAGCGCGATTATTTGTTCTTGGTCTTCAATGTTTTCTATGTCTTGTATTTATTTATTTATACAAGTATGTTCATCGTTGTCTAGTACCTAGTACAACCCTAGACTAGGACAATTTATGTGACACAGTCTCGACATTTATTTATTTAACCAGAGCTAGGATTCTACACGGTAATAACGATATCGTCTTTGACGTGTTTCCGTATTGTCAACGTTTTGATAACTCTTACGTCATTATCAATAATGGCGACTGTGAAATAAACGATTCTAAAACACATCAAATGCCTTAACCTTACCCCCATGTAGGAGCAAAAGAATGCAAACACTGTTGCTAATTAAGTAAGAGCTAAACTTATTTTAAGTAAAACAAAGTCGTTGGCTATCGTAACATTTTTTTAGCATTACATTTTCTTATTTATATTTTAAATGTTAAGAATAAGTATATTAAAAATATATATTTCTATCAAAAATATTCAACGACAATTTTTCTTTTAAATAATAGCACCTCAGTCGAGAAAAGCTAAGAATTGTCTGAGGATGTGACACCGGTGCTGTCTGACCGCGCTTTCAATTACACCCATTATTATGAAACGTGTTGTTAAATGGATTTCAAAGTACATTCTCTGATAACAACGCTGGATGTCAGTAAGTTTTATAAAGAACAGGACCAAAATACTTCGCATCTTTAGAATTGTAGTGACCTAATCCACATATGTTCAATTTCGATTTAGGGGTCTATAATACTAAATTTATGACTCAAAATCAAAAGCTGAAAACTTTTGACTTGTGCTCTTCACGCAAATATTTGCCGCTATCGAAATTGAAAGGGATCGTATCATGAAATGTAAAGTTTAAAACACATACATAGGTACATAACATCACGCTTTCATTCCCAGAGTGGGGTAGGCAGAGCTACAAAAAACCAACCACTCTAAAAAGACTTCTTGATAATTCTGTAGTTACATTTTGCACAAACAGGCCAAGAAGTTTACCAGTGTAATTAGTGACAGGTTGCAAGCCCATCGCCTAACAGTACTACAAGCCCTTATTCCCTTAGTCGCCTATGTCGTACATCCACGGGAAGACATGGATGCACTATTCTAACCCGGCAACCACACGGCTACAAAATACGTCATTATGCATGATGTTTTTGTTAAATGGCCATTTCGAACTTTATTTAATATGATAAGTAGCTAGATTTAAATACAAAGAGTAATTAGGTAGGGTCCCTACTAGCATGAGCCTCTATTCAACACAAAAACAATGTTGCTTTTGACGTGTTTTGTTATTGTTTTTAACTCGGCCGCCATTACTGGTCAAGTAAATAAGAGCTATCAAAAAGTGCACACTACACGCCTTCATTCTCAGAGTGGGGTAGGAAGAGCTACAGAATTACCAACAACTCTAGAAAAACTTGTTGATAAATTCTGTTTCCACATTTTTCACAATCAGGCCAAGAAGTTTACCAGTGTAATTAGTGACAGATTGCAAGCCCATCGCCTAACAGTACTACAAGCCTTTATTCCCTTAGTCGCCTCTTACGACATCTGCGGGAAGACATGGAGTGGCACTATTCTAACCCGGCAACCACACGGACAAACACAATAATGGTTATTTTATTACCGAGTTAAAAAGACGCCCTGACCCTGTTAAAATTATTAAATGTCATATAAAAATGAGTCTTTACTTTTGTATCATTATTTATAGCTCAATTCAGTGTATTTTGGGTGTCTTTAAATCACGATTGAACAGGTTTTTACTAAACAAGCGAGCTTCATTCTATTATTCATGATCTTTTACAAAATATTTATTCAGCGTCGGTAATAAAGAATGAATCTACTAGCGCTTCAGACAACACCATCATTGTTGAGAAAAAACACCAGCGAAGGTGATTTTTTCAATCATAAACACAAAAATACAACAAGTAAGATTAATTTTAACTAGCAAAAATAAAATCATTGCAAATGTAAGGTCAATATCATTGTAAGGAGGCATTAGATCTAAGTCCTGAGAGTTAGCAACGCATTTGCGGTCTTAGGATTGCAGTATTGATGGTCAATGAGTCACAGATCTCACTTACCTACAGATGGTACGTTTGCTCAAGATAATTACGAACTTTTCCTACTCAATACGATACAAAGTGAATAACTAAATCTGTCAACACGTTTGCTAAAGAAACGCCCCTTACTTTTCATATTTTTTTATGTTAAGGAGAAGCCACGAGCACTCAAGCCACCTGATGGTAAGTGGAATCTGAGACCCATAGACATTTGAATTCTCAAGACTATAATCCTAAGACCTCAAATGCGTTGCCAACCCTGAGGACTAAGGCGGAATGCCTCTATGCTAGTAATTTCACCGGTTGTCTTATCCCCACACCAGAACACCACAATGTGAACACTGTTGCTTGGCGGGCAACAGCCAAGCCAAGTGTTGTTTGGGCTTGTGTACAGTTAGCCAACAAAAAGCCTTGTTATAGTCAACTTCAAACTGGATACCAAATAATAAGCACTGCAAAGGTGTTGAAAATCACAATGACACGGTTCTAAGTGCGCTCAACGTTTTAACTAAGTGAATGTATTGAAACAAACGCCTCGAGAACATTCGCGTGGTATGCAGCTATTTCTGGCTTATTGGCTATTGACTGCGGTACCCTAAAGGCGTTACCACACTGGCGATATGCGAGGGTGCTTTCAATTTCCATTGATTTTCATTTATGCAGAATTTTCCATCTATTGTGTTTGTATGTATGTAGGAGTTAATGGATTAGATGAAAGTGTTATGATTGAGATGCTGAAAGGGTTGGAACGATGAGTGAGTGAGCTATATGGATGACGTTACAAGGAACGAGAGTGATAAGACATGTGTGCTGGGTTAGATTTTTTAATTTCATTAAATAAGTTAGGGGTTTTTATGGTATAAATCTAGAAAATAATTTCAGTTAACTGTTGTTGGGTGTATATCTTAAAACCCAAAAAACTACATGTTTAATATGTATATATAATTTTAGTGAGGTGATTGGTGAATGTGCCGGAAACGACGTGACCGCAACTTTCTCAATGCGAGTGCTACCCAACATTAATGCAACGAGCATTCAACCACAGTATGAACACATGTAGAAAATAAAACACAGGTCACACAAACTGACCTAGTCCCAAATTAAGCTCTAGGCTTATATATAGAGAAACTAGCGACCCGCCAGCGGCTTCGCCCGCTGCATTTTTTTTTCTTTCATGTGACTAAGGTGTATGAAAAATAGATGTTGGCCGATTCTCAGACCTACCCGATATGCACACAAAATTTCATAAGAATCGGTCGAGCCGTTTTGGAGGAGTATGGGAACGAACATTGTGACACGAGAATTTTATATATTAGATACATGCTTAAATACATAGAAAACATCCAAAACTCAGGAACAAGTATTAGCGCTCATCACAGAATTATACACCTCACAGGGATTTGAACCCAGGTCCGCTAGCTTCGTAGGCAGGGTCACTACTAACTAGGCCAACGTGTCGTGCACTACACGACAGTTTTAGTACACTAAAGTGTTTAGGTACATACATACTATTTTATCCAATACTGCGTCACGATATCACCGCACGCTGCGCACCCGCAGCTCATTTACTGCGCAAGCTTGTTTACTATCCGCCTCGCTCGTAACGCGTTCGCAGACAGTGTGCTAACGCCCTAATTCAGACCACTCGTTCTCTTGACATCGACTGAAGCACTTATCTATTGGCCGGGCGTGCCTAAGCGTTAAAACCTAGTCGACAATCGCTCGATAGTCTTCTCTCTTACTCATCCTCACACGTATTGTGTTCAGCTATCCTTGTCGTGTTGTATGAGCCTTGAAAACTGTAGGCTGATGAGAGCTACTTGTGGAAGTGTGAATCGTATGTGAAAAATAATAGTACTTTTACATAAGATTTAGAAGAAAAATAATTTAACCCTCAACGAAATATTAAGTGTTATAAGTTTAAAGTATGTGGGTCATACATAGAGTTAAGTTATCGTCATTCCTGTGGACACGCCAATTTTCTAGCTAAGCCCATTCCCGCATAAACGGCGTCAGGTCTGCTTTGGACCTATCATATAATAACAAAACTTATATGCACACAATCGTTCAACTTTTGACAGGAAAGACAACTTTAGTTTTTAAAAGTGTGTATGACCCATGTATTTGTGTATGTTTGTGTGTGATATTGGAATCACAAACAGATTTAGATGCGGTTGGTATGTAAAATTTGCAAGTCAATTTGGACCACATAATATATATAAATCCGATGTCAATTTAATATAATGGTATCTAAGAGCTGATCTGATGATGGAAAAGGGAGGTGATGACAGGATCTCCGCTATTCTTATCCATGTCGGGACTGATCACTTTGGTCTTTATACGCAGATTATTATAGACAGAGAACTAAAGAATTCTTGACTCCCAAAATTTACAATAAATACCCCCTGTTACTCGATAAAAATAAATTAAAAATAGGCTGCTTGAAAACTACAATTAAACAAATATTACTGTCTGATGACAAGTCCTCGTTTGTCGTTACAATGAGTGAATAGTTAGTGTTTTAATGTTAATGTCATCATTCTGGCACCCGAAATGTAAATTAAGTAAGTGAGTAAGCACTAGTGTCTAGGTGTGTACTGTAATGAAAGAAGGATGTAGCAGTACATACTCCTTTCATTGTTTTCTTTTTTCTATTTTGTTATGTCGAAATGTCTCGAAATCTTTTGAATAAAAAAGATTTCGAAATATGGAATGCCCGCCGGTGGTTTTCAGGGGGACGCTCCAGAGTCTCCAACGGACCGCGTTGGCATTCACATGTGAACTAATGTATATTTAAACGTTAAAATAAATGAAAGAATATATTAACACTGCAAGACGTATACTTTTATTCTACGTAGCTTAGTTAAAAGTGCGTAAAGTATTACGCTTAGGAATAGGCGCCTCCCAGGCTAACAGTACCTAACAAGCAGTATTAGATTTTTGAGCGCATCGGTCGCCAACAAACTGTCTCACAGTTTGGTGACATTTTCACTAAGGTACTACGTAAAAATCTATTTAAAATTTATATATATATTAATTTTGTAAAAGAAGTACAGTTAGCGACAAAAAGTGGTCCAAAAAATGAAATTTGTGACAAAAAGTAAAGTAAAAAGTAAAGCTTATCTAAATGAGTATGGTTCTTAACTGGATTTCATGGAAATCGGTTCGGCCGTTTAAGAGGTATCGGCTCTGAACGTAGGGATCACCATGACTTGGGCGTTTTAACCTCTTACTAGCTTCTGCCGGTGACTTCGTCCACGTAGCCTTCGATTATGCTTATTCTCTCGGGAACTTGTAATTTTTAACGACTTTCGGACTTGAGATAGCTATAATCTGGATTAATACATAGGCTAGTTTTCATCCCGGAAGATTTAAAAGTTCCCGAGGGATTAAAGATATTCGAAATTTTATTCCCTCGGGAAAGTTAATTGACGTAAGTATGGATATTGGTTTCTATCACACCAGAACGGCTAAACAGATCTAAATAAAACAGCACAGAAATAGATTATACTCTAGATTAGCACTCAGGCTACTTAAAAAAAAACATTAACAAGATTAACGACGAATCGAATCGCGCGCAAAAGCTACACACATGGGATAGGCAGAGCTACAGATATATGCCAACAACTCGATAAGTCTTGTTGAAAATTCTATAACCATATTTAGCACGATCATGGTAAGATATTTTCAAGTGTATAAGTGACAGATAGCAAGCCCATCGCCTAACAGAACTTCAAGCCCGTATTCCCTTAGTCGCCTCTTACGACATCCACGGGAAGACACGGAGTGGTACTACTCTAACGCGGTAACCACACGTTACGGATCTCGGCGAGCAAACCTAGTTTATCATAAAAATATTAAGCTGTGATTCTGCAAGCATGTTTGATGAACACGGCATTCGTTTTGATATTGTAGTCAATGTATTAATTTATTTTATTAAAACATGTCCACGAACATGTCCAAATAGCCTTTGACACATCATATCATGTAACGCTTGAATTTATTTTACCATAATTAAATTGATGAATAGCTACTGGAAACTTGTATTTCTGTTATGCAGATTTTAAAACGCAAAATGCAAATGCAGTGTGTCACCGGCATGAGGGCTTTAAATGTAGGTATCGATTCTACTCCTCAAATGGAACTCCTTTTGTTCTACGACTTTCAAAAATGAGGTAATTTTTATTTTTTATTTTTCATACAAAATTAATTAATTCACTGATTTTACTAGTAAAGTTTGAAATTTTGTTCACCTATAACTTACTGTAAATTAAGTTATTTTCTAAGTCGTAGAACAAAAGATGTAGCATTTCTCAAATGCTACATCTTTTGTTCTTGTAGAATTGATACCTACATTTAAAACCCTCATGCCGGTAACACACTGTATACAGTTTCGAGAAAAAGCAAAAAACTACATCATAGTTCTGTGTGTTCTGTACCTATTTCGATGAATCTTCCAAAGTTTTGACTTTAACTAAAAAGGTTTTACAATAATATTTTGCAAAGAAAAAAAATACATCTACCGACTTTTATTAAGCATTTGACAAAGACTTTTAGAAAACCTAAGTTTTTACTACTGCTGTAACATTTAAGCATTTATTCTTCAAACCTTTTAGAATACCGAGTAAATAATAGGGAGTGAAAGTATGATAAATACTACAATTATTTCTTCGTATTGGCAAACCAAATGTATTTTGTAATTGGCATCACTATTATGTTAAAATATAACCAATTGCTTAACACCTATGACGCGGACTGTGGCCCACCGGGACTCTCCCTCTGTCCGGACTCTTGCGGGCCTCAACTCGCTCTTTTTATCAACACCTGATGTTTTTGATGTGTTTGTAAGTCAATGGTCTGATGTGTGTTTTCAGTGTCTTAGTTTCTGTGAGAGAATGGATGGAAGTAGACATTTTTAACGAAAACTGTCGTTGTGTGTCTGTTGTAATATAGTATTAAGTTACTACTGTAATGTTGTGAAATTTTCCTGTGCCTTCTCGTTGTCAAAAAAAAGTTTTTATTATTCACTATTAGCCATTTCGTTAGTTTGGTGAACGTATCAATTTATTTGATTTAAACGAGTCCACAAATAGCTACTGGAAACACAGCATTTCAGGGAATGTTCGAATTTATTTTACCATTATGAAATAATTGAATAGGTACCGGAAATTTGCATTTGTACATTTAAAACCAAGCTTTTGAGTTATTCGGAAAACAATGATTTTGTTAAATTTTGGAGCTTTACTTTTATTATTTAGTATAGTAATAGGTGCATTAGATGAGAAGTCATTACTGACGCTGTGCAGAAAATATACAGGGCTTGAATTTTGCTAAATTAAAAATATTGCGTTTGAATTGTATATTTTTAACTATTACTGCCGCCATTACTGTCATTCATGTCACATACATACATACCATCACGCCTTCATTCCCAGAGTGGGGTAGCCAGAGCTACAGGAACACCAACAACTCTACAAAGACTTGTTTATAATTCTGTAACCACATTTCGCACAATCAGGCCAAGAAGTTTACTAGTGACAGGTTGCAAGCCCATCACCTAAAAGTACTACAAGCCCGTATTCCCTAAATCGCCTCTTACGACATCCACGGGAAGACATGGATTGACACTATACTAACTTGGCAACAACACGGGCAAAGTCCAGTATAGTAACCTACCGTTAATCAGCAGTGTTTGCATTGTTGTGACAAGACAACCGGTGAACAGACTTGGATTAAAGGCAATCTATCTTTGTCCTTAGGGTTGGCAACACATTTGCAGGGGTACACTTACTTTTCACTGAACAACATTTACTACATACATACATAACATCACGCCTTTATTCCCAGAGTGGGGTAGGCAGAGCTACAAAATACCAATAACTCTAAAAAGACTTATTGATAATTCTGTAACCACATTTTGCACAATCAGGCCAAGAAAGGACAATGGGCAAATTTGTATGGGCACTGTCCCCCCCCCACCAACAGTAACGGGATGCATGTCTATATGTTTATAAGGACCCAAAAAAAGACAAAATACTTATTTTAGTTGCAAAATCAATGGGATTTTTTTAATGAAAACAAGGGCCAAATAAGGCAAATCATTCATATATGTGTTCATTTTCAAACAAATTCCATACGATACGATTATGGTTTTCCAAGAAAACCCCATACATCTGGTGATCGTCTTCATAGTAAAAATACATAATGTTGGTGGGGGGGGGACATTTCTGCCCATGGTCCTTTACTAGTGTATTAGTGACATTTACTAAACCCATTCATTTCCGGACCGTATCATTTGGCATACTGCTTTTTTTTGGGAAACTATAGTTATTTCAAGACCATCGTGTCGTCCTATGGGTTAGGTGAAGTTAGTAATGAAAATTCTGAAATCTAGTTCTGGAAAAAAGTAGTTCCTATGCCAAATAAGACGGTTGGGAAATTACGACACACGACACTGTGGCCTAGTTGGGAGTGACCCTGCCTCCAAAGCCAGCGGTCCTGGGTTCAAATCCCGGTAAGGGCAGATATTTTGTGTGATGAGTGCGAATATTTGTTCCTGGGTCTTGAATGTTTTCTATGTATTTAAGTATGTATTTCTCTGTGTAAGTATGTTTATCGATGTCTAGTACCCGTAGTACAAGCGTAGAGCAGCTTAGTTTGGGACTAGGTCAATTTATGTGAGATTGTCCTCTGATATTTATTAATCAGTTTGGTAAACGATGGCGTTGGGTTTTTTTATGGCAAGTAGTAGGCACACGAGCACTCAGGCCACCTGATTAAGACTATAGTCTCAAGACACTAATCCTATCTCGACACTGGATTACAACAATGCGATCACTAATGCTAAGCGGTGGGTTAACGGATACGATGGTGGTAACGATCCTGCACAGAGTCCTACTACCATTAAATTGCGAAAAAACAGTGAAAGTGAACCGTTTGCAGGCTCAGAATTGTTTTCAGATTGCATAGGTCTAACCGGTAACACTCCAATTTCTATCAAAACTGTGTGCTCGCTCTCTACTAATAAAAAAACAATTTAAACAAAATGTGACCACAGATTCCTAACATAACCTCGAAGCGCCCTCGAGTTTCGCTTGGGGTCTCGAAGATAAAGTATCTGGAGTATCAGATCGGTTGAAGGGTCATCGCTGTGGTCGTTAGTCGTTACCGGCGTAAGGGTCTGGCGAAGGTTCCTTTAGAACCTTGGGACTTAAATAATATTGCAGTTATGAGATGATAACAAATATCAATTTAACGAGTAAAATTTTCATTATTTGTTCTTAGTTTTAGTTTTCAGCTATTGTTTTAAACATCACGTGTCAATTTCGGTTTACTTTTCTTTCACTGACAGTCATTTCACAGAACGTATCACTTCGCAGTATTTGCATATCCTAGTCTGGCCCAGGAGTTTAGATTTTGTTGAAGATAACCTGAAAACAAACAGGGTATAACAGAATAGTTTTTGATGAAATGAAGTTCGGTGAAACAAGTGTGATATTTAACGATTGAATTACGTCAACCATCTTCGTTTTAAGCACCATGCTTTGAGTTTAACATATTAAAAAACAAACAGGGGACAATCTTACACTATTTGATCTAGTCCCAAACTAAGCTCTAGGCTTGTACAGTCAAAGACACTGTTAACTGTACATTTACAATCGGTGGTCAGTTAACAGTGTCTTCGTTTGTACTATGGGTACTAGACAACGATATAGAGAAATACGAGCATGTCTCAATACATAGACTCTGAAACAAATATAAGCGCTCATCACACAAAAATAAATCTGCCCTTTCCGGGATTTGAACCCTGGACCGATGGTTTGGAGGCCGGATCACTCCTAACTAGGCTAACGTGTCGTCAAACATGTGTAAGTATGTGTATTCGTGTATCTATGGCGTAGCTCACAAACGGATGAACCAATTTGCAAATCCAAAATAATTTAGCACTATAATTCTGGGAATAACATCTTGTAGTACTGTTAGGCGATGGGCTTGCAACCTGTCACTAATACTAGTAAACTTCATGGCCTGATTGTGAAAAATGTGGTTACAGAATCAACAAACCTTTTTAGAGTTGTTTGTTTTTCCGTAGCTCTGCCTACCCCGCTCTGGAAATGAAGGCTTGATATTATGTATGTATGTATTATTTGCTTCAGGTACTACGTTAAATCACATAAAAGAAATAAAATATTATTCCGAGTCAGTTATGTCTGTAGGTACTGTGAAGGTTGAAGAACTCCACGTCCCCTCCATGGCGCTATATTTAAAAAAGGAACGGATCCCTGTCATAAACAGACTTAGACAAACTCAAGATGTGCTTAGGAAAGTTTTTCTATCCCCGTAAGACCCGGTGTCCTATAGAAAGTACATAATCCAAGCAATTCAATTTAAACCTTATTTCAAGGAATGTAACGGTCATTTTTATTCGTTTCAAAATTGAACTTTATTTCCTTGCAGGTGGATTCAAATTGCTACTAACAAAAATCTACCGGATTGTAGTAAGAGGATATAAAAGTAGCCATCTTAATAAAATGTATTATACGTAAATATAGAGATGAATTGAAGACCACCCCATCACCCCAACAATACGTTAATATTTTACTAAAAATACTGACGTTAACGGTGACTACTTTCAGATCTATTTTGGGAGCTAAGATGGTACAGGAAGACACACAGATACACATTTAAAACTTATAACACCCCTCATTTTACAATCAAAAATAAATGTGAAAAAATAACGCCAAACTAGTTTTGTAAACTCCGACAAAAAGTAGAAGAAAGTGTATTTATGAATGTGTGATATATACGCATTTTGACGTAATTTTAAAAGAAAGCTACTGTAGCATTAAGTAGTTGTGTAATGGTGGTGGAATTGTTTTTTTTATAAACGTGGATTAGATTTCCTTATTTACGGAACTAGTAATAAACATTACAGCAAATTATATTTAAGTAGTATATCCTATGTTTTTCTTGTAACGTAATGATATTATAAGTAAGCTCGCCTACTCCTTATACATTTTTTTTTAGGGGGGAGGTGTGGGTACTTTTCGAATTAAATCAGTCGTGACTTTAACCTTGCGTTTGCTTTCTCTCTCGTCATCAAATATTTCCTATATCTTACGTTATCTGCTACGTTTTCAAAAAAAGCGGCCAAGTGCGAGTTAGACTCGCCCATGAAGGGTTCCGTAGCAGCAAGTAACATAATATAAAAGTTCGTTGTAGCTTTGATCAATGTTTTTATGACGTATTAAAAAAAACTACTTACTAGATCTCGTTCAAACCAATTTTTGGTGAAAGTTTGCATGGTAATGTACATCATATATTTTTTTTAGTTCTATCATTCTCTTATTTTAGAAGTTACAGAGGGGGGACACACATTTCAACACTTTGGAAGTGTCTCTCGCGCAAACTGTTCAGTTTAGAAAAAAATGATCTTAGTAACCTCAATATCATTTTCCAATCCATAAATACCCCACACGTATGGGTTTGATGAAAAAAAAAATTTGTGTTTCAGTTCTAGGTATGGGGAACCCCCAAAATTTATGTTTTTTTTTCTATTTTTGTGTGAAAATCTTAATGCGGTTCACAGAATACATCTACTAACCAAGTTTCAACAGTGTAGTTCTTATAGTTTCGGAAAAAAGTGACTGTGACATACGGACGGACAGACAGACATGACGAATCTATAAGGGTTCCGTTTTTTCCATTTGGCTACGGAACCCTAAAAACGGTAGCTCAATATATCAAGCCATCGCTATTATATCAGGAATTTTATCAAAATACGTTATTCTGAACAAAATGACGCCTAAGCGCACAAACTCGTGGGTGAAACTTAGTGTAATATCCTTAAAATCATTTTCAAAGGAAAAAAACATGATAAAGCAACATAAAATCATTAAATGAATCACTCTCACCTACTCTCGCACTCAAGTGCTGTTCTTTGATTATCTTAGGCTCTCGAGAGCCTCACCTAATTCAAAGAAAGTTGATCTCAAATTCAAAAGCAAAGTTAAGAGGCAATTCGACGTCTCACAACATGACTTGGCGGATGCGTCATTAAGATAAATAATTTAAAATAAATCTGTAACATCCGCACTTGGTCACTTCACTCGTTGACGACACGGGGCCTAGTTGGGAGTCACTCTGCCTCCGAAGCCAGCGGTCTTGGGTTCAAATCCCGGTAAGGACAGATATTTGTGTGATGAGCACAAATGTTTGTTCCTGAGTCCCAAGTACCCATAGTAGTTTAGGACTAGGTCAATTTGTGTGAGATTGTCCCCTGATAGTTTGGATCAAAAATCTCAAAGTTTGGATATATTTTGTATTTTTTTTTAGCTTTATTTTATAGACTACCTCATTATTTTATCAGAAGAGTTTGAAAAAGGAAAGTGTTAATTCTCCCGAAAAATGTTTTGCTACGTCAGTATACTTTTAAGCAAAGTATGTATGTATGTATGTAAACTTTCTTAGGATGATTGTTTACCGTCGCACGCAAACTAGGGATCCACTGAAAATCAGCGTTGCAGCACATTTGCCGCAACACATGCTGAGTGGGCCCCTATTGGCGTCAGGGTACAATACCACCAATGTACTGTAAAATTTCTTATGTTTAAGTTAATTAAGTTGGTGGAGGTGCGCTTTTGATTCCAATAAAATATTTTTCTTTCTTTCTTTCTTTCTTTCTAACCCTTTATTGCACAAAAATATAAATACTACTTTTTTATTTATTTTTTTATTTTATTTATTCAATAAACCCACAGCACGATATTGATAAAATATAGGTATGATACAGAAAGCTTATACATAGGCCAATTACGGGATTTTCTTATATAATAACTGATCAAGGAGAAATTTAGGAGGGGACATACATTTACATTATAGAAACAAGAGTGTGGCTAACTTCCCATGGTTCTGCGTTGTGCTTGTAAGTGTGTGTGTATGTGTGTGCGTGCGTGTGTGTGTGTGTGTGTGTGTGTGTGTGAGTAAGTGTTTGCGTGTTTTTATCTATCTATCATGCTTATGAGAGAAAGTGGAAATAATATACTATACTAGAATCAAAATAATGAAAATATTAAAGATATTAAGATAAAAAAATGATGCAGACTATTTACTAACGAAGACATTCCATTAATTTATTTTTAAAACTACAGCGGGAAAGATAAAAAATGTCTAAGTTTGCGAACTTTTTATTATAGATACGAGGCAGACGGCGGCATACCGAACAGTGAGCATATTTAGTATTTGTAAGTGGAATCTGAAACAGAATTTCTCTACCATGCCTTGTCAGCGTTGAGGGTGCATAAAGCCTAAGTATTGTTTCAAGTAGGGTGGAACAATCCACCAAGCCATTACAAATGTCATATAAAAACATCATGTCTGACAAGTCACGCCTACTATCGAGACTCATTAATTTATGCAACCCACACGAGTCCTCATAGTTAGTAGCGGCGTACTTACTTTTGAAATTTAGGTGTTTGACAAATTTCTTCTGAATCCTTTCCACCATGTGTTTGTAGACTAGGTAATGCGGATTCCAGATGGGGCTACAATATTCTAACAGACTTCGGACATACGAGAAGTAAAGGACTTTAATACAATTAATATCATTGAATGGTTGACTAACACGAAGTACAAAGCCTAAGTTTTTATATGCTTTGTTTGTTATATATTCGACATGCTCTCTAAAAATCAATTTTCTGTCAAGTATAAGACCAAGATCTCTCACCGACTCAACTCTCTCTAATATTGTGCCGTTAAGATTTAATACTATAATACTAAATTAATGTACAAAGTCACAACATGACTTGGCAGAAACGTCATTATGATAAAAATAATTATATTTAAAACAAATCTCTAACGCCCGCACTCAGAGTCAGTTAGTTACTTAAAGCGTTCTTTAGTGAAGATTTTTCATACACGAGTTTGTAAAAGGAACGAGTAAACTGTCTCTAAATATGACTGCGTAGAACAGGGCTGGAATTCTACAAGGTAATAACGATATTGTTTTTGATCTGTTTCCGTATTGTCAACGTTTTGATAACTCTTATGTCATTTACAATAATGGCGACTGTGACATAAACGATTCTTAAACGTGCCAAACACGATATCGTTTTAACGCACCTGAATAGAGGCCCTGGTTACTTTTAAACAAAATTAAAAGGCAATGAAACGTCTCGAAACATGACTTGGCAGATGCGTCATTATGATAAAAAATTACATTTTAAACAAATCTCTAACGCCCGCACTGAGTCCGTTAATGAAGATTAAGTTGTTTTTAGTGACGAGTTTTCATACACCAGTTTGAAAAGGAACAAGTTGATTTTTCAATGTTTTTGCATATGGCAGTATACTTTAAAGCAATTTTAAGAGGCAATTCAACGTCTCAAAACATGACTTGGCAGATGGTTCATTATGATAAATATTTTTACCATAAATCTCTAACGACCGCACTTTACCAATTTCACCATACGATATTAGATTTAATCAATGTTAATCGACTCTTAGTTCATACATTTTGACAACTGTCAACGCTCTAATTTGTCTGTTAAGTGGTTAACATCGCTTGAGTCATTCTTTAGTGATGACTTTTGATACACGAGTTTGAAAAAGGAACGAGTTACATACATTCATACATAACATCACGCCTTCATTCCCAGAGTGGGGTAGGCAGAGCTTCAGAAATACCAACAACTCTAGAGACTTACTGATATTTCTGTAACGAGTTAAGTCTCTAAAATGTCTCTGCGGTTAGCAATATACTTTTAAGCAAAGTTAGGAGACAATTAAATTCAATCGTGACATGGAGCATGCATCATTATTCATAATGATAAGTAATTAATGGTGGGTACGAATTAAAGCAGCCTCGGATTGAGGCACGCACGGCTCACCTATTTTACTTAAATTCGTACGCATGCACACGCTGTGCGCGAGCAGCAACTCTTGAGAGTCGCTCTTTTGACCGTGCTCAAAGGCGCCTCGGTGTGCATGCCTCGCGTAATTTGGATGTGTATCCAAGCGTGCCGCGGGCAGAACGATAAGTTCTAACTAGTCGGCTCGCGGCGAGCACGCTGCCTCACCCAGGCATGTTTATGTGTAAAAATTTGGCTCTCGAGCAGCTTGGCGCGCGGGGCGAGCATGCCTCAGGCTGAGCCGCTCACATTCGTACCCAGCTTAACATAAATCTGTATCAGCCATACTCAGAATCAGATAGTAATGATTTTTCTCACACGAGATTGAAAAGGGAACGAGTGCCTACTAACAATTATGAGGATTGAATCTGCTTTGGCTATTGAATTTGATATACCGCCTATTAATATCACCACCAAGCAGCAGTGTTCACATTGTTGTGTTCTAGTGTGGGGATAAGACAACCGGTGAAAGTAATAGAGGCAATATTAGTCGTCTGGGTTGGCAACGCATCTCCGGTGTTAAGATTGCAATCTTTAGATTCACACATAGATCCCATTTACTGTGGCCTGTGTGCTCGTGCGCCTCTCCATGGCATAGATGTAAATTAAATGTATGGAATTGATACCGTTCTGGCGCGTCACGATACGAAACGTCCGACAAATCGACGACAGCAAAGAGTAAGGACAGCTGCATTTTTAACGAATTTAATTTTTTACGATGAATCCTTGAATGAAACCTTAGAATTGTGTCACTTTAATCATTGATTTTTTAGCTCGAAATACCCAATTTTTTTTTCTTGAGATTTTATTGAAGACGTGCGTATTTTTTTTTAAATTGTTGTAAGTATAATCGGACGTGTGAAGTGGTATTTCGTACACCGGAGTGGCGTTATTAAAAACAAAGATATCAGTTACTCGTCACTTTGTCATAAGTGACAGTTTTTGTCAAATGCGGTTAATGACAATTTACTAACGTAATTATACTAAGCCACTTTCACGTGGATTTTGAAATAAAATTAAAAAAGGTTTTCGAACTTTTTTTTATGTTAAGGGAAAGGCACACGAGCACTCAGGCCACCTGATGGTAAGTGGAATCTGAGACCCATAGACAATTGAATTCTCAAGACTAAAATCCCAAGACCTCAAACGCGTTGCCAACCCTGAGGACTAAGATGGAATCATGCCTCTATGCTAGTAATTTCACCGGTTGTCTTATCCCCACACCGGAACACAGCAATGCGAACACTGTTGCTTGGCGGGTGGTTAATGGATAAGATGGTGGTAGCGATCCGGACGGACCCTGCACAGGGTCCTACCACCACTAAAACAAAACATGACAAATTAAATAAAATCGATTATTTTTTCGATTTTTGGAAAACATCATATTCGCAAAACATGATATTAGCAAAACATGATATTCGCAAAACATAATATTCGCTATACACGATATTCCCAACACATTATATTTGCAAATAGTGGAATTAGGTTAGAATCATAGGTAGGTTTAGGTTATGTTAGGTTTACAGCAGGCCTGGAGGGCCAAACCACCCAGAAATAGGAGCTCCGCGGTAGCGCAGCTCCGTCGACACTGTCTAATTGATGTCTAGTTAATAATGATGTTTTGAGAATATCATGTTTTGCGAATATGATGTTTTCCAAAAATCATCTTTTGCGAATATCATGTTTTGCGAATATCGTGATTTACGAATATGCTATTTAACATAGTAATTGCACTTTTACACTAAAAACGCTGTACCCTAAAATTGAGATTTTGTAGATAACCGTTTACAAAATGTAATCCGGCTTGTTTAACACCCTTCGTCTACAGCAAAATCTATCACAGAGTATGCGAGTAAGCCTCGAAAACTTTTGCTATTTAGCATGTCGGCCACTCGCGTCGCTTCGAAACTATTCGAAGCGTTTACTGTTACCACGAGTTACAGTTACGATTCTCGTTAGAGATTCTAATGCTCTGTCTCTCTTACTCTATAACAATACTTTGAGGGACAGAGCATTCAACTCGCTAGGGAGTACGGTAATTGCAACTCATGGTACAGGGTAGGCGCATTACGCTTTCAAACCGTGACAGCTTCTTGGCAGTGTAAAAGACAGGGATATATGACTCGTATAGATCTATCTCGTTCACTGGCGGGAAATTGGCAGGTTTAACCGCTCGTAAAATGGCACGATGACGTAGTATGACGCGGGAACTTCGCACATTCCTCCGGCACACTAATGGCGGTTGTTTCCTTGAATACAAACATGTGACTTGGGCCTCTATTCAACTGCGTTAACGATATCGCGTTTGACGTGTTTTAGAATCGTTAATGTTGCCATTATTGTAAATGACATAAGAGTTATCAAAACGTTGACAATACGGAAACACGTCAAAGACGATGTCGTTATTACCATGTAGAACCCCAGCCCTGATTGACCTTTGTGCTCGTGAAATTAGATACTCTAACACTTAGGAATACCATAGAAATATTGCCCGCACACAAATAGTATAGTTAAAGCCAGATCTAAGTAGTGTATATTACATAACACTAGCATCTGCCCGCAACTTTGTCCACGTATCTTTCGACTATTGTTATTCCCTCGAGAACTAAGTAAGCACTAGTGTCTAGGTGTGTACCTAACAAGCAGTATTAGATTTTTAAGCGCATCGGTCGCCAACAAACTATCTCACAGTTTGGCGACATTTAGACTATCTTTAGAAATCTATTTACAATAATAAAAAACAAAAAACTTTTACATTTTGCGGGATAAAAGTGGCCAATGTATTAAAACAGGGGATAAGTTATCTCCATTCCAATCCATCCCTGCAACTGTGTGAAAGATTTGAAAACTAACACGCGCACACACACAACTTCATTTATAATAATAGGGTAATTTTGGATTAGGCATCGAGACCAGAAAGCTTATTATGGCCGTATATCGCGTAAAGTATTACCTTAAAATCTAAGAGCACTTTCCTGTTGTATAAATGAATACGCAATAAATAGAGAATATGACATTACAACAATAAAATTGAACTATGAGTGAGCAACTGAGCTGCTTCTGACTGTGGTGAAATAAACAACTCCAACCCTACAGGTTTAAACTTGACTTCAATAGTAACACTGTCACCCATGTCAATATAAACTTTCCTTTATTTCACAACTCTAATTTAAAATTGCATTCTTAGATTTTAGTCTTTAGATTTTGTACTCTGTATGAAGGCACGTATCAAGCTAATGTTGTTGCCTCACTGGGTCCTGTAACACAGGGAATCCTAGCTCAGGATCTAAAGCCATGATTTATTTGCTTCATGTTTTTGTTGAATAAATATATTTCATTTCATTTCATTTCAACTTAAAGGAAAGAAGTGGCTACCTTTTTCCGTTAAGTTGACTACACGATGGTTAACGGTTAACTGTGTCGTGTATGCTGTATATTGCATATTCATTTGAACAACAGTAAAGTGGTCTTAGATTTTAAGATAATACTTTAGTTTATGAGAAAACTCAAAAAGTAATGAGGGCACCACTGGACGCTCGGCATCCTCTTAAAAAACCTATTATAATAAAAACTCCTCTTCTATAACACTTGCTTTATTCTTTTGATTTAAAACCCTTTTATGACTATCTTCGACGACCATCAAAACCAGACTGCTCGATCCACCTCCAAGTTCCCTTTTTTTTTTTATACAAGTGACAGGTAGATAGTCAAATCATATCTTATAAAGTTATTTATTAACAATAATAATCAATCAACCTAACACTCGACCATTCTGACCCTGTGTGCGACCTCGCACACGAATCAAGTGATAACCTAACACTTAACCTACTAGACAGAACATTTGCATTTATTTAAATTTAAAATAAATGCCTAAAATTATTTGTATACAGAACAAGAATCATTATACATGTACAAAAAGGTTATCATTAAATTATACAGGACAAGAATTATTTATCTACAAATTAAGCGATAATCTTCGCTTGAGCTATAAGAAAATCGTTTTTACTTAAGTAGGTATACACAGAAAAATCTTATACAGCTCTATTAATGAAGTACTTATACACAATAAATAGATACCTAAGTTTTACTTTTTTTTTAAGTAAATAAATATGAAAATTTACTAAAAGGGAGAAATCATCTTAATCTTGAATTAAATTTAATAATTTAATAAAAATGAAGCCGTGAATAATAAAGCTTTCAATCAATGTGATATTAATTGGCAATTATTAAAACTCTTAGTCTCTCAAAAAACGTGACCCGATCAATTCACGCATCTGACACTTTGTAGTCTTTGCCAAGGCGCGAACCAATCAATTCTCGCGCCCGACATTAAGTAGTAGTCTTTGCCAAGGCGCGAACCAATCAATTCTCGCGCCCCGCGTAGGTAGTCTTTGCCAAAGCGCGAACCAATCAATTCTCGCGCCCGGCGTAAGTAGTCTTTGCCAAGGCGCGAACCAATCAATTCTCGCGCCCGGCGTAGGTAGTCTTTGTCAAGCCACGAACCAATCAATTCTCGTGGATGACCTGAAATGAGAAACGGATTCATATGTAGTTAGGTAATACTACCCAGTAAACTGACTACAATTTGACCCCTGTAATTATAAAAAAAACAATTTTTAGCAAGAAGTGTCATCGCTTTCGCTGGCACTTTCACTTGAGACGTCCTCATTAAGATTCAGTGCGGCCACATGAACCCAGGGCTGCATGCGATCTGAAGCTACGGTGGTACCCCTCTTATGCTTTTTATTACCAAATCCTTGAATTGGTGCTAGCTTGTAACGGTCGTTTCCTAGAACCCTAATAACGCGGAACGGGCCTACATACGGAGGCAAGAGTTTTTTGCTTTTCCCATCGTTATCAAAAGAGGTCTTCGTAATCTTTACTAACTCACCCTCATTGTAAATACGCGCTGGTTTTCTACCAGCATCATAATACTGTTTCTGTTTCCTTTGCCCCTCGTCGATTTTTACTTTAACCTGGTCTCGAATGGTACATAAATCAATAGACTCACGTGTATTTTGGGAAATTTCATTGAGGTTAGGGTTTATTTCACTATTCATGGCTACACCAAACATAACCTCGGCGGGTGTTCTGCCAGTAGTCTTTTGGACAGTATTATTCAGACCCCATTGAATCCTTCCTATCTGATTATCCCAGTCCCGTTCATTATGTTGCAGATTCTGCGCCGTCAAGGAATTTAGAATGGTACGGTTGTACCTCTCTACTTGCCCGTTAGACTTAGGGCTGGCTACGGCGTTTAAAATATGTCGAGTACCCTTTTCATTGCAAAACTTCTTAAAAGCGTGCGAGGTAAAGCAGCTGCCTCGATCACTCACTAAGCGATCAGGCGTCCTAAAAGTGCTAAAAATCTCGTCTAAAACGCGCAGTACGTTGTGGGTTTTTGTGTTCCTTACGGGCCTGACAAAAATGAACTTAGTGAACGCGTCGACTATTACTAGTAAGTGCGTATTGCCTCGTTTGGACTTCACGAAGGGGCCCAGGTGGTCAACGTGAAGGGTATGAAAGGGAATTTCGACCTTCGGTATGGGGTGTAGTAGTCCCTCATGCGAATTTGATGTTTTCTTAGCGAATGCGCACTCCAGGCAAGCGCCTACATATTTTTTGACAAAACGAGACATTTTCGTGAACCAATAATTTTTCTTGATTCGCTCGAGAGTCTTCTCTACCCCGAAATGACCAATGCTATCGTGGTTTAGTCGACACAATTGCCACCTGGCCCCCTTCGGGACTACCCAACGCACATTATTTTTGTCACCTCCTATACATCTGTAAAGTTTATTATCGCGCAAAACGTAGTTATCCTTTATGTACTGTAATCCTTTGTCATCCAAGTCAGCACTTAAAATATTACGAATCCTACACAACTCGGAGTCTCCAAGTTGTAGAGTCAACAACCAGTCCTCGTCACTTATGGATAACACGAGTGGAACTTGATCAAGACTACAACACTCATCTGATTTACCATTATCAACGGGATTGCGGGACAAAGCATCTACATGCGCCATTTTTGTACCCGCCCTGTATTCTATAGAGCAGTTAAACTCCTGCAAGGACAGCCACCAACGTGCGATGCGGGGGATAAGGTCTCGCTTTAGAAACGTGGAGCGTAACGCGCTACAGTCAGTAACAACCTTGAACTCCATTCCTAGCAAGAACACCCTAAACTTTCGCAGACTGCCAACGACAGCTAATGTTTCCAGCTCATAAGAGTGGAAGTTCTTCTCCTCGGGAGACGTCTGTCGGCTGTAATATGCCACTGGTCGCAGAGAGTCACTGCCTGCCGAACGCTGCAAAAGGATACCGGCAATACCTATCCGGCTGGCGTCTGTATGTAGCTCAGTCTCGGCCTTTGGGTCATATATAGCTAAAACTGGCCTCGCTTCCAGACAAGACTTCAATTTTGTAAAAGCTTCTTCTTGGGCGTCGGACCACTCCCAAGGAGTGTTCTTTTTAAGCAATTTACTTAGAGGATGAGCTATGTGTGCAAAGTTTTGTACAAATTTGCGAAAATAGCTGACTAAGCCGAGAAACTGACGTACGCCGTGCACATTCGAAGGACGAGGAAAATTCCGAACGCTTAAAATTTTACCCTCACCTGGCCTGAAACCTTCACCGCTAATCTCGTACCCCAAGTAGTCAATTTTTGTCTCGAGAAACGTACATTTTGCAAGATTTAACGTCAAATTTGCTAACTCTAACAGTTTAAGGACTTCTTCGAGCCTAGCTAAACATTCGTCGGAATCTCTTCCAAAAATTAAGACATCATCGAGGTAGACGGTTGCTTTGCTGAACCTTGCAGACCCCAGAATCTTATTCATCATGCGCTGGAACACAGCCGGCGCGTTAGCAAGGCCGAAAGGCATGCGGTTAAATTCAAACTGCCCATCGGGCGTCACAAACGAGGTAAGGTGCCTGCTGTGTTCCGCAATCGGCACTTGGTAGTACCCTGAGGAAAGATCTAGGGTAACGAAACAAGACTGACCAGACAACCTAGCAATCTCATCTTCGATGATTGGCATCGGGTACCTTTCTTTGATTGTGACTGAATTAAGCTTCCTATAGTCGATGCACATTCTAAGAGAACCGTCCTTTTTCCTAACCAGAATAATAGGACTGGAATATTCAGACACTGACTCTCGAATGACTCCAGCATCCAACATGTCATTCACCATTTGGCGTACGGTATCGCGTTCATGGTGAGATAAGCGGTAAGGCCGGTACACAACAGGATTCTTACTATTCAGTTCTATATTCATATGTGTCACGTCCGTACAACCTATCTCCTTAAGATTAGAGGCGAAACAGTGTGTAAATTGGTCAAGCAACAAATACAGTTTTTCTTTGTCACTGTCAGTAGCATTTTTCCCAATTTTAATTTGGCCCTTATCTAAACTACAAGAACGACCACAATCACCTACATCACTGGATACATTTACGACCCTATGAATTACGTTAACCTTTTCGCCGCGACATATGCTAGTGCCTCCTAATATGACAAGAGGGATAGAACACGGGAACAGAGTCACATTTAAGCACCCGCTTTTGACCGTACTGATGCCGCCAGAAACCATATACTGCTGATTGGGTTTTCCGGCAATTTTATTATTTAACATCATATCACCACTAAAATGAGAATCAGTACGAGCCCTGACAGTTGCAGGGCCGAATAGTTCCACGGTAGCACCTGTCATTACTTTTTGGAGCCTATTATCCGCGATTGTAGAATTCGAAAACGGTATCTCTTTGCCAACGTCAAGAAATTGGAGGTTAGTAGCGTCCTTCAAAACAAGAATATGAGGTTGCTCGGTATATGACTGTCCAACGAGCACTGTCTTGTTAAGTAAATCATCCCTAACGACCTTACAGTTTACGATTGCTTGCACGTCATCAATGGATAGTTCAACGTCCAAATTACCTAACGATTGAACACATTCATTTCCAAATCCTTTCATAGTGGAAGGGATGTTGTCATGCGCTAACCCTATACTAGAAGCAAACGATTGCTTAATCAGGGTCACCTCGCTACCAAAGTCAATAAAACCCTCCACTGACAACCCGTTGATATTTACTTCCTTAATGTATTTAGAACTTGCGTTAAGATTTGAAATGCATTGTACGCTTTTTTGGTCATTCCTTTTACTGGTGTTAGAATTGACATAGTTCTTGCAATTTTCTAACGTGTGACCGATTTTATTGCAACTTTTACATCTTAAGAGAGGTTTTTTACAATGTAAATAGGGATGCCCTTTTTCCTTACAATTAAAGCAGTATATATCCTTGGCGTCTTTGTTAAAAGTTTTGGAATTACCGTTAGAGCTAGTAGCTACGTGATCAGAATTAAATGATTTTTTTAAATGCGACTTGTCTGAAAAATTTACGCAATCTCTGTTGCTCATCAAAAATTGCAACAATTGGTCAGGCTGAGAGCAACGTAGCGCAAGTGCACTGGACTTCATGGTTCTGTCAGTAATCCCATGAATGATGCAGTCCACTGCACGCTTACCACTAATATCACACTGATTAAGCAATGACAATTTTTCGTAATAGTAATTTTCGATTGGCTCATTAAACCTGCTTCTCCTTTTGAGCATATCCTCCAGAGTTTGACCGTAGTTTTGTTCGGAGGGAAACGCGGTTGTTAACTTATCCTGCCATTCAGGCCAAGAAAATAGTATGGTGTTTAACCCTTCGAACCAAACTTTAGCCAAACCCTGTAACTTTTGCATAGCAAAATGTGTCGTAGTTTTATCATCCCACCCGTAAACAGTGGCGCACTCATTTACCTTCTTCAGCCAGATATCAATTCGTTGATTCCTGGCTGAAGGGTCAAAATTAGGAAGAATGTTTTTATGGTCAATATTTTTATGTATAGACGCGCTTTGTGTTGACGGCTGGGATGGCTTAGCTTTCAAATTATTCAAAATATTAATAACATCTTTAACAGTAAAGGAAGGACTACGTGACCTTGTATGTTGTCTTGCATGGCGCGATGCGTGCGTCGCGCTGCGCTGACGTTGCTCAGGGCGGGGCTGCTCCCGGCTGTGGCCACTGCAATCGCGAGCCGCAGGGCTGCGCTCCCGGCTGCGGCGGCACGACTCCGGGGGACGCCGACTGCGCGCTCGGCTGCCACGGCTGTACACAGGATTCACAGGACTGCGCTCACAACCGCGAAGACGGTTCTCAGGAGTAGGGCGACTGCGTGCCCGGCTGGAGCGGCTGCACGTCAGGCCGGCACGGCTGCGCTCCCGGCTGCGTCGCCTGTATACACGGTCGCGCCGGGTACGCTCACGGCTACGCCGGCTGCACTCATGTTCGAGGAGGCTGCTTCGTCGTCGTGCGTCCTGCATGCTACGAGCTTTTTGCAGCTCGCTCTCCATGCGTCGTAGTCGTTCCTTTTCGCGTTCCAGCTCATTCTCTCTGTCTTTTAGGCTGCGACTGCGCCTACTCAAACGACTGCGGCTTCGCGATCGTTGTACAATTAAATCTCGATCAGGTGTCTCAAGACGACGATCGTCAGTGCCACGACCCTGGCTATCGCTCGACTTATTCATTGTCTGTTCCTCGCGAATCGGAAAAAGGAAAATAACACATTGCAATTAACAAATCTAGGTTCTAAGAACAAAAGAAATGTTAGTACGTATTCAAGTAACTCGTCGTAAGGTCGTTAAAACTTTAAGTTTATGCAGGCGTAATAAATAATTCATAATTGTAGGTTAGTTCGACTAAGATACCTGTTACCATTAGAAGAAACAAGAATAATTTGAAATCTAAAATTTGTGGGAGTGTTTGAACATTGTATTACATCACTATTTGCAGCACATTACTCGTAGTTCAATAAAAGTAGATAACTGTTTACTAGTTAATTAACGAAGCCCTTATTTATCGATATCTTAGTTTTACTCATATTACAGTAGGCAACGCAACCACAATTCAAATTGTAACGGTTATTCTATTCTGAATACACACACATTGAACAAAATGTATATAGGTATGTTACACAGGTATTAAGGTACACTTGTACTTACGTGAACATGCGTTGTCACCACACTTCTGAAGTATAATAAAAACTCCTCTTCTATAACACTTGCTTTATTCTTTTGATTTAAAACCCTTTTATGACTATCTTCGACGACCATCAAAACCAGACTGCTCGATCCACCTCCAAGTTCCCTTTTTTTTTTTATACAAGTGACAGGTAGATAGTCAAATCATATCTTATAAAGTTATTTATTAACAATAATAATCAATCAACCTAACACTATTAAAAACCAAACCAACTCTAAACAAGTTCTACGCGGATTAAAACATACAATACAATACAAATACATTTATTGAACATCTCAGAACATGAAACAGTACATTTAAATCATACGTATACAACAGGCGATCTTACTGCTATATAGCAATCTCTTCCAGACAACCTAGGATAAACTTCATGGCAGGCGGTGTAAACTACATACATACCGTCACGCTTTCATTCCCAGACTGGGGTAGGCAGAGCTACAGAATACCAACAACTATAAACTTGTTGATATTTCTGTAACCACATTTTGCACAATCTGGCTACTTTAAGATGTTTAATAGTGTATTAGTGACAGGTTGCAAGCCCATCGCCTAACAGTACTACAAGCCCTTATTCCCTTAGTCGCCTCTTACGACATCCACGGCGGTGTAAACTAATTCGTTTAGAACTCAAACTAAACAACTGATAGTGATAATGATAATGAAATTTTTTTTTAGTAATTTTGTTTCTACTAAAAGGAGATCTCACCTTTTGAACACTACAACTATAAGACACAATTAAAGTACTTCAATTTTATCACTTAAACGTAAAAATACTTGTCTTAAAAATGAGAGTCAAACCAGCCTTAATATTCAATTTATTTCCGATAGTATACGACCTTCGGCGGATGAAATATAAGCGAATCCCAGCACTTGTTGGCAGCCGAATATTAGCATAGGAGTGTGTTATATTGATCCTTCCAACCAGATAGCCACCGCCATAGGTACATGTAGGTAACAAATTGGGTTAACGTTTTACCTTCCACGTCTCCTAAGGGGGATTATATTGAAGCTCTTCGCTTTCCGCGGTTTTATTACAGCTTTAGTTATAACGAGAAGGTGTTGTTTTGTTGTGTTCAATGATTACTTATAATACTGTGCATACAAATATGTAAATAGAGAATAAATCTAAGTTTTTGCACATAGTTAATAAAATAGAATCCGAATAAAATTAAAGAATTGATAAAACCTGGACATTTGTAGGTAACTAAACATTCTAAGGGAGGTAATGCACAAAAGATCATCCTCGTGAGACCCAGTGTGCCAATGGTACATAATCAGGACAATTTAGTTTAAATTTTATTTAATCCATGTCTTCCCGTGGATGCCGTAAGAGGCGACGAAGGGAAAAAATGCTTGTAGTACTGTTAGGCGATGGGCTTGCAATCTGTCACTAATACACTGGTAAACATCTTAGCACGATGTGCAAAATGTGGTTACAGAATTATCGACAAGTATTTTTTTAGAGTTGTTGGTAACTTACTCTGTAGCTCTGCCTACCCAACTCTGGCATGGAATGAAGGCGTGACTTCATGTGTATATGTATATATAATTCTCTCATATTTTGCACAATCAGGCTAAGAAGTGTAGTGAAGTGTAATCATTACACTTCACTACACTTCTTAGCCTGATTGTGCAAAAACCAGATGTAATGTGTGTCGTGTGAAATCTGTGTACCAGTATATTAGTGACAGGTTGCAGGCCCATCGCCTAAAAATACTACTATCCCTTATTCTGCCCTGCTAAGCCAAATAGCAGTATGTCAAATAAGTCTCCTGTAGCAATCAAAACCTTATTACTAACAAGAGAAGATTGAATCTACTTTGGCAATTGAATCTAACATACTGTGTTTTAGCTTAGGAGGGCAGAATTATACCCTTAGTCACCTCTTACGACATCTGCGGGAAGACATGGAGTGGTTATAAAATCATAAATACCATCAAAACCACCCACAATTCTACAAATAGATTTTCGTGATTGGTTTTTTGAACCTGCCAGCAAGAAATGAAACCTAGCATTCACACGGGCGTTAAAACGCCAGATTTGACGCCGGCAATATATCTGTAGACAAATCCGCGAGTGAATGTGTTACGGCAAACATTACACGCCTCCAACAAGGTGGACCGACGACGTGGCTAAGGTTGCAGGAAACCGATGAATGTCGGAGAGAGTTGCAGGACCAGTCCTTACCCTTAGTCGCCTCTTACGACATCCACGGAAAGACATGGAGTGGCATTTTACAACCACACGAAAGTTACAACCAAGTCTATTTAGAGTTGTTGGTATTTTTGTAGCTGTAGCCTACCCCACTCTAGGAAGGAAGGCGTCATGTTATTTATGTGTAAGTTAAGATAAGATATTGTTTATTTACCAGCAAAAACCATTTACAAAATGTTACATCGGAGCTTAAAAGTTAACATTTCATGCAGGATTCTGTAAAGTGGAGAACTACTTAACTAAGTGACATGATTAAATTTAGCATATAAATAAAATAAATAAATATCAGTGGACAATCTCACACAAATTGACCTAGTCCCAAACTAAGCTCTAGGCTTGTACTATGGGTACTAGACAACGATAAACTTACTTATATAGAGAAATACATACTTAAATAAATAGAAAACATCCAAGACTCAGGAACAAATATTAGCGCTCATCACACAAATATCTGCCCTTACCGGGATTTGAACCCAGGACCGCTGGCTTCGGAGGCAGGGTCACTCCCAACTAGGCCACCGTGTCGTCAAATATAGGTAACCACTTGACTATACCTAATTTAATTTAACAGTGTTTGTATTCATCGGTCCCAAACTAGGCGCAGCCTGTATCTTGGGAATCTGGGGTACTTGTATAAAATACTAATTTACTTAAAAGCATAAATAAAAACGTCTGGTACTAGTGTTAGAAAACCATTGTAAAAAAATTACACATAAAGAAAAGCAAAACAAAATAAAATACAACAACAAAGTGTCTGTGTATGTGTGTGTGTGTGTGTGTGTGTGTGTGTGTGTGTGTGTGTGTGTGTATGTGTGGTACATGTGTCTAATTAAGATTTGAATGCGTTCTCAGTTTCTTCGTTATTCAATGAAAGAAACCAACTTTTCACTTATATGTAGCTATGTACTTTATAAACTTCTTAATTAACTTACTTTAAAGTTACGTGGTATTTTGAAATGGAGTAATTAAATTTTGTTGCAGTTTCTTGCGGCGTTTCTTCTCCACAAATGCTCTTGTTTAAGGCGCTGGTAATGTATGTGTAAAAAAGCCCTCATGCGGCCAATTGTCTAAAAATTAAATTCAAATTAGAATTTTTAAGCATTTTTATCAAGCCAAACAAAAACTAGGTCGCAACAAAATTTCAATCTTATGAGACTGTACAAAATTATAAAAGGTAAAAATAGACCATGTTTAGGGGTGTGGGGATAAGATAACCGGTTAAATAATAAAATTAAATAGAAACATTTCATCTTAACTTTCGCCTGGCAACGCAATTGTAATATTCATATTAATGACGATGAGGCTACTGTAGGAAGAGAGGACCATAGAGAGATCTCTCTCCAGGCGGGTGTTATGCATCGGGACCGAAGTCTATTTGTTTTTTTTTTTTTTTTTTTTTTTGAGGGACCTACGTAGTTAGCTTCTGATGGCTTTGACTACTTCGCCGGAGAGAGGGCGGACTCCTGATGGGAGTCCACGCTATAAATGGGTTTTACACTAGCATGCCTAAGGGCGCCCCTATTGGGCCGACCTCGGACTTAGGACGCTAGGGGAGAATTTCAATCGAATTGGGGCTATAAGGATGAAGTTGGAAGTGGTATATAAGTCAACCGACTGAAGAAACTTCGTTAGTGCGATGTAGCGCACTGTCAGATTTAGTTGTACTTTCTGACGCTGGTGGCGCTGTCGAGTTGTTTGTTACAAGTTGTCACTAGATGTCACTAGGTCGCCACACTACTTACTATCAACTCCATATTTCACAAAGATTCAGTATACATTGCAAAGTTGACAAGTTCCTACATCACTGGGCTTCATCTAATCCAGGCAATGTATAATGTACTGTCTATACTATAGCTTTGTGAAATAAGAGGACTGGTGGCCTTTCTGTTCGTTTAAATTCTCTGTGCTCAAAAAGAAAAGAAAACTAGACTAATGCAACAAAAGCCTATTCTAAGATTAGGGTGGGCAGTAGACATCTGCGTCTCACGTAAAAAGGTCATGCTTCATTCAAGTTACAGTAAATTCAGGTCACGTTTAGGCCATCCGTAACGCAACGGTATGTCCGTATGAAGTAATACACCAACTGTCCCTCCGCTAATCCAGATGCTCTGTTTAGGGTTCCGTACCCAAAGGGTACAACGGGACCCTATTATTGAGACTCCGCTGTCCATCCGTCTGTCTGTCCATCTGTCACCAGGCTGTATCCCATGAACGGAACCGTGATAGTAAGACAGTTGCAATTTTCACAGATGATGTATTTCTGCTGCCGCTATAACAAAACAATACTAGAAAACGGAATAAAATTAACATTTAAGTGGGCTCCCATACATCAAATGTGTTTTTTTCTCGATATTGATAACTAAAACAGGTAGATGTTTGAAATACTCACAGAATCTTTAATTATGTATTCACTTTAAAAATACGTAATATAAAACAAATTCCCGTACAACAGATATTTTTTAGTTGTTTTTATAGATAATAGTACGGAACCCTTCGTGCGTGACTCCGACTCGCACTTGTCTGGTTTATTTGAAGTCTAACAGCTGGATCATTTAGGTTTTGATTAACGGTGAATGGATAATTGTTTTATAATAGGCTTTTTTCGATTATATTCTATAATGACAAAAAAATAAAAAATAAAACATTTGAAAATTAGAACAGAATTAAAACTTTAATTTTGTAGCCTTTAACGGTTTCAAAATGACAACCATCCATTATATAATTGTTATTACTACGGCTATATTCGTTACAGACCATCAGTGATGGCGTTTGGTGTAAAATTTCCATCACAATTATTTAGGTATGTAAAATGTAATTACATTGTCAGCACTTTTTTTACACAATGGAAATGTATGAAATTCATAAAATATATCTTAATTTATTTAAATTAACAATTAACTGGGTCCGTAGTGCTGTTAAGTTGAATAGATTTGACAAAACTAATTGCATGAACCTTTTTAATTCTACCGGTTGGTTTATACTTCTTTAACTCGACAACAAAGTAACATTTACTTTTTCATGGCAAAAGCAAGGCCAACAAAGGACCAAGCTACATTTCTTCTAAAAAACCGGGCAAAGGCATGTCGGACCATGCTCAGTGTAGGGTTCCGAAGCCGTTAAGTACGACAAACATAAAAATCAACAAGTAATAACTAATTTTCTATTTAAAGTCAATTGGTGCCGGCTTAGATGTTTTTATTAAGTATAAACATTTTAATCGCCTGTATCTGAAGAACTAATGATGTCTACTTAGTCGTGATTGTTTTCCTTTAACATTCTTTATACGTTCTTTTATTTAGGATTATTTTCAGATTTTTAGTACCTATTTGTAGTTTAGGCTGTAGGGGGAACACTTGACTCTAACAAAAATTAGCGCTTTAAAGCTTAACATTTTAATAACGAATCACTTAATCGAAAATTTGTTTTATGACAAAACCCCACACTATGGGGTAGACGAGAAAAAAAATACATTTCACGTTACGTGTACGGGAGGTACATGGTCTTATACAGGGTGTCCCAAAACTGACACGTCACAGTGACACTGGAGGTAGGTCAGCTCAAGAGGAGTCCAACCAACCTAACATGACCCCAGTAAAAGTGGCACGGTTTTTGACTTATTGTCGAATCAAAGTTTTTCATGAATTTTGACCGTTTATTATTAGTGCCAGTGTAGTATTTTTTTTTAATTTTACTTGGTTTTTGGATAAAATACTATTTCTGTAACCTTAATTAACAATTCATGTTACCGTTCACATAAAAAAAACTAACCTTGACACCTTTCGGAGTGCACACTGGCACTAATAATGTTAGAAACGGTCAAAATTCATGAAAAACTTTGATTCGACAATAAGTCAAAAACCGTGCCACTTTTACTGGGGTCATGTTAGGTTGGTTGGACTACTCTTGAGCTGACCTACCTCCAGTGTCACTGTGACGTGTCAGTTTTGGGACACCCTGTATGTCTCTGAGATAGGTTGCGGATGGACGGACGGACGGACCGACGTAAGAACGCACGGACAGACGGACGGACATGGCGAAACTATAAGGGTTCCTAGTTTGACTACGGAACCCTAAAAACATACAGTCCCACGGGAATAGCGCTAAAAACACTAAACAAATAAACATAGCCTTCCCAAACCGCAAAACCAAGATAACTTGCAATAAGGTACTTTATTTATTTTATTGTTTATTTTAATCTTCTTTGCACAATACAAATAAATTTAAAAAGTACAAAAGGCGGACTTAATGCCTAAAGGCATTCTCTACCAGTCAACCACACAGTACCACACAAAGTATAATAAAAATAAAATTTCTACAAATCAAGGAGTAACGTCCGGATAACAGATCTAGACCAGGCATAAACCTTGTACAAACTTATCTGAACAGTCGGCGAAAAGTTGAACTTGGTATTTTCCATACTATTAACAGAAACTCTTTGATAACAGCGCTTCTTTTGACCGTACATGTAAGTTTGTAATTGTCCATCTGTAAAGACAATGTGGATTTAGGTATTTTGGGACCGCTAATGAAAATGCTCGGGGTGTTTGAAAATATTTTTGCTTTTTGATTTAATTTTCTTAGTGTTCATTTGGAGTGTGAATTATCTCACTCAGTTTGTTAGTTTTTTTTTTTTTTATGGCATTAAAACGGCAAACGAGCACACAGGCCACCTGATGGTAAGTGGAAACTGTGACCCATAGATATTCGCATTCACAAGACTGCAATCCTAACACTGCAAATGCATTGCCAACCCTGAGGACTAAGATGGAATGCCTCTATGCTAGTTATTTCACCGGCTGTCTTATCCCCAAACCGGAATACAACAATGCGGAAACTGCTGTTTGGCGGTAGGTTAATGGATAAGATGGTGGTAGCGATCCGGACGGACCCTGCATAAGATCCTACCACCCGCGAAACAAACAAAAGCAAACAGGCAATTGACCGTTGTTCTTTAAACAATTTACGTCTGAAGTCGTCAAGGAATTTAACCGGCGAATATTTTATGTTCCGGTGAAAGTATGTGAGATCTACAAATCACTGAGCATCTAAAATATCATTTTAGTTTTCTGGGTTTTACTTACATCCGCAACTACTACTGATAATCTCAGACTTTCGCAGATTTGCGTCCAGCTTTTTCACCCTTCAGCAAGACTTTGGTGTGGGGATAAGACAACCGGTGAAATTACTAGCATAGAGGCATTCCATCTTAGTCCTCAGGGTTGGCAACGCATTTGAGGTCTTAGGATTATAGTCTTGAGAATTCAAATGTCTATGGGTCTCAGATTCCGCTTACCATCAGGTGGCCTGAGTGCTCGTGTGCCTTATCCCATAACATAAAAAAAAAAAACTTTGGAGCGACCTTCCCCTTAAAATCAAGCAAAATTAGAACTAATTTGCCTTTAAAGTGAAAGTTCTTGAATTCGTTAGGTACAATTATCATCATTCTCATCATCTTGATTAAAACGCTATGGAATTTTATTCTCGTGCGTTACGATAAACCACGATTATGTACAGTTAGACCCGCCCGCATTATTGTACCGCCATTACAATCTCTGCTTTGTCCTAAGGCTAACTGGAAGAGAATGCCTTACAGCATTAAGTTTGTCTCTAGTATATTAAGTGCATTTTTTGGACGGACGGATGGACATAGTTTGACTACCCTAAAACGGTGTCTATCATTTCATCGAACGCTATTTTCTGCTAAACTAGCGAAAAAGAAAATAGCGTTCGATAAAAAGAAATTCTATAAAATTATAAATTCGATAAAGTGAAATTCGATGAAATGATGAGTTACCGAAAAAAACCTTATTGCTATTGACATGTTGTCGTATTACTTTTAACTCTTCGGCCATTACTGTCAAGTAAATAAGAACTATCGTAACGTTGCCAATACGATAACATTTCAAAAGCAATATGGCTTTACCGAGTGGATATAGAAGCAATAAAGACCCAATCTTGTAATAGTAAACACATCACATACATCTCAAATTAAATCTTCTTAATAAAACGCTATTTTTGCAACTATTCATTAAGTGGTTTACTGTTTTACGAAAAAGGTAAGCTTAAATGAAAAATCCCTAAAACAATCACTTTAATCAAAGAGTAATTTTTAATTATTTCTAACCAAGCCGGTGCCTTCATTTGGGGACAGATATAATCAAGCAAGGCCATTATTAAATTAGGGAACGTACTCTCAACGAGCTCGCCGGCACAAGTAACTTGAACTGTGATCATTTAAAAAAATATTTTTAATAGGTCATCAATTACCACTCCCGTAGTCTGCCTTTTCATATTGTTGTAGCTAACACTAAAAAAAAAACATGTAAAATGTTGTCAAAATCACTTAGAGCTAAGCTCTATACGCCTTAACTTCACAAATATATCACAGGACAATGTCACACAAATAAGCCTAGTCCCAAACTAAGAACGATAAACTTACTTAAAACATCCATGACTCAGGGACAAATACTCGTGCTATTCACACATATCTGCTTTTACCGGGATTTGAACCCGGGACCGCTAGCTTCAAAGGCAGGGTCACTAGCTTCTAGGCCAGCGTGTCGTCAAAATATGTGGCATTTCCATTCTGTTACTATAATATCGCACTGCTAGATCAAAACAGCATCAACTTTAATACCAATGTGTTAGGACTTGAAACACATCTAACAGTTTTTTTGAGTTGATACTGTTTTGATCTAGCAGTGCGATATATTAGATCAGTAATTAACAGTGGATTTTTTTTCACTTTACGCCCATGTGACGATAGCGAAACGGCTAAGCCACATATTTCGACTAAGATGAAGAGTTTGTGAAGTTAGGCCTTGTAGAGTTAGAAGTTTGGCTCTACATCTTGGAAATTTCTAAGTATTTAAGCATGTATATCTCTTTATAAGTTTATCGTTGTCTAGTTAGTACTCATAGTACAACAAGCCATGACCTTAGTGGTCAATGTTGTCCCTTGATTTTAATAAAAGCTCGCTGTTTTAAAATTCTTTGTCGAATCGAAACGCGAGTAAAGGGAATACCCTAACAGGGCCGGCCTGGGAGGGACATGGCGTCCGATTTGTACGAAAAATTCTGACAGATAATTGGAATGACGTCCGTGGGGAAATCTGCGGGAGCCGGTTAATGAAAGCCCTTCCATGAAAAAGTTTAACTCGATATAACAATGCGCCTGAATACGTCACTGGGAGAAAAACGACGTTAGACAAACAATGTTGATATAAAATTGATTTTCTATATATATTTAGTATAGTCATAGTTATATATTTTACTGCCCTATGTTGTAGTTACAAAGATCTTAAATACTTTTACGTGGATCAACAAAAACCCTGTAAGGGCACTGCAATTTATCTTTTTGAAATAAATTTCCTAATTAACCTACAATACTATATTTTAAATTGAACACTAGTTTTATTTTATTGTTGAGTTGAAATTACAAACATTGAGAGAAAGTTACAAATAAGTACATATACATCATTATCCTTATTAATTTTCAAAGTAGGTACTACAGTAAATAATGAAAACACAACATTTACAATATTTTTAAAAGTTTTAGGTAACTTATTATATATTCTCACATCCATATATTTGTGTTTAAGAGCCAATTATTTTAAGATTAGAGAAAGAACTAACTAATTTATTGCGTTTTCTAAAGTTGAAACGACTACTGCCTCAATTAACATCTCTTTTGGGTGTTTTTTTTTAGTCCGAAATTATTAGGTATATTTGAACCAACGCAATACGTAACAGGCATCCGATCATGTTCAATTTTAATAAATTTAATAATAGTTGATTGAAGCATTGAAACAAGATAGTGAAAAAAAAAAAATTCATAAAAACGGATTCATGATTAAGATCCAATTTAAACGTCCAATATTTTGGACATTATAACATTCTTATTTGTTTAATTTATTATATAAGTAACAGCACAATAGCATATAAAGTAAATACTTTCTAAAAGGTGTTATAAATCACTTGTTTTGTATTTAACTTTTTATTTTTCCATACTTATGCGTTATCCTCACTTATTTATTTCTAGGTTCATTTGAAAAGATTCCTGAAATGGAAAATTTATATGCATCATCTTTACATAAACGCATCTAATATGGAAAATATATTATTTTTGGGCGATACATAGTTTACTTACTTACTTTTAGATTTATAAATAAAATTGACAAAAACAACTTTAAAAATTAGATTAAACCTATTTTTGTAGCAAAACTATAAGAATTCGACTCCGCGAATTATTTTTCAATTAACTTTATTCTGTCACCCGGCTGTAATGAAAAATTTACCATATAGTACTAGGTTTTTGTAACACAAAGTTTATCGTAATTAATTAACTGTTTATTTTAAGTTTGGTTTGATTTAAATCTAACTCTCTATTCTACTGCTTTTTACATGCTATCGTATTATCATAATAATTAGCTCTAGCTCACCAGATAATTTATGTCAAATGAAATAAAGGAAACTCTGACTTGAATTGTACTGCAAAACGCAGTTTATAAGTTTTTGCAATTTGGCAACCAAACCAATAAACACAAACGGTAAACAAGAATAAATATTCGAATGCAATAGATGAACCAAATAACAAAGTCATATAAAGCCAAAAATATGTGTTGTAATAGGAAAAATACCTCGATAATAACCTTTTTTACGCAAAGTACGAATACGTTGGGCTAAAAGAGTTTTTCGAGTGAAGAAACTACGAACTAACAGGTATCTAATCTAAAACAATAAAAATGCAAAGTTAAGAGATCCCGAAAAAATGCCCAACAACAATTATTATGGTTCAAGTCACAAGAGAATTGTCACTTTTTCAAATTAATTTTTAAACAAACATTTTCAAGTTGGTGTATCAAAAATATTTTCATGATTACTTTTAAATTTTAAAATAAGTTTTTTTATTGAAAAAATGGCCATTTAAAGCCTTACACCGAATTAACAGTTTAAAAGAGTTAAAAAATGGTATCGCCCGAATTTCCGGTACCTTGGCCCACAATACAAATACTCTTTATTGAACACAAAAATAAAACAGAACACGAAACAGTACTAATAAATTATAGGTATACAACAAGCGGTGATACCGTTAAATAGCGATCGCTTCCAGATAACCACCACCATTTGAAATTACGACAAGCGTCCAGTAAGTTTGTATTTAAACGTAAGCTTCGCCAACATCTCCTCAAGCAAGAACTTAAGTAAGTGTCATCATCTTCATCACACACTGTTTTCATCGCATGTATTTAAGTATTGTTTATGTATTATATAAACTTATATATTATTTATATTTTTTAAATGTTAAGTAGCTATTTAGATTTAATTTAATTTTTAACACTGTTTATTTCTCTAATTGCACCGTTTTTTTTTCTCTGTTGTACATGTGGTTGACTGGTAAAGAATGCCTTTAGTCATTAAGTCCGCCATTTGTACTTTTTACATTTATGTATGTATGTATGTAAACTCTTTATTGCACAAAAATATAAAATTAAATATTACAATTATATATATATATTTATTTTTATTATTATTATTATTATTTATATTATTATTATTTATTTGTATTGGGCAAAGAAGGTTAAATAAATAAATAATAATAAATAAGCTTGGATAGAGAAATAACTAAGCGCAAACTAATTCCTTAAGAACTCAAACTTAACAACTACAAGAAACACTTAAATTATTTAAATTTCGATAAAAAAAACTGGGAACGTATATAATATATAAAGTACACAATAAATAATGGTTCATAATACATAATGGTCATAATATATAAAACCATGCACTTTCAGGATTTTTTAGAAGGCCATTGCTTGTAACCCTTTAGGTTAGGTTAGGTTCGTTTTATAACAATTCTGAAAAGTTTACGGTTTCAGAAAAATAAGCATTATATATTTTGACCATTATGTATTATGAACCATTATATATTTTGAACTTTACGTATTATGATATGTACCCATATTTTTATATATAAACTAAATATAAATGCACAAAGTAAATAAATAAATAAATACACGACATACTAAATACATAAATCTATAAGTACATTCTTACATACATTCTCCAAATTAGCTAAGAACACACGAGGTACGGGATAGAAGAAAAAGTGAAATGTGGAAAAAGTAAAGGAAATCATACAAAACTATGGTAGAGATAGAAAATGATCCTATATCATGCTTTTAAAAATGGCAACAGATTTAACACGCCCACATAATGTAATGAAAACCTCAGTCCCTGGTAAGTAAGGAATCCCTCGGCGATGGGAGATTAGGGCAATCATGTGACGACATGCTAGCCTCGTTGGTAGTGACCCTGTCTACGAAGCTAGAGGTCCTGGGTTCAAATCCCGGTAGCGGAAAATATTTGTGTGATGAGCACGAGTATTTGTGCCTGAGACTTGGATGTTTTCTATGTATGTAAGTATGTATTTCTCCATATAAGTATGGTTATCATTGTCTAGTACCCATAGTACAGTCAAGGTCATAAATATGTATACACTTTAGTACCTTGTCTATTTAACGTCATGTTTAAACTGCCATATGAAATTGTCACAGCGATTAAAGTGACAAGGTACTAAAGTGTATACATATTTATTACCTTGACTGTACACACCTAGAACTTAGTTTGGGACTAGGTCAATTTGTGTGACATTGTCCCGTGATATTATTGTATTATTATCCCAAGACATAATTGCTTCGTTGATAATACGACTGACGAAGTAGTGTTCAGTGGTGGTACTCGTAGGACCCTGTGCAGGGTCCGCCCGGAACGCTACCACCGTCTTATCCATTAACTTACCGACACGCAGCAGTGTTCGCGTTTTTGTGTTCCGGTGTGCATAGAGGCAATCCATCATCTTAGTCCTCAGGGTTGGCAACGCATTTGAGGTCTTAGGATCAGTCTTGAGAATTGAAATGGCTATGGGTCTCAGATTACAATTACCAACAGGTGACCTGGGTATTTATTTCAAGACTGGTGCTTGTTAGTGATGGTAGAATTTCGTATAGATCGCTACCACCAACTTATCCCTACCGCCAAGCCGCATTTGCATTGTTGTATTCCGTGTGAGGATAAGACAACCGATGTTATTAATTGAAGCATGCCATGAATTTTCTGTGGACCTAAAATCCCACTTACCAACAGGTGGTCTGTGTGCTTTTTTTGCAACCTTTTGACACCTGATGTGCACCGAGTTCATTACTAATATGTTGGATATCATAGAAAATTGTTGAAAAGTTGAAACGACTACAACAATAATACTGATCCTGAAATTTAGACGAAGATTTAGGTACATGAAGATAAACAGACGGACAGTGGAGGCTTAGTTATAAGGTATGTTTACCTTTACCAATAATTACTTAAATGGCGGATTAAAGTAGTGTTCGCATCGTTGTGTTCCGGTTTGGGGATAAGACAGCCGGTGAATTTACTAGCATAGAGGCATTCCATCTTGGTCCTCAGGTTGGCAACGCATTTGCAGTCTTGTGAAATCGAATGTCTATGGGCCTCAGTTTCCACTTATCATCAGGTTGCCTGTGTGCTCGTTTGCCTTCTCGAAGCCATAAAAAAAAAGAATATAAACATACAAAGACGACCATTTGAAATCACGCTGTGAGTTTTTAAAGCGTGTTATTTGTCACTGATTAGTTAGTTTGTAGGATATTTATAGTACCGACCGGACCAAATCACTTGCTGTGTGTTTAAACAAAATCGCCCGCGGTTCTCTATCGTTTGACCGAATTTCATACGCCATAAAGGCATTTTTTCTGAGACCATGAACTATTTAGAATTGTAATGAAACAAACCAATTGTAATGACGACACGTTGGCCTAGTTGGAAGTGACCCTGCCTCCGAAGCCAGCGGTCCTGGGTTCAAATCCCGGTAAGGGCAGATATTTGTGTGATGAGCGCAAATATTTGTTCCACAGTTTTGGATGTTTTCTATGTATTTAAGTATTTATTTCTCTATCTAAGTATGTTTATCGTTGTCTAGTACCCATAGTACAAGCCTAGAGCTTAGTTTGGGACTAGGTCAATTTGTGTGACACTGTCCCGTGATATTTATTTATTTATTTATTTATAACCCTAACCAAATCTATTGGGCTCTATACCTACGATGGCATGAAAAATTACTAGAAAGGTTTACCATTTCAAAAAAAAAACTTTATGGCAAATGAATATTATACTTAGCACATTATTTGTATGGCATACAAAACTATGTCATATAAAATTATTGCATATGAAATTCGGTCAACATTAGGGAAAATGAAGATTATAACCAGTGACCATGATGGAAAATGAAATTAGTGCAAATTAAATTATGAAAAATTAAGGGATACGATCGTCCGCACTTCGCCGATAACTTGGCCCACGTGGCTGTTAACCCGTTTCTTATAACGTGGCGTAATGAAGACCCTCGGTCCCTGGTGAGTCAGGGATCCCTCGGCGATGGGAGATTGCCCTAATCGCGTCCTCAGACATGACTGCTTCGCTGATTTTTATCTTTTATTTTCGCTGATGTTTTGAAAAGGTTGTTGAGATACTTGTAGTTATTTTTTAACCCTGGCAAAGAGGGTGTTATAAGTATGTGTATACTCTGTGTATATGTTTGTCTCAGTATCTCTGTGTATGTGTCATTTCTTTGGATGCGGTTTTTAGGGTTTCCGTAGTCAAAGTAGGAACCCTTATAGTTTTGTACTAGAAAGCTGTAATTTAGCATAAATATACATATTAGTCAAGCCAACAAAGTGGTACAATAAACAGTAAAAAAATTTTTTTTAGGGTTCCAACCCTATACTTAACACGGGGACGTATTTTTTTTTGGCGTCTACCCCATTTTGTGGGGTATTAAATAGAAATAGAAATAGTTTATTCCAGACAAAACTGACAAACAACTACAAAAAATTTAAACATTAACGGTAATTAAAACATAATTTGTCACGAAATGGTCACAACTCAGCGTGGTGCTGGCATGGCCAGCACTGTTGTTCTATTGTTGGATAGGTCTTTCGATTTTTCAATTAAGCGAACCGTTTATAAAATATTAAGCTTTAAAGCACTAATTTTTGTAAGACTCAAGTCTCCCCCCCCCCTACAGCCAAAACTACAAGTGCTAAAAATCTAAAAAAAAAATATAATTAAAGGACATATAACGATTTTTAAAGGAAATTTATCATGATTAAGTAGACATCATTGGTTGTTGAGATACAGGCGATTAAAGTGTTTATACCTACTAAAATCATCTAAGACGGCACCAATTGACTTTAAATAGATAAATAGTATTTTTTAATGGTTATTTAACACCTAGAGAGTAGCAAACGGCCTAGACATCCAATTTTTTGTCATTTTCCTTAATATCTTTCAAACGGAACACAATTATGAAAAAAAATACCAGCTCGTATATTCAGAATAAGTTACTGGATTTTTTGTATATATTTTGCAAAATTTAAGAGTTAGTAATTTCGGACAAAAAAAAAAACTCTTATTTGCAGTTTTTCTTAATTTCGTTGGGAATAACGTCCAGTTTTCTTTTAAAAAAATATATAATTTAATCCAGTAAGTTATTATCTATAAAACTAAAAATCATTGTTTTTCATTTATCGTTAGAAAGATTTTAAGGAAAATACCAGAAAATCGCGGGTCAAGGCTGTTTGCCTAGCCCCTTAAGCAGAAATGGTAATTAGCAGGAGAAAGGTTTTTTTTTTAAACCATATCATCATCAAAGCGTAAAAGTTAGTGAACATGTATATTTATTTTCTTACGCTCCCTGGAATCTGCTATGACAGATCGGAATAACTGCATACGTGAAATAATTGTCGTGAATTTTTTCATAAGATATTAAGCTTTAAAAAGTCATATTTCAGATCCCCGGCAAAAACACTCTCTACAAAATCGACGACAGGAATGACGTCATAGCTATTGTTCCACGATTAAAATACTTTATAAAGAAGTTTAAACCAATATAGTTAAATTAAAATATTACATATTAAATAAAATAAGGATGCCAAAAAAAAATCTAAACACTACAAGAAGTTTTAAAATAACAACCGGGTCAAACTTAGTGTATTGCTTTTATATGTTATTTTTTACATTTTCTGCTAAATCGTATCAATGAAACTTAGTTCTGATTTTCGTGTATGCTCTCTATTTTAAGGCAGCCGTATATTAAAACCTTAACATGAAATCGAGGTTTTATTACCTGTCACTTAAGCAAACAATATGACTCAAGTCAATTGTAAAATCAACAATACTCCGTTAGCTAGCATTGTTTTGAATTATTAAAATGAGCTTCATTTATAGCTAAGCAGGCCAACAAAATAAAGAAATCATTTTAAACTTACTTAAAATAGTTGCATCGCTTGAAATTACATCAATGCAACAATTTTAAGGTTAAAAATGATCTGCGACTGTAGTAAACGCTATGAATACGCATGGTGCCACTTCCGAGGCGTCAGTTTCTGACGCATCAGCCGCTAGCCATGGAAGTCAACCTTAAATATACACGAAATAATAGAAAATGATCCTTTAGCATGCTTTTAAAAATGGCAACAGACTTAACAGACTTAGTGGTGGTAGGACCCTGTGCAGGGTCCGTCCGGATCGCTACCACCATCTTATCCATTAACCATCCGCCAAGCAACAGTGTTCGCATTGTTGTGTTCCGGTGTGGGGATAAGACAGCCGGTGAAATTACTAGCATAGAGGCATTCCATCTTAGTCCTCAGGGTTGGCAGCGCATTTGAGGTCTTAGGATTATAATCTTGAGAATTCAAATGTCTATGGGTCTCAGATTTCACTTACCATCAGGTGGCCTGAGTGCTCGTGTGCCTTCTCCTTAACATAAAAAAAAAAAAAACACGCCCGCATAATGTAATGAAGAACTCAGTCCCTGGTAAGTAAGGGATCCCTCGGCGATGGGAGATTGCCCTAATCATGTGACGACATGCTAGCCTCGTTGGTAGTGACCCTGCCTCCAAAGCCAGCGGTCCCGGGTTCAAATCCCGGTACCTAAGGGCAGATATTTGTGTGATGAGTATTTGTTCTTGAGTCTTGGATGTTCTTTACGTATTTAAGTATTTATTTCTCTATCTAAGTATGTTTATCGTTCTCTAGTACCCATGGTACAAGCCTAGAGCTTAGTTTGGGACTAGGTCAATTTGTGTGAGATTGTCCCGTGATATTTGTTTTTATTTATTTATTTAAATATAGGTATAATAGAAAAAAACTTGACAGGCTGATCCATCAATGCACAGCCAAAACCGCTGGACTTAGGGACAAATTTTGGAGGGAACATACAGTGGGTAACCTTAGGGTGTAGTAGGACATGATTTTCCCTAAATTAACCCCCAACGAGAAAAATAGGGAGAGTAGCAAAAAATTATTCGACACGCGTACGAACTCGCGAACTTCGGCTAGTAATTTTAATAAAAATAAGGAAATAAGTACAAGGATAAACTATGTACATCATATTGATGCAATAACTCCATAACAATACTTCCTCGACCCCGAAGAATACCGTTTTTAAACGTAAAACGCTCGTTAAGTGGAAAAATACATAAAACACGACCTTTAGGCACTAACGCCCCATACATCATACTTGAATAGCTTAGAAAAGGTTGCCACGGGGAAATTACCGTGTCTTTATGTTTTTTATGTCTATGGATGTCATAGTGCCATACTAACCTAAAGTAAAAATGGCATATTTGTAGTAGTAGTGTTGAAAATTAAACATAACCTCGTAAGGCTTACCTAAAGCAAACAGGAAGACTTTTTGGATGGAAATTTATTGTAGGAAGGAAATTAAGTTCAAATACTTTTGTTTTATAATGTTGTAGAAGGACAATCACATCGGGGTCACCAATGTAGGAAGAGAGGACAATAGAGAGATCTCTCTCCAGGCGGGTGTTATGCCTGAGGACCGAAGTCCATTTGGATGAAGTTTGAAGTTGTATATAAGTCAACCGACTGAAGAAACTTCATTAGCGCGATGTAGCGCACTGTCGGATTTAGTTGCGCTGTCTGACGCTGGTGGCGCTGTCGAGTTGTTTGTTACAAGTTGTCACTAGATGTCGCTAGGTCGCCATACCGTCATTTTCAATATTTAAACACGGAATGATGGACTTTTTTCCCATTACAATATAGTTCAAACTAAATTGTCTTGATTACGTACATGTTTAAGTTATTACGCGCTATAATAGAATAAGTTTGATTTTCCGTAAAGAAGACTCATAAAACATCAGTTCTAACACACAATACTAGAGTAGGTATCTATTATTTTATTGATATACTTACCTTTAAACGAAAAACAAAATCATCAAAAGGCATTTCTCGCTCCTTGAGTAAATTTAACCCGTGTACAGTGATTCCGCAGTAGGCCATAAATCGAAAAAGGTCATGAGTGTATCCCGGTCTAAAAGGTAAGTAAAATGATTCACTAAAAGACTATCTGTCAAATACTATGACACATCACAACATATCTACCCTCATTAGCAATGCACTTCTGACGCCGTAACTTAATCACTTTGTTATCGTGTATTATTATTACTATTTGTTTATTAACACGTGGTGAAAACATGGAAATCCAAGAAAAAGGTATGTAATTTATTTTCCAAGATGTTTCATATATATATATGTGTGTTTGAATTTTATACACATTTTCTACGGGAGGTCTATCGTTTCGTAAAAAATATTCTTAACTACGAATTTAATTAGAGTTATACTTTGATGCCGACCTGTGCCGCACTAGAGGCATACTTCATTTTAAAGATTAAAGTGTCCTTAATAAGGGCTGTAGGTTTCATTCTCGTCTGTTGTCAACTTTTGTAGTTAAAGGGGTGTCAACGAATAAGTGTCCTTAGTCAAGAATAATGAGATTTTTTCTAACATGTTTATGTCTTTGTTTTAGGTACTATTTTGATATGTGCTATTTCAAGGCGTACTTTTTTTGATATGTGGTACTCCAAACAAGGCACTGAAAAAGAAAAATGTCAATATGTTCTGGGTACTTTGACTGAAATGTCACTTCTTTCCGAGAACATTGAAAATATTGACATGGAGATTTTAAGTAACAGAATTAGCAATTTATGCAAACGATTTTCGTGTTTTTGGGAAAAGATTTATTCTAGTAAGTCTAAATTAATAGAAAAATATTCAGATTGGCTTGCTGTAATGGAGTATATTGACATAAAACGAAATATTGTGCCGCGTATTTTGCAGCAGAAAGATAACGTCGATTCGTCTCCTTCTTGTTCGCGTGGCCGTCCGAAAAAAGATTTCAATGACAGTAGTAAACGTACAAAAAGGAGAAGACTTGCTGAACTATCCAATTTCGATTCGTCTGCTGTTAATACGTTGCTCAATACTTTCGCTGATGATGCCAGCTTAAGCTCTACAAAAATCGACGAAAACGATGTTTTGTCGCTTATTGCAGAAACTAAGTTAACTAGGCACCAATATTTATTAATTAAGAATTTTATAGATACTAAGATATCAAAAAATTGTATGCCTTCCTACCAAAGTATTGTAAAAGCTAAAAAACAGTGTTATCCTCCAAATATAAGCTACCGAATCATCCGCTGAAGTCGAACTTCAGAGTTTGTTAGACCACACTGCCACTCGGATTCTCGAGTCCCAAAAAGATGTTTTAGATAGAGTACCTAGCCAATCTCTAGATAAAATATTTTTAATAGGCAAATGGGGTTTCGATGGCAGTACTGGACATGGCGAATATAAACAACATTTTTCTGATCCCAACCTTAAAGATAGTAGCTTGTTTGTTACCTCCTATGTACCACTTCAACTTATTTTGACGCCTAAAAATGAGGAAAACCCTGTTGTTTTGTGGAAGAATCCTCGTCCTTCCTCAACTTGGTACTGCCGGCCAGTGCGTTTTCTGTTTTTAAAAGAAACAGCAAAGGTAACAGTTGAAGAAGATGCTTATTTTAAACAGAAAATAAGGAACTTACAACCTTCTATCTTTAAATATAGTGATCGCGAATATCGCATTACGCATAACTTGCAACTGACTATGGTGGATGGTAAAGTCTGTAGTACTTTAAGCGAGTTCTGCTCATCCCTTAGGTGTTTGTAAAGCTGTACCTAACGAAATGAATCAAATTGATCTTTGTTTAACGAAAGAAGCCGATGAAAGAAAATTTGAATTTGGCTATCTCCACTACATGCAATGATTCGTTTCTTTGAATATTTCATTCATATAGCCTACAGGATGGATTTCAAGAAATGGCAAGCATCGAAGGTGTTTCAACCGATATTTGAGAAAAAGAAAAAAGAAATTCAAGCCCAATTTAAGGAAAGACTAGGCCTCATCGTTGATAAACCAAAAAGTGGCGGAAGCGGGACATCAAACGATGGCAATAGGTACTGCTAGACGTTTCTTCATGAACTCAGACATATCAGCTCAAATAACTGGTATAAAAAAAGAACATCTAGATCGCTGCTGGACTATACTTCAATGTTTAAATTCGGGATATAAGATTGATTCAAAAAAGTTTGACGATTTCGCTATAGAAACTGCTCGACAGTTAGTTAATGATGTTGATATAAACTGGTATAAAATGCCCGCTTCCGTCCACAAAGTTTTAATTCACGGTGCTGATATCATAAAGCACAGTTTGTTGTCCATAGGGGAACTGTCTGAAGAAGCAGCTGAAGCAAGTAACAAACACATTAAAGCATTTCGTCAAGACCATACACGGAAGATGAATCGCGTTTTGACAAACACAGACTTGATTAACAGGCTTCTTCTTCACTCAGATCCACTTATATCAAGTCTAAGAAAGTTACCCATAAAAAAAATAGTGTTTTATCAGAATCTGTAATAGAATTATTATCTATAGATAAGTAATTTTAATGCTTTAGTTTTATTTGTTTTAAATGATAGTATTTGTAGTTTTGTGTTAATTAACTGAATTATATGTTTTTTTTTTATTATCTGTTTAATTTGATGTTTATTTCAACAACAAGCAATACCTATTTCCACCTTTTATCCAATGGACATCGCGTATAAAATTATTTAAATTCAATGTCGAAAACAACTTTACTCCGAGACATTTCTAGACGTTGAACAAACGTATTTATTTAATAATATATTCACAAAAATGTTTTAAATTTCATTTAACATATTGCTTTTGTGGTATTTTAAGAAAAAAACCTGTATTTCGCGGTAAAGGTATTTATGGCCGCCCTTGTATGGGAGCAGAATCACTGGCCGTGTGGTTGCCAGGTAAGAATAGTGGCACTCCATGTCTTTCCATGGATGTCATAAGAGGCGACTAAGGGAATAAGGGCTTGTAGTACTGTTAGGCGATGGGCTTGCAACCAGTCACTACCTAATACACTAGTAAATTTTTGGCATGATTGTGCAAATAAACAAATCCTTTTAGAGTTGTTGGTATTTCTGTAGCTCTGCCTAACCCACTCTGGGAATGAAGGCGCGATGTTTTGTATGTTTGTGAGTAATTTATTGTGGTAGTCACAGATCTAACTTAACCTAACCTACGTAATTAACGTTTAGGATACCTATCGGGAAAATCAAGATTTCATCAGAAAATAGCGTTCGACGAAATAAAATTCCATAAAATGATACAATCGATACAGAGAATTTCGATAAAACTATGGGTTACCCAAAATGCTTACTTAATTATGATAAAGTAATATAGGTACAGTCAGCAGCAGAAGTAGCTACGCAACCGAAGAGCTCAAAATAATCAGCACTCGACTCTATTGTCAAGAGAATATGTCGTGTTTAGAGTATTTTGAGCATGTTACTCTGCTTAGCTACTTTTGATGCTGACTGTACACTCATTTTTGTGTAGAATTTTATTTCTATTTCACGACGCGTTTAACCTAGTTGGTAAAAGTAGGTAGCATTATCGCGGCGAGAAACTTCTTAAAACGTGAAAGTTTCTTATTGGATTTTTTCGATAACTTATAACCATACTATATGTTTATTTATGTCAAGATCAGGATATTATTCAACTTTAATAAATATCATTTATTCTGTTTACATTTTAAAAGGGTGATAACTTTCCCATTTTGAAATGTTTCGTAGGAAACAAAAAAACAATCAATGTTATTTTCCATAATTAACAGTCCTTAGTAAAAAATTTCCACTTTAGATTACTAAACGTTCTCTCAAGGTCCACTTAAAATGACTGAAATCCGTTTTCTTATTCATGAACTATATTGTGATTTATCGGGATAGTATCACGGCGTCTAAGGAGCAACTCGTCTATGGGGCAACTCGTCTAAATCGCAGCTCGTCTACATTGCAACTGGCCTAATACAACTGATCTACATCATCGCATGCATCTTAGACGAGTTGCCCCATAGACGAGTTGCTCTTTAGACGCCGTGATACTATCACGATTTATCACCTTTTATAAGACTATGACTAAATGACACTGAAGTTCGGACGTGAACTTTTTAGGGTTCCGTAGTCAAACTTTGAAGTCTTAAAGTTTCGCCATGTCCTTCCGTCCGCAGCCTGGTTTAGAGACTCTTTGTAATAGAAAGTTGCAATTTGGCATGAATAAACATTAATTACGCCAACAAAGTGGTAAAATAAATGGATGAAAACAAATATTTATCAAGCTTTAAAGCGCTAATTTTAGTTATAGTCAAGAGTCCCCCCCTACAGGGGTTTGTGAAATTATTTTTTTGACTAAGGAATCCGTTTAGGAAATTAGCACTACAGCCTAAACTACAAATACTAAAAATCTAAAAAAAGTGAAAGCGCACAACAAAGTGGTAAAATAAATGGATGAAAACAAATATTTATCAAGCTTTAAAGCGCTAATTTTAGTTATAGTCAAGAGTCCCCCCCTACAGGGGTTTGTGAAATTATTTTTTTGACTAAGGAATCCGTTTAGGAAATTAGCACTACAGCCTAAACTACAAATACTAAAAATCTAAAAAAAGTGAAAGCGCATATAACGATTTTAAACGGTAAACTATCAAAACTAAGTAGACATCATTGGTTTCTGAGATTCAAGCAATTAAAGTGTTTATACCTACTAAAATCATCTGAGACGGCTTAGACGGAACCAAATGACTTTAAATAGAAATTTACTTATTACTTGTTGATTTTTATGTTTGTAGTACTTAACGGCTTCGGAACCCTACACTGAGCATGGTCCGACATGCTCATGCCCGGTTTTTTATCTTAAGAATAGCAGACATTTTTTTATAAAAACATGTATATCGATATCTTATATAACGATACCTAATCTCTAGTATGTGCCCCAAGTTAGCACATGTATGATTTTAGCATGAACTTTCTCTTGATTGACGTTTTAGTAGTCAGTGTTATCGAGTCTGTTTGGTACATGTCTATCAGTGTTTGAGCGTTGTGTGTTTTGGCACCAAAAAGGCTTATTTTACATAAAAGCCTGTTGTATTTGTCTCTTTAATACTATCGTCCAATGTTTCAATTTATTTTACCTTCAATTTTGGATGCTTCCTTTAGAAATATATTAGAGAAAAATATTCTTTTATTTATCGTTTCTACGCTACCTGGACTATTTGCCATGTAAAGTGCTTTTGGTGTTTGCAGTATTTTGGGCTTTTTTTACAGCTGCCAATCAATGGAAGAATTTTTATCGTCAACGAGATGCGCTTAGCCTAGTTTGTAGTGACCCTGCCCATGAAGCTAGCGGTCCCAGGTCCGATTCCCGGTATGGGCAAATTAATATTTGCGTGATGGGCGCGAGTATTTGTTGAATTTAGGATGTTTTCTATGTATTTAAGTGTGTTTTTCTCTATATAAGTATGTATGTTTATTGTTGTCTAGTACCCTAAGTGCAAGCCTAGAGCTTAGTTTAGAGCTCGGTTTGTGTTTGATTGCACCCTGATATTCGTCAGTAAAACAAATGTATAAAAAATCCAAGTGATGTTCCAATGCTAATAAAAGAGAATTAAATGGACTCTCTTTAGTTAGTTATACAATGGCAGATGTTTCAAAGCTTAACAGTAGGAGCGCCTCTTTGTTGTAGGAAAGTACCAGTGGAGTTTAGTTTTATATCGTCTTTATTAAACTAATTATATCAGTTCCCGGCGCGGAGAATGCAAGTGTGTACACAGGCCAACTGATGGTAAGCGGGATCCGTGACCTATAGACATTATAGGGCTCGGATTTTTCATCGCAAGGTAAGATGATAGAAAGCTAAGGAGTCGATATTAAAATTAAAACTTTAGTCATATTCATACTCATATTCGTAGACCCGTCTTTTATTTTTATCATGCTGTAACTATTTCAATTTAATTACGTATCGGTTTAACACACTAATCAAACTGGCCGCTTTATCAAGATTAATTTATTTACCCTGTCAAGATTTTGAAACAATTATTCTTGTAGCTACATGCTCCATGGATATTACAAACTAGGAGCTTACTTCATGTTCATATTACTTTTATTATTTGGCCCATAATGTGGATAAGTATAGCGTGCAATTTACCATTTTTATTCATACTTAATGTAATCTTTTAGTGACATTTAAATGAATGAGTATGAATATGAATAAAGTTTTAATTTCAATATCGACTCTATAATTGTCTTTCATCTTACCGTGCGATGGAAAATCCGAGTCCTGGACATTACTAACACCGCAAATGCGTTGCCGACCCTGAGGACTAAGATGGAATGCCTCTATGCTAGTAATTTCATCAGTTGTCTTATCCCCTCATCCCCTGGACCACAACAATGCAAACACCGCTGCTTGGCTTGGAACTTGGTAGGTATATTGTGTTATCGTTCACCGTAGTCACATTTTTTGACTTAAAGAAGCAAAAAGAGCAAAGAGGCCTGTTGATTAGTGGGATCATAGAGATAGACATGCATCCTCAAGACTACAATCCTAAGACCACAAATGAGTAAAGACCAAAAAGTTGGCGGCGCTAACTCACGCAATTAAAATTTTGTATGAAACTACGTTGTGCGACGAAAATTTGCCATACAATTCGCATCTTTAGAAATATAGTGACCTAATCCACATAATATTTTGAATTTCGACTTAGATCTCTATAGTACTAAATTTATGACTCAAAATCGAAAGTTGAAAATGTTTGAATTAGGTCACTATAATTCTAAAAGTGTGAATTGTAAGGATTGTAATTGGACCTTAATTGTAATTTCACCGAAAACATGGAATTAACTTTTTTGCTTGAACTTGCTTTTTCTTTGAACCGTGTGGTTGCCGGGTTAGAATAGTGCTCCACGTCATCCCGTGGATGTCGTAAGAGGCGACTACGGGAATAACGGCTTGTAGTACTGTTATGCGATGGAAAACATCTTGGCCTGGTTGCGCAAAATGTGGTTAAGAGTGGTTAGAATTATCAACAAGTTTAGAGTTGTTGGTATTATGTAGCTCTGCCTACTCTAGTCCGTGAATGGGGGCGTGATGTTACGTATGAATATCTGAGAACTTGCTTTTAGATTTATTAATATAATCTGAAACATATTACACTCCTTTAGAGGCATCCGCTATCTTTGTGTGACGAGCACACATGATTCACGAGTCATGTTTAATATTTTATGTGTTAAATATGTTTTGAATGGAAGTACTCGAAAAGCCACGGCTCGGTTAGTTAATGGTTGCAGTACTAATGAGCTGGCTTACTATCCGGACTAGCCTTTGACGAAACTGCGTTTATTCATTCTCATTTTCGCTATTTGTACCTTCTTTTTTCTATAATTATTTGTGCAACACGAGAGCAAAGTTGGTTTGCGAGTGTTAATTTTAAATCCCGTGCGAGCGACAGTTTCTATGTTAGAATCCTGAGTTAAAGTTTCATTAACTTAAAACCCCCATTTAGGAAATTAATAAAAATACATACATACATACATAACATCACGCCTTCATTCCCAGAGTGGGGTAGGCAGAGCAACAGAAATACCAACAACTCAAAAAGACTTGTTGATAATTCTGTAACCTCATTTTGCACAATCAGGCCAAGAAGTTTACTAGTGTATTACTTAGTGACAGGTTGCAAGCCGATCGCCTAACAATACTACAAGCCCTGAGTCACCTCTTACGACATCCACGGGAAGACATGGAGTGGCACTATTCTAACCCGGTAACCACACGGGATAATAAAAAAATAAAAATGTAGCTAACTAAGCTATTTGATTAGTACCTGGAACTTTAATTTGTATTAGATCAAAACGTAACACATGATATAGGACCTCAAGAGGGATTTGGATGAAGTTCCCGCCCATCATGTTTTGTATTATAGGGAGCCATTATTAAAAAACTTTCCGTTCAAGCCAGAAACTTCGCGCTCCTATACAAACGTGATATCCGCGAAGAAAGTGACGACTCGAGATTTTCATTTATTCTTTCGCTTAATATATTACGGGGCTTTGCGTAAAAAACTCCGTTTGACAAACCTCTCATTTATAATGATTATGTTGGGGACTTAAGTGGTTTTTATATGGCTTTCAGTATTTTAAGTGTTTTGAGGAACAAGGAGATATTTTGCGTACTCATTTTTGAAACGTTGGCATTAAGTGATGTTTTTTTATATTTCTTCTTCGTAAGACATTTTTTTTCAGACGTCACTTTTACATTTTGCGTAGAAGGTTCTTACTTTCGGTTTTTTGTACGTCGACGTCATAAATATGTTTAGACTTTAGTACCTTGTCACTTTCATTCACTGAGATAATTTCATATGTAATTGTAGGTCATTACCTGTGGTCCACCTAATTAGTTCGCCTCTGTGGATCGCGGAGACTAAACTGGTTAAAACCTATAGGTAGGTTTAGGTTATGTTAGATTTTCAGGGGGCCCGAAGGGCCAAAATATCTCAGAAATAGGAGCTCCGCGACAGCGGAGATCCATCGACTCGGTTACGGTGTGCTAAAATGTCCAGGTGAACTAATTAGGTGGACCACGGACAATGACCGGTAATTGTCTCAGTGAATGAAATTTACATGGTACTAAAGTGTAAACATATTTATGACTTCGACTGTACATAAATTGATTATCAGTATGTAAACTCAAAAGTAAAGCTATTGAGACAAAAGTCTTAAACATAGCTTTGCCATAATTATTTTAGGGTTCCGTAGTCTAACTAGGAACCCTCATAGTTTCCCATGTCCGTCCGTCTTTCTGTCCGCAGCTTAGCTCAGAGGCTCACAGTACTAGAAAGCTGTTATTTAGCATGAACATACATATTTTTCACGCCGACAAAGTAGCAAAATAAAATCTTGATTTTTCTTTTTATTACACGTAAAGTGGGGGAACTGCCCAAAAACACAGTAAAAAGAAGTTGGTGTCGCATTTTCACAAGAACTAACAAACAAATACGCAACCTAAAACGAAAATAGTTGTCACTCAAAATGTATGTATGTGTAATTATTATTATATTAAAATGTATTAATTTGTATTAGTATGAATTTGATTATCTATTTATTAGTTTCGTAAGCGTGTATTTATAGGTATATTATATTTTATAGCTAGCAAATCTCCTTGACATTATTCGAAATTAGTCTGCACCACCTACTGGGTAAATAAAATATTGTATTGTATGTATGTAAACATGTTATCGTACTAAAAACAGATATTCAAATACAATATACACAAAATAGGAACGTACAAAGGCGAACGTATCCCTTTAATGGATCTCTTCCAGCTAACCTTTGGGTGATTGAGGAAATTAAGAAAGCAAGAAGTGGCAACGAGTACCTAGACATGAGTACAAAACAAAGTTAAAGGATACTGTATGAAATAAATTTAAGACCTAAAATAATGAATAAACACTAACACGAACATAAATTATATAAAAGTAAAAATAATAAATATCAACATAATAATATACACATGCTTATATATGCGTCAGGACTTAATTCAGCTAGCAATTAAATAACCTTACCCGGGCACCCTGTAGATTGGGACAATCTAGTCGGGCCAACTTTTAATAACTCTGTTATGCGCCGGCTAAGGTGACAACTTTTAATTAAATCACCAAATGCCAAATTTGATGCGTTCGTTCGGACTTTAAGCACAGCTTTTAGTGCCGGTATAGTTTTGGTTAAAGAGACAAAAACTTATGGCAGTTTATTTTACTAGCTTTTCCCTGCGCTGCCGTTTTTTTCATGACATTAGGCAAACTATCACACATGGCCACATTATACTAGATAAAACCATATTGCCCTGTATATTTTTTTATTTAGCCGCTATTACCATACCTGGGTTAACTCGGGGCATCTATACGAAAGTAATGTGCAAAATATTTTATCGACAAAAAATATATCGATGTTACCTACTGCCAAAATGTAAATGTTATTCGACGTAAACAAATATTACTTATTTTCTCGTCATCATGAAATAAAAAATAAACTAATTACATACATACATACATAACATCACGCCTTCATTCCCAGAGTGGGGTAGGCAGAGCTACAGAAATACCAACAACTCTAAAGACTTACTGATATTTCTGTAACCACATTTTGCACTAACAGGCTAAGAGGTTTACCAGTGTATTACACAAGCCCTTATTCCCTTAGTCGCCTCTTACGACATCCACGGGAAGACATGGAGTGGCACTATTCTAACCCGGCAACCACACGGGTAAACTAATTATAACGTGTATTTATATGGTTATTTTAAATCGTTTTCATAATATACAATCAATATTTTTTCCATATTCGTCAGTATTAATGATTGCCGTTGAGATTAAAGTATCCACTTTGAACTGCTAAACGTTCTCTCAACGTCCACGGTGGTTAACGGGGCATTCTTAAAATATTTATAATGACTCAAAGCCAATTTCTCATTCATGTTGGTTATTGAAATTTCCTCACCTTTTATAAGACTGTTTACTTTTGTTCATGGTGTCATAACCAGTATTTAATTACATCGACATCTTTTTTATCGTTATCCCAGGTATGGCTATTACTGTCAAGTCCATAACTCATTGACAAAATGGTAACATGTCAATATGCTTCTGAGCCTCTGGACTTGATAAAAACAATAGCAAAATACGCGAATTGACATACATACATAACATCACGCCTTCATTCCCAGAGTGGGGTAGGCAGAGCTGCAGAATTACCAACAACTCTAAAAAAACTGGTTGATCATTCTGTTGCCACATTTTGTACAATCAGGCTAAGAAATTTACTAGTGTATTAGTGGCAGGTTGCAAGCCCATCGCCTAACAGTACTACAAGCCTTTATTCCCTTAGTCGCCTCTTACGACATCCATGGAAACATATGGAGTGGCTCTATTCTAACCCGACATTCAAACGGATACGCGAATTTAGTTGCAGATGAAAACAAACAGCTCCAATCACAGCAAAACTTTTACACAAAATCAAGTAACTGGTGACTTATATGTCTAACTTTATTGCCGTAAGAAAAAAACATTAGAAAATTTCTCCCGTCGTCAGCGCAAAACTTGTCAGTGACAGTTGCTTTGTTTTCCCAAGTTTCGGTAAGTTGGCAGAAACTTCATGTTTCTGTTAAGAAACTAGGAGACTTATATTTTGTAAGAGGTTCCGCAACTGACTAAATGTATTATTAATAGAAGTATTTTCCTGTTTAAACCGACTTCAAGAAGTAAGAGGTCTATGTTAATTTCTCTGTCAAATGAAGTCCTCCCGAGGAGGTCCCATTGTCACCAATTCAGGATCTAATGACAGGCTCTTAGAGAAATCGATATAACTCCTCGTATATTATAGCCATTATATGGACGCTGTTTCGCAATAATGTGTCAACCTACAAGTATTTAGCAATAAAGTGTCAACCCTCGGTGCAATCATTGTAGGTTGACGTTTTTTTGCTAAATACTTGTGGGTTGACACATTATTGCGAAACAACGTCCATATACAACGTGTTACAAAATAATCCGTAAAAAAGAAGTTACGAAAGTACTGTCAACCCTAGTTTACTGTATACCTAAGATACTGAACTGAAAAAAAAGAATAAATTGGTGACATGGAACTGATGATGAAGACCACGGCCACCGGTACTCCTCAACGGTACCTATTTCAAGGATGGCGACAAGATATCTCGATCAAGATAGATGAGTGACTATGACGAAGCACATTTAAATTGTTTAAATGCATGACTATCACTTTCCCGCGGAATTACTTAAGGCGAGCTCGAAATGTCATATGAAATCTTTAATGTGTGATAGATTCAGGTTAGTTAACATTGATTGCTGTTATTGTTGCTTAATAAATAGTTTAGTCCCACTAAATCCTACCTTAACAGGTGTACACACTTATTATCCTAAATTTATACAATGTCACTGAGTAACAAAAAATAATAATAATAATAATATCTAACATCAAACATAAAATTATAATCACTAAATTAAAATAAATTAAATTTATGTATTTGTCAAATCTAATAATTATTACTAGTACCTACGATACCACTGGCATTTGATGCAAAAAGAACTATTGAGACGCCTCATTCAACAAGTAGTCATTTAACGTATAAAAACATTTTTCAGATAACCATTGTTTCGTAAGAGTTTTAAATTTAATAAAGTTGTGATCTTTAAACGAATCAGGTAACTTGTTAAAAATCTGAATACACATCATGTGAGTATTTTTGGTGGAAAGTTTTAACTTAGCCAATGGTTTGTACATTTTATGCCTGTATTGAGATCTGACCTTGCGAGGAACAGTGTCCTGTTTTAGTGTAAATAGGTATTTATGTTTGTAAACAAATACACAAACTTCATATATATACAAACATGTCATTGTCAAAATACAGTTCTTCTTAAAATATGGACGACATGAATCTGTTCGGCGTAGAGAGAAAATTGCTCTAATACAGCGTTTTTGGATTAAAAATACCTTATCTTTATCCACAGAGTTGCCCCATATAATGATACCGTATCGAAGAGCAGATGCGACATAACCATTATATGCAATTAAAGCTGCTTGTACTGATACTACTCGGGTAACTCTCCTTAAAGCAAATACAAATTTGTTAACTTTAGTGCATACTGAATTGAGATGTTCTTTCCAAGTGCAACATTTATCTATATTTATGCCTAGGAAGTTTGTATGCGATACTTCATCTATAATTGTACCTTGAAAGTTAATATTTAAATTGTTAGTCCAACCTTTAGCACTTCGAAATTGAATGTATTTAGTTTTCGACAAATTTACTTTAAGATGGTTTGCTGTTAACCAGCTTATTGTCTGCGACAGGGCTTTATTTATTACAGCATTGTGATCCTGCCTGTCGTTTCCTTCAATTATTATTGTTGTGTCATCAGCGAATAGGATACATTCGTGAGGTAGTACATTTGGCAAATCATTAATGTACACCAGGAAAAGAAGAGGACCCAAAATACTGCCTTGGGGCACACCAAATTCATTATGGGCGTATGATGACCGGTAGCTATTAACTGTCTTGTTCAAAGGGCAGTATCTAGAGGTTTCAACACATTGAGTCCTGTTGCTCAAATATGACTTGATCCATTCTAGTGCTGGACCACGAATACCATATTTAGATAGTTTGATTAGCATACGCTTGTGACACACTAGATCAAACGCTTTAGTCATGTCCATAAAGAGGACTGTAACAGGGGACTTTTTATCGATACATTCAATTACACGTTTTATTAATTTAAAGGTAGCTAGAGAGGTGCTCCTACACTTTCTAAATCCATTCTGTTCCTCATTTATTATATTATACTTGTCCAAAAAGTGAAGCAGCCTATTATACATAACTTTCTCATAAATTTTAGCAAATATAGGTATCAGCGTATTTGGTCTATAGTTAGTCATATCACATGGGTCACCTTTTTTAAATACTGGTTTTACCACAGACTTTTTCAACATCTCAGGATAGACACCTTGAATCAAGGACAAATTGAGAGAATGAAGGAGTGGCTCAACTATAATATTAATACTCTTTTTTAGTATATCAGTCCTTAGACTATCAAATCCTACAGCCATGGAGTTGTTGAGAGAGTTCACAATTTTTAGCAACTCTGTTTTATTTACAGGATTCAGAAATATAGTATTTGTGAAGTTATCTATTCCAATGTCATCAAAACTAGGTGCTCTCATTGTACAAATACTATTTACCTCTTTTACAAAATAATTATTAAAAACGTTAGCAATAATCTGCGGATTACTAATATCTTCGTTGCTTACTTTTAATTTATCTATAGATTTTTTGGTAGGGTCATTTGTAGTGTATTTTTTTATGACATTCCAAGTTGCGGTACATTTGTTTTTCGTTTTATTAATATATTTCAGATTCTCCGCTCTCTGATGTGAAAAAATAACTTTTTTTAACGATTTTGAATAGCTCTTGTACACCGCTTTGTAGCATTTGAGCCGTCTACTTACCAAGTACAGGTTTCTTTTATGAGTACAACATTTTCGTATACTTTTTGTAAACCATCTAGTACCTCTATTACTACTTGAGATTTTTTCCTTTATGATAGGGAAACACAAATTGTAGAAAAGCACATAAAAATCGTAAAATATAGTGAAACAACGGACTGCATCGGTCTCACAAAGCACTTCCGAAAAAGAAAGCGATGACAGACATTTTATAAATAGGTTTATATTATCTTCACTGTAGTCCCTTTTGTAGATATACCACCATTTCACAGAAGGAGGGTAGCGTTTCGGTACAGGAACATGGTAGGATTGGGCGGTATGGTCCGAGAGTCCTAAGTCGTGAACCAGTGCATTACCACCGTCCACGTTGGTTGCCATATGATCAATGCAAGTCTGTGATTGAGCCGTAATCCTTGTCGGTTGCAGTATAACGTGTCGCAAATTATAAGTTTCTAGCACCCGTCTAAGTTCATTTGATACATTCGTAGTTTTGAGGAGATCCACATTAAAGTCACCACATAACACATATTTTCTCTTGTTGTGATTGCATATTGAGTGCAAGAGATCGTTAAGTTTATGAAAAAATACTGAAGATGGGGACGTAGGCGTTTTGCTCGTGTAAACACATACTACGACTAGGCCATACAGCGTAATATGCACTGCACAGCATTCGAATATGAGTGCGTGTGAAAATTGTTCAGCTTCCTTCACAACGGTGTACTCGAGATCATTTTTTACTAGTATTGTCACCCCTCCACGTTTGGATGCTTTCCTAGAATATGCAGCAGCTACCTTATAGTTACATAACTTGAGATTGGATTCTGTACCTCTGAGCATATTTGTTTCACTCAAACAGACTATGTCTATTCGAACTCCCTCTCTGCCCAGTATATTCAATTCACCGTGTAATAGTTCTTGTTTATTCAGTGCACCTGAAATATTTTGATGTAGTATTCCTAAACTATTATTACACGGATTGTCGACGAAAACATTTTGCTGTTGTTTTGGGTAGTTCAGGTGTTGTTTGTTTAGGACTATTACTTTTTTGAACGTGTATTTCCTTTTTCCCAGAGTGCGGTGGTTGAACATCTATGGTAGTAGCTTGTAAACATTTCTCAGATACGATCTTAGTACGAAAGAACCTATGCCGATACGTACTGTTATAAAGATGACATGCCACGCCGTGGACAACATTTTCTGCTATGTTTATAAAAATATCCTTTTGCTCAACATAAGCCCATTCCTTGGAATCGCATTGCACGTAGTTGCAGTTATCAAATTGATTAGCAATCAATCTAACCATGTTATTTAGTTCAATTTCATTCAGATATTGATTATAATGAGTCTGAAATACAAAGATGTTAGTATTGTTAAAGCGTTGGATAAAATTATATAAATTTGCAGACATCTCTATAGGGTTTTTATCATTCATTCCTGCAATAATTATTACGTAATCTTCTTTGGTAAGGTGGATACACGAGTTAGATATTGCATGTAGTAAGTGCCGGGTATTTGCATCTGGGCTCGTGTAACAAAAAATGTCGAGATGCTCGCCATACAAATCATTCAGTAGTAACCCCAGGTGATGGCCCCGTTGATCAGCAGCTATAACAAGTTTCCGTTTCCTCAGGCTCTGCTCTGTACGCGACTGATAATCCACTTGAAATTGATGAATATAGAACATTAACTGATCTGAAAATGGTCTCCGAGGAAGTAAATGCATAACGTACGGCTTTTTGGTCTTTTCTGATTTCGTATTTAATTTGGGTTCCTCTTTGAGACCCTGATATGGCTGATTTACCACTGCGGGAATTTCTAGTGACGTCTGTGTCTTTGTGAACGTTCCCGTTGAGTTCTTAGGGGATACTGGTGCCACTGGGCACTTTTCTTGCTCTTTTTGCTCATCAGGATCACGTGAGAAGTCTAATTTTGTGCGGTTAACAGATCTACGTTTATATTTCGCAGCCGATTTAGATGACACATTCGCAGACTTTGTAGACATACAAATATTTGTTAACTTTTTTATTCTTAAGTCGCTTTCATTAAGGCGTTTAGCTAAATTACAGTTTTCGGATAGCAAAGTCTCTATTTCCATTTCAGCTGAGTCTAGTTTCGTAGTTAAGGCGATATTTTTTTCTTTCAGTTCGTCAACTACAAAACTATTGTTTAACCGTAGCTCAGTCCAACTTCTGTTTAGATCACATTTAGATGTTGATTTCGGTGACAGACTAGAGTCTGAACCATCATCGTCCTCAGACAATCCCTCAAATGAATTTTCTGTCGATATATTAACAATAGTTGCCTTTTTTCGGACTGTAATGTTGTCCTTAGAGCAATGTGGAGAAGGACTTCTAGGCCGTGTAACTGGTGTATAATGATACGCACCAGATTCTAATTTAGTTCGACATAATTGGCACCTGAAGCTTGCTTTAGTCTCGGAGGACATTAAGTAATATCTATTCGATGATACGCTGGTGCAATTTAAATGGAAATGATATTCGCAGAGTACACATATCAAAAATTCTCTATTCAATATTGCATCTTTACATCTTTTGCATTTAGGCGCCATCTGTGCGTTTCGTTCAAAAGGGTTTGGTATGCAAAAATATCAGATCGAATTGAGCCTTCCGGCTGATTTGACACTACTCCCAAAACACTCTAGTCGTTAATAGACCCTAATTTCAAAATCACCTTCTCCCAAAAACCTCTTTTTTCAATGTACACTACTCTCAATACAACCCAAATTCAAGTGGACTGCGTCCCATTACGAATGAGTGTCAAAATACTCTATTCCCAAAATACCCTAAAAGGGCTACACCTAACAGTGGCGAAATAACCTAATGTCATAATCGCTTATTCACAAAACCCTCCAGTCCCAAAATACCCTAAAATTCCATTTTCGTGAATTAATGCGAATTTTTAATCGATTTAAACAAAAGGAGGTTCGCATATTAGGTTTATCCCTGAAATTTAGGGTTCCTCGGTCAAAAAGCAAACTTTATAGTTTCGCCGTGTTGTCGATCCGTCTATTCGACTGCCCCCGGCTTTACATATTGAGATGTTTTTAAGAGTTCTGTAGCCAAAATGGCAAAAACTAAGTATATTTTCCTCGTATCCGACTGGTCTGTCTATCACAATTAAACAATTTTAGCCAAAACTGGCTTTTTTTTTTTTACTGTGTTCAATCTTTGTATTAATCAGTAAGTACCTAATATAAAAGTAGTGGAGTATTCCACTTCAAGAAATTTTCATTTAATTAAATACTGTAAGGAAGGTTTTTGGCAGGTTGGCAGGCACGGTTACTATTTCAATTTGACAAAAAGGAATTTTAGGGTATTTTGGTATTAGAGGGTATTGTGAATGAGCGATTATGACATTAAGTTATTTCGCCACTGTTAGGTGTAGCCCGTTTAGAGTATTTTGGGAATAGAGTATTTTGACACTCATTCGTAATGGGACGCAGTCCACTTGAATTTGGGTTGTATTGAGAGTAGTGTACATAGAAAAAAGAGGTTTTTGAGAGAAGGTGATTTTGAAATTAGGGTCTATTAACGACTAGAGTGTTTTGGGAGTAGTGTCAAATCAGCCGGAAGGACGCAGTATTGTGCAGGCAACACTAATATTCAGCTTATAATGTTGGCAACAAGACAGAATTGTCAATCAACTGTCACTTAGTGACATCCAATCAGCTGTACGGAGTTTACCGTTATCCCGTTATTATTTACAATGTAACGGGTTAATTTGAGTTTGATTTAAATTCTTGATGAAATTTAAATATAAACGGTTAAAATCTTCTTACCAAAGTCTTTGCTTTCTCAGTGAGTCCGTGTAACTGATGTGTGTTTTAGAATGATAGTCACAACGTAAGTTTCTTTTTATAACCTCTCAGCACACTGACACTATTTTTAAGCTGTTTTTGTTTATATTTTCAATTTAAAATGTAAGAACTCTTTAGGTACGTGTTTCTTTGGCTAGGGTTGCCAGATTCTCTCATATAGTTCCTTATTAATAGAGATGTGGAAATACATAACAGCATGTCATTATGATTATTAAATTGTTTTAAAAATAAAATACACCTTCAGAAACGCAAGGATAAACTTCGAGTAAAATAAGTTAGTACAAATTGAAGAGCTGACTTCAGTTAAACTGACCTATTACTCGTACCTAAAACATTTCGAAATAAGTTATTTCTTGCATTTTTAAAGGCATTTTTTGTTTTTTGTAATGACGGTCTAGGGACGGATTGGGATGAAACTTGAAATAGAGACGGTAGTTTCCTAAATTAACACATAGGTTACTTTACATCCCGAAAAAATAAAAAATTCTCGAGAGCATAACAATATTCGAAATTTACGATGACGAAACTGAAGTTTTTTACTTATGTCTTAATGAAAATATTATTTTGTGTTATGTTAGTGACCAAGTAACCCTAAAAACTAATTTATCGCGCGATATTTATGTCCTTTTAAAAGGCAAACTAAACAAACATAAATCTCTCGGTGACGTTATTACAAGTTTGAGAGGTTAAGCGGATGGAACTTCGAGTATAGGTATTAATAACTAACAAAAACTATTTTGGCAAATGCTACTTTATAACTTTTCATTGTTCTTATCCTCTGACGCAGAATAAGGTTATAAGCATACGTGTGCTATGCTAACTCGGAGCACGAATACTAAAGTGATGTAGCTAAATATTTTTTCCACAGAAAATATATATCGATCTTACTGTCAAGATCAAGATGTTATCTTACATTAATAAATGTTATTTATTATTTATCCGTGCGGTTGCCGGGTTAGAATAGTGCCACTCCATGTATTCCCGTGATGTCTTAAGAGGCGACTAAGGGAATAAGGGCTTATAGTACTATTAGGCGATTAGCTTGCTACCTGTCACTAACACACTGGTAAACTTCTTAGCCTGATTGTGCAAAATGTGGTTACAGAATTTATAAACAATTCTTTTTAGAGTTGTTGGTATTTCTGTAGCTCTGCCTATCCCACTCTGGGAATAAAGGCGTGATGTTATGTATGTATGTATTCACAAACATATGATTTGTATTGAAATTCTGTAGGTACTAAGTAACCCGTTTTCATTGCTTTTTTCAAATTAGGGGTGGCTAATATACCGGGTTATTGAATAGTTTAAGTTTACCAAGGCAATTTATTTTTTACTTTATTTTAATGTGCATAAAGTTCATTTTAATTTATTACAAATTTGAAAATTGCATTTAAGAGCAAAGATAATTGGACTTTATTCCGTGGCCGGTAGATTCAAAGTCCCCTGACAAAAATCTCCCTGTTTGTGGTATAGTAGGTGTAACGAGGTTAAGTATGTATATCGTTATACTGTGCGGCAATGGGCAGTTTTCAAAAAAAGTGTAAATCGTTAAAATTGGGTCATTCTTCTTTTTTACCGACAATTGCCTGTCCTCATTTTACCATACGTTATCAGTTAGAGTATTGATTATTAATGTTTTAGTGTTTGAATATACGTCCAAACATTTATTCATCTATTAGTACTAAATAATCTTTCACTTTCTCTATCCAGTGTTTTTTTCTATAAGTTTGTTTTTTATAGAATCGCGTGACAGAGTGGTATAATTAGTCCAGATAAAAATTCACGCAACGTCTTTTAAAATAGAAAAATGACGATGTCTTGTCGGTAAAAAAGTAGAACGACCCAATTAAGAAAAAATAACTTTTTCCATTTCGTCACGAAAATTAACGTATTTAAATGTATGGCTAATTTTCGTGACGAAATGAAAAAAGTTAAATTTTCTTCATTTGGTCCTTAAAGATTTTTTTTCGAACACTTTTTTTGATATAAGCCCCAATACGGAATACTCGGTGCATGAGTCCGACTTAACCGGTTTTAAGTATTTGTAGTTTTTTTAGGCTTAGTACTATAATCATACTTAATTTGATGCTTGCACCGTTTCTTATAGCCCGGTTTGTTAATTGTTTGCAAAATAAATGAATTTCTTTCTTTCTCTCTTTCTTTCTTTCTTATGATACAACAATAATTCAAATACGTTGAAAGGACGTATCTTTCTTTTTTTTTAATTTGTTACAAAATCCACCTAAACACCCATTGTATTATAAGAAACACTATTTTTACAGTTCAAAAATTAGGGCAACAGACATTGTCAACTTAGTAATACGGAACCCTACTCGACACTCTTCGGGTACGGGACCCCGCTAAGATTTGAAAAGAATTTGTCCCCTGGGTCTCTTTTTCACTAAATCCTTCACTATATCATTATCATAACGTTATAGTTACCATCCAAAGCATGGCATTCCAATACCGAGCCGTTCTATCTTCTAAGCCCCTTACTTATAAACGTTGAATAACCGCTTATGCCTTGTTTGGCCTCCTCTGTAATTTTGACATTTGCATCTGACAGAAAGTGACAAAGTATAAGGGGATAATATAAAATAGTAACTTGACTGACTGACAACACTAGGGTTGCCAACTTTTTTTTTGGGGAGATATAGTATTTTCCAGAAAAATACGTCATAAATATAGTACACTGTAAAAAATATAGTACTTTATGAAATAAGCCTTAATATAGGTCAATACTATGCCTAGTTATACCTCATACAAGTCCCTTGTCATAAGGCTACTCTTGGCTTGTCATCAACCTTTTTCTCGACTCCAACCACTTAGTCAGTTTTGTAAGAAATTACAATAGCGATAAACAATAAACCCAGACTCGAAAAATTACCACAACACTTTTTTTATGCTACGGAGAAGGCACACGAACACTCAGGCCACCTGATGGCAAGTGGAATCTGAGACCTATAGACATTTGAATTCTCTAGACTATAATCCTAAGACCTCAAATGCGTTGCCAACCCTGCGGACTACGATGGAATGCTTTAAATGCTAGTAATTTCACCGGTTGTCTTATCCCCACACCGGAACATAACAATATGAACACTGTTATAATAAGATGGTGGTAGCGATCCAGACGGACCCTGCACAGGGTCCCACCACCACTAAATTAATGCAAATGGCGCAAGGTTGAAGGTAATTGGTTACATTATTGACTAGGCAGTGTTGCAATTTAATAAAATTGAATTGAAACCTGGGAAAATTGGAGCACTTCGTAAGGAACTCTGAAATATATTATTTTTGCGTAATATACAACAACAGTATAGTACAAAGAGTCAAAATATAGTACAATACTATATTATAATATAGTATGGTTGGTAACCCTAGACAACACACAAATAGCCTCATTGGTAGTGACCCTGCCTTCAAAGCTAGGGGTCCTGGGTTCAAATCCCAGTAAGGGCAGATATTTGTGTGATGAGCGCGAACATTTGTTCCTGAGTCTTGGATGTTTTCTATGTATTTAAGTATTTATTTCTCTATATAAGTATGTTTATCGTTGTCTAGTACCCATAGTACAAGTCTAGAGCTTAGTTTGGGACTAGGTCAATTTGTGTGAGATTGTCCAGCGATACTATTATTATTAACTGGACTCCTTGGCTAGGGGGAGTAGCGGAGACTTATTCTACGCGTACCAAGTCACACAGGCGTCCTCTAGTACTCCTACATACTCGTAATGTAAGTCAGAGATAGTCGTCGTAGGAGCAGCATTTGTTCGTTTCAGTCGGCAGAACTTTCTAGCGGAACATGAGCAAAACTAATCAAAACTAGGTGGCGCTTCAGAACTTATTTGTCTAGTTTTATACTCCTACGCGAACTGAATTGCTGACCACATCTGGGGGCTGATTTTCTCAACACAGCGCTGCGTCGATCTCAAACAAAACACATTTTAGCGCATGCCTTCTTAATTAGGCAGCTTTATACGACACTGAACTTGACTCACCTGCCTGCTGCCTAATTAAAAAAGGCACGCGCTAAAATGTGTTTTGTCCGCTCCGATGGGACTTCTTAAAAATGCTGGATAAAACTTTACCTTTGAGGTCGACGCAGCGCTGTGTTGAGAGAATCACCCCTCAGAGCACAATGCGAACGACGTTTTAAATGATGTCTTATGTTTTGAGAATCACTAGGAATTTAGAAGTTTCTAGGCTTACTTTCACGTTTTTTTACTTACTTTTTATCGCATTCAGATACCAAATACCGAAATATAAAAGGACATTTTTTATCTGGTGAAAAACTAACTTGTAAAGGAATGCTCACCCGTTCTTAAAAATGTGTCCAAGAAAATTCGCTTTATCGCGAAAAATAAACTCTGATGTACTAAGGAAAAATGTAGCATCCAAAAATGAAAATTCCAATTTTGAAATGTATTCAATAAGCTTAACTTCTTTCATACCTACCTAGTATTATTATAAAAACCGGGCAAGTGCGAGTCGGAAATGCGCAGAAAAAAATCCGTTCCATTTATTTGTGCAACGTTCCACACTTTCTTATAATTTAAAAAAAATCCAGCAACGTCCTACTTTTATGTAATTGACAACATTTTTTCCCTTAAATGTGGTTGTGAATTATTCAGCTTTAAATGTGTAAGAAGCAAAAGAGACAGGGTCAGGGTCAGGAAAGTAGCAGCTGGAAAGAATTGATCTCTGCCTACCCCTTTGGGAAACAGGCGTGATTTAATGTACAGTGCATTTTTTTGTTAGAGTCACATCTTTCACCGCTAGGGATATCCTTAAATGACATTTACCGGACGACATTTCTGAGTCGATGCGCGTCTTTCAATCTTCGATTCGCACGCAACCAACCGCGGCGATGGTGCAGCCCCGACTGGAACCGGCTCGGGCCGTCCTGTTGAGTTTGCTTATGGGTCTCGCGGTGCGAACGGTCAAGGAACGCACTCCTGCAAGCCGCGCGATGTACCTTGTACCATGACTTTTTTATGTTAAGGAGAAGGCACACGAGCACTCAGGCCACCTAATGGTAAGTGAAATCTGAGACCCATAGATATTTGAAGTCTCAAGATTATAATCCTAAGACCTCAAATGCGCTGCCAACCCTGAGGACTAAGATGGAATGCCTCTATGCTAGTAATTTCACCGGTTGTCTTATCCCCACACCGGAACACAACAATGCGAACACTGTTGCTTGGCGGATGGTTAATGAATAAGATGTTGGTAGCGATCCGGACGGACCCTGCACAGGGTCCTACCACCACTAAACTAATGTATTGTTGTGGCCTTGGCCTATTATGTAATCCTTTGATGCTTAATCTAGCATGAAAGTTTTTTCGCTCCGGTATAATATGTTTGTATAATAAAACCGATAATTATAATACTAGATCGAGTACCGTTGCATAATATATGGTGTTCTCGGCATCATATTATTAGCAAGAATACTTACCGTATTTTGTATCAAAAAAAATATTCTATTTTTACACGTAACCATAATTATACGAGTATGTAGTTTTATTGCATACAGGTTTTTTCATTTTTAGGATTCTTAGCCTTCTTATGTCCGTCTATCTGTTTTAAATTTAAAAAGTTGTAATAGATAGTTGGTTCTTTACTCAATACTCGTATCTATCAAACGTAACGACAAAAAATTCCTTACAAAAAAAAAGTAAAAAGAAAGGTTTCCGTTGTTCTCTATTATTTTACTTCAATATTTCAAGAAACATTTCGCGTTCTGTTCTTTTGTTAAAACTGTTATACATGCGTTAAATTTGATGTGATTATAGTGCAAACGCTTTGGAAAAATATCAACTAAGTAATAAAAACCGTCCAAGTGCGCTCGCACCGCTTTTTGACATAAAATAGGGGTTGCTCTTGACTTCAGTCAAGATCGAAGACAGGACAAACTCGACGGTGGAGCTTTCACAGAAGGTTCCTATTAATCCTATTTTTACAGATGGAGACTTAGGCAGTAAGCCAGCAGCTAATGTAAACCTTAAATTTAAATAATTATACGCAAAATAATGCGAGCATTAATTTTATTACAACGTACCTTTATTAAATAAGCAACATAAGGCTAGAACAGCGTCCTCCTTGGCGATAATGTCTCCCAAATTTCATGTAGGTATATTTTAATTAAAATTGGCTAGGATATTAAACGGTAAAATTTACATCAAATTAGTAATTGAACATGTTTTTTATAAGTGTACAATTTACGTAATATCATGCTTTAGATTGGTTAAAATGTCAATCTAGAAGAAAAGGTTAATATTTGTATATTTATTTTTTAAAACAAGGGCTTGTAGTATTGTTAGGCGATGTCACTGTCACTAATACACTAGTAAACTTCTTGGCGTGATTGTGCAAAATGTGGTTACAGAATTACGAGGGCACACCGAAATGATCGGGAATAGAGTACTTTAAACTAAGTTACATTAAAACCTTTTTTATCATATGCGAACTGGCCACTGACAATCACGATGCCGTTTTAACAATTTAAAAAAATAACGTAATATTTTTTTAATTCCACTTTCAAATTGGCAAGTTGGTGAACAAAATGGAGCTCACGCGTGAACATTTTCGTGCAATTATTTATCACAACTTTCAAGCTTTCAATAAGCCTCGAGCTTATCTCCAGATGAGTGTCTCAATGAGCTTGTTTCTATATATAAAATTGAAGCACCTAGTCAAACGACAATATATCGTTGGTATGCCGAGTTTCGGCGGGGTCGTGCCTCTCTCAGCACCGTACCTTCAACAGGTCGGCCGAAAACAGCGGTGTCGCCTGAAAACATCGCGGTTGTGGAAAAAATACTCAAAGAAGACAGACATGTGACATACGAGCAGATTCGGGCAACCATAAGCATTGGAATGACTGCAATCCATACTATTTTACATAGTGAGTTGGGTGTCAGAAAATTGATTTCCCGATGGGTACCCCATAACTTGTCAGAAGAGCAAAAGGCGGTTCGTGTTGATTGGTGCCGATCTACTCTGAAACGCTACAATGGAGGAAAGTCAAAAGCTGTTTATAATATTGTCTCAGGTGACGAAACCTGGATTTATTCCTATGAGCCTGAAAAAAAGCACCAGTCGGCAGTTTGGGTCTTCAATGGCGAGGTCAAACCAACGAAAGTTGTGCGTTCCCGCAGCGTGTCGAAGAAGATGGTTGCTTCGTTCGTCTCAAAAAAAGGACATATTGCCACAATTCCTTTACAAGAACAAAGAACGGTTACCGCTAATTGGTATATCACAGTTTGTTTGCCACAGATGCTGGCTGATCTTCGCCGAGGGAACCCGACACGCCGCGTCATCTTACACCACGATAATGCGAGCTCCCACACCGCCCATACAACCAAACAGTTTTTAAACGAGGAAAACGTTGAGTTGATGTCCCATCCTCCATACAGCCCTGACCTAAGTCCAAATGTTTTTTTTACGTTCCCTAAAATTAAAGATTTATTGCGTGGTCAGCGGTTTGAAAACCCAGAAGCCGCCGTAGAAGCCTATAATTCGGCCATTCTGGCAATGTCTAGTTCAAACTGGAATAACTGTTTCAATGACTGGTTTAAAAGAATGCAAAAGTGCATCAATTGCAACGGAGAATACTTCGAAAAACAATAAAACATAATTTATATATACAGTGTACATAGTTTTTTAAATTCCCGATTGTTGTGGGTACTTGTACAAATACGTTAATAAAGTTAGTTGTCATTCAACCGTCTTTAAATTACACAACATGGTGGCAGCGGTGGGTGGGTTTGCCCCTCGTATCAACAAGTATTTTTAGAATTGTTGGAATTTCTGTAGCTCTGCCTACGCCACTCTGGGAATAAAGGCGTGATGTTATGTATGTATGTAAGTGCAAAAAATGACAAAATGTATGTCGAAACGTCAATGCAACGCATGTGACATTGAAATGATAATTAAAATTATAAAGGTTGGTTGAATTGTTAATTGTGTATTTATTATAACTAATATTGTGTTTGGCGTTTTGCACGCCAACTATAAATAAATAAAACAGTACTGAAACTATGCATCTGAATTCTATCTTTAATAATGTACTCGTACGTGATATTTAAGCTACATACATGAATTTGATTTGATTTGTATTGGACGCACGGTAGCTAGTCGATACGATAGTTTATCTTAGGTTTAATAATATGTTGAATTATATCGTTTTAACGGTTAACCTCTTAATTCGATCAAAATAAAAATCTGTACCAATTTTTATACCCCTGATTACGAAATTTTTTTTTTGTTAATAAGGCACACGAGCTCTCAGGCCACCTGATGGTTAGTAGAATCTGAGACCCATAGACATTTGAATTCTCAAGACTATAATTTTAAGACCTCAAATACGTTGTCAACCCTGAGGACTAAGATGGAATGCCTCTATGCTTGCAATTTCACCGGTTGTCTTATCCCCACACCGGAACACAACAATGCGAACACTGTTGCTTGGCGGGTGGTTAATGGCTAAGATGGTGGTAGCGATTCGGACGGAACCACATACCACATTTTATCCCGGAAAATTAAAAACGCGGATAATGTAGCAGCAAATCTTTGTTCAACATATTTATTCCTTCAATTCTGCATTTAATTCAAGAAATCCTTTATATTATTATTCTTTTATGCCGTGGATGTCGTGAGAGGCGACTAAGAGAATAAAGGCTTGTAGTACTGTTAGGTGATTGGCTTGCAACCTGTCACTAATACACTGGTAAACATTTTAGCCTGACTATGCAAAATGTGGTAACAGAATTATCAACAAGTTTAGAGTTGTTGGTATTCTGTTGCTCTGCCTACCCCACTCTGGGAATAAAGGCGTGACGTTATGTGTGTATGTGTTTTATGGGGGTTCGAGATAGGCCATATACAATACAATACTCGTACAAATATTCTTGATGTGCGCCTTATGTGTGCCGCTTCGAGCATTGCCGAAGGGGAGGGATTGTGGCAACCATTTTGAGAAATTTCCAGATGCTTTGGGCAATGAGGAGTTGTACTGCTATGGGTCCATGGTGATTTCACCCTAAGTAGATACTTCTGGTCAGCATGAACAGAGGATGCATGGCCTCCTCTGTCTCTCGACAGAACCTGCGTGTCGCATCTTGTTTCATACCCATTAGAAACCGATGACTGTTCAGTTTGCAGTGGCCAGTTAGGATCCTAGTCACTGGACAAGTCTTTTCGACTTGTAGATTTAATTGAAGAGCTTTCTTTTGAACGTTTTAATTAGTGATTTGGAGTGTTTTACCCTAGATTTGCATACTTCGCATGGCAGAGGTTTTTCGTTTTGTGATCATCAGCATCGTTCTTAGCCAGTTCATTTGCTATTCCGTTTCTAACAATGCTGAAGTGTCTTGATACCCATTTAAGTGGTAGTTTAGTGGTGGACCCTTTGCAGGGTCACTCTGGATTGCTACTTCCATCATATTCATTAACCTACGGCCAAGCAGCTGTGTTCACAATGTCGTGTTCCGGTGTGGGGATAAGACAACCGGTGAAATTACTAGCATAGAGGCATTCCTAGTCCTCGGGGTTGGCAACGCATTTGAGGTCTTAGGATTGCAGTCTTGAGAATTCAAATGTCTATAGGTCTTAGATTCTACTTACCAGGTGACCCGAGTACTCCTGTACCTTCTCCTTGCCATACAAAATATTAAAATAAGTTACTTTGTTAAAGTTTCCTAGGGTATAATTATTTGACGACACGCGAGCCTAGTTGGTAGTGACGCTGCCTTCAAAGTTAGAGGTCCTGGGTTCAAATCCTGGTAAGGGCAAATATTTGTCATAGTCATATATATTTATTGTGTTATGTTGTACATGAGGTGTTAGAAATACATTAGGTAGTTTCAACATAAACCCTGCAAGGGTACTGCAACAGGACACTTAATGCCTATTTAGAGACACATTCGTCACTACATAAATTATACGATATAAGATGAATTATTATTATTATACAAATATTAACTAAAATAAAAATAAATTAAAACAAATCGAACCCCTCCAACGAACTCACTTGTGGCATCGAGCCTAAGACACTCGCAGCGTTTCCTCTCTGCACCGCTAGACTCAGCCTTTGGGCAAAAAAGGAACCGGCTCGAGGATCGCCACAGACATGCACCAGTTTTTCCGACACCTCCTTGACCAATTTTTTTTAAGTCAGAAGACCACGGACCAAAAGTTTCGATGGCGAGGGCCGCAAATACGTAATTTGAAATTAAAAAGGCGTATTTGCGGCGTTTAAGAATTTGGGCATTGTCAGAAGCATTATTATTATTATTATTATTACTCAGATATAATTATGTTTTTTTTTTATTATTATTTTTGTGTGATGAGCACGAGTATTTGTTCCTGAGTTTTGGATGTTTTTATGTATCTAAGTATATATTTTTCTATGTAAGTAAGTTTATCGATGTCGTACCCATAGTACAAGCCTGGAGCTTAGTTTGGGACTAGTTCAATTTGTGTGACACTATCCTGTTATTTATTTATTTAATAATTTCTGGCTGAATGTATATTTAATGCCGTATTCTTGACATTTACATAATACTTCAAACAACTCCATTTTATTACAGGCTAAAAATGTTTAATGCATTCGCTGAGCGGCACTATGATAGCTTTGCCATTATATTATCAAGGAAATTGAATCCGCGCAACATACTGCACACAGCTTTCAGTTCAGTTTAATATTCTGATGTTATCAATGCACTCAGCTGCACGCCAGCGTATTCAATACTTAATGCAATTATTTTAATACGAGTATTGTAGGGCTGGAATTTGTTTTCACTGTGAGTGAAATATTGTTTTCACTTCTCTTGCTCTAAAATTATTTATAATAGCCATGTATATAATACATAGGCGGACATAAGTGATGAATTATCATTATGATAAAAATGTATTTTTTTATGTTTAGGAGATGGCACACGAGCACTCAGGCCACCTGATGGTAAGTGGAATCTGAGACCCATAGAAATTTGAATTCTCAAGACTATAATCCTAAGACCTCAAATGCGTTGCCAACCCTGAGGACGAAGATGGAATGCCTCTATGCTAGTAATTTCACCGGTTGTCTTATCCCCACACCGGAACACAACAATGCGAACACTGTTGCTTGGTTATTTCAATCCCTAGGCACTAAAGTACTTTTTTTTAATTGCCTTATAAAAAACTTTGGAAAACCACAAACAGCCAGATACATGTTGCCATTTTGATGTCGTCGGGGTGTTCCGTGGAGCCGGTGGAGGGCTGGGCATACCGCTTCAGTCTTCGTTTAAGAAATGTTGTCTATGGTCTATTTCTAATGTTCTAATCTAAAATCAACTTCGTTGCTGTCACGTTCTGCATTACAGTAGATTGAGAGTTGTATTTTTTTAAGGTGATAATTTTAAAAGTACTACGCTATTAATACAAAAATTTGGACACGCCTTAGACATGTTTAAAGTGACAGTTTTCTATGGATTCAAATTTACTAAACAAATGTTCCACGGTTGTTTAATTTTTTGTAATAACACCATAATCATTAATTAAACCGGTACACAATAATGCGAACACTGTTCCTTGACAAGTGGTTAGTGGATAAGATGGTGGTGGTTTTGTAATTGTTATGTTTGTATGTATGTATGTAAACACTTTATTGTACAAAAGAAAAACCAAAACAATACAATGAATAACAATAAAAAGATGTATAAAGGCGAACTTATTCCTATTGTGTTATCTCTATTGTTTGTACAAAAAGACATACATAAGTGTGTTTGAAAACCAATTTTGAGACTAATACGTACTTATCAAGAGTTCGATGAGTCTGCGTTAAGCGCTACGGAGATGCTCTTGTTTCATTCCAACTCCACCATCTTGCCAGTTCTTAGGCACCATAATAATTGCATTGGTTTAATAAAATAATGTGTTTTCAATTTCAGCCCATTGCAGGAGCTTTCAATCTTAAACTTTAAAATTACTTGTAATGACTACACGTTGGCCTAGTTGGTAGTGCCCTGCCTACGAAGCTAGCGGTCTCGGGTTCAAATCCCGGTAAGGGCAGATATTTGTGTAATAAGCAAAATGAGCACGAGTATCTGTTCCTAAGTTTTGGATGTTTTCTATGTATTCAAGTATATATGTCTCAACATAAGTAAGTTTATCGTTATCTAGTACCCATAGTTCAAGCCTAGAGCTTAGTTTAGGACTAGGCCAATTTGTGTGACATTGTCCCGTGATATTAATTTATTATTTATTCATGACACAAACACAACATGACACAAACATAACTTATAAGCTTGAACGTAAAATTAATAATCTAGAAAATAAACGCAAAAATAAAAAACTTCACTTTATATTTCAATTCCCCATCTGCTCACCCTAGGGTTTTAAATTTACATTTTTATTTAATTATTTCGGCCCTCGTACAAAATTGGGCACCGCGTCCACGTGCTACCTGTCCGTATTTAATTAGGTGCTTAATTTAAAAATAGACATGATAATATTTGGTTTTAGACTTGTTTTTGTTAGGGTTCCGTAGTCAAACTAGGAAACTTTATAGTTTCGTCATGTCCGTCCTTCCGTCCGCAGCCTAGCTCAGAAAATCTTTATACTACAAAACTGTAATTTGGCCAACAAAGTGGTACAATAAAGTCTTGAAAAATATTTTTGTTAGTGTACCTCCCCTACTACACGTCAAGTGGGGATGTATATTTTTTTCCCGTTTACCCCATAATGCGGGGTGTCCTTGAATAGGTCTTTCAAAAATATTTCGGGTTTGTGAAAATATTTTTTTGATTAAAGTGCTAATTTTTGTTGAGCTGGGTACCTACGAATCTGAGCGGCTCAGCTTGAGGCATGCTCGCCCCGGGCGGCGAGCTGCTCACGAGCCAAATTGTTTCACATAAACATGCGCGGGTGAGGCAGCGTGCTGGCCGCGAGCCGACATTTCAAGATGGCGTATGACACGACAACGTTGACGACAACGACGACAAGTTAGAACGTGTCGTACTGCCCACGGCACGCTCGGATATACGTTCAAATTACGCGAGGCAGCACACCGAGGCAGGCCGGTGACACTCCGCGCTATTGCCTACTCAATGTGCGGCCTTTTATACAAGGCTAATCAGTTGAGTGTCACGCGAGCGCTCGTCTTGAAGCGCGCCGCCCGTACGCCGCTGCGAAAATAATTCGAGTTTTTGTTTCAATAAATGTACCTATGGCTCCTCGAAAAGCCAAAAGGTACTGTATAGCATACGGGTGCTTAAATAATGACAGGAATGGCGATCTATCATTATTTACACTGCCAAAAGATATCGAAAGGTAAGATTATTATTAATATTATTTTATAAATTATAACTTCGATCGAGGTAGGTAATTACGAGTAGCTGTGCTTAATTACTGACACTATGATTACAGTTTTGAATCCTCGACACAAAAAGGGCGGAATAATATTATTTATTTTACTAACTACCTACCTCAGTTTCGCAGTTTTCGACTTATTCGCATCAAAAATCTATTACCTACCTTACTTAAAGAGCGTTCCGCGTAAGTAGATCTCCCAGTAATAGTGACTACCTACTAAAGTAAGGTCAGCATTATACTGGTTACATACCTTCTTACTTGAGTAACGGAATAGGTAATAATAGTGCTCGAGTTTATAATTTTGTCGTGTTATACGAGTTGCATAGTCCAAGAGCCTGATGTAAGATTAGCTTTTAATTTGATATATAAGTACTAACGTTTAAATTGGGTTTTTCTTTCTTTCTTTCCTTTCTTTTAGTTTCTGATTTTGAACATTTTTTTGATTTGTTAGCCCTGTTAGGGTATACCTACTCCCGAGGTTGACGGAAATTGAAGTCGGTTTATTTTTTGTTTAAGACTTGTAATTATTATAACAATATTTAGATGGATATTTTCGCTAAAACATGACCCTAGTAATGAGTTACCTATATAATATATAAGAAAAAGTTAAGAAGGTCCGCTTTGTGACTATTTTCAATAAAATTAAAATTATAATTAACTTTTGTTAAAAACCTGTAATTTTTATTTTACCTTTTACTTAACTATAAATAAATAAATAATAATTATCAATTATATGAAAAAGGAGTTAAAAAAATATGTAAAAATTAAACATTTGTAATTGTAATCAATCAGTCACAGTTACAAATAATTATAATGTAAATTTTATTATTAACAAGCTTTTTTAGAGTTGTTGGTGTTTCTGTTGCTCTGCCTACCCCACTCTGAGAATGAAGGCGTGATGTTATGTGTATGTGTGTGTATTATTAAGTATTGCAAGGACAAATGTATCTGCCATTAAAAATTGGCTCTCTCCTTGTATATTTTTAAGTGTAAGAAAGAGTAAATTTATGTCTCACATAAAGCTTTACTTGTCGATTGTGAAACAGGCAATAAGACTAATAGGCATTCCATCGCGGATTGCAAATGTTGATTAAATGTTATTGATGAAACATAAATATTATATATTGTTATAAGATATTAATAAGTATTGTTTTTAAATCAAAAATATATTAAACTTTTTTTTTTAAATTCACCAATCCGACTTTTTTTAAACGTTTTTTCATGTAGGTACTAACGATGTAATGTTAACATCTGTGGTGCATCAACACAATACAGGGGGCCTAATATGGCTGCGTTTGTCGCGTGACAACATGTGGATAAAACATCCTTCACTTTTTGACACGTGTATAAGTACGAGAGTGACGGAAGCTTTATCCATATTTTGTCTTGCAATAAACGCCACCATACTAAGCATGCAGGTATTTTGCGATTTTTGTGCTATCCCCTTTCTTATCTATCTGTATTCTATATACCTATTTCATCTTGTTATAGATAAACAAAATGTTTTAAGGTCTATATCGAAGCTATTATAGTATGTTAACAACAAATATTTAGTAATACAACTATTACAAAATGAACCTTCAAAGTCCTTAAAATAAATGATTGTTTGTCGAAAACGTGCGTCAGCTCCTAGACTAACATTAACCTACCTATTCCAGTACGGGTAGCACAAGTTGTATTTTCTCGCTTGTCTCGCTTAGTGCGTCTCTAGTTACAAAGTAGATTTATTTATTTCATTTATTTATTCAATTAGACACACTAACAGTTGCACAAACAAATACAAATATAAAAGATAGGTACAAAGAAAATGGTCCTGTTTGTGTACCAAATGCAACAGCATTAGCACAGTTAGGGATGAATAAAACTAAAACTACATAAGAAAACTACAATTAATAATAAGTTTAATGCAATTTGTTTTCTTACAACTGCCACGGAATAAGTATTAACGTATTAATTAGTACAAGTAACTGCCAGCCCTGCGGAGTGGGCGGAGTCAGTAAAGCTCATGGCGGGCGAAATAATACATACTCTCGCGACGCAGATTTAAGCTGCATTTTGCCTCGTTAGGGGCGCCCCCACTATCGATCGCAGAAATGTAACCAAGGTCACTTCCGGCCGTGCACTTGTTTTATTATCGTTAACGCGTTCTGTTTAGGTTTAAATTCGCATGTTTGCTGTCACGGAGTGTCGCTTCTGTACTTGTACTATTACTTATTCTGTGACCGAGGCGCCTTTGAGCACGGTCAAAAGATCGACTCTCGACGGCTCGCCGCGCGCCGCTCGCGGGATGCTCGCGCACAGCGCGTGAGCGCGTATGAATTAGAGCAAAATAGGTGAGCAGGGCGTGCCCGGGAGGGTACTTTAACTAGCGGTAGTTTATCTTATCGAGATTCGCGATCATACTTCTGCTTACTTGAGGCGCGTCCTAGGGATTTGATATAGATATATAGGCTGTCGATAATAGGTTTCTTTTTTAAAAAATACTGCTACTTTTAAGATAAAGAAAGTCACAGTCTTATGAAATCACAAAATCGTAACGAATCAGAAGACGGGCTTCAGTAATTTAAAAAATTTGAAGAATGTCCCGTTGACCACAGTTGACGTTGAGAGAGGGTTAAGTAATTTCATCTAGACGGAATTGAAATGAAAATAAATTAATTTATCATTAAAGAAATACAGGGTTTGTATATAATTTCATACTTATCTTACGCAGGTAGGTAACTATTAGAGAGCCTTTAAAGTTAATTCAGATAACTAAACACAATTTTTAATTTCTAATATTGTTCTTCTGTGTATTTGCTAAGACTTATAATATTTGTCTGTTAGGTATTCAAGAATAGTATCATAAATTAGATTTCATAAAAAATTAACACCAGTCTTAACATCATTTATTTATTTATTTATTTATTTATTTACTTACAAAATCCAATCAATTGTTACTAAAATGAAAAAAATATCATTGTTTTAATTTTTAAATATAAAGAGAGGTAATATTTATTAACGTTGAATAATATCCTGATCAGAAATATAATATTGGTATTATCCTGCCTTGTAACGGGACCCCCTTTGGTTTTTATTGTTTGTTGTTATACCAGTCAGTAATTATTTTATCAGAGAGTAACACGGTACTAAATCATACAGTTTTATGACAGACGGACAGACAAATGGACAGCGGCACCTTAGTAAAAGGGTCCCGTTGGTACTCTTTGGGTGCTGAACCCTAAAACATTTAATAGAAGCCTTAACTGGATTTATCCCGTTACTTTTAAAGGTTTTTACTTGTCAAAGATGCAACTTTAGTTAAGACGCACGGACGGACAGACGGACAACGAAGGCTTAGTAATAGGGACCCTAAAAAGAAACCAAATAAAACCTCGCAAATGTCATTTTGATTCCAACAACACTTGGAGGGATTCAATTTAGCCTAACTTTGTGAAGGTTCCCAAGTTTTGATTTAATTAGTTGCGAACAAACAAACGGACTTGACATATAAACACGCGTAATATGATATCAAAAACATTCATAAAAGTTTGCAAAGAGGAAAAATCTCCAAAATATGTTTAAAATAATCACGACAATGTTTTGAGAGTCGAGTAGTTACTGGTATTAGAATAAAGTTAATCAAACATAAAAGAGATTATTTTTTTATCATTTCAGATGTTTTTTGTTGGAAAAAAGTAATAAGGCGTATTAAAAAAACAGGATCAATAATTAATATTAAAATATTTGTATGGGCATGTGATGCGGAGGAATGAGGAATGAGGAAAATATAGGGAGGAAAGTTTTAAGTATGTATTGATGTGGATGGCTATACAACGAGTAGGGGAAGACTTAAAGAAATGATGGATGGACTGTGTGAAAGATGATTATAATGACTAATACAGAAGTATGGAAGAAAAAGACATGTTGCGCTGACACCAAATAAGTTTTAGAGCTCCTGCTCTATGATGTAGTATGCTCCATTATCATTTTTTTTATGATCATGAGCACTCAGGCCACCTGATGGTAAGTGGGATCGGAAACCCATTAGACATTCGCATTCCTAAGACTACTGTGGTATCCTGAACGCAGCTAAAGCATTCACTTCACTCTTTTCCACCTCTATCATCTCTTTCTCTCGATATCCATATTGTAACGCGTGGTAAGGCTCCATTGAAATAAAACCGGGATTAATAAATTACTGTGTTTAATATAGATACCACAACTGGCGAGGAGTAAAAATGAAAATGCGATGCCAACCCTTTAGATTTTTTTTTTTTTTTTTTTAATTTATTTTCAAGAAAATATAGGTACATTTTATTTATATATAAATTCGCCAAACATAGTGTTTATTGGCGAAGTACTGCACTCACTTTCACATTTGACATGTACCCAAAACTGTTTTACCCGTTTCCCATAGATAGACATGCCATCACATATCCATCCATAGAAAACACATAAATTTATAAAATAACTTATAACTATATGTCTAATGTATCAGTACTTTAAAGATCATTCGAGCATTGTGTTTCCCTCGCTGACCTTGCTACCCACTACAACTATGATGATTTTAGGGTATCTAATAGCAACTTTTTCAACCTAATTTTAAAACTATTTCTACTAATACATTCATCCTCTGAAAAAATTAGATTAAATATTCGCGGTGTTATGTAACTACGCATTCTTTTTCCGTAATAGTTGTTGGCCACGGGTTCCACGTACCTCCGCTGCGTCGTGGCCCTCAGAGCGCGGGCGTGGGCTCTAGGGGTTTTAAATTCGAAACTATTAAACTGCTCTGTTGCTATTTGGTACCTCACTTTCTCGTGCACTGGCAGAATGCTTAGCTTTCTAAATAATGGTAAGTAATTTTTGTTACAACTTTCTTTCGTTTTATTATCTACTATATTTTTTAAAATTCTAATTTGTAAGTTTAATACCCTGTCTAAATAGGTTTTAAACGTACGTCCGTAAGCTGTGATTCCATAACCAATAACTGCGTCTGCCAATGCATGATAGATCATACACAGTATTTTCTTAGTAACTACATTTTTTAGACTTATAATTTTATAAAGTATTGATCTTAACTTATTACACAGTGTATCTATATGAATTTTCCAATTCATACATTTGTCTATAGTAAGACCTAAATATTTATATTTATCCACAGTTTCTAAGCTTTTACAACTACAAGCGTGCTTATGGGAATGCAAACAATCATACGTATGTCCTACAATCCTTATTGGTTCATAGCGTTTTTTTAAGAAGGGGGAGCTTATTACCATACACTTTGTTTTTTCCATATTTAACAATAGACCATTGTCGTGTGACCATTTTATTACGTTTTCAAAGTCTTCCTGTATTTTCTTTTCTACACTTTCAATATCTTTATCCGCATAAAGTAGGCATGTGTCATCAGCATACATAAACACAGATGCCTTAGTCGAAAACCTCTATGCTAGGGATTATAGTCTTGAGAATTCAAATGTCTATGGGTCTTAGATTCCACTTACCATCAGGTGGCCTGGGTGCTCGTGTGCCTTCTCCTTATTATTAAAAAAAAAATAGTATCAACGGTAGTTTTAGTCCCATACCGGAACAAATGCGAACCAGTAGGCAGTAGGTTAAAGAATAAGATGGTGGTAGCATTCCAAACTGGCCCTTGATGAAGTCGTACCACCACTAAAACTACTTCACTTTGAATAAGTATTTAACAAACAAACCGACGTGACGAAGTTCGTCCGCCAATAGAAAACTAACAATATCACATCAAAGTTTTGATTGGCTTTAACAGAGTCTTGGGGTGGAACAAAATGGAGTATAGCAGAATAGGGAAGCTAAACAAGACGCGTGAAGATAACGAAAACTATTTTCAAAAACGAATTGATATAGACTCTCGACGCGATCGTCCATCCTATATAATTTCGATAATGGTAATCGATAAAATTCTCGCAACGCGTCTTATCTTAACCTTTGTATTTAAAAAGTCGGCAGTCATAGTGACACAAGATTTTGGAGGGTTTTGCTAAAAGCAAACCCGCGTTTTTGTTATTGACGTAATTTGTGTAAAATATAAGATAACTATTCTGGAGTTTGTTCTAACAATATTAAGTAAATACATAAAACTCTTCTAGGGTGCTGCTTGCACCGAGCCAGAACCAAAACTTTGTAATGACAATAATAACTATGCTGAGGGCAAACTAGTTCAAAATAAAACGTCTGGAGCAGACACGCAATTCCCTATCAACAATAACAGAGTGACCAGACGTGGTTCAAGCAACAATACGACCCAGAGGACCAGAAAACGTGCAAAAGGGACGTTCTATCGCTTGTTTTGTCAGCATTTGAAAAACGCGAACTCTGCATCTGCCTTTACACGAAAAAAGGCATATAGGTGGCTTAGTAATCGTAGTAGAAACAACTCTTAGCTGTTAAGAATAAAATCGTAATTGTTACAGAGGTTATTTGCAGATGTGCCCTTTTTGTTAAAAAAGTCGCAAGGTCAGACCTGTTAATTTCTTTTACAATATTTTTGATAAACGGAGTTAAGTGGCTTTTTATGTTGGCGACATCGCTTCTCTTGTTTATTTTGGAGGTTGTTTGATACTTTTTGCGGTGATTGAAATGTTTACCTCCATTTAGAATCAATAACAAACTGAACTAATAGAAGGTGAAATTTGTCTGAGCTATTTATATAGGTTATTTTTTTGGCTTTCTGGGTATAACGCTGCTTTTAGTAATTTTCTCACGTCTGTTCGTCCGTCTGCCCACTCATTTCTTCCAAAGTAACTTAGGACACGGAATATGAAATACTCAATTGGTTTATTGCATTATAAGTATACAGTAGACCTTACCAAGCTGCAAAAGTTTTTGTTTTCTATCGACTTAAAATATATTGAGCTGACATAAACGATCGACGCAATATTGTCAGCATTCGTCAAACCCATACATTTTGACAATATTTTTAAATTTCTAACTTAGCATCGCAGGTCAAAAAGAATAAATGAAATATAATCTAACTTTAATAGGAACTCATAGAGATCAAGGGGAGAGGCCTTTGCCCAGCAGAGTAACACCCAAAAAAGGCTACAAAAAAACTAACTTATAGGACCTTAACGTGACTAACTTGCCTGATTGTCATCAGATCCCAAGTTAGCCACGTTACACATACGTACTTAGTCATTCAACTCCCAAACTTACCTAACACGCAATTTAGACGATTCCAAACACATGTTACGTAATTAATCGAAGTAACTTAAGCCGGGAAAGTAAAGATTAATTCCCTGCTATATAGCTTACATTGACAAATGTACATGACGCCTGACGGCTTACGTGGACGGATTGGCTTCACTGGAGGTGCGAACTACCAGTGCCAAAATTCTTGTTAATCATTCAAAATGATATAAGAGTGGAGTTTTGGGCACTGAATTTAAGTAAAGAGGCTCAGCGTTACTAGGCTGGAAGCGTTGGGAATTTGGAAAGAAGAGTAGATTATGTATGATTAGATGTAGGTATAGTTAGGCTAGATAAATAGGCTAGTTGACTCTGTTTTAAAATAGGTCTCAAGTTATTAATTATTGTCCGATTAGATGAAAAAAAATATTTTCATATTTTTTTAGGACCTACAAAACCGCAAAACTTTATTTTAAAGGTTTAGTTTTCGTTAACAGGTGAAAACGCTTACAGCCATATTAGTCTATAGATTATCTGTGCTGTGACGTCATACGGGCCGAAAACAAACATTTGACATTTGACGAGAGCATTTGACATATAGATAAACAATTTATCATTTTCGAAACCTCGATACTTTTATTAATAAAAACCATGACTTCCACCAGTTTACATGGAAAATATAGTAATTAACGTTATTGTATATTCCGAGAATGCAAGAACGCATCAATTACGACCGACCCCAGGGAAATTATGGATTAGAATGCCCAGTGAAATAAATATGCGAAATACATGGCTAAAACTTGCTAAAAAGGATCCTGACTTTATCGACTGAAACAATTTTTGTTTTTTTGCGAAGATCACTTTGATGTTAGTATTTACTTAATAAGTTATTCAGTTTCTACAAAAACTTTTATCTTCAATAATAATAAGCTCGGCAGAGCAGAAATCTGGATTCAAGGCAAAAAAATTACCGACCATCAATGTGTCGATTCTTGGTAAGTTTGTGCTATCTGCATTCACGAATCCAACATCCATGATTGCTCTTATCAATAAAACTAGAAAGCAGTAACAATAATACACAGATTAGGTTTTTACTAATGTTAAAACGACTACGATCATAACACAACCTCAAAGTCCACGAGTCATAAATGTCAATGTCATGTCACAGCACAGAATACAGAATATACCATTGCGAATTTCACTCGTATAAGAACCGACATGAAGTTTGCTTAGAGTCCTATGACGTCACAACAAGTCCGACAGCGTTTTCAGAGTTCAAATTAAAAAATAAAAATGAACAATTTTAAATAAAAAATACGTAGCCATCTTACACTTTTAATATCTGAAATCGATAAATATTGGTTTCTTAAGTCTAATACTACAGAAAATATTAATTTATTAAGCCAAATTTAATATGAGGCAAGTAGCCTATTGCATTTGATTAGGGTTTAAGTAGTCTTGTGTGATGTAAACGCTTGATATATTACTTATTTAGTAAATTAGCCACATTCGGGTTTGCTTATACGCCGGTATTATGAAATAAATCTACCAGCGGCAGCGCTTCAAACTAAGAAGTAAGTTAAAATAATAAACGCTAAAGAATCAACAGACTCGTCCAAAATAAAATGAAAAATTTTAATTTCACAATAGCTGGAAATCAAAGATAATTATATAATAATATAGACGACACGTTGGCCTAGTTGGGAGTGAGCCTGCCTCCGAAGCCGGGGGTCCTGGGTTGAAATCCCGGTAAGCGCAGATATTTGTGTAATGAGCACGAGTATTTGTTTCTGAGTCTTGGATGTTTTCTATGTATTAAGTATTTATTTCTCTATCTAAGTTTGTGTTTTGTTGTCTAGGTAGCCTAGAGCTTAGTTTGGCACTAGGTCAATTTGTGTCCAGTGATATTTATTTATTTATATAAATAACCACATACAAATACTACTTTCATTCTGCCATACGTAAAAAATACAAATCAAAACTAATGAAATTTCTATTTTTATTACAATTATGATAAAGGATTTACTTGGTTTTTTTAACCGGAGAAATACTGTAATAGGTCCGAATTTTAAGTACCCGTAACCGACGTACGTGCGTGACTCAATGCATGGATGTGGAAGAAGTGAAAGAGATTTGTCAGGATCTGGGGAACAGCCATGATTTAATTTATGTAGGTCAGTTTTTTTATGAATAAATGAAGATAATGAAAATTAATACTATATTTTTAGTGCTAAACATGAAATGAAAATCTCTTAAGTCCAAAAATGCATGCAGCGTTTTATTGTTCAAATTTTCCTGACCTTGAGCAAATAATGGTCACAACCCAAAACATGGAACTGATAAAGTTACGATATTTTTTGATGCGAGTATTTTTCTTGCAACATAAAAAACTCCGCAGTAACATAACTTAAGATAACCTCAAAACACTACCCAAAATACACATTTTTACAACCTACATGCAAATGACATTCATAATACATTCCTTAATTTAAGCGGTCATAAAAGGCAAAATATATTAGGATTCGAGGCCGGGTTTTATTTTATGTCCAAACCAAACTCAAATTTAACTGTCAAGGACCAATATAAAGCGTATGACAAAAACATTTTATGGGCCAGCGGATCCATGATTAAAAACTGTGATCTTCAAGGCGTAAGATACGAGGAAATAGCGGAATACAGCGGAAACTTCTTAAAAGGTGTTCTGGAAAAAACATCCTTGAAGAGGTTTGTTTAAGTTCCAACTTTTTTCATTATTTACTAAGAAATGTCAAATGGTTCATTGACGTCACTTCTGCCCTCAGAAACCAATAGGCAGTATCTCATATTCAACAGCCAAAGCATATTCATATATTGGGTTAGTAACAAGGTTGCTTTTGGTACAGGTAAATGGATTATTTTAGCCATTCAAAGAGAAAATGCTGCCAGCATGTTAGGTACAATGCCGCAGGGGCTATTCTTAGATTTCATGTTTTATTTTGTTTTAGTTTTAATTCTTAGGTTTTTTTTTCCAACGTTTGAAAAGCTTAATTGGGTTCCCTCTATGTTGCCAATACTTTTTTTCTGAATCGCCGATTATTATAATCGCATAACTTTTCTCCAGCTTAAACGGAAAATATTTTTGTAATGTTTAGGGTAGGTTGGGTTAGGTTTATTTAATAACTTTTCAAAAAAGTCAAAGGTATCAGTAGATTAAAAATTATATGAAATTAGCATTACCCGAAATCATACATTCGTACAATCGTGGTTAGATGTAAACAAGAAGAACCAGCTTAAATGCCACATCATCTTTTGACGATGCAGGGAGTGCTAGGGTTAAAAACAAAACGCGATTTCACACAAGATAACGTTCCAACTAGTGGTTGGTCCAAAGTGGGCGTAGCAAACACTGAATACTCCAGTTTTTTTTCTCATCAAAAAAAGAGTCACATTCCAAAACAGCCACATGGAGTGAAAAAGCATTGCCAACCCTGACAACTAAATGGAATGCATCAATGCAAGTCGTTGAAAAGTTACAGCTAATACCAGGCAGATATCTAGAACCTGAAAAGTATTATCTATACTATCTATACTGTAGAAGATAGACGAAATACATACATACATACATACATACATAACGTCACGCCTTCATTCCCAGAGTGGGGTAGGCAGAGCTACAGAAATACCAACAACTCTAAAAACACTTTGTTCATCATTCTGAAACCACAGTTTGTAAAATCAGCCCAAAAAGTTTACTAGTGTATTAGTGACAGGCTGCAAGCACATTGCCTAACAGCTACAAGCACTTTTTGAATTTTTTGGGGTGTTATAGTAGTGGCACCGTAGCTCTTAAATGGATGAACCGATTTAAATGCGGGTTTTTTCAAATGAAAGAAGGTTTTCTAGTGGTGGTTCTTAGACATGTTTTATAAAAATCGGTTTAGCCATTTTTGAGATATTGAGCTTTTAGGGGGTTAAAAGCCCCCAAAATAACGGCGATACCTTCTTTCAGAGCTGATATCTCTTAAACGGCCCAACCAATTTTCATGAAATCTTGCTAAGAACCATTCTGATTATTGTAACTTTATTTAAAAAAAGCTACGTCCAAATTCGTTCATCCGTTTAAGAGCCACGATGCCACAAACAGACACTCAGATGGAGAAGTTTTAAAAGCGTGAAATAAAAATAATAATTAGAAACTTAAAAAACCCCCGACTAAAACCCCGGGTTTTTAGTCTGTAAAACACCTTTAAAAAGTAAAATATAATAAGTAGTAGCCTAATTGTTGATTGTTTGATAAGCAGATAGTTAACTGAACACTGACACTAACTAAACTGACACGGCGGGGGACCGCTAAGTAAATGACATAACATAAAATACCCCAGCTACTTAGCGGTCCCCGATGTGTCCGTTCAGTTAGTGTCAGTGTTCAGTTAACTATCTACTTATGAAAAAACCAGCCTTTAGGGCCACTAATAATATTTTTTTACTTTTTAAAGGTTTTTTACAGACTATTTATCCCTTAGTCACCTCTTACAATATCCACGATAAGACACGGAGTGGCACTATTCTAACCCGGCCACCACACGCGCACTTCGGCGTACTGTTTTTGAAGATTTCGGAGAAATGCTGGAAAAGGGCCGAATCTTAAGTACCCGAAACCGACGTGCATGCATGACTCGATGTATGAATGTGTAAGAAGCGAAAGAGATTTGTCAGGATTGTAGCAGGTGGAAAGAAGTGGTCTCTGCCTTCTTCTCTGCGAAACAGTATACTAATATAAAATTTAAAGTAACTCTGTCTGTTTGTTACACTTTCACGGATACAACGTTGAACAGATTTAGATGAAATTTGGTATAGATATAATTTGCGCTCCGGGAAAGGACATAGGATTTTCTATCCCCAAAAATTGAATGGTTCTTGAGGGAATCACGGAATACAGCTAGTAGCTTATGTAAATACGACGATAGTCGTCCGGATCTGATCGAGACTGTTCCGGCCACGACATGCGGCAAATAAATGTAATTTAGCCATGAGTCATGTCTTTAAAGTAAATAGACAAAGGAAATAGAAAAAGAAACAACAGCGATATAGAAAAGGTTCAGACACGATAACGTTCAGGAAATGTAAACATTGGCCCATTTTTCTTATCTTGGTTGATAGCTGGGTCCATGTTGGCTCACATAGAATTCTTATTCCTATTCTTTTGTTTTAATACCAATTATTTTCATTTTTATTCTTCATTTCCGAAGGTTCCGAAGAGGAACTACTGCTGCTAGACAACCCGCGGCGTCGGCGCAGTCTTTTACTTAATTTACGAATCTTTCGCAAAATGTACGCGTCACTAACTTCGTCACGACGTTTTCGTTTCGGCATCTTCAAAAAAATCTCACTTTGTTGCACTTAATCACCTTCTTCAATATTTTTTTATTTTTATGTGCGTGGTTTTACAGCCGAGCACTAAAACGCGAATGAGGTTGACCAAGATGGCGGGAGTAGGGTGTCGTCATTTTTTTTTTTTAAAAGTGTGTTTCAGATACTGATTGACTAAAAACTTAGTGGGAAAACAGCCAGACGGTACGTGATACTACTACAAATATCTTTATTTCATTTCGGACGAAGCACTTCGTATAATTATGATAGAACATCACTTCAGGTAAGTTCGTTTAATCATTAATTGTATCATAATAATCACTTTTCATATTTTTTTCCTAATACTTTTTTTGTTCATAATCATCGCAACTCCTAAAGTGATTTTTACAGAAACTCTCTTCGTTCTAACTTTAGGACATTTATAAAACAAACCTAACCTTATTAAGTAGTTGGATGTTTTTTTAAATCCTGAAAATAAACAGTTGTATTATTAATATTTATTATGAAGAGTGATCATTATGACATAAAATGGTATGAGATTTTTTTTCGGAATTCCAATAATCTAATTTGCAATTTTATATGAACTTTGGCACGCCCTTGATAGCTACATGGAAAAATGGGTAGTTAATACTTTACTTGCTGATAAAGGAAAGTTTTTGGTGTTTCTCTAGGCCTGCCTACACCACTCTTTCGACCACTGCTGCTTGGCGGTACGTTAATGGATAAGATGCTTGGTGGTAGCGATCCGGACGGACCCTGCACAGGGTTCTACCATCACTAATAACTACTTTATTTCAGACAACTATATTGAGTCATGAGATAATATAATTACAATATAAAAAATACCTAAATAACTAGCTTAGTAAGATACATGTCCTCGTAACGACTCAATTAAAGACCAGGGCCTATATTCTTCTGCGTTACAACGATACCGCGCTTGATATGTTTTAGAATCGTTTATGTCACAGTTGCCATTATTGTAAATGACATGAGAGTTATCAAAACATTGACAATGCGGAAACACGTCAAAGACGATATCGTTATTACCGTCCAGAATCCCAGCCCTGAGGCCCTAGCCAAGATGCAAACGCTCCTAACGTTTTTCTTTTTTTTCGCTCAAAATGTATGGGATGACATTCTCCTGCGTTTCGATAAACCACGTGGTCAACTGTCATACCATACATTTTAAGCGATTGAAAAAAAAAAAAACGTTAGGAGCGTTTGTATCTTGGCTAGGGCCCTTTATCCGTCGTTCGCTTGCCACCGCCTCTGTACCAGCTGTCCTGGAACCCACAGGTGTGCTTAGGGACGACGGCAAGCGACCAGACGGAGCTGGTGTGGGACGCAATCTGTGTCGACACATTCGCCGTTTCCCACATACAGTCGACCTGTAACCAGGCCTAAATCCTCAATGGCCCAAATATTAATTTTTATTAAATGTTTAGTTTAGTTTATTCATTTGCATAAAACAATTACATTACAAATTACATGATATGATAATGAATATTTCTATATGGACCAAATATTATCTTTTATAGGCGCTTCCAGTGGAAACCATGTGACCCTGGTCAGTAGATATGAAACAAGTTTTGTCATAGAGGCAATTCCAATGCCTGACAAACAACCAAGGATGCTGTTGGGAGCTCGCTTGCGCATGACGGCAAAACCTTTTACGTCTACCTCTGCGAACATGCCTGAACCACTGCAGTACTTAGGCAATCTCAGCAGCATCCCAACCGTGTTCCCTACGATTAATGGGAACGATCGTGTATTGAAATACACCACACAGAAAGTAAGAAAAGAAAGACCGTTGAAATACAGATCAAAAACATAACTGCCCAATAGGCCAATTAAACTTACCAAAATGTAACGGATAATTCAAGAGATACCAAGAAACAGATAAAGAAAATAACATACACGAACTGTTATAAGCTTAGGAAAAAAATCTCTTTAACGCAGTCGAGTTAAAAAACTTCAGCAACTTGATCCATAAAACGCTGAAAGATGTAACAAAAAAGAACTTTTCAAAGAACAGCTGATGTAAGTGTGATTCTTCAGCCGTAAAACCAAAGAAGGCTATCTGTATAGCTACAGTATATGCATTTTAAATTTAATGTGGTTATTGATAGAGTATAGAATACCTTGACTATCTGCAGTTACCCGTCTTCTTTGGTATTATGGCAGTGTTACCAAAAGATGCAGGTATTTTCCAAAACTTGAAATTCTCAAAAACGCTAGTTCTCTTTCTTTTCCTCTTCACTCTCACAAATAGTGAGTAAAAAGGATGAGGTATTTATAACTTGAAATCTTATGCAACCGAGTAACTTTCTTTGTGCAAGTCCCTACTTATTAAAAGTTAGTGTAGTTTGTTCATACACTGACATTCATACAATTATATGACTTAAAAGTTATATCCAGAGAAATAGTTTTATTGAAGTTGTAAGCTACAATATATCAGGGCGAAGTTTCTTTTTCCTTTCGCTTAGTTTTAAATTAAATTCGTAACAGGTACCAAATTAGCAGTTACATATAACTTTAGTATACCAAATGAGTTGCCTAGAGATGGGACACTTTTACTAGACGTTCGTACTATTTTGTGATGTTTCTTAAACATTAACCACCCGCCAGGCAACAGTGTTCGCATTGTTGTGTTCCGGTGTGGGGATAAGACAACCGGTGAAATTACTAGCATAGAGGCATTCCATCTTAGTCCTCAGGGTTGGCAACGCATTTGAGGTGTTAGGATTAGGGTCTTGAGAATTCAAATGTCTATGGGTCTCAGATTCCACTTACTATCAGGTGGCCTGAGTGCTCGTGTGCCTTCTCCTTAACATAAAAAAAAAAAACATTATCGTCTTTAACCGTAAGGTTAACAAATTACCTTAATTTACGTGGCAAATTTGAGCCTTATTGCATTTCACATTTTTCCGAAACATATAATTAAGCAATATACAGGGTGACTTCAAATTGGTAATACAAAACACTTGATTGTGGCTTAGTTAATGCCACACAGTATAATACATTAACCCCTTTGTTAAAATTAACTGTATTTAATTAATGCAAATTTTCGAACAAAACAAATAATTAAAGTCCCAAAGTGTGGTTACACTACATTAAATACCTAACTGTCATACCTGTCACTCGATGTCATCAACTAATCAAAACACGTTTTCTTCATAAATTGCGACAGGTGACGGATAACCAAAGAGAAAAGTGTTCATTTGAAATTCTTTGTTAATTATTATGGTGGGATAACCATGTTAAGCCAACAAAATGGAATAATTTAAAAATTTAAAAAAAAATACTTCTGATTATTTTAAAAGTATGAGATTTAATTGAGGGGCTAAGTTTAGGGGAAATGTGTGTAAAACATTGATTTTGTATTACCAATTTGAAGTCACCCTGTATAACCGACTTTATAAGGCAGCTAAAGTTTATTCCGTTGCATCCAACGATTCACTTTATCCCACTAATGTTATAAATGTGAAAATAATGTGTGCGTGTATGTGATGAAATTTAGAATGAAGACAACTTATACTTGGATTTACACATAGGCTACTTTTTATCCCGCAATTTTGGAAGTTCCCGAATAACACAACGTAATAGAAATCTACGTTGACAAAGTTGAAGGTAGAAAGAAAGCTAATCTAATATAAGATGCAGGTCTTATTAATTATTTTCATACTAATAATGACGATACAGTTCCTGGAGTTTTTGCGTTTATGCGATTCTTAGACCAATCAACAAAACAAAAGCAAGACTTCAAAACCCGACTGCATTTTTGACCCCTTACCCATCTCATTACTTTGATAAAATATTTCTCTGTTACTCCAACAACGAAGTCAAATCTAACGACACCACATATATGACGACACGGTGGCCTAGTTGCTAGTGACCCCGCCTTCGAATCTACTAGTGGTCCCGTTTTTAAATCCCGGTAACGCCAGACATTTGTGTGATAACCATGAATATTAAATTGTCCGTGAGTCTTGGATGTTTTCTATGTATTTAAGTAATAATTTCTCTATATTTATTAGTAACTTTAACGTTGTCTATACTGAAATTTTCAGGTGATTAAAAGACTGCTGTTACTTTGTCTTTGTGATGAAATGCAACTTTTTAATCTATTTTAGCAAAACTATCATTATTTTCAAATGTGAAATAATGCTAAGAAAATAAAATCAAATCTAAAAATCATATTGCTCCAACATTGAAACTCGTAGATCTTTTAAAATTTTAAGGTTAAAATCTATAACGTCAGTTTGGCATCTATCACTCTAAGCTTCTAAGGAAAACTTCAGTTCCTATAGTACCCGTAGTACAAGCCTAGAGCTTAGTTTGGGACTAGGTGAATTTATGTGAGATTTTCCCGCGTTTTTTTCATCTATCAAGCCGTTTAGGCTGTAAAGAGTGCCACAGGAATAGATACCTAAGTACATATTATTATATTATATACTAGAAAAACATAACTTTACTTCTAACGCAGCCGGGTAAAGTACCAACCAACCTATCTCTTAAAATAATAATAAAAATAATAAATCACAGGACAATCACACACAAATTGACCTAGGCCCAAACTAAGCTCTAGGCTTGTACTATGGGTACTAGACAACGATAAACTTACTTATATAGAGACATATATACTTAAATACATAGAAAACATCCAAGACTCAGGAACAAATACTCGTGCTCATCACACAAATATCTGCCCTTACCGGGATTTGAACCCAGGACCCCTAGCTTCGAAGGCAAGGTCACTACCAAATAGTATAGCATGTCGTCAATTCCAATAATAATAATAAATCTTTATTCATATCCCTTATTTTACAATTTATATCACTAGACTAAACATAAGAAAAGAAAAATAACTTGCGCGCCTGAACTAGGAATTTCCTGAATTTCAAGGACTTACAAAACTAAATGAAATAACAAAATCAAATAAAATTATGACATGTAACGTACAGTGCAGAGGTTTCTTAGTAGATAATTAAATTATTTATTCTGATTCTCGCATTCTCTTGTCACTTGGTCCCAGCCTGTCAAGTTCTTGGATGAAAACGTTTTTTTTTTATTACCCAGTTCTGGAGGCTAGGGTCATTGTGGTAACTGTCTCGGAAGTGCAATGCTTTGACCTTTGCTATAAAATTGTCGTAAACTCTATTAGTACGACTAAAATTGCATGATCTTGTTCTTTGAGGTTTTTAAGATGAACTATATTATGTAGACTTATTTACTAAGGTTCTTGAATTTGCTTACGACTTCGAAGATTTACAACTTTCTATAATAAAAGATCAGCATCATTCAAATATTGACTTACGGCACATTTTGTTTTGGCACATTCTTGTTTTGACACATTCTTGTTAAAAAAGTTTCAAAAAACAAGATTGTGATAAATAAATAGCTTTTGTGTAGATTAGCTACGTTGATTAGTTCCTGATTTGTCATATTCCAAATTGGTCATCTTCCAAACTCAACAATTTCCTAATAACTGGTCATATTCCTAACTCGTCATATTTCAGATTCGTCAACTCAGTCAGAGTCAGATTCAGTTTAGTGGTGGTAGGACCCTGTGCAGGGTCCGTCGGATCGCTACCACCATCTTATCCATTAACCACCCGCCAAGCAACACTGTTTGCGTTGTTGTGTTTCGGTGCGGGGATAAGACAACCGGTGAAATTACTCTAGCATAGAGGCATTCCATCTTAGTCCTCAGGATTGGCAACGCATTTGAGGTCTTAGGATTATAGTCTTGAGAGTTCAAATGTCTATGGGCCTCAGATCCCACTTACCGTCAGGTGGCCTGAGTTCTCGTGTGCCTGCTCCTTAACATGAAAATGCAAAAATGCAAATGTCTTGCCGACTGAAGGGGTTTATAATTTAACTTATTAAAGCTTTTGTTGCCGACTGTACTATTTTGGCATAATCATCATCTGCTTATAAAGACAATCCTAACGAGCCCTAACACGACGGGTGTATCATGTGTTATTTAGAAGTTCCTTTTGCCATCTTCCGTTTCCATCAGCAAACAGCTCGATGGTGCCATATTATTTCGTTGTCATCGGGTTTACATAAGTATACCAAATTTCCTCAATCAGTCCCCGGGAAATAATTCAAAATTTCCTTGTATATTTTGACGGACAACTTACATACTTAGCGAGGTAAATAAAATCTTGTGAAAAGGAAACACTCCGTGTCCACCGCCACTTAACCTACCATTTAACAGGGTGTTACAGAATTCTGCGTAAATGATACAAATTACAATAGTAACTAATTAAATAATAAAAATAATTGATTAATTTACTTAAATTTAAATTATTCATTCATGACCACAATATAAGGGCTTTCTTAATTCATAATCACTTACTTGCTATAAACATGGTACAACACAAAGGGGTTTTTAGTTTATGGAAGGTTCACATGTTTAACCATAAATATAGGCATGTAAATGTTATCTTATTTACTACAACATATATAAGAATCTAAACTACTATTGACCATTGCTTAACAATATAATTAAACTTATCATTCGGACGGATAGCTAGAATTAACAATGATACATATGATATTTAGACAAAAAAAAAGAATTCATTTATTTATCGCCCGTGTGGTTGCCGGGTTAGAATAGTGCCACTCAATGTCTTCCCGTGGATGTCGTAAGAGGCGACTAAAGGAATAAGGGCTTGTAGTATTGTTAGGCGATGGGCTTGCAACCTGTCACTGTGGTTACAGAATTCGTCGTCCCCGGAGAATAAAATCGTAATAGGAAAAAGTTAATTTTACAGGAAAATATAAAAACCAATTTTGTTCCATATCTTGGGTGCTATAAAGAGTTAACCAACATGTCGTATATAAAAAGCATTGTGATTTTTGAATGTTTTATGTGTGTATTTTAATGTATTTAATATGAGTTTCGTTTGATTGTAATAAGCCAAAATGTATATTACGGTAAGTTTACCTTAAATAGCTTTCTGTTCTAACTGATTACCACTTTTTTCGTGTAAATGTCGAACAATTGAGGCTATCGTAAGACTACTTAGTGATTATGTTCATCGATTTTTAACAGATTGTCATGTAATGTAATACATTAATACCATTTTATTCTAGTTTTTTGTTTGCTTTCTATTACCGTTACAGACGGAGTACAATTTTATTTCGGATTATAAATCTCATGATTGACAACGGTTAGGAATGATTACAGAGAATAATGGAAAAATACAATTACTGTAATATTTCATATTTATTACTAATTTATTTTAAATATACTTGTAAGGTTACCGTGCGTGAATAAAACGATCAATTTATATAATATATTTATTATGGCATTTAAATCACAGCACAGAATCATCAAAATAACAGTTTAAAACAGCCTGAGATCTGAGTTTAATCTAGTTTCAAATCAAAAATACTTAAAACATCTAATCTAAATTATTGTTACGTACGTGGGGGTAGGTAACTGATAGAAATGCACGAACACACCGATAATTAAGAGCAGACTTTAATTAACACTCTCATTTAATCGTTACAAACAATTATCGCACAATAAACTTAGATGATCGCTCGGTTCACTCGTAGGTACGCACTGTTCGCTCTCCAAGTAAGGAATGTCTCGCCGCTCGCGCGCGCCTCACGTTTTATACTCCCAATCGCCGATTGTTCCAGAATGCCTTCTCGAATGATCGATGGGCCTTGACCCGCCGGGAACGTTCGATAATGGAAGGTTCTACTCATTGCGGCCTTGTATTACAATAGCGACGGCCTTGGCCTTGAACTCGATTGTACCCGTTAACAATAGACATGTCCTTGAGCCGGCGCGTCGATTCTAATTTACCTATCTACCTAACCATACCAACTCGTAACACTACCCCCTCCCAAGACATGCTCGTCCCGAGCATTATTAGACCCGTAGTATCTGGCCAGTCGGTCAACGTGGACAACCTTACAGGAAGGATCTCAAAACATCACTTATTCTTTTCTTAGGGACAACAACCTGTAAGTGAGCATCCTTCCCATTTGCGGACTCCCATTTTCTGCATAATACGCCATTATGCATAGTCAAACTTTCCCATTGGGCCCAGTAGCTTTTTGTTTGTGTACTCAACGGAGCCACTTCACACCAATTTGGTTTTGGTACGCTTGCTTTAATCCAATCATAAATGGGTTTGATGTCCTTATCTTCTAGCTGCGCTTGTTGCATGACTTCATTACTCCACTCGTCGCTAACAGTGTCAGTTCTCAACATCTTCACACAATCTTTGCCCTCCTGCCTCAAACAATGTTTACAGTCATCCGGACAAGGTCTTCGGGAAAGGGCGTCAGCGTTGCCGTGTGATTTTCCACTGCGATGTTCTATGATGAAGTCATATTCCTGTAGTTGTTCGATCCAGCGCGCTACTTGACCCTCAGGATTTTTAAACTCCAACAACCATTTTAAAGCAGCGTGATCCGTCCTGATACGGAATTTGCGCCCAAGCAGATATTTACTAAAATGCTGCAACGTCTTGACAACTGCCAGCAATTCCCTCCGAGTGACGCAGTAATTTCTCTCTGGTTTCGATAGTGATTTACTAAAGTAGGCAATTACAACTTCCTGGTCCTCTTTCTTTTGTGACAAGACTCCTCCGATACCAATATTACTCGCGTCCGTGTTAACAATAAAATCAGTATCAGGGACTGGATATCCCAATATAGGAGTTTCACAAAGCCTTTGTTTGAGATTGGCAAAAGCTGTTTCACACTGGTCATTCCAGTCGAATCGACGTTTTTCTTCTGTCAGCTGGTGCAAGGGCTTCGCTATATCTGAGAAGTTTTTCACGAAACGTCGATAGTACGAGCAAAGTCCCAAAAAGGCACGAACTGCGGTCTTGTCCCTCGGTGTCGGCCAATCCTTAACGGCGTTTATCTTCTCAGGATCTGTCTGGATACCATCGGTTGACTACCCTCAATTTTGTCAACTAATACGCAGCGATGAGATCCCCGTCCCGTATAGTGCGGTAATTTCACAGGAACAAGGGCTTGTGATCTTGGTTGGAGAATGGTCCTTCTAGCACAGTAGACTTGTCCACTCACTCCACCTTCCATGGGGACTTCATCAACCCCGAATTTCAGGACTCCACCTTTCAAGTCGATTTTGCAGCCATGTTTTCTCATAAAATCTAGTCCAATAATGCAATCGTCGATGATGTTAGCGACGATGACTTTGTGCCAGTAGTACTTTTCACCAATTTGCACCGCCACTTCTTGCTCCCCCAGGACGGAAATGAACTGGCCGGTAGCCGTTTGCAGCTGAAGATGCTTAGGTCGGACTAGATGATCCCTGGTTAAGTGCTTCAGTAGCCGAGAACTGATCACAGTCCGAGAAGCTCCGGTGTCGATAGTAAGGTGACATGGTATTCCACCAATTTCTCCTTTGACGACCAGACTATTCCCATCATTCACCTGTGAGATCATAACTGGGACATTTTGACCACCAGCTAGCACTCGTCCCTTAGTCCTGGCTCCTACTCGTTTCCCTGGTGCTGTTCTGACGCGTCAGAGCTGGCTGGCCTCTCCGTCGGGCCTGGATCTCGGTGCGGTCTATTTCTCTTCGGGCAACTGGATTGCAAGTGGCCGCGTTCTCCACACCAGTAGCACCTTGGTCCAAATTCACGGCGAGGAGCAGTCGAATCTCTGGTCGAAACTTCTCGCACCCTAAAAGGCCTCGAGTCCTGGCGTACAGCTTCCACTTCCAAGGCGTGGGCAACTGCATCTTTCAGGCTCCCGTGATGTCCTAGTCGCACAGCAGCTCTGACTTCCAAATCACGGATCCCGTCGATGAAGGCCTGTACTAGCATGCTGTCCACAAATGAAGCCGACGCGCTTTGGTATGCTTTTCTTTCCAATTTTTCTATTTCTAGGGCCCACTGTTGTAATGACTCATTACGTCCCTGGGATCGATCCTAAACGTTAATAAATCTCAGAAGCATCCGCACACCTCCACCTCGCGACGCCGAATGAAAGTAAAATAGCATTATTACTCGAATTGAGAAGCATAACGTTGAAAAGAGAAAGCAGTAGGGAGTAACGACTACTCAAAAAATGATACTTAAAACGGTAAAGTATCGATGTTGTTATTAAACATTAAGGTTTTAGTATCGTTTCATATCATTGCCTGACGTAATTTATTGTGTAATAGTAATTGATTACAACAAAATAATAGTTATTTTCCATTGCGATATTTAACTTTTCAAAAACATTTCATAAAGTACGAATGCGATCGGCTACGTTTTGTATTTTTACTATAAATATATGTTAAATGATGGTTACAGAAATAACACAAATACTTTTAAATAGTTAAGATTTTTACTGATGTCATTGTAATTAAATTTCAGACGAATAAAATCGTAAAGGTTGTTACGAAAGGTCGCGAGCCTTTTTGTATCCGTGACAGTATCGCAAACGGTCTTTACCAAAATGAAGATTATGTTTTGCTTAACCAAAGTATTGTTACAGTATTATTTACGGAAAGAAAATGGAAAATATTACCAACGAATAAAAATTAAAAATCGCATAACTTCGTAAAAATAATAAGGAAAAATATGTAAAAAAATCACTATATGCATTACATTACGGAGAAGCGGAATATGCAATAACAATAAAACTATGGCTATATCGCATTGCGATTTTATTCTCCGGGGACGACGAATTATCAACGAGTCTTTTTAGAGTTGTTGGTATTTCTGTAGCTCTGCCTACCCCGCTCTGGGAATGAAAGCGTGATGTTATGTATGTATGTATTTATTTATATTGTCAAAAAACTCACTTAGACTGTAAAAACCTTTCAAGCTTAGTCATTCATACAGGATTTTTTCATTATTCTGTTTTTTTTTTTTAAATTCTCTAGGTAAATTATTAAATATCTTAACACACATTACTATATATCTTTTGCTTAACTTTGACATAATTTTTAAGATGTAATATTTACTCTAAGTTCTGGAATACGACAGTCGTTCGACACGATACGAGTATACCGACAAATCTTTTCATATTATTATATATTACACGTATAGACGACACGTTAGCCTAGTTGGGAGTGACCCTGCCTCCGAATCTTGCGGTACTGGGTTCAGATATTTGTGTGATGAGCGCGAATGTTTGTTCCCGAGTCTTAAATGTTTTCTATGTATTTAAGTATGTATTTCTCTATATAAGTATGTTTATCGATGTCAAGTACCCATAGAACAAGCATAGAGCCTAGTTTGGAACTAGGTCAATTTGTGTAAAATTTGTCCCCTGATTTATTTATTTATATCTTGTTGCACCGTTTGTTTGATTTGGTTACCTATTTAAAAAACAACTGCAAAGAACTTTGACGTGGACTCCAGCGGTATTCTGGAAGCGTACTTTGAGGAGGATAAATAACAATATTTAACAACTGCTCGCTGCTGCATCGCCGGTCCGGTGGATCCATTAACAAAGTAAATATTGATATTTACTACAAAGAAATTAGGTTTGCTGGATGAGGCAGTAATTAAGAGGCCGTATAATAAATTTTGCCGCTTTTGGATCACACACAGATTTAGTTTACCGTCTTTCCTGTGGACACACCGAAAGTAAACGTTTTTAAGGCCTAATTTTCTGTCTAAGCCCATACCCGCAAAAACGCCGTCAGGACTGCTTTAGACCTATCATATAAAAACATAACTTATATGCACACAGGCTTTTAAATATTGACCACAGGAGAAACAACTTTTGTTTTTAAAAATACGTATAACCCTTTTGCTTGTTTTAATGATTTTACAGTTAAAATACTGCTTTTTTATAAGTTTTAATGCACATCATGAAATATAATTTCAGTTCGAATACGAGTTACGAATGAATGAGCTACTTTTTTATTTCCGTCGAGTATTAAAATGCGAGATTTAGGTTGTTTTAAAACATTATACATTACTTTTTTTAATTTTTTGGATGTTTATTAAGGTAGTAATGGATTGATTTTGAACTGAAATTTATTACTGTTGTTTTGATTTTATGAACGAGAGTTTTAAGTAGCCGAAATCAAAAACAATTTTTGGCATAAATAAAGTTAAGTTTATTGATAGACCAAGTACAAGAATACATACAAGAAACATCCGTTGGACTCCGAACTAGGCTGCGCCTGTCTCTTGGGGCCCTGTGAGCCGGTTTACAGAAAAGGCATATACAGAGTGAACATAAACGAACAGTAGTTACTGTTAAGAACAAAATTCATGAGTTATACTTTAAAATATTAAAAAGCAAAACATAAATGAAATAAAATAAATAACAAATTTTATAAAATTTGACCAAGTTAATTACTTTTTACATAAAGTTTATATAAAGGAGGTAAACAGTTGTTCATACAATGTTTTGACGAGTTTTACAGCAATAAATTTTAATTTTCTTATACCTTTTAGACGTCAAAGCAAAATTTAATAATAACAAAACAGTTGCCAGTTTCATAGATCAAACTTCAGGAATTATTTATTAGCTTCCCAAGGTCCATAAGCAGTTGTGCTTGACACAGACACAAACACACACACACACACACGTGCAGTGCGCGCGCTGGCATAGTAAGAGGAAAGGTTTTTATTTTATTTTGATTTTGCTGTCTTTGATCTCCTAATTGTAGCCATTTTTCATTTAATATATTGGTTTTTTTATTTTTAACGCCATCGCCATACTCTCCTGGCCTCACCGAAAATCAGCGTCACTGAATGTAACAACATTCAGAGGCATAAAGCTGAGCGGAGACCATTTTGGCCATAATTAAAAAATATATTTAGGTTAAGAAAAAATATGTGGTTGTTAACTGTTTTTTTTATGTGTCAAATAAATTATTTTTCATTTTCATTTCATTTCATTTCTATTCGTTTTGTTTTTAAACCAATCGCGTCACTGGTAGATCACGTGACTTTTCATATTACGTGATCTACCAGTGACGATATTAATTTAAAAACAAAACAGATCGTAAAGCTAGTTAGTGAACGCATCTTAGGTGGCTTGGATGATTTTATTAATATTTTCCTTTTTGTTTTATATGATTTATGATTTATGCAAGCAAAGACTAAAAATCAGAAAACTATTTTACCATACCGACAATCACAGGTGACATTTCAATGTACATGGCGCAGCTTATATAAAACCCAGTAATGTATCAGCGTGTTAACTTTGCATTGTATACCGAATTGTCATTGTCAAGATGGTGAAATATGGGGCTGATCTAGTTGAATCAAACTGCACATCCAAGTTATATTTTCGGCCGATCTGTATCAAAAGTCGGGCGTCTTCGGCAGCTTATGTAAATATCTTGAAAACGCCTGATCCTTAACAAAACCTTCCACTTCAGATATGGTGTAAATGACCTTGAATAAACCCAAAAGGGTTAAGGGTAAGGTAAACTTTCATTTTCGCTTTCTTAAAGGTGAATGGAGTACTGAACAATATTGCTCGAATCCACCATTTAAAATATACATAAACATACAATCACGCATACATTCCCAGAGTGAATTAGGCAGAGTTACTGAAATACCAAAAGACTTATTTATAATTCGATAACCACATTTTGCACAATCAGGCCAAGAAGTTAACTAGTGTATTAGTGACAGGTTGCAAGCCCATCGCTTAACAGTACTACAAGCCCTTATTCCCTTAGTCGCCTCTTACGACATCCACGGGAAGACATGGAGTGGCACTATTCTAACCCGGCAACCAAACGGGGGCAAAAGCACATAAATAGAAAACAACACGACGTATAAATGCGACCTTAACCTTCAAGATACATAACGCTGTTAGCGATTTTCTAAAATCGAGACGTATAGAATTAACGTCCCTTCGTGTGGTGGCCGCCATTTTGCACATTTCTGCTCATCATGTGGCAAATTCCCGCTGCTGCCACAAAAAAAAACACTGCATCTGGCAGTCTCTTGTTTCGGAACAATGCTTAGGTACAGGGTACCCTGTTTTGATGTGAATTCGAGTGCCTAAAACTGGTTTTGCACTGCTCAAACACATAACAATGCAAGATCATTGAACAAAGACAGGCTATAGTTGATCAGTATGGTCAAAAAAAAAATATTTTCGTAGGAACTTCATTCTTCCGTGTTCACTTGCGCAAAACGACTGGGTTTTTTATTAGTTTTCGGCCGTTAATTGGTATTTTGAAGAGAATTTGGTGAATAAAAAGATGGATGAGTAAGTAATATACACAGTTCTTGGTTATTGTTTGTGTTGTGAGAAGGATTTCATGGAAAAAAAAGATATTCATTACCTACTTTGGCTTCGCATTCGGTTATGTCCGCCAAACAAATCATTAATTGGCGCCAAATATCGACACATTTGTTTAAAATATGTCGAAAATGGAATAACCGGTTAAATATTTACTTAAATCAAGTTTTAAATTCATAAAAATATGACAATAATTGACAAAATATTGAAATAAATCACATGTGACACTGCGCTGTCCCGAGCGGGACAGTTGGCAGTTAAGATCAACCAACGCGGCCATTTTGATCGATCGCTAGATAAATGTGGATTCTTTTATTTTGGGTCATGTATATTTCTGCACTAACTTGCATTAGTAGTTATCAAAAACTATACAGATTTGTTTTAACTACACACTTTTAACTACAAACAGGAACAAAAAAATGTGGTGAATCGTTTAAAAGCGTAATGTTTTGATTGAGGAATATTAGTATAAATCATACATCATCATGGGTATCGTTTACTTCGACATGTCTTGAAAGAAGATCTCAACTCCATGAAACCTCGTTTAACCTCAAAGGCATTCACAAAGGAATTAACTAGTTTTTAGGGTTCCGTAGCCAAATGGCAAAAAACGGAACCCTTATAGATTCGTCATGTCTGTCTGTCTGTCCGTCCGTATGTCACAGTCACTTTTTTCCGAAACTATAAGAACTACACTGTTGAAACTTGGTAAGTAGATGTATTCTGTGAACCGCGTTAAGATTTTCACACAAAAATAGAAAAAAAAACATACATTTTGGGGGTTCCCCATACTTAGAACTGAAACTCATTTTTTTTTTCATCAAACCCATACATGTGGGGTATCTATGGATAGGTCTTCAAAAATGATATTGAGGTTACTAACATCTTTTTTTTCTAAACTGAACAGTTTGTGCGAGAGACACTTCCGAAGTGTTGAAATGTGTCCCCCCCCCCTGTAACTTCTAAAATAAGAGAATGATAGAACTAAATAAAATATATGATGTACATTACCATGCAAACTTCCACCGAAAATTGGTTTGAACGAGATCTAGTAAGTAGTTTTTTTTAATACGTCATAATTCGTCTTGCTGCTACGGAGGGTTCCGACGAAGTCCGACTCGCACTTGGCCGCTTTTTTGTAATTTGGAGCGTGAGAACACGAACAAAACACTGTAAATCATTTGAAATTAAGGATAATATTTCAAATTAGCCTTAATTTCATTAGACAAGGCCGCAATCACCCAAATCAATCAATCAATAGGATCCAGACGAAATCAAAAGACAACACGCGTTTAAAAATGAAAGCACGTAGGCTGAAATGAGGCACGTTTTCACCTTGTGCGGTAACCTCAATTTTCCCGTAGAGAGTTACCATCTATGCATGGGAAAACAGGATAGAAAATAACATTTACTTTTCAGCGGTCTTAATACATATAAAAGTTTAAAAAGATGCGCGTGAAGCTAACCCTCTGTGCTTCTGGTGAGTTCACAAGAGAAAATACTCGTTCACCGAACAATTGTCCTCACGTGTGATATCCATGGAGTTATCTCTCTAATAAGTCCGTCTCATCAACATCTCAGACCATGCTCAGTCCGGTTCCGAAGCCTTTAAGTACTACAAACATAAAAATCAACAAGTAAACACGCGCTATAACACATTTTAGCGCGTGCCTTCTTAATTAGGCAGCAGCCAGGTGAATCGAGTTCAGTGTCGTATAAAACTGCCTAATTGAGAAGGCACGTGCTAAAATATGTTTTGTACGCTCCGAAGGGACTTCTTAAACTTGCCGGATATAACTTCTTCGCCTTTGAGATCGACGCAGCGCTGTGTTGAGTAACACAGGTCTCTTTCAAGTGACAGTTCTCAGAAGTAATAGGACGTTAAAAAAAGAGGTAGAGGTACAAGTGGATAAAACTAGAAGAATAATAAAATCAATTAAAAGTGTTTTTTTTTATTTAAGGGAAAATAATGTACATTTTATTCCACATATCCATTTCTGACTTCTGTTTCACCTTGGTTGACTGGTGGAGAATACTTGTAGCAATTTTGTGATTTTAATAGTAGTTTATATGCCTGTTACACAGTAATAGCATCATACGAGTATTTTAATGCCTGATTATGTACTTACATACACGGCTTTATCTACATACATATTATAAACAACAAAACAAACTAAACTAATTTTAGCGACAAGACAAATAGAACGTCAAAAATGGCGGCAAACGTTTTTTTTTTAACTCAGAGACAAACTAGATCTTTCGATATCAAGTAACATGCGAGATTTGTCAAAATTGTATGCAATTGACATTTCCTTTTGTTTAAAATGTCATCTCCATAGATCGTTATCGCGGGAGCAAAAACAAATCTGTTATCTAGACAGATTGTCTGTTTGGTAACAAAGGAATATTATGCCTACGCATTCTAAACCTTTAAGAAGTTCTTCATATCTTACACGACGTTTTATCTGGATAGACATAGTTGGTCAAAGAAAATGTAATAATAAGCCAACAATGTGATTTTCTAAACGGTTTAATTTAGCTTCACCGTGTATATTTGTTTGTTAGTGGCTGTTAGCTTCAAATCTTGCAATCGATTTATTATATACGTATTGAAACCCCGTGACCATGCAGAATTATGATACCTTCGTTTTTTTAATCCTAATACTGTATATAGTACTGCTTAGCTTATGGACATTGATACTAGATGATTCATAAAAGGTTTTAAAAACCGTTTTTCACTTTCTTATTGAGGATGATGATACTGAGTATTTAAATATTTTATTCTTTGTATTTTTTAAGGCACCTAGTCGTACCTTTCCCATAGAGACGCGCCACTATGCGAGTGTCGCTTCTGTTATTGCCTATTTGTCATAATCTTTGAGTACTGTCAAATCGTATTTGCTCCCGCGATAACGATGTATGGTCATCTCGTCTCGAGTGATATTAGAATTGAGGTCAAATAAAACTCCTTTATTTTTCAATGATGTTCAAAATTTCAATTTAGTTTAAGTCATAGAAATAACATTTTTGTACTTTTGTCAAAGTAAACGAATTACTGAATAAATTGGCAACTTTTAATGCTTCAAAATGGCGGACGACAATGATTAGACCTATTTCACATTACAATCGCCTGTGGCTTTGAGGCATTTCCAACTTTTGGTATAGGGTGATTTTATTTATTAGTCGCCGCTTTATTGGAAAAGGATAAAGGGTGATTGGGAAAAGCGACAGCTCATATGTGATTGGACGTATGAGATGTAGATACGGGTTCGATTTAATTAAATCAATGGTTTTTATTATTTGAAAGGAATGAGCCGGGTTTTATGGAATGGAATGGGTGACTGACAATGTTAGTTTATTGAATTAGAAAAAGTCAAGTTTATTTTAAAATGTGGATCTATCTAAACCAAAAATAGATTATGACATGATGCAAGCGCTGATATGTAATCGTATTATCAACGTTACGATAGCTTTTATGTCACTGAAATTTATGGCGGCCGAGTTAAATTAAACAATACACGTCAAAAGCTAAGCCCTGTGTGGTTGCCAGGACCCACCTAATCGTCGAAACTGCAATACCGCGATTACCGAGTAATTAACAAATTGACCCTGTGTGGTTGCCGGGTTAGAATAGTGCCACTCCATGTCTTCCCGTGGATGTCGTAAGAGGCGACAAAGGGAATAAGGGCTTATAGTACTGTTAGGCGATGTTCTTGCAACCTGTCACTAATACACTTGGACGCAAGTTTTTTTTAAATAAAGCTACATTAATCAGGATGGTTCTTAGCAAGATTTCATGAAAATTGTTGAGGCAGTTTAAGAGATATCAGCTCTGAAAGTAGGTGTCGCCGTTACTTTGGGGGCGTTTTACCCTCTAAAAGCTCAATATCTCAAAAACGGCTGAAGTGATTTTGATGAAACATATCTAAGAACCACCGTTAAAAAACCTGCCTTTATTTAAAAAAAAACTGCGTTCACATCGGTTACACCCATTTAAGCGCTACAGTGCCACAGACAGACACACACACACACACACACACACTTACACGTCGACCTTATAACACCCCTCTTTTTACGTCGGGGGTTAAAATAATAAATTAATTTGAAAATAAACAAATCTATCATAAAGAGAACTAGTTAAGACAAATCCAACGAGCTCAAACTCGATGGGTTTACTAAAAGGCAGTCCAGGGTTACGTCTTCTATCTTCGAGCCCTAACAGCAGACCAGCTCAGTGGTTCCAAAAGACATTAGTGCACTATGTATAAGTATTAATATACTTTTAATTACCTTACCTCCATATCATTGTGCGGCCATACTACAATACCTCTTATATTTAACCGTAGGTACCAGGATTTCATAGCAGTTAAGGAAGCGCTAACGTAAATCAGCGCAGCTAGCAAACGTATAATCATGGGGTGAATGCAGTGGCGGGCTGGATTCAGGCTATAAATCTAGCCCCAGGCCTAAGTCGAGCTCAGGTATACAGTTAAGCCTAGTTTAGACTGGGGTGAGTAAATGGGCGAGTTGTGAGGCAAGTCGTTAATAATATTAGAAGAAAGTTATTTAAACCTGGTGAGGCTCACAGGGAGATTTTTGTGAGTAGGAATTTGAATCTAGCAGCATTGGAATAAAGTTCAATTACCTTTGCTCTTAAATGCTATTTTCAATATCGAAATTAATTAAAATTCCTTTGTACGTGTTAAAATAAAGTTCAAACTAAATTACCTTCATTGTGTACCTCCTATAGAACACAGGGTCTCCCGAGTTTAAGCTAAATTGACTAAATAGCCCAGAAAATGTAGTTTGAAGTATTATTTAATAATCATACATACATACATACATACATACATACATTAAATCACGCCTGTTTCCCAGAGAGGTAGGCAGAGACCACTTCTTTCTACCTGCTACGATCCTGACAAATCTCTTTCGCCTCTTCCACATTCATACATCGAGTCATGCATGTACGTCAGTTTCGGGTACTTAAGATTCGGCCCTTTTCCAGTATTTCTCCTATTTGATTCAACAACAGTACGCCCAAGTACGTATTTAATAATCGTTATAACAAAAAAATATTTAAACACGTCGGGCCTTTTTAGCGGTGTATGCTGTAGTGTTTACTTTATTCGCATAACCCACCCCAGTTTTTTTTTTACTAGATTTTTAAAACGTAATTTAACTAATTTGCACATCCGCCTAAAGTGGTTTTTTTAACACCTGAATTTCGAAAACGTCGTTAATAACACAAAGCAACATCTTTCTTTCTTTACTAAGCTCTAGGCTTGTACTATGGCCGTTTGCTTGCTCCATAATAAAGTCTCGTCAAGTACTTCTACTCGCCACTCGACTAGACCAAAATAACTAATACTCACATAAACTAGGCCCGAGTTCTGGGGAGTTAGGAAATTAGTTACACAGAGGGGAAATTTCAAAATTCGAAACTGAATTTCACCTATAGACAATGATACAGTACTGGGCCGCGATTCTACGCGGTAAAAACGATATCGCCTTTTAAGCGTTTCCGTATTGTCTACTTTTTAATAACTCTTGTTATTGATTATAATGACGGCCAATTCATAAACGACTCGAATACGTCAAATGCAATATCGTTGTAACGCAGTAGAATAGAGTACCTTATTTTTCAGTTTCCTGGAGAGCTTTAGAGTCATAGCCCTCTTCTAGTTTATTTTTTTTATACTTATTTATGTCCTTGTTAAATTTATTCCTATCCTTTACGCGATCAATCAGTGTATTCCAATATTATTAATTATATCTTATTTTCATCTCATTTTTAACCGATCCTAAAAAAGGAGGAGGTCATAAAATCAACTGTATGGTTTTTTGTGGTTTAAAAAAGCGATATCACAAAAAAAAAAATCGATCCTAAGTTAACGGAGTGATAATTATCGATCGATTAAAAAAAATAATATGTTTGCTAAAGTGTACTTTTGAGCTGGTCCCATTGCCACCAAGTTCTTTTTAACCAAAAGTCCACTTCAGTTTGACTGAGCCAATGACCATTTGAAAAGAAGTTATGATTTAAAAATGTGCGACACCGACTTCTTTTTGACTGACCTAGTTCCATTGAAAAGAAGTTAGTTCTTAGGTTTCAGAAGGCGGTGTATTGTTTTTTAAAACGTTTAATTTTTACCAACTTTTCTTTTTGCAGAGTTAACCCAGGTTTCTAAATTTTACTTGCTTAGTCCATGTTTTTCGCTCATCCTGGCTACACGTCCTGTCCATTGAAGCTTTATCTTGATCATGAAAAGTAGAATATCGTCAAGTACTTCTACTCGCTACTGAACTAGACCAACTACTAATACTCGCATAAACTAGGCCTGAGTTCTAGAGCTACTGGCATTATGATTCAGTTAGGAAACTGGTACCAACATGGAGGAGAAATTTCGAAATCTGAAACTCAGAATTTCGTCAGTAGGCAATGACTGACTGTACCTTTACGGTCGAGTTCTTAAGTATTATTTTGCATCCTATTTCAAGGGGATAAGGTGTAGTATATTCTGATTTTTTATCTACACCAAATGCATGCATTTTTCTAACGGCATACAAAGTTATGAACCGTTTTTTAAACTTGCTTGTCACAAGGTCATACCAAAAACGTATACATGTACACACAAATATATTTTTTTAATTTATGGAGAAGGCACACGAGCTAGGCCACCTGATGTTAAATGGAATCTGAGACCCATAGACACTTGAATTCTCAAGACTATAATCTTAAGACTGCAAGCGTAATGCGTTGCTAACCCTGAGGACTCAGATGGAATGCCTCTAAGCTAGTAATTTCCCCGGTTGTCTTATCCCCACACCGGAACACAACAATGCGAACACTGTTGCTTGGCGATTGGATAATGTATTAGATGGTGGTAGCGATCAGGGTCCTACCGCCACTTAAATCGACCTTTACCTGATGATATAAAGCTACTCCAGGAAAATTGTTTTAAGAACAAATTGTAGAAATGGCTTCTAGATAAGCGTTTCTATAGTTTCAAGGACTTACTATTTAATACTTAACTTAAAAAAATAATGGAGCCGTGCACAAGGTCGGTTTGGATCGCTACCACCACCTTTCAACTACCGCCAAGCAGCAGTGTTCACATTGTTGTGATCCGGTATGGAAATTCCATCTTAGCCATCAGGGTTAGCAACGTATTTGCTCTCTTAGGATTGCAATATTTAGATTGTAGCATTGAGAATGCAAATATCTATGGGTAGATCACGTGGCCTGTGTACTCGTTTGCCTACTCCATGCAATTTAAAAAGTAAAATATAAAAGTATCTTCAGTTGAGTCTTCAGTCAGCCCTCTAACGAGGCTACTGCGCTCGCGTAACTCGAACCGAGACTAACAAGTCGGAACACGAACGCTCGCAATTACTTGTACCACTACTGAGAATTTTATTCCACTACAAAATACCTGTTAAAGATCACCCTGTTTATTAAAACTAATCACGTAATGACCAGTTAGGAAACCTGAATCTAATTCGCCGAAAGTAAAGTACAAAGCGATGCTAGGCGTCTTAAAGTGACATTAAATTTTATGAATGTTTCTATAACTTGGTAAAAGATGATAGTTTAATGACAGTTACAACTATTAAACTCGCGTTAACGCCCGCGGGATTATTTTTGACCCATATACAGGGTGTCCCAAAAATCGACGATAAGCCGGATAGGGCAGCTCATAAGCTATTAATTTAACCCCCATGTATGTTCAGGGATTTTTACTACTTTCCTACCACCCATTTTTGGCTCATCGTCGATTTTTGGGACACCCTATTTTTAACAAGACCCAAATAATTTTACATTTATAATTTTGTACATGATTAAAGATCTCGTAAAATTGCCGCTTCATTTTAACTAAAATAAATACTTGATAATACTCGTAGTTGATTTTTCATATTTAAAATTACTGACATAAATCAATTCAGAAAATTATTTACTTATAACATGTTTCTTAAGTTTAACGTGCCCTTAACATTACTGTAAAAAACCATGTTTACCACATTTATTATTAGGTACTTGCAAATAAATTGATATTCAATAAAAGTAAATCCATACCACAATTACAAAACTAAGTCATGGTTCGAGTATTTCACCTAAGAGAGAGAAAAAAAGAGTAAAAGGTTTCTAAATCAAAACAAAGAAAAACAGACAGCTGCGTAAACCAATTATTGGTGGATGTAAGCGTGGTCTAAGTTAAGAAAAACACCATGTATTTTTTTTAAGGCATCGGAAACTCACTTAACATAAGGCATCTCTCCAGTTCGGAAAGTGAGCATTTCTAACAATTTCTCTGTATTGTTCTTTTTGTATCTATGTAACGAATTTTGTATTGTTGTGAATAAATGTCTCTATCTTTATCTAATATATAAAATTCTCGTGTCACGGTGTACGTTATTGAACTCCTCTGAAACGGCTCGACCGATTCTTATGAAATTTGGTGTGCATATCGGGTAGCTCTGAGAATCGGCCAACATCTATTTTTCATACCCCAAAGTGACATAAAAAAAAATTGCAGCGGACGAAGCCGCTGGCGGGTTGCTAGAAAAAATAAAAAAAATAAAATTCTCATGTCAGTGTTAGTTACCATACTCCTCTGAAACGGCTCGAGCGATTTTTATGAAATTTTATATACCTACATATTCAGTAGGTCTGAGGATCAGCTACTATCTATTTTTCATACCCCTAAGAGACATAAAAGAAAAAAATATTACAGCGGGCGAAGCCGCTGGCGGGTCGCTAGTCTTTATCTAAAATCTTAACAGCGGGATGGAAATGCAACTGGGGAGGAAAGTACATACATACATAACATCACGCCTTCATTCCCAGAGTGAGGTAGGCAGAGATACATAAATACCAACAATTCTTAAAATACTTGTTGATAATTCTGAAACCACATTTTGCACCATACGGCCAATGAGTTTACTAGTGTATTAGTGACCTACAATCCCTTATTCCCTTAGTCGCCTCTTACGACATCCACGGGAAGACATGGAGTGAAACTATTCTAACCCGGCAACCACATGAGGAGGAGGAAAGTGACTCTGAAAAATGAGTTAGTCAATAATTGTGCCATATTTTCTTTGTTACTAAACCATGGAAGAGTTAAAACCTTTTTAGGGTTCCGTACCCGAAGTCAGCCAAACGAGACCCTATCAATATGCCTATTCTATCCGTCAGCTAATCTAGCTAGCAATCTAACTTTTTATCTTTTAAAACGTAATAGAATGTGGTGTTTTGTTTTTCAGAATGTTTTATTACGGCGGATTTACCGAAAAATAAAAAAGTAATAATATTGTTTTTTTATATTGTTTTTTTTTGTTAATTGCTCTGGCACCCGAAATGTAAATTAAATTAGTGAGAGGGTAACACTAGTGTATTGGTATGTACCTAACAAGTAGTACCTATTACATTTTTGAGCGCTTCGGTCGCCAACAAACTGACACACAGTTTGGCAACATTTAGAATAAGGTACCTTCTATGTAAACAGAATCTTTTTAACAGTAAAAAAAAGTCAATTATACAAGCATTAAATTTGGTATGACTGACATTAATAAATGCTGAAGAAAAACAAAAAATATAAAAAAATGGTCAAAGTTAATTTGGGCTCGCCGTGACTCGATTCGAAAACAAATTTAAATTGCAATATATTTAATACTGCCTTTTTTGCGGCGTTTTAGAACACTCACGCCTTCATTCCCAGAGTGGGGTAGGCAGAGCTACAGAAATACCAAAAGGTGATAACTCTGTAACCACATTTTGCAAAATCAAGCTACGATGTTGTTGTATAGTATTAAGAATAAATAAAAATTCATTCTACTTACCTGTATTACAAGCCTAGAACTTTGGGGCTGATGTTAGATTGTCCCCTGATATTTATTAATTTACATAACATCACGTCTTCATTTCCAGAGTGGGGTAGGTGGTAATTCTGTAACCACATTTTGCACAATCGGGCTAAGATGTTTACCAGTGTATTAGTGACAGGTTGCAAGCCCATCGCCTGACAGTACTACAAGCCTTTATTCCCTTAGTCATCTCACGACAGACGCGCAGTTACGACATGCAGTGGCACAATTCTAACACAGCAACCACACAGGAGATTTAATAATTTTAATATTTTATATCTCACTCAAAATACCTATTCGCAGAAAATATTCTGTTATAAGAATTCAGTAAAACCAAGGAGTAAATAAAACTGAAGAGAAAATTCCCATCCGCACTCCGGGGTAGCTTGTACCAAATCCACGCTGACAGCGTAATGCTTTTCCTATGTTAATGCTTGATCTTGCATTAACTTGCTAAGGGCGAAATAAAGATGGCCACCGTCTATGTTATGAGAAATTATAAGTATATTTAAATAGTACCTGAACTTACTTTTTTACTAGCTTATTATTAGTTCGTAGTTTAATAATAGTAGCAATGTATGTATGTGTGTTCGGGTCAAATCTCCGATGATCAGAATAATAGGGACCGAATGAGCTGAATTTTTATACCTACGTAACCACGATGACAATACAATAATATCGCACCATCAAGCTGGTGTGATTATGGAGCCCGAAGGTGGCGACAGGATCTCTGCTATACTTATACTTCGTTTTTTTTTAAGATGAGTATAATACCAGTCAAATTCGCACATGTTTGCTTTGATAACGTAGCCAATACTGAGAATTATTTGTGTAAATTTTCTAATTCTTGTTATTAAATTACTTATACTAAAGACAATTGGTTTTATTTATAATTTTTACTTCGTCAAAGGCAAAAACCGGACAAGAGCATGACAGACCATGCTTAGTGTAAGGTTCCGAAGCTATTAAGTACTACAAACATTACAATAAACAAGTAATTACTAATTTTCTATTTAAAGTCATTTCGTCGGTGAAACTGTAATACCACGTAACTATAATCTGTGCACTGTAGGATGGTGCCCGTGACAGCCGTATTTCGTAACTTCAATCACTTACTGTACTCACAAGCTGTAACGATACCGACCCCACAGCAGTCAAGAGTGAGTCGCATAACATAAATAAATATATAAATAAATATAAATAAATAAATATCTACTTATAAAATAATTGGCCAGCGTGATCATCTAGTTATATAAAGGTAGGACCCCAAGTTAAACCCGTGTGTAACCAGTTCGTTTAAGGAATACTCGAGGTGTGTTGGAAAGGTTTAGGAAACATTAACTTTAATTTACTAGTTCAGAGGCTTCTACTGTATATTACCTACCTAATTTTATATATTCCATTATAATCTAATACCTAACTTTACTTAGATAATATTTGATTCAACAATTTATCTTACAATCTTTCTTATTTCCCTACCGTGTGAATCCATCCATAATAAACATGCCCTATGTTCGACCTAAGATAAACATATTAATGTGTCAGCAAAGTTACTAACTTAACCCATCTAATTAATTTATTCAAGTTTGAATAGGAAATGTTGTTCGAATGTCCTAGTATTATAATAAATCTTTCACATACGGTAAAGCTCAATTTTGTATGAACTTCCTAAAGTTTAATAATCTTAAAAACTATAGTCCTAAGCTTCAAATTCAATTAATCTTTCATAATTTCGTATCCGAAGTGAGATAGATTGTGAAACTGCTAGTTCTTTTAATGTAGATGTAAGTTTTCTTGATTAATGGAACAGAAGGAGATAACTAATTCCCTATGGGTCCCTTTTGTAAATAAATACAAAGAGAAGGGCAGGCCCCTCCTAGCCATTACACTTAGGCATCATCCGCCTGCCCCTGTGCGGCTCGACAACCTGACGGGGCACCGCTCCACCCAAAGCAAGAGTTGCTGTCCCACTTACAAGGTTAGTAATGTCTGTGTAGGTTAGTCAGGTCTCCCCAAGAGAGATCCTACCCCAAGGGCCGCGTTGAACTGAACCGGGATGGTGATATAATGTCGCTATATTATTAAATCTAGTGAGTCTCCCCTAAAGCCATCTAAATTCGAGAGCATAATCAAAGGACCTAGTTTTTGCTGGTACATAATGGATGCCACCTCAGCCTCGTTTCCACAGCTTTGAAGTAAGGGCCTCATCTCCACAGCCTATACTTGGGAGGGCGCCTCCAAAAGAATCCAGGTCCACTAGGCAAAGATTCCTACCTGATCTAGCGCCCTTTAGAAGAGACTTTTGTAATACCCACGTTCACCAAGAGACAACCTAGCCCAATACGGATCAACTATGAATTGTCGACCCTGCAAGCAGCAGCCGCCCATTCCATAGCCAAGAGCCGATAAATTGCCGCTAAATTATCACCCGTGTAACGGGCGAATCATTTGTCCAATTCTTATATTACATTACATTAGTTTGTAATTGACAACCAAATGTTGACTAAAATGATAATTGAACAATAACTCGATATCAAACTATGCGACTTATTAACACTGCATTCACGGCATTCTTCAATTTATACCACCAGCCCGGAGTCATTTAAAGGTAAAACTCGAAATTTTGTTTCATTGAATTCGTGACAACCAATTAAGTATTGTAAATATTTCCAATGACTCAATATTTCGATATAACAAATCCAAAAACGTAAGAATTTCTTTATCTATGGTTTTAATCTATAAATACCATAGTTTGGACTTTAACGTTATAAACAAAAATAAAAACTTCCAACTGAAATGTTAACCTGTAATAATATGATTGAACTTCACTCACTATCTCACCTGGACTCAAATTATATAATCATTCTGATACCAAATTTCATTCTCTCCTTGCTACTTTAGCAATGGATCGAATCCAAATATACTGTAACATATTCCCTATAAACCGTTTTTATGAAATAATAATTGTTATAACTTCCATTTACACATACCAACTTTTACAGACAGACGAACGAACAAAAATCACATGGCTCTTTGCCTAAGATTAACAGGAACTGGCTTAGTAAAACTAAACTTGTTCATAAAGTCGGCGTATCATAATCCATAAAACCCCTTTTATAAAATAATAATTTGTTTATAACTCCCGTTTACATATACCAACGTTTACAGACAGACGAACGAACAAAAATCACATGGCTCTTTGTTTAAAATAAACTGAAACAAGCTTAGTCAAACTAAGCTTGATCATAATGTCGGAATTACGCCAGCTGCAAATCTAGTATACACGATCTAATCGTAGCTCCAAGACCGCATGTACAACTTCATCATCCTACTACTTATTATTATATATATATTTTAGCCAATCCATTGACATAACTATCGTTAAGCAGTAGTAATTAAAGCATTCATCAACATCTGTCGTACTTATTAAGTTATATCATAAATTAACCATGATTCCTAAATCATAATTATCGATATTGGGACTACCAACAAATATGAACGAACTACCTCTCATTCTCCCTAAAGTCTAAATGCCTCCTTTCAAAATTTCATATAAGTATATTTTATCGATTCGTGTCTTATCTACCTATAGTGTAACGGGAGCAATATTTAAGGTGTTGGTTCCCTCCAAATTGTATCCAACATACTACATACATATTGATCATGAATTATTTATATAATTCCTGACACATTTTTCACAAGGCGATTTAACTAGTGTTGGTTTCATATAAAACCTCCAAATTCTGAACGGTACGACAAACAAACATACATACGCGATTTCATACGACTGAGTAATAACTCCAGAGTTCCCTTCTACATACTCGTACATATAATTCTACATACTGATACATACATGCCTAATTCTAGCCTGTCTATCGATTTTTACTTCACGAATCATGCGATTTATTTTAACGTACGACATTCACGGTTTCCTAAAGCCGGATTCACAACGACTTTAGTCAGCGATTACGTTCGCTTCGTAATTGCATCCTAGGTATTCACACAATTTATTTCCTAATTCCTTCCAAACTCTACAAGTAGTTATTACATCACATAAAACCAAGCCTCGAACCTGATTCATAATTAATCCCTTGGATTGTAAGCTATTAAGAGATATAAATTAATCTCAATATCACTATTCAAATTCTGAACTCAGTATCATTATTTCCTGTAGTTACTTATAAATATAAACATGATTTAACCTCAAAATCTTTGATAACGATCCGAACCGATTTAAAGTAAACTTCATAATTACTATTCTATAAAACCTAAATTAGGTATAACAAACTTATCATAATTTTCATTTACTTAATCTTACATGCAAAATCATCATAATCATAGATAAATATCCAACATCCAACATTCGCAGCCTCCTAAAGTTGGATTCACAATGAATATTTGCCAACGATAATGTAAATTCTAAAATCGCAACTATAAAATCTAGCCTCGCTAACCTTATCCTAAATTCGAACTCAAAGCTTTATTTCTTTAATTATTAGACCTACTAAATTCTTATAATTATAATATAAACATTAATCTTTGGTCTAGATTTGAACTGACTCAAATGTATTTCTCTAAATATCTTTACGCAAGAGATACAAAATTAATCGTATCCAATACTCTAAGTCTTTGGTCAAGTATCGAACTGACATTATGTATAGTTCCCTAAACTTCTGAACGTATGCAGTGCCAAATAACTAAATAACTATATAATTTATTCCTACTTATATAAATTGGCTAAAAGCCTAGTCCTTAAACCTGTACATTACAATAGTCTGTGAAGGTACAATAGACGCGCCACAGAATAAGTTCTTGTACTTATTCTGTGAGACGCGCAACTAATCACAGACTACTAAGGGATTCTATGATCAAATAAAGCACTAGTCTATTTTGGGTTTTTTGTTTAGACTTCTCGTAAACTATTGAACAAATAGTTTTTTAATGAAATTTCGGTAATTATCCTTCTATTTACTTCCTACCTGCTTATCTTCGATCAAGTTATTACTACCTAAATCTATTCTAATTTTAGATCTCGGGAAATAAAGAGTTCCGCTTGGCTGAATTAAAAAATACCCCTTTGCCTTATCCCCATCCTGTTCACCTTAAAACCCTCAAATAACCTGTAGACTCTTAACTTATGTAATCTATACATTATAATAAAATCTACTTAATAATCTTATACTTCGTTAACGAATTTCTTGTAATTGGATGGTACATTCAGCGCTATTCACCCGGACACAAATCAAGCAAAGCAAGTTCCCTACTCTAATTCACGCCTGGATTTCACATAAAAGATTATAAGTGAAACATCAGTACAGGTTAGTAAATACACTCGTTAAGCATTTCTACTTCGCCCTACAATAAGTAAATACCCTATGCCTATTTGTTCACTTTGGACATTTCAACAACCTACCAAACTAAAACCTTTATACATAGTGTTATTAATGGACTAGATATTTTTAATCGACTGTCGAAAAATAGCTTCTTTCATATGAATATAATATCTAGGCACTTATGTTTTGATAAAACCTTCTTCTGAAAGTAGGTTAATACCTATTACTTCGTGGTTAATTTTAAGAATCATAACCTCCCAAATTTATTTCAGTAACCCATTTATACGTTTTGAATCAAACAAGCACCGAATCACAGTATCACTGAATACATAATAATAATTGTACCCTTCGTTCGACTTTGTGGTCTCCTGATATACAACTAATACTAATGTCAAATGTAAGTATATAAAAACCCCTATTTGCTATAATAACTACTTAATATTTAACTGTAAATTGGAACCCCTTGTTATTAATAATCTTACAAACCGAATGCAGAATCTCAGGCTTAACTCTTTTCCGTGAAAGTTAACTACAACCCTTTCCTGTTGGTTTTGTTTTAGTACTCTAAAGCCCATAAATATCATTGTTTCAATTAAAGGTATCTGAGATGGTACTTAATGTTATTTCTTTGGGAAAACTAGAGCTAGGTATTACCTATAGCTTTTATGAGTAAATAATGTACTATCTATGATAACATCTACTAGTTAAATATGTAAACGGTCCCGTTATTAAAACAATTGTTATGGTAGGCATATATAACTAGAAACCTTCTCCTAAAATGACTTGAAAATAATTTAACCAATTTGTTTCAGGACTCTGCTTGTTTATTGAAAATGTAGGAGCATCTGTGGAATTAAATCTTACTACATGGTACCTAACCCTGAATGCATATTGAAAATATATGAACAGCTGCTGAATGAAGTTCTACAACAATGTATTGGTTCCTGAATAAAATACCAGAATATTACCATAGATGTTGGTATTCCTATATTTTTACTCTTTTCAGGTATCCCAGATTTATTAATTATACTTCCTAATCCCCTTTCATAAATAATTCTTGTAGTAAAGGTTAAGTGACCTATATGTTAAAAAGGATAAAGGTGACACACAAGGAAGTTCTCAAACATTTTCTGCCTTACCTAGATTGATCCTAGTGGAGAAGTCTCAGCTGAGTTTACCTCCAGTCTCTTTGTACCAATTAATTACTGACCATTTTTGCCTCTCGGCTGATACTTCAATAACTGAATTTAAGTCTGAACATATTACAATACAATACAATACAACATACATATTGTTTCTATTAAACTATTTTGTCGCACTAAAATAATATTCCTAAGGCAGAAATTGCTAATATGAGATTAATATATCACAGTTTAAATTTCAAAAACCACTTACCTTACCATGGAGCTATTAAAAGGGTATATGTACAACATAAGTATTTTTACAACATTGAGATTATGAGGTTAATATTTTAGATATTCCAGCTTGTATCAATAAATATAACAAGTTAGATCAAAATTAATTAAAGCTTACTGCAATTCTTATTTGATGATTGGAAGGTCTAATTTCTATACTTTAATCTTGCTTTTTTTTGTAACATTAAATAATAATTGGATAGAATTAAATATTTTGTTAATTGTAATGAAATGTACATATTCCCCTTTTGCACAAAACAACAATAAAATATAGGTCAATAAAACACAAATCACAGTATATTTATTACACAAAATAACATCAAAATTCAAGTAAATTCATAGGATATGTGCACGAATTTTAATTATTACTTTATAGTAACATAATACGGTTTACTTCTTTGATACTTCATCCTGGAGTTATTAATTCAAAATTTAATCATGATTACACTGCAAATAGTCACAATGCTTTCATGTTTGTTGGGAGGTCAAATGCCTGTACATAATCATTAAGGAATGATAGTAAATAGCTAATTGTATTGTTAGATGTAATTGATTCGTGCTCATTTCCCTTTTAACACAACACAAAAAATAAAACACATCAAAAGGAACCCCTCCCTAACTCCCTAGCCCTACATTCCGAGAGACTACAAACAGTATAGCTGCATGCCCTAACTGCCTGCCCGAGTTCCTAAAGAAGCCCTATCAGCCTACATTATAAAAGGATACTCTGCTACCCGAAATCCAGACTCAGATTCCGGACTGCTATAAAAATAGCAGCACTAAAGGGGTCTTGGTTCAGCAGAGGCATACTCACCCAATAGGTCCTGATTCCCCATCCAAGCACTCAGAACTTTAAATTAAATATTAGCGAAGCTCTTCCGTCCTCTCCGTCCCGCGTCGTGCTAATCCCTCCATCTTCTCCCTCCACCCGTTTTATACTTGAACCATTCCCCCCACCGACCCTAACATTCAGCGACCAGAAAACCTAGACCCGTATCAATAACGAAAAAGGGCCCCCGTAACGATTCCCCATAGTCCCAATAACGAGTTAAAACGTAAAAACGTCCCAATAACGTCTCGTTAGTTCTCTTTATACTGGTCGCTCTTGCTTCCAACAGATTACGTAAGTTTAGTATGGACAAGCGCAATTATAATCTGAATATTTAGTACCTATGTAACCGAGGCAGATAATTTGTCCTTCCTTAATTCCGTGTCCAATTACATAAAAGGTTGTTAAACCCTACTTCTTCTTATATTTGCTAAATAACATAAACAACTTTTCCTGAGATTAGGTACTTATTGTTATATAGCGACCCGGCAATCAACCAAACAAATATAATATATGTTCTAATGGAATCGAGATTAAATAGGTAAGAAAAGAAGGAAGAGGTACTTTTATTTTGCAACCTGTGTTCATTAATTATGTATTTTAGGTATTCTTGATTATGTTCTGCGTACTGATTACTGTTTAACTGTTTGTATGGACCTGAGCTAACAAGAAGATACCATGGATATTTTTATACGCTCCTACGATTATTTAATCATTCATCTTTCCTTTTTTTCCAATCTTTAATATTGTTATAAATTTTTTCAAGCTTTATAAAAGTAAACGATAAATGTATAAACCGATTTGTCAAGGCATATCCATAATAACATTCTATACCCGCATAATCCCGCTCTTTCTAACTACCTTCTTTTATTTTCTTACAAGCAAACAACATCATCGTACCCTATCGCTCTGATTCCCGTAAAAAATTAGTATGACAGTTCAAACATAACGTTAAAGCGACAAAGCACCAACGTGTCTATTCTTATCGCCGCCTCGCCAGTTAATTGGTTTAGGCTTTATAACTACCCTACTTTATTTCGCTAAATATAGCCGCAACGCAACTGTACCCCGTCGCCCCAACGCTTCTAACAAATTAATATAGTAGCTCAAACATAACGTTAAAGCGACAAAGTACCAAAGTGGTTTTTCATATCACCATTCCGCCATTTGTATGTTTTAAGCTTTATAACTTATATACTTGAATACGACGACATATTGTACTAATATTTAAGTACACATCTGACCTATTCTATTGTTTAAAAACCCAGTATTATCTCTCGTAAACATATTTATACCTTTATATGATCAGACAAGTCCTAAGCCTCCTATTTATAATAAGTGACGATATATAATTTATGATTATGTAAGCAAAAAAAAATTTATACCCTATATATATATCTATATATTTATACATATGCTGGCTGACTTGGGGTCAGTACATCACCCCCCTTTGGCCTTAATAATTTTCGGATTTCGTAGAAGACGCACAATTAATAAGACCAAATCTACTTATAGGTTCCTACATAAACGCAAAATTCAAACCATGTATAAATATGTATACCTCCCCATTCCTACCTACCTATTCTTTAACTTAAAATCCTCTTCTTTTTTTTCTTTTTCCTTACTGTGCTTTATTTATTTTTTTCTCTAGAGTGCCTCGTGGTCAATCTAATAAAACCAAAATATAAATTTTATCTTACCGCGTCAGTATACACTATTGTTGATATACTTATTTTATAGTTACCTAGTACAATTAAAAATTCAACGACCCTTTTATTACTCAATATAGTTAGATACTACAGATTGAGTATCTAAATTATGCCGACTTCTATTTTACCTACTCAGACTGTTATTTGCTACTAATTTGACACCTTACTTTCCCTATCATCCATCCAACAAATCTTCTACTACAACCCTACATACACACTTATGTAATTCATACATATTTGTATATTTTCAATATCACAAGTAAATCCCACTTCAACCCAAACAAACATTATGTCCAACACACATACCTATACACATCCAAGCAGCTATACTTATTCAGTCAATTATTCCCGCGCATTCGCATTCAACTCTAAAATATAATTTACTATGCTTTACCGAAATTTATAGGCTTAAAGATTGGATAAAACTTTTTTTTTCTTTCTCTATTCAACCTACCTGACTATCGTAATGCTTAATACTAATTTATTAATTCTCTCCCACAACTATAGTGACCTATTGTACTAAAGTAATTAAGACAATTAACACGGTTTATAAGCGTCCACTCTTTGTTCAACCAAATAAAGGTCATTCTTGGCAATTAAAACGGGGAAATAAATTGTTATTGTTTAATAAAGATCAACATTGAAAGATTTACCTATTTCATTTTCCCAACTTCCATAATAGTATTATAATATCTGGTTATTAAAATAATGAAACGAGTAAGATATTTTGAATAAGTTAAGTACCCCATAATGGTCTTTGAATAAATATATGTATTCTTTTGAAATATGTAATAATAAAAATGTTAAGCAACCCAACCTAATTTAACCTAACCTTCTGTTTATCGTACTAAATTTTAACCTCCCTAATTTCATAGTTAAACCTATATTATAATAAGTTGTATTTTGTACATGTAACCATAACATAGAATTAATATAAAGATAGGATAGATATAAGTCAACATATTATGTTTACATCTGATAAAGTAGACTTAAGCAAACCTAATGTGCTTAATTTTTCGTATTTTACTTATAATAATCAAGAGTAACTGAATTCCACCCAAATTCGATATATCATTTGTTCATAAGTACCGACCTTTATTTTAATTATAACTACCTATACATTGCGAACTTTCCGAGCAAATGTTCACCCCCCGAAATACGTAATATTTTAATTTCTAAAACACCTATGAAGCGCTAATCCATTTACAACAATTAAACTAACACCTTATACTACTTTAACTAACAATAGGTTAGACTAGGGTTCAAGTTCACCCCCCTAACCATACAATTAACTAAATCCTTAAACCCGCTATAACCTATCAAATTTTTACAAGAACTGCTATCTGACCTCATCCGTGCAACCTCGTCTACCAAGGATCTCGAGGGAATCGCGTAGCCTATGAACTTCGACGGAACCCAAGCTAAACTCCCAAATTTTAATATATTCCAACGAAACCGGCACAGCCGCTTTCCCGCAAAACACATCAACCAAACTAACAACCAGGGCCCACTCTCGCACTTATAATACTAGTATAGAAACAAGGATTTTAACCTAAACCTACTTAAAACTCCCTTAAAGTTAGTTCATAAGTGAACTCACCCCCCAGATTAGTTACTATTTTAATTTCTAAACCCCACCTAGAAAATCTCTAATTCTACAACGTTTCTTAAGTTGTACTAGCCTTTCCTTTTCCGTTTAATTCCTAACTATAGTTTCAAGTTTTATAAATAATCTAACCCTGTAAATCGTCTGTGGGAATCTAATGGTTACTCTTAATAATAGTCTACTACTAACGCCATCTAACACCACACGGAAGATCTAAGGCCAGAAAGTCACTTATTTAAGTAATTAGTTCTAAGTCGCACAATGGAAGTCACTTTAACGGTAAAGTGATTTCCTACATCGCTCTGATAGGATTTTTCCAAATTAAAAGACCTTCCCGCTGCAGTGACATGTAAACATTGGTCTTCTTAATCTAAACCAGACTTTGCCTACCCTTTATCAGTCGCACTCGAAAGTTTTTACTATCCTTTATACCTATACGATAATACACCAAACATTATTTAACCTAATAAATCCTACTGAATAGCCGCAAATAAATTAAATTAAAATAAGTGTGTGTGATATTTTATTTCAAACCTGACAGAAGTAGCAAATACAGAATAAATGACCTCTCCAACACACCTTTTTCGACCCACTCCATTTCACGAACATCAAATGTAGGCTAGGACCGAGCTTCATAAGATTTCCTTACGGATCTCCATAAAACCCAGCCAAAGCCTATTAAAATTTAGCCATAGTGACCCAGAATCTAATCCTGGTCACTCACAGTACCAAATTCTATCAAAATTTAGCCGTAATAAACCCCGAATCTAATCCTGGTCATTCACGGCACCAAATGTAACGATACCGACCCCACAGCAGTCAAGAGTGAGTCGCATAACATAAATAAATATATAAATAAATATAAATAAATAAATATCTACTTATAAAATAATTGGCCAGCGTGATCATCTAGTTATATAAAGGTAGGACCCCAAGTTAAACCCGTGTGTAACCAGTTCGTTTAAGGAATACTCGAGGTGTGTTGGAAAGGTTTACGAAACATTAACTTTAATTTACTAGTTCAGAGGCTTCTACTGTATATTACCTACCTAATTTTATATATTCCATTATAATCTAATACCTAACTTTACTTAGATAATATTTGATTCAACAATTTATCTTACAATCTTTCTTATTTCCCTACCGTGTGAATCCATCCATAATAAACATGCCCTATGTTCGACCTAAGATAAACATATTAATGTGTCAGCAAAGTTACTAACTTAACCCATCTAATTAATTTATTCAAGTTTGAATAGGAAATGTTGTTCGAATGTCCTAGTATTATAATAAATCTTTCACATACGGTAAAGCTCAATTTTGTATGAACTTCCTAAAGTTTAATAATCTTAAAAACTATAGTCCTAAGCTTCAAATTCAATTAATCTTTCATAATTTCGTATCCGAAGTGAGATAGATTGTGAAACTGCTAGTTCTTTTAATGTAGATGTAAGTTTTCTTGATTAATGGAACAGAAGGAGATAACTAATTCCCTATGGGTCCCTTTTGTAAATAAATACAAAGAGAAGGGCAGGCCCCTCCTAGCCATTACACTTAGGCATCATCCGCCTGCCCCTGTGCGGCTCGACAACCTGACGGGGCACCGCTCCACCCAAAGCAAGAGTTGCTGTCCCACTTACAAGGTTAGTAATGTCTGTGTAGGTTAGTCAGGTCTCCCCAAGAGAGATCCTACCCCAAGGGCCGCGTTGAACTGAACCGGGATGGTGATATAATGTCGCTATATTATTAAATCTAGTGAGTCTCCCCTAAAGCCATCTAAATTCGAGAGCATAATCAAAGGACCTAGTTTTTGCTGGTACATAATGGATGCCACCTCAGCCTCGTTTCCACAGCTTTGAAGTAAGGGCCTCATCTCCACAGCCTATACTTGGGAGGGCGCCTCCAAAAGAATCCAGGTCCACTAGGCAAAGATTCCTACCTGATCTAGCGCCCTTTAGAAGAGACTTTTGTAATACCCACGTTCACCAAGAGACAACCTAGCCCAATACGGATCAACTATGAATTGTCGACCCTGCAAGCAGCAGCCGCCCATTCCATAGCCAAGAGCCGATAAATTGCCGCTAAATTATCACCCGTGTAACGGGCGAATCATTTGTCCAATTCTTATATTACATTACATTAGTTTGTAATTGACAACCAAATGTTGACTAAAATGATAATTGAACAATAACTCGATATCAAACTATGCGACTTATTAACACTGCATTCACGGCATTCTTCAATTTATACCACCAGCCCGGAGTCATTTAAAGGTAAAACTCGAAATTTTGTTTCATTGAATTCGTGACAACCAATTAAGTATTGTAAATATTTCCAATGACTCAATATTTCGATATAACAAATCCAAAAACGTAAGAATTTCTTTATCTATGGTTTTAATCTATAAATACCATAGTTTGGACTTTAACGTTATAAACAAAAATAAAAACTTCCAACTGAAATGTTAACCTGTAATAATATGATTGAACTTCACTCACTATCTCACCTGGACTCAAATTATATAATCATTCTGATACCAAATTTCATTCTCTCCTTGCTACTTTAGCAATGGATCGAATCCAAATATACTGTAACATATTCCCTATAAACCGTTTTTATGAAATAATAATTGTTATAACTTCCATTTACACATACCAACTTTTACAGACAGACGAACGAACAAAAATCACATGGCTCTTTGCCTAAGATTAACAGGAACTGGCTTAGTAAAACTAAACTTGTTCATAAAGTCGGCGTATCATAATCCATAAAACCCCTTTTATAAAATAATAATTTGTTTATAACTCCCGTTTACATATACCAACGTTTACAGACAGACGAACGAACAAAAATCACATGGCTCTTTGTTTAAAATAAACTGAAACAAGCTTAGTCAAACTAAGCTTGATCATAATGTCGGAATTACGCCAGCTGCAAATCTAGTATACACGATCTAATCGTAGCTCCAAGACCGCATGTACAACTTCATCATCCTACTACTTATTATTATATATATATTTTAGCCAATCCATTGACATAACTATCGTTAAGCAGTAGTAATTAAAGCATTCATCAACATCTGTCGTACTTATTAAGTTATATCATAAATTAACCATGATTCCTAAATCATAATTATCGATATTGGGACTACCAACAAATATGAACGAACTACCTCTCATTCTCCCTAAAGTCTAAATGCCTCCTTTCAAAATTTCATATAAGTATATTTTATCGATTCGTGTCTTATCTACCTATAGTGTAACGGGAGCAATATTTAAGGTGTTGGTTCCCTCCAAATTGTATCCAACATACTACATACATATTGATCATGAATTATTTATATAATTCCTGACACATTTTTCACAAGGCGATTTAACTAGTGTTGGTTTCATATAAAACCTCCAAATTCTGAACGGTACGACAAACAAACATACATACGCGATTTCATACGACTGAGTAATAACTCCAGAGTTCCCTTCTACATACTCGTACATATAATTCTACATACTGATACATACATGCCTAATTCTAGCCTGTCTATCGATTTTTACTTCACGAATCATGCGATTTATTTTAACGTACGACATTCACGGTTTCCTAAAGCCGGATTCACAACGACTTTAGTCAGCGATTACGTTCGCTTCGTAATTGCATCCTAGGTATTCACACAATTTATTTCCTAATTCCTTCCAAACTCTACAAGTAGTTATTACATCACATAAAACCAAGCCTCGAACCTGATTCATAATTAATCCCTTGGATTGTAAGCTATTAAGAGATATAAATTAATCTCAATATCACTATTCAAATTCTGAACTCAGTATCATTATTTCCTGTAGTTACTTATAAATATAAACATGATTTAACCTCAAAATCTTTGATAACGATCCGAACCGATTTAAAGTAAACTTCATAATTACTATTCTATAAAACCTAAATTAGGTATAACAAACTTATCATAATTTTCATTTACTTAATCTTACATGCAAAATCATCATAATCATAGATAAATATCCAACATCCAACATTCGCAGCCTCCTAAAGTTGGATTCACAATGAATATTTGCCAACGATAATGTAAATTCTAAAATCGCAACTATAAAATCTAGCCTCGCTAACCTTATCCTAAATTCGAACTCAAAGCTTTATTTCTTTAATTATTAGACCTACTAAATTCTTATAATTATAATATAAACATTAATCTTTGGTCTAGATTTGAACTGACTCAAATGTATTTCTCTAAATATCTTTACGCAAGAGATACAAAATTAATCGTATCCAATACTCTAAGTCTTTGGTCAAGTATCGAACTGACATTATGTATAGTTCCCTAAACTTCTGAACGTATGCAGTGCCAAATAACTAAATAACTATATAATTTATTCCTACTTATATAAATTGGCTAAAAGCCTAGTCCTTAAACCTGTACATTACAATAGTCTGTGAAGGTACAATAGACGCGCCACAGAATAAGTTCTTGTACTTATTCTGTGAGACGCGCAACTAATCACAGACTACTAAGGGATTCTATGATCAAATAAAGCACTAGTCTATTTTGGGTTTTTTGTTTAGACTTCTCGTAAACTATTGAACAAATAGTTTTTTAATGAAATTTCGGTAATTATCCTTCTATTTACTTCCTACCTGCTTATCTTCGATCAAGTTATTACTACCTAAATCTATTCTAATTTTAGATCTCGGGAAATAAAGAGTTCCGCTTGGCTGAATTAAAAAATACCCCTTTGCCTTATCCCCATCCTGTTCACCTTAAAACCCTCAAATAACCTGTAGACTCTTAACTTATGTAATCTATACATTATAATAAAATCTACTTAATAATCTTATACTTCGTTAACGAATTTCTTGTAATTGGATGGTACATTCAGCGCTATTCACCCGGACACAAATCAAGCAAAGCAAGTTCCCTACTCTAATTCACGCCTGGATTTCACATAAAAGATTATAAGTGAAACATCAGTACAGGTTAGTAAATACACTCGTTAAGCATTTCTACTTCGCCCTACAATAAGTAAATACCCTATGCCTATTTGTTCACTTTGGACATTTCAACAACCTACCAAACTAAAACCTTTATACATAGTGTTATTAATGGACTAGATATTTTTAATCGACTGTCGAAAAATAGCTTCTTTCATATGAATATAATATCTAGGCACTTATGTTTTGATAAAACCTTCTTCTGAAAGTAGGTTAATACCTATTACTTCGTGGTTAATTTTAAGAATCATAACCTCCCAAATTTATTTCAGTAACCCATTTATACGTTTTGAATCAAACAAGCACCGAATCACAGTATCACTGAATACATAATAATAATTGTACCCTTCGTTCGACTTTGTGGTCTCCTGATATACAACTAATACTAATGTCAAATGTAAGTATATAAAAACCCCTATTTGCTATAATAACTACTTAATATTTAACTGTAAATTGGAACCCCTTGTTATTAATAATCTTACAAACCGAATGCAGAATCTCAGGCTTAACTCTTTTCCGTGAAAGTTAACTACAACCCTTTCCTGTTGGTTTTGTTTTAGTACTCTAAAGCCCATAAATATCATTGTTTCAATTAAAGGTATCTGAGATGGTACTTAATGTTATTTCTTTGGGAAAACTAGAGCTAGGTATTACCTATAGCTTTTATGAGTAAATAATGTACTATCTATGATAACATCTACTAGTTAAATATGTAAACGGTCCCGTTATTAAAACAATTGTTATGGTAGGCATATATAACTATACTAGAAAGGTTTAGGTACTTAACTAAAAGTAAACAAACGAAACCACGTGGCTCTGTTCAGCAGCCAATAGAAGCAGAATACTGATACGTGCGATACGTCATAGGTCGACAAAACAGTCTTGATTGGCTGTTGAACAGAGCCACGTGGTTTTGTTTGTTTACTTTTAGTTAAGTACCTAAACCGTTCTAGTATAGAAACCTTCTCCTAAAATGACTTGAAAATAATTTAACCAATTTGTTTCAGGACTCTGCTTGTTTATTGAAAATGTAGGAGCATCTGTGGAATTAAATCTTACTACATGGTACCTAACCCTGAATGCATATTGAAAATATATGAACAGCTGCTGAATGAAGTTCTACAACAATGTATTGGTTCCTGAATAAAATACCAGAATATTACCATAGATGTTGGTATTCCTATATTTTTACTCTTTTCAGGTATCCCAGATTTATTAATTATACTTCCTAATCCCCTTTCATAAATAATTCTTGTAGTAAAGGTTAAGTGACCTATATGTTAAAAAGGATAAAGGTGACACACAAGGAAGTTCTCAAACATTTTCTGCCTTACCTAGATTGATCCTAGTGGAGAAGTCTCAGCTGAGTTTACCTCCAGTCTCTTTGTACCAATTAATTACTGACCATTTTTGCCTCTCGGCTGATACTTCAATAACTGAATTTAAGTCTGAACATATTACAATACAATACAATACAACATACATATTGTTTCTATTAAACTATTTTGTCGCACTAAAATAATATTCCTAAGGCAGAAATTGCTAATATGAGATTAATATATCACAGTTTAAATTTCAAAAACCACTTACCTTACCATGGAGCTATTAAAAGGGTATATGTACAACATAAGTATTTTTACAACATTGAGATTATGAGGTTAATATTTTAGATATTCCAGCTTGTATCAATAAATATAACAAGTTAGATCAAAATTAATTAAAGCTTACTGCAATTCTTATTTGATGATTGGAAGGTCTAATTTCTATACTTTAATCTTGCTTTTTTTTGTAACATTAAATAATAATTGGATAGAATTAAATATTTTGTTAATTGTAATGAAATGTACATATTCCCCTTTTGCACAAAACAACAATAAAATATAGGTCAATAAAACACAAATCACAGTATATTTATTACACAAAATAACATCAAAATTCAAGTAAATTCATAGGATATGTGCACGAATTTTAATTATTACTTTATAGTAACATAATACGGTTTACTTCTTTGATACTTCATCCTGGAGTTATTAATTCAAAATTTAATCATGATTACACTGCAAATAGTCACAATGCTTTCATGTTTGTTGGGAGGTCAAATGCCTGTACATAATCATTAAGGAATGATAGTAAATAGCTAATTGTATTGTTAGATGTAATTGATTCGTGCTCATTTCCCTTTTAACACAACACAAAAAATAAAACACATCAAAAGGAACCCCTCCCTAACTCCCTAGCCCTACATTCCGAGAGACTACAAACAGTATAGCTGCATGCCCTAACTGCCTGCCCGAGTTCCTAAAGAAGCCCTATCAGCCTACATTATAAAAGGATACTCTGCTACCCGAAATCCAGACTCAGATTCCGGACTGCTATAAAAATAGCAGCACTAAAGGGGTCTTGGTTCAGCAGAGGCATACTCACCCAATAGGTCCTGATTCCCCATCCAAGCACTCAGAACTTTAAATTAAATATTAGCGAAGCTCTTCCGTCCTCTCCGTCCCGCGTCGTGCTAATCCCTCCATCTTCTCCCTCCACCCGTTTTATACTTGAACCATTCCCCCCACCGACCCTAACATTCAGCGACCAGAAAACCTAGACCCGTATCAATAACGAAAAAGGGCCCCCGTAACGATTCCCCATAGTCCCAATAACGAGTTAAAACGTAAAAACGTCCCAATAACGTCTCGTTAGTTCTCTTTATACTGGTCGCTCTTGCTTCCAACAGATTACGTAAGTTTAGTATGGACAAGCGCAATTATAATCTGAATATTTAGTACCTATGTAACCGAGGCAGATAATTTGTCCTTCCTTAATTCCGTGTCCAATTACATAAAAGGTTGTTAAACCCTACTTCTTCTTATATTTGCTAAATAACATAAACAACTTTTCCTGAGATTAGGTACTTATTGTTATATAGCGACCCGGCAATCAACCAAACAAATATAATATATGTTCTAATGGAATCGAGATTAAATAGGTAAGAAAAGAAGGAAGAGGTACTTTTATTTTGCAACCTGTGTTCATTAATTATGTATTTTAGGTATTCTTGATTATGTTCTGCGTACTGATTACTGTTTAACTGTTTGTATGGACCTGAGCTAACAAGAAGATACCATGGATATTTTTATACGCTCCTACGATTATTTAATCATTCATCTTTCCTTTTTTTCCAATCTTTAATATTGTTATAAATTTTTTCAAGCTTTATAAAAGTAAACGATAAATGTATAAACCGATTTGTCAAGGCATATCCATAATAACATTCTATACCCGCATAATCCCGCTCTTTCTAACTACCTTCTTTTATTTTCTTACAAGCAAACAACATCATCGTACCCTATCGCTCTGATTCCCGTAAAAAATTAGTATGACAGTTCAAACATAACGTTAAAGCGACAAAGCACCAACGTGTCTATTCTTATCGCCGCCTCGCCAGTTAATTGGTTTAGGCTTTATAACTACCCTACTTTATTTCGCTAAATATAGCCGCAACGCAACTGTACCCCGTCGCCCCAACGCTTCTAACAAATTAATATAGTAGCTCAAACATAACGTTAAAGCGACAAAGTACCAAAGTGGTTTTTCATATCACCATTCCGCCATTTGTATGTTTTAAGCTTTATAACTTATATACTTGAATACGACGACATATTGTACTAATATTTAAGTACACATCTGACCTATTCTATTGTTTAAAAACCCAGTATTATCTCTCGTAAACATATTTATACCTTTATATGATCAGACAAGTCCTAAGCCTCCTATTTATAATAAGTGACGATATATAATTTATGATTATGTAAGCAAAAAAAAATTTATACCCTATATATATATCTATATATTTATACATATGCTGGCTGACTTGGGGTCAGTACAAAGCGAGGTTATTAAAATTAGGCGATTATTTATTTAAATTCTTGAAGGCGTCGCAAGGTTTGAACCAATGTCGTTTTTAGGGTTCCGTAGCCAAATGGCAAAAAACGGAACCCTTATAGATTCGTCATGTCTGTCCGTCTGTCCGTCCGTATGTCACAGCCACTTTATTCCGTAACTATAAGAGCTATACTGTGGAAACTTGGTAAGTAGATGTATTCGGTGAACCGCATTAAGATTTTCATACAAAAATAGAAAAAAAACAATAAATTTTTGGGGTTCCCCATACTTAGAACTGAAACTCAAAAATTTTTTTTTCATCAAACTCATACGTGTGGGGTACCTATGGATAGGTATTCAAAAATGATATTGAGGTTTCTATTATAATTTTTTTCTAAACTGAATAGTTTGCGCGAGAGACGCTTCCAAAGTGGAAAAATGTGTGTCCCCCCCCCCGTAACTTCTAAAATAAGGGAATGATAAATGTAAAAATAATATATGATGTACATTACCATGCAAACTTCCACCGAAAATTGGTTTGAACGAGATCTAGTAAGTAGTTTTTTTTTAATACGTCATAAAAACATTGATCAAAGCTACAACGAACTTTTATATTATGTTACTTGCTGCTACGGAACCCTTCATGGGCGAGTCCGACTCGCACTTGGCCGCTTTTTTATGAACAGTTAAAGAAACAATGTGTAACACGTGTTTATATGAGCTGTCACAGGCACCTTCCTACAGTGCACAGATTGTAGTAAATTCAATAAGTTGAAAAATGTGCCTTACTTACTTGTTAAGGTGTATTTTGAATCTCGTTCAATTTGTTGGTTACGCGGTATTGCAGTTTCACCGACGATTTGGTGCCGTCTTAATTGATTTTATTAAGTAAACGAGTAAATACTTTAATCGCCTCTAACTCGAGAATCGATGATGTCTAATAAGTCGTGATAGTTTTATTTAAAAATTCGTTGTATGCTCTTTCATAAAAGATTATTTCAGATTTTTAGTATTTGTAGTTTTGGCTGTAGGGGGGGGGCAATTGACTCTAACAAAAAATAGCGATTTAAAACTTATTGTTTCATAAACGGAACCCTTAATAAAAAAATGGTCATTCTAACCCCGCAATATTTTTGAAAGACCTATCCAATGACATCCCACGCTATGAAGTAGACGAGAAAATAAATTACATAACCACGTTACGTGTAGGAAAGGAACAATTTTTTTTTATTTTTTTTTGTACCACTTTGTTGACGTGGCTAATATGTATATTTATGTCAAATGACTGCTTTCTTGTACTAATATTCTTTGAGCTAGGCTGCGGACGGACGGACGGACATGACGAAACTATAAGTATTCCTAGTTTGACACTTATTCTCATCTTAAAAAAACTAAAGTATAACCGTCAACCCTCCGAGTTTGGACTCATTAGGTTGGTCTTGATACACAGTAATAAAAAGTTTCTGTCACAGAGGGTAGTTCGAAGTTTAAAATGTGTATTTGTGTTTGTGTTTTTTTGTCTGTGCTTAGCAACTTTTAAACTGGTGGACCAATTTAGACACAGTTTTTTTATTAGGAAGCAAAGGTTGACTGTGTCCCTTCGGAGCAAAATGCACAAAACGCAAAATGTACACTACACGCAAAAAGTAACCAATGGCATAATGCACAATACGCAAAATTTACACGACGCATAATGTGAAATACGCAAAACGTGCAAAACGCAAAACGTACATACGCAAAATGTGACACTACATCACACTTTTCGTTTTTTTTGTTCACTTTGCGTATGTACGCATTGCGTTTTGTACGCCCTGCGTATTTCACATTATTCGTTTTGTACATTTTGCGTTTTCTGCATTTTGCTCCGAAGGGGACTGGGTCAGTTCTAAACTAGGTGTGTTGAAAACTGGTGAAGCTGTTAAGGAGTAATCAGCTGTGAGAATAAGTAGGGGTCATTTAATTAAGTCGTCGAAGTGATCGTAAGGTACCGAATTTGAACCCCTACGACCACCATGTACCAATGAGCTTTTCTAACTTAAGTACATTACCCGATGCTCTTGTGGTGAAGGAAAACATCGTGAGGAAACCTGCACATGCGAATAGCTGAGTGTGCAAGAGGGACCTATTTGTAAAATAAGGGGGTAATTATTTTGGACGTTTTAATCTATCACATTGTTATGTCGTCTATATTTAATTTTGTCCCCAATTTATTTCTGTTTCTTTGTAACTTCTCTTCTTTGTAAGGTGGTCTGGAAGAGATCGCTACTTAGCGATAAGACCGCCTATTGAATAATTTGGTAACTTTTTATTTGTATTTCAGTTGCTGTATTTGTATGTGGTGTTCAATAAAGAATATTTGTATTGTATTGTATCTCCACTGCTTTTCATGAAAAAAAAACATTTTCCAGGAGTAAAATTCATGATGAATAAGCCTTAATCTCAAGTTAATTTTGTTTTTTCAGTTTTTGATCATGAGGGTTGAAATGTGGCAATCAATAGACACAGACACGGGACAATGTCACACAAATTGACCTAGTCCCAAACTAAGCTCTAGGCTTGTAATATACTAAGCAACGGTAAACTTACTTATATGGAGAAATATATACTTAAATACATATCAAACATCCAAGACTCCGGAACAAATACTCGCGCTCATCACATAAATATCTGCCCTTACCGGGATTTTGAACCCGGGACCGCTGGCTTTGTAGGCAGGGTCACTACCAACTAGGCCAATGTGTCTTCAATCTGACAGGTTAACGGAACTCTAACTACACACAACTTATATCGATACAATGTAATTCGCCGTGTGGTTGCCGGGTTAGAATAGTGCCACTCCATGTCTTCCCGTGGATGTCGTAAGAGACGATGGGCTTGTAACCTGTCACTAATACATTGATAAAAATCTTAGCCTGTTTGTGCAAAATGTAGTTACACAATAATCAAGAAATCCTTTTAAAGTTGTTGGTATTTCTGTAGCTCTACCTACCCCACTCTGGGAATGAAGGCGTGATGTTACGAGTATGTATGTATGTGAAATTTAATTCGTTCTTTTATTTGCCTTTAAACGGAACTAGTATCAGTCCTGAAACACGTATTATCTATCTACTTTTTCCAATTGAAATCGGGGATTCTGTTGTATAGTAGGGTTGAGAAAAACACGCATTCAGCTTCCAGGGGTAAAAGCCGTTGACTTGCAATTCGTAAAGTGTCCACCTCTGACTTGCGCCCATTTGTTAACGGAACCTTTATGATTTATAAGAATGGGTTGACTCTTTAATAAAATATGTCAAATTTAGTGACATTTATTTGCGATAAGTAAAGAGAAAAAAACAACATTTATTCATGACAAACAGATAAAACACCGGCCAAGATTTCATACCATAAAGCCAGCGCTGGTCTTCCGTTGGAACCATCCAGTGAAACCACGGCAGATCATACACATGTAGCACTCGCACTTAACTAAACTAAACAAAACAAGATAAAACTGCAATATAATTAAGCAAGCCCGTGTGGTTGCTGGGTTAGAATAGTGCAACTCCATGTCTTCCCTAGAATGTCGTAAGAGGCGACCAAAGGCGATGGGCTTGCAACCGTCACTAATATACTGGTAAACATAGTAAACAAAATAAAACTCAACTAAATATGTTGGTGTTACACAAGATTTTACGTTAATTGGGCTATTGTTAAAATATATGACCGTATGAAATTTACTCGCTGTATGACTACGTCACGTGACGGCTCGCCTATGCCAAATAACCGGGCTCGGATTTTTCATCGCACGGTAAGATGAAATTAGAAATTTAAAAAGCCCCCGACTAAATAGTCTGTCGAAAAACTTCTACAAAGTAAAAAAAACAATAAGTAGTGGCCCTAAGGGCTGGGGTGGAATTCTAGAAGGTAATAACGATATCGTTTTTGACCTGTTTCCGTATTGTCAACGTTTTGATAACTCTTATGTCATTTACAATAATGGCGACTGTGACATAAACGATTCTTAAACGTGTCAAACACGATATCGTTTAAACGCACCTGAATAGAGGCCCTGATTGTTTTATAAGTAGATAGGTAGCTGAACACTAACTAAAGTGACACGTCGGGGACCGCTAAGTAGCTGGGGTATTATAATAATTCTCGCTTTTGAAACTTCTCCATCTGCGTGTCTGTTTGTGGCATCGTAACTCCCAAAAGGATGTACGGATTTGGACGCAGGTTTTTTTTTTAATAAAGCTACATTAGTCAGGATGGTTATTAGCAAGATTCTTGCTTTCATTAAAAAAAACCGCATTCAAATCGGTTCATCCATTTACGAGCTACGGTGCCACATACAGACACACACACATCTTATGGCCCATAATGTAATAAACACGGCGTGGCATTTCATTTTTTTATTTATAATGTAATCTTTTTTAAAATACATGGAGTCGATATTCCAAATTAAACTTTAGTCATATTAATACTTACCTATATTCTTAGTGCGGTATTTGAAATAGTTACAGCATGATAAATAAAAAAATACCGCACTAAGAATATAGGTAAGTATGAGTATTAATATGACTAAAGTTTAAATTTTAATATCGACTCTATGATTTTGTTTCATCTTACCTTGCGATGAAAAATCCGAGCCCTGCATATAACGCTTAAGCACTTGTGGAACGTCCACTTCACCATTCCACTAGTTTGTTATACACTGAGCGTGGTCGGACATGCTCTTGCCCGGTTTTTATGATTCATAATGGATATATCAAAGTTAATCGTCTATGAATTTACTTCGAATAACCAATAGAAACTGTTATAGTTAGCTTGTATCATTAATTTCATACATAAACATAACTAAAATTCCATGAAAATACTTATCTTAAACTAAAACCCGAACTAACCACGCGTCACACAGCCACATTTCATATACCGACCCTTTTAAATAAAATCTCATCACATATTTCCAAATTCTCGAAAGCTATATTCCTTTTTAGAGCGTGACCGTGCAGCCTATCCAGCGCCCGTGCCTTGGCAGTTGTATAAAACGTGGCTCTTTAAGGAGTCGTTGGTTTTGTCGAGCCTGGGTATACTTCCGAGCTTTTGCCAGATCACATCTCATGTGGAAAAGGGACGATTGTTATTTAGCGGCAGTTTCGCGAATGGCCGCCCCTATGTGAACAGTCCCGGTAAATACGCCCGCAAAATACAGGTGGATTGTTATTTGGATTCCCTCGATTGTATTAATGTCTGGGTTTTGGTCGCACGAGTGCGTTTCGGATTGAACGGGAGATTTTGGTCAGTGATGCTTAGATGAATAATGATTTATTGGTCAAGTAACATTACGATATAAATTTCGCAAGGTTAGACAAGCTTTATAAATTAGATTTGTTTCAAATCCAGATTCGATTATGATTTTAGGAAAGAAAACTTGTCATTATATTTTTTAAGTAACTTTATTATTATCTATAATATAAAAATGAATCGCTAAATGTGTTGGTAAGCGCATAACTCAACAACGCCTGGACCAATTTTACCAATTTTTTTTAAATGTTCGTTGAAGTCCAAGGATGGTTTTTACGGCGAAAAATTTTGGATAATTTCCGGGAAAGTCAGAAATTTGTCGGGGGTCAAAATTTCTGGGGACAATGTCACACAAATTGACCTAGTCCTAAACTAAGCTCTAGGCTTGTACTATGGGTATTAAACAACGATAAGCTTACTTACATAGATAAATATATACTTAAATACATATAAAAATCCAAGACTTCGGAACATATTCTGGTGCTCAACACACAAAATATGCCCTTACCGGGATTTGAAACCGGAACCGCTAGATTCGAAGGCAGGGTCACTACCAACTATGCCAACGTGTCGTTTATTCACAGAAATTTATGGAGATTATTTTTGTTAGGTAATTAATTTAATTGTATTTAGGGTAAATACAGCCCCACTAAGCTAGCACTATTAATCTACGAGTAAATACGTAATTATGTATGTATGTAAATTCTTTGTTGCATTAACCCAAAAAAATAAGTAAAAATTAAACAGAAACAGACAAGGTATGTACAAAGGCAAACTAATCCCTTTAAGGAATCTCTTCCAGTTTACTTTTTAACGATTGAGACAGAAATAAAAACAGGGGATGACTAAACGTATAAGAATCAAAGAAACGGAAGATAAAGACAAAAATAGCAGACAAATACGTATTTTATACTAGTTTCCACCCGCGACTTCGTACGCTTATAAATCAGTTCCCGATTGAAAAACGATATGAAAGCACTCTATGTATGAGCTGTTTGTATTCCAAATTTCACCAAAATACGTCCTGTAGTTTTTGCGTTAAAGAGTAACAAACATCCATACTTACAAACTTCCGCATTTAATTTTATAATATTAGTAGGATTAGTTGGATTAAATTATAATTATATATTGGCAAATAATTAATGTACCAGGAGCAAAAGTATTATTATTTCAGCCTAAATTAAAGTGAAGCAACAGATTGAGACAGCTGTAGGCCGAGCACGCTCCACGAGACAATTTTTGGCATAGGGTGGGGACTCTAATTCGTCTATTCCATATTCCATAAAAGTATTTTATTTTATTTTATTTTATTTTTTCGGGTCATCAACAGCGATACATGTTATAGAATCAGTTACATATGACACAAAACAGTAAGCCAATTAAAGATGCCCACAAAAATACAGTTAATACAAAATATAAGCAACAATTATAACAACGACATGTTTGCTAGTGACAGACTGTGTATTTGTATTTAGTACGTGTAATTATACAAGTATGTATATGTGTGTGCGAGCGTGTGGGCGTGTGTGCGTGTGTGAGTGTATGTGTGTGTAAGCATAAAGAACTAAGGTTTAAAATAAAAGTGTGTTTTGTGTGATTTGAGTCCTTTTAATACTAAGCAACTTAATCCCAAGGTGGCTGTCACTTTAATCATTTTCATAATAATATTTGACACTAGTTCCCGTTTGACTTCATTTGACACTAAGTCCCGTGGCAGCGTGCTCGGGCCACTGATATATCTAGAAACAAAGATTATGCGTCTACTAATTATTATCTATACTATAAAAATGAATCGCAAAATGTGTTGGTAAGCGCATAACTCAACAATGCCTGGACCAATTTTACCAATTCTTTTTTTTAAATGTTCGTTAAAGTCCAAGGATGGTTTTTACAGCGAGAAAAAATCGAATAATTTCCGGGAAACTTGGAAATTTGCAGCGGGGCGAAGCCGCTGGCGGGCCGCTAGTTAGTTATAAATATGTAATTTGCATAAAATCATTAATAAATAACGATGATTTTTACGCATTTTCAGTAAAGCTAAAGAACCTCCAAACAAAAACCTCAAACAGTGCATACTCCACAATAATTTGTCCGACTTGAATTTCCTTGGCCCCCGGAAACCTCCCCGAGTTCGACTCCTTCGTCAGATGTAACAGCTTCCTGGTGTTTCGGCTACTTACTTTGAATGCCTTTATGCTCTCTTTCTTTGTGATGTCTACGTTAACATTTTACTTGGATGGTTTTAAGCACTTTGAGTACAGATAGACAGGACTGCGGGACCAATTCTTGGTTTTAAACCATGCCCTGACGCAAACAAAGGAAGTATAATCCAACTAATATTATTAAAGTGGAAGTTTCGATGGATATTCGTCACTCAATCGCATCAAAACGGCTGAATAGATCTGACAGAAATTTGGCAGTAGGCACACATATAGATTCCATCACATCACGCCTTCATTCCCAGTGGGGTCGGCAGAGCTACAGAAATACCAACAACTCTAAAAAGACTTGTTGATAATTCTGTAACCACATTTTGCATTCTTATGCATTTACTTTAATTGGCTCCATCCGTTAAATAAACAAAAAAATCCTATCAAAAAACCAGTCATCTGGGAAGAAAATTACATGTTTTGCCCACTGCTAAGCTACCTTGGTAACGGTCCGAGGAAGAGACGCTAATCAATCATAGCCTACGGTGACTGTCTTAAAAGAGGCATTAATTTTTACACAGTAACGCCTGAAATATTTAATAGCAAAAATGCGCAGTACACAATAATAATTTTATGTTAACAGTCAGGAGCAGAAGTTAAGTACTACAAACATAAAAATCAACAAGTAATAACAAATTTTCTATTTAAAGTCAATTGGTGCCAAAAGATGATTTTAGTAAGTATAACCACTTTAATCGTCTGTATCTCACGAACCAATGATGTCTACTTAGTCGCGATAGTTTTTCGTAATATTCGTTATATGCTCTTTTATTTTAGGTTTTTTTTTTAATTTTTAGTATTTGTAGTTTTGGCTGTAGTGCGGGGAGACTTGAGTCTAACAAAAATTAGCGCTTTAAAGTTTAATATTTCATAAACAGATTACTTAATCGAAAAACTGTTTTCACAAACCCATAATTTTTTTATGGACCTATCTAACGACACTCCACACTATAGAGTAGACGAGAAAAAAAAATACATCCCTAATTTACGTGTAAGGGAGGGAGGTACCTAAAAAAAAATGTTTTTATGACGGACGGACGGACATGGCGAAACTTCCTAGTTTGACTACGGAACCCTAAAAAGGTGAAAAAGAATTACACCGTCGCCTAACAGTCACCAGCAATATCATTTTATACATACATCATTCATTATGATTGCAATAAAATATTGAGTATTGAATTATCAATTAATTAAGGGACAATCGCACTCGAATTGCTCTAGTCCTAAACTAAGCTCTAGGCTTGTATGTAAGTAATGTGGGACCTTTGTACAACGATTAAATTACCTTTAATCACAATTGCTGTGTAAATTTAAAGTGTAAAATCTAAATTAGTAAATTATATTGTAAATAGATTTTAGCGTAACATAACTTTAAACTTTATTCAGGTCGTTTGTCATTGTCAACCGACATATACCTAATATAACTAGCCACCCACCCTCGCTTCGCTCCGGATTAAAGTTTGATACATAAAAACCTTCCTCTTCAATCACTCTATCTATTAAAAAAAACCGCATCAAAATCCGTTGCGTAGTTTTAAAGATTTAAGCATACATAGGGATATAGGGACAGAAAAAGCGACTTTGTTTTATACTATGTAGTGATTATCTTTGATTTATTGAACAAACTTGGTTCATAATCATTTATGAGGCGCCACCGTCAAAGATTATACAGATTTTTGTACGTGGAAAATGTAGTTTCAGTTTTTTTCCACTGGAATAAAGAAAGTTTGCGTACATTCTAAATGTGTTTTTGCAAGTTTTATGACGGACGAGATTGGGTATGCGAAAAAGGACGTCGTAAAAGTAACATATTATGATTAGGTAGGTACTAGTTTTATGACACATGGCACATTATCAGTATGCAAAGGTCCCAAGAAAAATAGAGTATTAAAACTAGCTTGGCCGACCTTATGTATAAATAACTGCGCACTTTAGGGCTTCGTCACTTTAACGTTATGACTTTAGTGGACTTAAGTGTGCAGGTACTTATAGGGCCAACTGAACTACATCATTGTCAAATGAATGAAGTAAAGGTTTGTTATTTAACGATCATTATTTTTTATTCGATCTTCATGAAAGGACCATGGGCAGAAATGTCCCCCTCCACCAACAGAAATGAAACATGTCTCATTTAATAGATCTCAGCAACATTATGTATTTTTACTATGGAGACGATCACCAGATGTATGGGGTTTTCTTGGAAAACCATAATCGTATCGTATGGAATTTGTTTGAAAATGAACACATATATGGATGATTTGCCTTATTTGGCCCTTGTTTTCATTAAAAAAATCCCATTGATTTTGCTACTAAAATAAGTATTTTGTCTTTTTTTGGGTCCTTATAAACATATAGACATGCATCCCGTTACTGTTGGTGGGGGGGGGGGACAGTGCCCATACAAATTTGCCCATTGTCCTTTGGTACAAAAGTAATTGAGATGTAGGAGGATGAAATACTTAATAATTATAACAGAAACAATTTCCTATATTTAGCATTGCAATTACTATGATTTTGTGCCTGTTGATGTTTTTAGGTTCTGAAACCTTAAAGGACAAACAAATGTCTAATACAACGAGAAAGACAAAAGGAAACTGACTCAATGCTTAGTTTCTTGCGGCGTTTTTTCTCAGCAGTCTCCTCTTGGGAAGCGCTAGTAGAATTTTGACGTGTAAAAGTGCCCGGGCCTACTTACTGAACAAACAACTTATCTGTTTTTTTGATAACATAATATTGTAAAGCTGACCTGTTGAAATTAGGTGAGTAAAGTCTATTTCCTCGAAATAGTTTTTGATTTACAATGTTAACATATTACGGTCTTTAACTAATTGTAGGACCAGCAAATTTGTAATCTACAAAATATATTTGATGCAGAAAACTGACAAGTTTATTATTTTTAATCTTTATTGCTTTAATATTCGATTGGTATTTACTAAAAGAAACTAGCTAAACAAAATATAAGTACATAAACAAACGCACGACTGCATACGTCAACGCTATACAAATTCTTTAATTTCTGCAGTCGTTGGTGTTAGCAGAATACATGTCTAGGCTCACTGATCAAAATATCTGTGACTGCTCTGAGCAATAGGCGATTTTTAAGGTTCAGTATCCCACGGGTGCTAAACGGGACCCTTTTACTATGTCTTCGCTGTTCGTCAGTCCATCTACCCTATATCTAGAGCTGTTTTCGAAAGAACATTGTGTTATACTGTGAAAGTCGAAGCAAATAAAAAAAAAACTTATGAAGTGGGATGGTCACAAGAACCGTTTTTTGTAAATAAATGTTGTTTTCTTTTTATTTTATCTTAAAAGCTTTAATCACACTAGCTTTGAATTTGGTGTGACATTAGTGCAAATCCTAAATAAAAACAATTATTAATAAAAACTGGCCAAGTGATACGGAAACGGTACGCGAATCCAACTCGATCTTGACTAGATAATGTATTGGTTAAGTAAAATAAAATAAATAAAATAAAAACAGACTTTATTTCCTTAAGTTAATTTACACTTAAGTTTGATTCTAGTTTATTATTTACCTATACAGTGTGTTACTGGCGTGAGGGCTTTAAATGAAGGTATCGATTCAACTCCTCAAATGCTACATCTTTTGTTCTACGACTTAGAAAATAACTTAATTTACAGTAAGTTATAGGTGATCCAACTTTCAAACTTAGTGAATTAATTTATTTTGTATGAAAAATAAGGAGGATGGACCCGAGTGTACCCTCAAATTCATATATTTTTTAGACAAATTTTACAGTAGTAAATTGATTTTTTTTCATACCTTTTAGACGTCAAAACGATTCGTGAATATGCGATATTCTAAACCTCTTACAGAAAAATTCACAAAACATTCGCCGGTTTCAGGTCAATGAATCAGTATCAAATAATAAAAACAAAAAAGTAGCTCATACATTCGTTTGAAGTTGAAATTATCTTTCGTGTTGCGCATTAAAATTTGTAGAAGTAAAGTATTTCAACAGTAAAATCACGTCAAAAATCAGGTAAATCGGCGAAATCGGCAAAATTTCTTATACGGCCTCTTAAATGCAATTTATGACCGAACTTTTTGGTTGCCGTTGCCACTTCTGCTACTACTGTCATGGCTAGGCTGTACTAAAGATTCCTCATATTCATACCAAACACTTTCATTTCCACATTCCTCCACACTTATGTAATAACTGGAAATTTCTGACTCCTCATGTGCTTGAGTTCCATAGAGTTATCTAAGTTCCAAGTTCCTCGTCCATTTCTAGGACGCTCCCGAGTCTTAAGTCTGTATCAATCACGAACGAAGTTCCGAACTCACGTTTTGCGATAAGCGCTCCCATAATCACTTAAGTGAGTGCATCTAAGTTTGTATGAGTCTCGTTCGCCAGTTCAGGCAACTTCACAACTTTAAATTTATCGGGGACTTCGTGTGGTGTAGAAAACGAGGCAAGTTCGATTGTTTTAGTGTTCCGTACCCAAAGGGCAAAAACGGGACCCAATTACTAAGACCTCGCTGTCCGTCTGTCTGTCTGTTTGTCACCAGGCTGTATCTCATAAATCGTGATTGCTAGACAGTTGGAAATTTCACAGATGATATATTTTTGTTGCCGCTATAACAAAAAATACTAAAACCAGAATAAAAAATGTTCAAGGGGCCTCCTGTACAACAAACGTTATTTATTTGCCGTTTTAAGTTCGATATTAATAAAAAAAAAAAAAAAAAAATTTGAAGGGGAATCCTGTACAACAAAAATAACTAAGTATTTTACCGTTTTTTGCTCGATTTGAATATCGGCAACAGGTAAACACTTGAAAATATTCACAGAAAATTGAGTTGTATAATTATAATTCATTTCCAAAATAAATAGGGGTCTCCCATACAACAAACGTGCTCTTTTGCGGTTTTTTTTTTAAAAAGGTGATAATATAGTGTCTAATGTTATATAGATAATGGTACGAAACCCTTCGTGCGCGAGTCCGACTCGTACTTGGCCGTTATTTATAAGTTGCCTGATTATTTCGTTAGAGCAAAAGTGCTGGGAGATTTTTTAATGTATTAGCAGTATTAGGATTTAAATTGATCACGTTTAAAATGATTGGTTTATATTTTAACTACTCATGGGGTTAGAAACATGCTGCGTCAGTAATATACTTGTGCAAAAAAAAAATGTAACGAAATTAGTTAACAATTTTAACTTAATGCAATATCATTAAAACAGTTTTAGTTCCTACTAATCGAAAACTAAAATATCCCTCTAAGAAAACGACAGTGACGGTATAAACGTTTTTGTATGCCTAAGTATTATTATGGACGACACGTTGGCCTAGTTGGGAGTGAACCTGCCTCTAAAGCCAGCGGTCCTGGGTTCAAATCCCGGTAAGGGCAGATATTTGTGTGATGAGTGCGAATATTTGTTCCTGAGTCTTGGATGTTTTCTATGTATTTAAGTATATATTTCTCTATTTAAGAATGTTTATCGTTGTCTAGTACCCAAGTACCCATAGTACAAGCCTAGAGCTTAGTTTAGGACTAGGTCAATTTGTGTGACATTGTACCCTGATATTTATTTATTTATTTTATTTATTTATTTATTAGAAATAAAATTTGAAATAGAAATATTTAAATAAAAAATGAATTACAAGCCAAATAAAATAAAATCAAGGCATTGAAAAGGGCAAGGCATTTTCGTGAAACCATGTTTAGTAGGTAAAAAACAAGCAGGGTACTAATGGACGTGTTGCCGTTGGCAACCAATTATTTTATTGAATTTAACTTCGTCGATTGAATCATTTTATTGAATTTAATTTCATTAAACGCTATTTTCTCCTGATACCACGAGGCTTTTAGGATATCTTAAATTAATTACATAGGTTATGTTAGGTTAGCCTTACATCACCTACGTACCAAAAATAATTAATTCATGCATCGAGAAATGTTCAATGAAACGAAAATCCTGCGTAATTTGACGTTTGTTGAAAGTTCTATAAAGTAATAGGTGGTTATTCATGCTTTTACAAAAAGCATTATCTTAAAAAAAATATCATGGGATGCGGACTTGGTTGTCACACTTCCGTGCCGCCAAGTAATAGTCACAACGGAAGCTACGGAACCCCTCTTGAGCTCCGATCCACGCAAGAATTTATAGGATTCCTCCGGCGAATATTTAACGTGTAAAGTATGTCAGGCTATCTTCGTGAATTATTATAATGTTCTGAAGTAAATTGGATATGGGGACATTAAGGGGTAAATGTAGGTAGATAGTTTTTTCGGTCATTGGTTGTGAATTTAAGAAAATATTTTTTATTATAACAGTTATTGTTAGAGAATCAACTTTTTTGGTTCCGTATAAGGTGAAAAAGGAACCCTTACGGTGAGATTTCGGAGTCTGTCCAGCAGTTATTCTCTGAAACTATTTAAGCTATCAACTTGTAATTTAGCATTTGTATAACTTCCTTGCCAGCATGTGCTTCTAGTTTTTTTTTTATTACCAAATGTTTTTTCTCAATATTTGAAGGGTGTCTGCATTGTTACAAAACAATCATTTTTAAACCTTTCGTAACGTACATTTTGGTTTATAGCCAAAAATATGCAATATATATCCCTCCCCCATTTCTGAAGTTGATGGACCGAAAAACTGAAAAACACCTGACAAAAACCTGGGTTAGCTGGAAGAGATCCCTTAAAGGGATAAGTTCGCCTTTATACATTATTTTCTGGTATCTTCATTGTATTGATTTTGTTTTATTTTGTACAATAAAATGTTTACATACATACATACATACAAAAAAGATATCGCAAAAAGCTTTAAAAATCGGTATTAAAATTTAGGCTTATTAAAATGGACCTAATTGCATGGAAAATAAAGTGAATAACAAAAAGAGTATTTAATTTTGCAAATCTATGAATACGAAACGATATTCTATTATAAAGTAAATACGGAATCCTCGGCGCGTGAGTCCCACTTGCACTTGACCAGGATTTTTATTAAGATGTCTCCTGGTGTTTATTTATCTATACATTTAACATAAATAATTTAATCTACCTTCGTATAAACATGAACTCGAATTGAATCCATTTCAAAATTAACGCAAATCGACATAAATAATGCGACTGCAAATGGAACAGTTTTTCACAAGTATTGAACTAAATGCATCCAATTCATGCAAATCTGGCTAGTGAAAACACGTAAATAGCAGGGCAACTCACAAAAACATTTCGCCCGAAATAAATCCGACGGCGAAATTTTAACAACGAAAGTTAATTAACAGTGAAGCTTAAAATACGCTGCTACTGTATAAGTGAAAATCGCAAAAAGTAAAAATTACATCATTCTTATCAAGTCACATGCTACATTCTTTTTTTTTTTGCTCTTACAGGGCTAGACAAGTTGCATTCTACAGTCGTAAGCGATTATGTTTCGATAGACAAATGTATGGAATTGACGTAAGCCACCGAGATAGTCACTTGGTACTATCTCGGTGGGTAATAATCGCTAACGATTGTCGAATGCAACTTGTCTAGCCCCACTGTATCTATAATATTCAAAAACTATTATGCTTCTGTAGAATAAACATTATAATTTAGTAACTTTTCATCTATAACATCAAATTTTTTAATATTTATTTGCTCTAATCTTCAAATGGTATACATACATAAAGTCACGCCTTCATTCCCAGAATGGGGTAGGCAGAGCTATAGAATTACCAACAACTCTAAAAAACTTGTTGATAATTCTGTAACCACATTTAGCACAAACAGGCTAAGATGTTTACCAGTGTATTAGTGACAGGTTGCAAGCCCATCGCCAAACAGTACTACAAGCCCTTATTCCCTTAGTCGCCTCTTACGACATCCACGGGAAGACTTGGAGTGGCACTATTCTAACCCGGCAACCACACGGCACTGGTATATAATAGGTCAAATGTTATATAATAGTCAAAATATATAATAACAAAAATAAGATATTGGTTTAGGTAAGGTTCATTTTGTAGCAGGCCAATACACCCAAAAAAGGAACTCCGCAGCAGATCTCCGTTGTCTCTGGTGAGAATCAGGTCCTAGGCGTTTCATAACAGTGTCAATCTGTATATGAAGCTATATCATCAATTCATCGTCATCATTTTCTTGCCCTTATCCCATTTACTTGGGATCAGCGCAGCATGTCTTTTTCTCCCATACCTCCCTGACACTCGTCACCTCGTCACTTACTTCCTTCCTCTTCATATCGTCTCTCACACAGTCCATCCACCTTTTCCTTGGCCTATCTAGTCTCTTCCATCCCCCCACGTTCATACCCAATACTCTTTTGGTCACATGATTGTCATCCCTCCGCATAATATGCCCATACCACGGAAGGCGATGGGATCTCACCTTGTCGATGATAGGTGCTACTTTCAGGCTTCCTCTATTTTGTCCACCCTTGTCACACCACACATCCATCTCAACATTCTCATCTCCGTAACATGCAGTCTCTTTTCATCCGTCACCTTTAAGGCCCAACATTCAGATCCATTCATGACGACAGGTCTCACAATGGTCTTATAGATTTTTCCCTTCAACCGAAAAGGCATTCTGCCATCGCATATTGTCCCGGAGACCTGTCGCCATTTCATCCACCCAGCGCTCATTCGGTTTTTCACATCTGTATAAGAAGCTATAATGTAGAGCTTAATAGAAAAACCCGCCCGTGTGGTTGCCGGGTTAGAATAGTGCCACTCCCTGTCTTCCCGTGGATTTCGTAAGAGGCGACTAATGGAATAAGGGCTTCTAGTATTGTTAAGCAATGGGCTTGCCTGGGCCCCTAGCCAACAATGTATGGGATGACAGTCAACCACGTGGTTTATCGAAACGCACGAGAATGACATCCCATACATTTTGAGCGATAGAAAAGAAAAACGTTAGGAGCGTTGCCATCTTGGCTAGGGCCCCTGTTTGTGCAAAATGTGGTTACAGAATTACCAACGACTCTTTTTGTAGTTGTTGGTATTTCTGTAGTTCTACCTACCACAATTTGGGAATGAAGGCGTGATAGTATGTATGTATGTATGTAATATAGAAAAACGCTTCATAGGTTTTCATGACATTTTTTTAAAGGTTATAGAAAGTGAGATTTATATCTAATGATTTTATAAGTTTTGTATGTTAGAGATTTAAAACATTATATAATATTATAGTTATATGAAGTAAAGTTTAGCGCTCATTAATTATTATTTCATGTGATGAAAAAGTAGAATAATAAAATAAATAAATAATTATCACGGGACAATGTCACACAAATTGACCTAGTCCCAAACTAAGCTTTAGGCTTGTATTAGGGTAGATAACGATAAATATAACTAGATAGAGAAATAAATACTTAAATACATAGAAAACATCCAAGACTCAGGAACAAATACTCGTGCTCATCACACAAATATCTGCCCTTACCGGGATTTGAACCCGGGACCGCTGACTTCGGAGGCAGGGTCACTCCCAACTAGGCCAACGTGTCGTCAGAAGAATAATAAGAAAATTTATATAAAAAAAAGAGGTTTACATATAAGGTACAATATCCTGTGGACCCCAAACTAGGCTAGGATTGTATCTCTTCTGTGACCCTGTGAGTCGGTTTACGTTGATGTTAGATCATATGTGATAATCAAAGAGCGGAATTCTTCATAGCAAAAATCAAACTGTCAGAGGGATTGACCTAACTGTTTTATCGACTTATCGATGTTACGGAATAATATCGCATTAGGTATCCATAATCAATTTAAAAGATTATTCTGTAACATTTGACCTCTTTGATAAGCAACTTGCATCTCCTTATTAAAGTAAATCATGTCAGCGTCACATATGTCATTTATGTTTTCATGAGTGATTTCCGTGCCGTGCTACTAAAACGGTTAGTCCTAAAAGAAAAACAATAAAAAAATAGATAGGTACAGAAAGATTCTTCTCTTAGTTTCAAAGAAGATTCTTCCACAATATATTGCTCAAAAAGTACGAGTTCAGACACATTACTATACAGATTTAATCATATTTTTAGTTTCGTGCAATATTTCATGGAAAAAGATTAACAATCCACAGATTATAAAAAAAAAACAAAAAATATATTTGTTGTTCCTGTACATCAAAATCACTTCCGGATGAATCATTGCTGAGAAAAGTATACTTAGATATAGTTTACCAACAAACAGTTCAAGACATACGCAAGAACCTGATAGGAAAATATATATGGCTAACAGTCGACGAAACATTAAATAGGATGGGCAAAAGTGTCACTAATTTGATTGTAAGAGAACTAAAGAAAAATTCTTGTAGCAAATCTTACTTAATCGGAAGTAATTTTTTTGAAAAAGTTGATGGTAACTCAATGGCCGAATACTTAAAAAAGCAATTGCAGTTTATTTGGCACAATTCATATAATGAGCATGTTAGAAAATGTCCTTGTTTTGAGCACTGATAGTGCCGCGTACATGCTAAAGGCTGGTAAAATCTTAAAAGCTACATTTCCAAATCTACTACATGTTACATGTCTGGCACATTGATTACATAGAGTCTGCGAGCACATACAATCTCAATGTAAAAGTGTTGACGCCTTAATATACAACGTAAAAAAATATTTTTAAAGTCTCCACATAGAGTCCGCTTATTCAAACAAATTCGTTCATCCGTACCATTGCCTCCAAAACCTATTATAACTAGGTGGGGCACATGGCTTAATGCAGCTATATATTATGCAGAAAATTTGGAATGTATTACAGAAGTAATTTCGACCTTAAATTCAAAAGAGTCGGCTGCAATAAGAGAAGCTAAAAGAGTACTTAAGCAGAATATTTTGAGAAATTATCTGTTGTACATAAAAGAAAGTTATGGCATTTTACGTCACGCAATAATCAAATTACAAACATCCTGTTTATCCTTATTAGACTCTCTTCTAATACTTGACCAGGTGAGAAGTATTCTAAATTGGTGTGGATCTCAGACAGTGCAAATAAAACAAGAAAAAGTACTAGATAGAATTCCGGACTACGACATGATACGCAAATATGCTGATTTTATAGAAAAAAGTGATTACAGCCAAAACACCGTTATCGAGTACTACAAATATGCTCCTGTTACTTCAACTGAGGTAGAACGCTCGTTTTCATCTTATAAATGGATCTACAATGAAAAAAGGAGTAATTTGAAAGGTGACAATGTTGAAAAAATAATGACTATTTTCTTTTACTACAGGGAAGATGAAGAAAACATATTTAGTACAGATTTAGATTTCAACTTTGTTATTTTGAATGAAGATTAGTTACCTACTCTTAGCAATATTTGTTTTTAATTTTTAATGATAAGTTTCATATAGAAAATTTAAAAAAAAGTATTTTCCCTTTTATTCTTTACTATTATACTAAAATACAGTGGCGGTCAGCTAATTGGGGACACCGTTAATTTGTTTGTATGTATATTCAAAAGCCTGATTTCATTACTTTAACTTTGTTTCGTTAAGTGACAAATATTTATCGATAAGTCGATAAAACAGTTAGGTCAATCCCTCTGACAGTTTGATTTTTGCTATGAAGAATTCCGCTCTTTGGTGATAATATACCTACTTAAACCCGTGAAAGACGGATCATTATGTGAACGTTGCGTTAGCTTCACTGCAATCAATCGTAAGTTTTCACCGCCATAAAACCATATAGACCCCGTGTGTTTACCACGTTGGAATAGTGCCACTCCATGTCTTCCCGTGGATTTTGTAGGAGGTGACTTAGGGAATAAGGGCCTATAGTACTGTTCGGCGATGGGCTTGAAACCTGTCACTACTTGTAAACTTTTTGGACTGATGGTGCAAAATGAGATTTTTACCAAATATCTCAATAGATGGCTCTGTCAGTATGCTACACGAAGAGAAATTATAAATTATCATCACTGGATATAAAATAAGCCAGGTATTTTGAATCCGTAGCGAGACTTTGAACCGTTTTAAGTGTTGACGCATTCACTATAATATATACCTAAAGGATTCATTCTTAGACTACTCATCAGGACTATTTTGTAACATTAAAAAGTTCTGGCGAATGCCAGTCTTGTCTTGATAACCCCATGTGGTTGCCGGGTTGGAATAGTGCCACTCCATGTCCTCCCGTGGATGGCGTAAGAGGCGACTAAGGGAATAAGGGCTTGTAGTATCTATTGTTAGGTGATGGGCTTGTAACCTGTCAATAATACACTAGTAAACTTCTTGGCCTGATTGTGCAAAATGTGGTTGCAGAATTATAAACAAATCTTTTTAGAGTTGTTGGTATTTCTTTTAAAGTACTATAGCTCGTATTTACTTGACAGCCGTTGATAGATAAATAAGTCATCTATCACAAACTACCTTAGATAGCGAACTAAAAAAATACGATGACGTCAAAATCATTTAGGCTTCCCCGAGTAGAATACTGCCCCTCTAAGCCAATAAGTAATATCTAAAAGTCAGTAGCTAAAGCAGTTTTAATTCTCTTTTGTTAGTTATAAGGTTGATATTGCTACAGAAGTTTCATCTGAGATACTGCATTTTGGCTCAGGAGGGCTGAATAGAGCCCAAGGAGGGCTAACACAAGTTGTATGCGACTTATTTGTCGCTTGGATCTCCCTTTCTATCTAATCTGTAACGATAGAGACGCACTGAGCGACAAGCGAGAAAGTTGAATTTGTGTTAAGCGTACAGGTATCATAATTCTGTTTACATTAAGACCACCAGCAGAATCAGAATCAGAATCAGAATAATCTTTATTCAAGTAGGTTTACAAATAATAAACTCTTTTGAAACGTCATAGTAGCGACTTAGCCTAAATTGACTGCAGGTTCAAATCGCGACCGATCAGAGAAGAACCTGTAAGAAACTCTGTCGGATGTCTTTTATTTTTCGACGTTCGCAACCTTTTGTCGTAAGGACTAAACATTTTATTAAAAGCAATTCAGTCCCAAGCATTGTTATCATTAATATAGTCTTTAATACTATAATATGCTTTAGAAATTAGTTTCCGCTTAACGTAACTCTTAAATTTATTTACTGATAGTTCAATAACATTACTTGGGAGCTTATTATAGAACCTAACACAATTACCCATAAAAGAGGCAATTACCCATAAAAGAGCGACAGCTGGCCTGAATCATCGCTCACATCCTAACTACCTTGCATAATTGCAATGAATAAACCAGTGCACTTGTACAGTATGCATCAGTCGCTTGTTCAATAAATGCTAAGCCACAAGTGTAAGCATCTGTTGTGAAACGTGCCTTGAATTAATGCCATTGCAGCGGTCCCGCTAGAATGAGAGGAAGTTATTGCATGTCCCCAGTGCATCTCTTTCTTTTGTACTAGTTAGATGTAGGTCGGGCAAATCATTATGTAACAACGCAGTAGAACAGTGATTCTAATAATTTTACTTATTTATTAAAGAATAAAGGTATCAATTTAAGATAGTCGAACAGATGTACAGTCAGCATCAAAAGTTACTAAGCAGAATAACATGCTCAAAATGATCTAGACACGACGTATTCTCTTGACAATAGAGTCGAGTACAGATCATTTTGAGCTCTTCGGTCGCGTAGCTACTTCTACTGCTGACTGTACCTAATTAGAATGAAGAGTTTAGGCGTCCGTCTTTTGAACTGTAGTTTTTTTTTACAGAAATTGACATGTGATATATAGGCGGCATTACCAGCCAATAAGGAATTAAAAAAACATAGGAAATGTTTTTTCTACCGTTTTTTACTACCGTTCTATTATAAAACACGGTAATCATACACGCGTCTTTAACTTGCAAGATTAAACCTAAACAAACGAACTAAGTAACATACAAACATTGCAAGTTAATAAAACGATTTTAATTGTAAAAAATATCCTTATTTTGAAGACTCCTAAGCTCTATAAACACTATTTAAGCTAATTTCTGCTGTAATCTTACTGTTTTCAGATTATTTATTGGTGGTCACAGATTTAACCTATTTTATTTTATTTTTTGTTGACGAAGTGGAAATGCATTTACGCATCCTCCCAGCACGGGGATGGCTGTGCAATGGGAGGTATGACGGACTCTCAAAGAACTACCGTCTAAAACCACTCCGGCGTTTAAACCCCCTGGCCGGTTGCGAGGCACCGCGGAACCGCTTAAAAGCATTGCCCACTGACGCGCCTCCCGGCTTGCTCCTTAGAGCCCACCCCTGTGTCAAAGTCACCTCCGTGCCAAGGGAAGAGACGGCTGTGAACAGCCCACGACCATCTCCCCAGACCGGTAAAGCCGTGCAATGTGGGCCCTAAACCCACTGGCTCTACAAGAAGTTCGGGCGAGCAGCGAACCCCTGTCCGCTGAGTTCGCCTTCCCTCCACGGTCTGGCTGCGGTGAAGGATGCTTTCCGGATACCCAACCCCAGTGGGTTGGTCCCATACCCTTCAAACAAACTCCACCACAGCTGTCCCACCAATAACTACAGTGCCCCCTGAGATTCCAGAGGACACGTAAAAGGACCCTCGGGTGACATGGAGTACTTTCGGGGAAATGCAGCGGCCGTCACAGGTCTAACCTTGCCTAACCTACGTAACTCATGCTTAAGATAATCTGAAAACATTAAGGTTTCAGCAGAAATTAGATTTCTATGAAATGAAAATTCTGCGAAGTGATACATGCTATGTAATGAGTTTCCGTAAAACAAGGGGACACCAACTACATATTTCTTGGAAGATGTGAAACTTAGTTTATTTTAACTAATGACTCACACGTACTCACCTGACAATAATTACCTTCTGTATATATTAGAATTCACGACACAAACAACATTGTTCTCCATTTTATTTTAAACTGCACTTCCGCGTATTAAGGTTGAAGTTAGAACATTGTAAATAGGACTTACGTTGTTTTGTTTCAGATGTGTTTGTTTCAAGGTAAATGATTCATAGCAGATAATGTCTAGATTCTAAGAATAACTAAGTGAACGAGATGTTTTGTTTTATCTGTTAAGGAGTGAGTAAACTACTAATTGGTAGCAATTTGAAACGCCTTAAAAGTTCTGAAAATAGAAACTAGCTAGGAGCACGTCAGGCTTGCGTGGAAAGGGTATCGGCATGCTCGATGCTAGTCACAAACGAAGATCTAGGCTTGTACTTTGGATACTAGACAACAATAAACATACTTATATAGAGAAATACATACTTAAATACATAGAAAACCTCCAAGACTCGGAAATATAATAAACTAATTATTCGCGATCATCATACAATTATATCTGCCCTTACTGGGATTTGAACCCAGGCCCACTGGCTTCGGAGGCAGGGTCACTCCCAGCTAGGCAAACGTGTCGTCATCCCTTAATGTAAGTTCCTATACAGCGTGTGAATTTCATACGGGCATATGTTTTATCCAGACGTAGTTAACGATCATCCAAATCATGTGAGAACGATATTTTTTTAGTAACTTTTACTATTGAAGTACAGTTATTTTTTTAATGTTTGTCTTAGGAGCAACGTACGAAGTGTGCGAGCGTCCATCGGTTGTCAATGTATTGCCTGTATCCAAGTGGAAGGATGAATGAAATGTGGATCTCAGGCGAGTGAACCGCCTGCATTAATGATCTTTATTTTTGACTTTTATTGGCGAAGTCAACAAATGGCAAACCATAATAATGCATAAGTCGTGACATGACCATTATTACCACAGTAGAATAGAGACCCAGAATTGTTACACGCTACACAAATGAAGTCTACACCTGGGCTGGGATTCTACACGGTCATAGCAATATCGTCTTTGACGTGTTTCCGTATTGTCAACGTTTTGATAACTCTTATGTCATTTACAATAATGGCGACTGTGACATTAACGATTCTAGAACACGTCAATCACGATATCGTTATAACACAGTAGAATAGAGGCCCTGTTTTACTGAAATAAGTAAGTATCATGTCGTCGTTTCCTGTACACTCACGCCACGACATTCATAGTTTATACGAGGGTTGAATGTCAATTAAAATATCATCGTTATTTATTTTATTTATTTATCGTTATTTTTAATGCTGACTCATTTAAAATTAATCCATTTATAATTAATCTTAAAATACTTATAAAATCGTTCTCGAATAAGTGACAAAGTTTGTAAGTGTTATTAAAAAGTCTTAGATATATTTTTGCGGCACATAAACTAAAAAACACTACCATTTTTAGGGTATCGTAGCCAAATGGCAAAAAACGGAACCCTTATAGATTCGTCATGTCTGTCTGTCTGTCCGTCCGTATGTCACAGTCACTTTTTTCCGAAACTATAAGAACGAAACTTGGTAAGTAGATGTATTCTGTGAACCGCATTAAGATTTTCACACAAAAATAGAAAAAAAAACATAAATTTTGGGGGTTCCCCATACTTAGAACTGAAACTCAACAATTTTTTTCATCAAACCCATACGTGTAAGGTATCTATGGATAGGTCTTCAAAAATTATCTTGAGGTTACTAACATCATTTTTTTCTAAACTGAACAGTTTGCGCGAGAGACACTTCCCAAGTGTTGAAATGTGTGTCCCCCCCTGTAACTTCTAAAATAAGAGAATGATAGAACAATAAAATATATGTGATGTACATTACCATGCAAACTTCCACTGAAAATTGGTTTAAACGAGATCTAGTAAGTAGTTTTTTTTTAATACGTCATAAAACATTGATCAAAGCTACAACGAACTTTTATATTATGTTACTTGCTGCTACGGAACCCTTCATGGGCGAGTCCGACGCTTTCTTAGAGTTACGTTTCGAGAATTTTAAAATTTTACCTGAACACCAAATACGGAAATTAGTATTTTTCAGGGTTATAAAATAGATGAGTATAAGGAAAGATGTATCAAAAACTGGGACTGCAATTCGGCAGAGTATTCTCCAGAAACTATTTTTGATAATTGATTTCGCCATGCAATGTACAACTTATACCTATATTTCCGATTTTAAATATTTTTTTGCTTGCACTATTTTTACATGTTTTTGTACATAACCTCGTACCTCCCAAGAAAAAAACGCGAGATCATCTAAACGGCCATTGTGCAATGTAAAAGCCAAAACATCTTAAGTCCAATCTGCCTCTGAGTACAGTGTATGTACACTGGGCGTTTAGTTCAAAGTTTTACGGCTTAAGAGGCCGTACACGAAATTTTTCCGATTTCGCTGATTTTCGTGATTTTCCAGACGTGATTTTACTGTTGAAATACTTTACTTCTACAAATTTTAATGCGCAACACGAAAGATAATTTCGATTTTCAACGAATGTATGAAATACTTTTTTGTTTTTATTATTTAATTCTGATTAATCGACCTGAAACCGGCGACTGTTTCGTGAGTTTTGCTGTAAGAGGTTTAGAATATCGCATATTCACGAATCGTTTTGACGTCTTAAAGGTATGAAAAAATAGCAATTGATTGCTGTAAAAGTTGTCTAAATATATGATGAATTACTTTTTACCACCTTTTTATATTTTTTTTGTGTAAAAAAATTATGAACTTCGTAAAATTTTAAAGAAAATGGACAAAAAATAGTTTTAAATTTCGGCTTCTTAAAACACTCGTTCATAAAATTAAAAGATCAGTAATAAATTTCAGTTCAAAATCAATCCATTACCTTAAAAACGCATCCAAAAATTAAAAATTAAATAGCAATATATGATGTTTTCAAATAATCTAAATCCCGTATCTAAATTCTCGAGAAATATAAAAAAGTAGCTCATTCATTCGTAACTCATTTATTCGATCATAACTGAAATGATATATCGTGATATGGTGTATTAAAACTTATAGAAAAGCAGTATTTAAACTGTAAAATCACGAAAATAAGCAAAACTGGCAAAATTTCGTATACGGCCTCTTAAGTCTGTGGGCGGTTATAATAAATTTCACTCTGTACAATGTGATGTATATCAGGCGGCACGAGGTATTTTTTACCTAACATGATAATTTTCCAGACCCTCAAAACCTTCTGTACAACTCGTATGTAAATCGACCCAAATTGTTATGCAGTTTCCACCAACATTTTATTATATAAAGAACATTTAAGGCACCATTCAAACGTCTACCTGCCCGTTATTCCAGCTTTTACCCCAGTTCAAATAAACACCCTACATCTCGCGACGCTTGCCAAGCCAAATTCAATATGGCGGAAATACAAACGTCAAATGGGTAGAAATTTAAAATTTCGAAGTAATATGCACTTCGGTGTGCGCTGAAATGTCGATACAAACTCGCTTGCGTTCAAGTGAACACTTTTTGTAAGGCTTTTTACACACGTGAGGCTGTATTATGAACTGTGAAATGCTGCCAAATTCCAGGCAGTACACGATAAGGAGTTAAGGCCTATATTTTACTAGGTTAAAACGATATTGCGTTTTGCGTGTTTCAGTATTCTTATGTAGATATGGTTTCAACGGAAGATCAGCGCTGAAACCATATCTACTCTAATGAGTTGGAACCATTTCGTGACAACACAGGTCTTTTGTTTATTTCAGATTTTTTTAACTTTTTGTTTGTCACGAATAAATTCTTTCCTTCTTTCTTTTTAGCTCGGCCACCATTACTGTTAATTAATAAGAGTTATCTAACGTTAACAATACGGAAACATGTCAAAGGTAATAACGTTTTAACCGTGTAGAATCTCAGCTCAACTCTATGCCTTTCACCCAGTCGCACAAACGTTCATAAGCACTTAAGTCCCATTAAGACATCTTCTGTTACTTATTTACTAATTCGTTAAGTAAAGTGACAGAACATGTTTTAAAAGCCGTCTTACATAATGGCTGAAAGCTTCGTGAGTTTGCGTTCTTAGGGTTCCGTACTCAACGGGTCCCACTAATACCTCCTAATATTAAGCCTTCGCTATCGGTCCGTCCGTCTGTCTACCAGCGGTCTGTATCATGAACCATAATAAGTAGGCAGTAGAAAATTATAAAATTACATTTCTATTGCGGCTATAACAATAACTAATAAAAACTGTCAAGGTCCCAACACAACTAAAAACCTTTGGTGAAAAATGATCTAAGTAATAGTGAAACCCGCATGGAAATCCGTTCACTAGTTTTTGAGATCATAGCGAATACAGATAGACAAACGCGGCGAGGGACTTTATTTTTTTAATATGGGACGTGAAATGGTAAGTTGTGTTGTTTTGAAATCCGAGAGACATTGTTTACGTCGCATTAAGTGACGTAGTTTATTAGAACTCTATTAAAAATGTCTTTTGCTCTTTGGCCAAACATAATAATGTATTAATTTGTATTAGTATGTATTTGGTTATCTATTTATTCGTTTTTAAGCGTGTATTTATAGTTATATTGTTTTTATAGCTAGCATAGTTCCTTATTATTCGAAATTAGTCTTCTCCACCTACTGTGTAAATTATTTTTACTTGACACCTTATGCCTTCTAGGGTTGTCAGGAAGAGATCGCTAATCAGCGATAAGACCGAATGTTGTTTACCTGGGTCTTTTAAATTGTGCTAAATCTCTGCAATGTTTTTGATTGGTGGACAATAAAGTGTTTTGTATTGTATTGTATTGCAATGTGATAGTTTGAACGACACTATCCAGTGGTATAAATACATAAATAGATGGCAGTAGGTATATTGCGCGGTTCAATGGATAAATTGGAATGCCTTAAAGCAATGTAGCTGGACATCGAGGAGTTTTAGTAAGTAAAAATCCGTTAAGCAATAAATGTGAACACCCCTTAACAAACTCACTTAATATTCTCGAACTTTTGTAAAAACTTCTATAAATTCGTCTCACTCTTACATTTTATTACAATCTGAGACAGATAGAAAAGTGTATTTGGAAGTCGATAAAGTTTTTTCAGAATAGGTGTGCATTTATGCAGGTGTTGCATCGAAAGGTTTTCTTTCTATTTGAAATTGGATTGAACTGGATTTTTAGAAGTTTAAAATATTCTTTCCATTTTTATTCACGAGCGGATTTAATAAATGCGCTTTATGAGAACTGGAGTGTGGAGTAACTTTTAATGAAAGAAAATAAAAAAAAGAAATACCTATCACGGGACAGTGTCACACAAATTGACCTAGTCCCAAACTAAGCTCTAGGCTTGTGCTATGGGTACCAGACAACGATAAACAAACTTATATAGAGAAATACATACTTAAATACGTAGAAAACATCCAAGACTCAGGAACAAATATTTGCGCTCATCACACAAATATCTGGATGAATCAACTTTTAAAGTCCTCCTTTTCTACACGCTAATAAAAACTTACTAGAATATGCGAGATTGATAATGGTTTACACATGTTAAAATTAGATAATCAGATTTTCGGATTTCACTATTCATAATCATAAACCATTCCTATAATTTTGTAAAAACATGGTAACGCAGTGGAAAATGCACGTTTTTCATACAAAACCCGGGGACAACGTCGTCCCCTGAGTTACCTGATATATTTGTGGAAATCATAGAAGAATTTTTATAATTGTCAGCTAGAAAGTAAGTTTAATTGTCTGATTTATTCAATATATTGACCACATCAAAAAAAAATTGCATTCTACCAAATTAAGGTGACATAGTGAGACATGTCGAAAATTGGGGAGTACCTTAAAAGTTGATTCACCCATCTGCACTTACTGGGATTTGAACCCAGGATCGCTGGCTTCGGAGGCAGGGTCACTCCCAACTAGGCCACCGTGTCGTCAAAAAAAAAAAAAAATGATGAAAATGATTATTGGACCTTTGTATTTGCTTTGAAGTTTTTACCCACCTTGCTTTTAAATATTACATGACATGAGGACATGACTGTATTCTGTGTATGGTACATACGTGGTGTTTAGTTTTGTAAGATTTCAATTTACTTTTAGTTTAGTGACATTACGTCAAATTGCCACTTAAATTTATATACCTACGGCGTCCCACGACTATGCCATATGGAGAGAAGTGCCTTGAATATTTATAGATTGAACATTTTACTGAAAGAAGACCTTATTTTTATTTAAACTGCATTTATATTTTTTTTAACAATTACATGGTTAAACGTGGGGTAGAACCCGTTACACTAGAAAAATAATTACCCTGTAGCTTTATCATACCAATCGAAAGGCTTCTAGCGGCTTCTAGAGGTGTGGTTGCCGGTAAGAATAGTGGCACTCCATGTCTTCCAGTGGAAGTCGTAAGAAGCGACTAAGGGAATAAAGGCTTTTACTTAGTACTGTTAAGCGATGGGCTTGCAACCTGTCACTATTCGTAATACACTAGTAAACTTCATGGCATGATTGTGCAAAATGTGGTTATAGAATTATAAGAAGTATTTTTAGAGTTGTTGGTATTTTTGTAGCTCGGCCTACCCCACTCTGGGAATGAAGGCGTGATGTTATGTATATATGTACATTAATGTCTTCTTTCAGTAAAATGTTCCATCTTCAATATTCAAGGTACTCTCCCTCCATGTGGCATAGCCGTGGGACGCCCTGTATACATGTTTGTCGATAAGGTTAGCGTAACGTAGTTGGTTGTGGCCCTGCCAACGAAGCTAGAGATTCCGGGTTTGATTTCAGGTAATGGCAAAATATTTGTGCAATGAGCGCGAGTATTTCTGAGTACTAAATGTTGTCTATATATTGTAGATATTGCCTGTGTACAAATTTGTTCACTAGCTCAATTTTGAGTCAAAAATAACGTTGACAAGTCGTTGAGAGACATCCATAGTAACCCAAGACCCATAGAACTTCAATTTCACGTTCTTTTACCAAAACCTAAGAAAACACAAACGAAATAAGGCTATTTACATGCAAATAGTACTGTCGCTATCGCTTATATTCGAGTGGCAATTCCTTTAATGTGCTATTGGAATAGGCCCCCGGGATACGTTAATTCCTTGCGCTGATGTTAAAACGTTGTAATTAGGGGTGCTATTCTGTTATTGTTTTTAATCACTCGCTTGAATCAGTGAGATTAGGCTTTGGAAATGTTACTTAATTTTAAGAGCTCTTTTATACAGGATGTCCATTTCTCCACTCCTTACATGGAATTGCCTTTGTTATTAAACAAATAAATGGTTTAATTTTTTACCGAGCTGCCTACATAGGTAAAAAGGAGGGTAATGTAATGTAGGGCGACTTGTTTGTATGTATGTTTGTATGGTCCACTGTTCACTGGTATAGACTCGACTGATGTGCACACAAAGAGTTCTGTACCTTCCTTTAATTTAATTTAATTTTTATTATATTATTACAATATATTTAAAAATGGGAATGAAAGTATTATTAATCTAATTAGGTACATCATATTTATTTATTGCAGAGTGTATATTTTATTTATTATTAATAATAATAATAATAATAATAATAATATCACGGGACAATGTCACACAAATTGACCTAGTCCCAAACTAAGCTCTAGGCTTGTACTATGGGTACTAGACAACAATGAACATACTTATATAGAGTATACTTAATATACATAGAAAATATCCAAGACTCAGGTACAAATACTCGTGCTCATCACACAAATATCTGCCCTTACCGGGATTTGAACCCAGGACCGCTAGCGTCGAAGGCAGGGTCACTACAAACTAGGCCAGCGTGTCGTCAAATACGTCAGCGTGTCGTGTGTTGTGTAGTATAATAAAATAATGATGTCAAATAATTATATTTCAGAATTTAATTATACCTGTTATTATGTAATATGTAAAACGCTTGTAATGATCCTATTGTAAAGGCTATTTTATTATAAGTTTACATTTTTATGTCACAATTATTTTTCTTAATTATATAGATTTCATCGTAATCGGTTTACAGGATAATGCGATCGTTAAAGTCGAGCAAAACACGCCAAAAACAATCATGTTATATGTACGCCCACATGAATTTTGGCAATAGAATTAAACACACTCTGTGAAAATATTAACCTATTATATACATAAATTACATAACATCACGCCTTCATTCCAAGAGTGAGGGCAGAGCTACAGAAATACCAACAACTCCAAAAAGAGTTCTTGATAATTCTGTAACCACATTATGCACAAACAGGCTAAGAAGTTTACCAGTGTATTAGTGACAGGTAATACAAAGTAAATTTCTACCTATTACGGATCGTAAGATACAGCCCTCTGACCGACAGACAGACGGACAGCGGAGGGTCCTGTTGGCACCCTTTGGTCAAGGGAATTTAAATAGCACGTATAACCCTTAACTAAGCTAAGAAATATATGTTTCCCACAAGAATTCTGTTAAATAGTAACACCCAGTTGTATCTAAGTAAGACTGAAAATTAACTGTGACTTTGTGATCTGCGAGCCTGGACAAGGGTTAAACCTAATAAGTGTCTAAATTAAATTAGTTACATACACATACATAACATCACGCCTTCATTCCCAGAGTAGGGTAGGCAGAGCTACAGAAATACCAACAACTCTAAAAAGACTTGTTTATAATTCTGTAACCACATTTTGCACGATCAGGCCAAGAAGTTTACTAATGTATTAGTGACAGGTTGCAAGCCCATCGCCTAACAGTACTACAAGCCCTTATTCCCTTAGTCGCCTCTCACGACATCCACGGGAAGACATGGAGTGGCGCTATTCTAGGGTTCCGTAGCAGCAAGTAACATAATATAAAAGTTCGTTGTAGCTTTGATCAATGTTTTTATGGCGTATTAAAAAAAACTATTTACTAGATCTCGTTCAAACTAATTTTCGGTGGAAGTTTGCATGGGTACATCATATATTTTTTTTAGTTCTATCATTCTCTTATTTTGGAAGTTACAGGGGGAGGGACACACATTTCAACACTTTGGAAGTGTCTCTCGCGCAAACTGTTCAGTTTAGAAAAAAATATTATCATTTTTGAAGACCTATCCATAGATACCCCACACGTATGGGTTTGATGAAAAAAAAAAAATGAGTTTCAGTTCTAAGTACGAGTATGGGGAGCCCCCAAAATTTATGTTTTTTTTTCTATTTTTGTGTGAAAATCTTAATGCGGTTTACAGAATACATCTACTTACCAAGTTTCAACAGTGTAATTCTTATAGTTTCGGAAAAAAGTGACTGTGACATACGGACGGACAGACAGACAGACATGACGAATCTATAAGGGTTCCGTTTTTTGCCATTTGGCTACGGAGCCCTAAAAAGCACGTTTCAAAACCCTACTGCATGTTTTGATTATGTAATCTACCTATATAATGTTAGTTACCTACCATTTTAGTTTCTTTCCGCCATATTGTTTTTTATATTTAAATGCCCAGTGACACTTGCGATGTTAAGACGAATCTAATGACACCTCAATATTCGAAATCTTTCAAGCCGTTTAGGCTACAGGAGGTCACAATGGAACGGAAATACATACATACACACATACATAAGCGTGAAAAACATTACTCTCCTTCTGGGTCGGTCGGGTAATAAATTCGTCAAACCACAGCATGAGAAATATCAAACAGGATAAATACGTTTACGTTCAAAAGATAAAATAAAAGATAGAACTTGTTGATTTAGTAAGTAGGCCGCACGGGCACTTTTACACGTCAAAACCCTACCAGCGCTTCCCAAGAGCAGACCACTGCTGAGAAGAAACGCCGCAAGAAACTCAGCAGTCTGTCATTTTATAAATATTGGTTATAGCAATGATAGAACTTAACCTAGCATTATACAGTGTTTTACCGGCATGAGGGCTTTAAATGTAGGTATCGATTCTACTCCTCAAATGGAACTCCTTTTGTTCTACGACTTTAAAAAATGAGGTAATTTTTTATTTTTTATTTTTCATACAAAATAAATTAATTCACTGATTTTACTGTAAAGTTTGAAAGTTTGATCACCTATAACTTACTGTAAATTAAGTTATTTTCTAAGTCGTAGAACAAAAGATGTAGCATTTGAGGAGTAGAATCGATACCTACATTTAAAGCCCTCATGCTGCATACACTGTATAAAACAAGAAGACTGTGAAGCAAAACAATTCCATACAAAATGCGATAACGTTTTTCTCCCCTTAAACGTTGTCTGATTATTACGATTTTTGAATATGTTGTAGATATTATGAAAAAGTAGGTCTGTACGTTTTCCTTTCCAAGAATATATTTACAGGAAGGAAAACAAATAAAAAAAATAAAGCGTATACGTACGGACCTAGTTTTCCATAATATCTACAACATATTCAAAAATCGTGGAAATCGGATTACATTTAGGGGGTGATTTAAGCATCCCTTCACAATTCACAATCCTCTTAAATTAAAAAAAAGACAAGTTTCGATACGTTCTATTACAGAAACTGTGTCCTAGACATATAATAAATAAAATAGATAAATAAATATCAGGGGACAATCTCACACAAATTGACCTAGTCCTAAACTAAGCTCTAGACTTGTACTATGGGTACTAGACAACGATAAACATACTTATATAGAGAAATATGTACTTAAATACATGGAAAACATCCAAGACTCAGGAACAAATATTCGCGCTCATCACACAAATATCTGCCCTTACCGGGATTTGAACTAAGGACCGCTGGCTTTGGAGGCAGGGTCACTCCCAACTAGGCCACCGTATTAACATGTTAACAAGTTATCACTATGCTATTATGTTTTTGAATGTTATGACTAAGCTATTATGTTCCTTCGCTTACTATTTTGTTCTTGTCTCAATTTGTTAACAACTGTACCTACTAAGTAAGTTGATTAGAGTCTTGTTGACCTAAAGCGCCTTCAGGATTATCTTAACAATGACAATTAAAGTAAATGACCTTACTCACGACCACTTCAAGTGTTTCAGATGAGATAGCAAACTTAAAAGTACAATGGGACGCCTTTCCCATTCCTTAGCTTATCATGCTAATATCGTTAAAGTAAAACTTTGCGAATATGTTTTGGCCAGACACATATAAGCCGTTTATTTTTATGTGACTGCTTCAGGAGCGTGATGTTTTTGAGTGTATTATAATATTAAGTACTAGCTTCTGTCCGCAACTTCGTCCACGTAGATTTCGATTATCGTTATTCCCTCGGGAACTTTTAAATTTTACGGGTTAAAAAGTAGCTTATGTGTTAATCGAGGGTATATACTATCTCCATTCCAAATTTCATCCAAATCCGTCTATGAATTGCAGCGTGAAAGAGTAACAAACATCCATCCATACTTACAAACTTTTGCGTTTATAATATTACTAGGATTTAATATTAATTTTGTAGGTTTCAAGAGGTTTTGCGGTTCTAAAAAATTATCATGATGGGTAAAACATACCCCGTGCCACAAAATGTACATCACATTGTACAAAATAACATTTAGTCTAACCGCCCACAGACTTAAGCCATAAAACTTTGAACTAAACACCCAGGGCCTCAATTCTACTACGTTAAAACGATATCGCGTTTGACGTGTTTTAGCATCGTTAATGTCACAGTCGCCATTATTGTAAATGACACAAGAGTTATCAAAACGTTGACAATACGGAAACACGTCAAAGACGGAATCGTTATTACCGTGTAGAATCCCAGCCCAGTGTACATTAACACTGTACTTATGGGCAGATTGGACATAAAACAATTTTTGCTTATACATTGCACAATGGCCGTTTAGCTGCTGATCTCGAATACTTAACATTTGTCCTAAGGATCCTCAAACGCAAAATTTGATCAAAGATATTATCTCTAATATCTTTGATCAAATGTTGCGTTTGATTTGGCTTAAAGAGTGAGTGAGACACAATGCACATTGGACAAAGATCTTGGACAAGTGGAATACCACCCTTAGGATTATATCTAGTTTTTTTGTACCGAAAATGAAACATTTTTAAAGAAAGTTGTATTACATTTAGTTACATCTTCGTTTTTTTGTGTAAAGCTGGATTCACATCGGATGCGCAATATAAATTAATAAATATCATAGGACAATGTCACACAAATAGACCTAGTCCCAAACTAAGTTCTAGGCTTGTACTATGGGTACTAGGCAACGATAATCTTAGTTAAATAGAGAAATATAATACTTAAATACATAGAAAACATACAAGACTCGGGAATAAATACTCGTGCTCATCACACAATCTGCCCTTACAGGGGTTTGAACCCAGGATCCCTAGCTTCGAAGGCAACTCACTACCAACTAGGCTAGCGCGTCGTCAGTAGTTACTTTAAATCGCACGCAAAATATGTCCATATTGTGAATCCAGCTTTATGACCACGGGCTGAAAGAGTATTATGAAGGAACGCCTGGCTGATTGAACATTATAAATGACCGCCTAGAGACCTACGTAAACACCTAATTTCGTTCATCACACTTTATCATACCTCGGATGACAAGTATTTTCCTTTTCAAATATAATTTTATTAATAAGTAGCGGCCCGCCAGCAGCGGCTTCGCCCCGCTGCAAATTTCTGACTTTCCCGGAAATTATTCGAATCTTTCTCGCCGTAAAAACCATCCTTAGACTTTAGAACATTAAAAAAAATAATTGGTAAAATTGGTTCAGGCGTTGTTGAGTTATGCGCTTACCAACACATTTTGCGATTCATAGACTTTCAACTGTTATCAAAGTACTAGTTAAAACTTTATTTCATGAAAAGTAATTACTTACATCAAATTCATTTATTGTTCGAACACCAAGATTAATTACAATGAATAGTTACAATAACAAAAATGAGTTGAACACATTATAAATCACTTAATAACTACATACACACATACATAACGTTACGCCTTCATTCCCAGAGTGGGGTAGGCAGAGCTACAGAAATACCAACAACTCGAAAAAGACTTGTTGATAATTCTGTAACCACATTTTACACAATCAGGCTGAGATGTTTACCAGTGTATTAGTGACAGGTTGCAAGCCCATCGCCTAACAGTACTTCAAGCCCTTATTCCCTTACTCGCCTCTTACGACATCCACGGGAAGACATGGAGTGGCACTATTCTTACCCGGCAACCACACGGGCTACTTACTAACTAATCCAACTTATTTATAGGTGACAAAGGGATCCCAATTCGCACTCACAAAAATGTTGCCGTTTGAAGATCGATGGCCTCAAGAAGTTCAATCTAATGTCACATCTAACAATTTGAACATTAATAGCATGAAAATATTAATTACAATCTATTTGCAGAACTCATGATGTATTTCAATCAAGCAATCCGCTTACTATAATACCCTTGACTCGTAAACAGAGCCGTGCAAACCGCAACGCAATTCCGGGAATAAACGGGAAAACGGGACCATAATTTCCTTCCGGAATTCCCGCAGGGGAGGTACCCAGTTACTTGGAAATTGCAAATAAAAAGATAATTACTATCCGTAAGTTTCATTTACCGATAAAGCGACTCGGATGCGGGAAATATAACTGATACAGAACATTTTGCGAATTGACTTAAAAATGGTTACGTTTTCAATATCAAAATCTTCAATTTTAAAAGGCAATGTCGTAGAGATTTTTGTCGTATCGCGATGGATAAATGTTGATATAACAAACATTACTTTCTGAAAAGAATGGACATGAAAGTTTCAAATAACAAACGAAAAAAGCTTGAGTACCAATTTCAACATACGATGTTAACCACTTAACAGATGATTAGAGCGTTAACAGTTGTCAAAATTTAAAAACTAATAGTCGATTAACATTGATTAAATTTAACATAGTATGGTGAAATGGGCACTTAGTACCTTATTAACTATAGAGTTTTTCAAATGCCTAAATATTTTACAATTATGTTGTAATTGTATTCAAAGAATTATTTATTGCTACGTTATTGAATGTGCGTTCTTTGCCAGTATCATTAAAACCGTAAGTTAAAATTTCAACATACTATATTAAATTTAATCAACGTTAATCGACTGTTAGCTCATACATTTTGACTATTGTTAACGCTCTAATCGTTTATTAAGTGGTTCTGATGGTGGTGGTACTGGTGGTCCTAAATATAGTTTTAACTTTCCTATTTTGTTAAAACATATTAGATAAGAAAAAACGATGTTCTGGAGCGATATTAAAGGAGACTTCTCACTAGATTATTTAGTTAAAGTTCTGAGACATCTTGTATATTACAAATTGTAGTCCCCGACGTTAATCGAGGATGCGGTTTTCACAACCATTAACGGCCAAACCCTATATTCAAACCGCGGATAGATAAGGCTTACTTCGGGTTGAAATTTGACATTTGCCTATACAAAATGTGTCAAATTTTAATCCGAAGTAAGGCCATCTGTCCGCGGTTTGAATATAGGGTTCGGCGATAAGACGATTTACCTAAAAAGGTTAAGAATTATAAGAGTAAGTTGGTCTTAGGATTGCAGTATTGAGATTGAAGTCTTAAGAATTCAAACGTCTACGGGTTTCTGATTCCACTTACCATCACGTGGCCTGAGTGTTCGTCTGCCTTCCACAAGGCTTTCTATAAAAATAAAACCAAATTATTTTAACTGACCTTTCAAAACTACGAGTAAGTCAATGATTCTACGATCAACTCAATTTATCAACTCCTATCTATTATTATTTTGGAACGTATCCATGTTGTAGGAAACAAACTATTTTATTTCCAACTTACGTCTAGAGCTAAAGTTAGTCAAGTTCGAAAACACTCATTTGCGGCCGGAGAGTTGCGTAAATTCCTTTTAGTTGTGATACCGATATCTCGACGTTTGGATTATTCGAGTTCTTGGGACTGACATTTTTTGAAGTTGAGGGCTTGAGGAGCAAAACTTTGCTCTTTAGAGGTTTTTACCAAATATGTTTCTAACTAGCTTTGTAAGGAGGTTCACTCACAACAAGAATCAAGGGATACTATTGGTCCTAGAAATGTTTGATGTGTGTTAAACTATAAGGTCGTCAATACAGTTATTATTTAATTTTTGAATGGAAAACATGGTTCCTTAACCCAGAATTTGATAGTGTGCAATATAGTATCAATCTAATCCAATATAGTAATTGATTACTGTTTAAAATTATATTGTTTTAGTTCTTTCTTCTACTTGTAGTGTTAAGTTCTAAATAATTATATCGTTGTGTAACTAACTGTTACTTAATATATTAAATAAATAAATAAATAATCAGTGGACATACCATTAGGTTAATTTTTTTATGCTGATTCAAAATCAGATAGGGTTTGAATTCACGACTTTTTATTTTGGGTAATTTAAGGGTTAAAACAAACGCTCTCTTTAAATTTCTGACTGTTCCATTATCGGACTCTTTTAGATTGCTAGTCTTAAACAATAGTTTATAAATTAGAATTATTAATTAAACATCCATACGACGACACGTTGGCCTAGTTGGAAGTGACTCTGCCTCCGAAGCCAGCGGTCCTGGGTTCAAATCCCGGTAAGGGCAGAAATTTGTGTGATGAGCGCGAATATTTGTTCCTGAGTCTTGGATGTTTTCTATATATATTTAAGTATGTATTTCTCTATCTAAGTATGTTTATCGTTGTCTAGTACCCATATTACAAGCCTAGAGCTTAGTTTGGGACTAGGTCAATTTGTGTGTGATTGTCCCCTGATATTTATATTTTTATTTATACATACAAATAAGCCCATTCGAGAATCAAACCAGTTGTATAACAACATTAACAACACACATTAAAAAAAACAAGATTTTATTTTTATGGCAGTTGTGGCACGAATAAAATTATCCTAGGGACTTCCGGACGACATTTATTTACCGATAAATTGTACTTTCTTATTTACAGGTATGAAAAAAAAAGAAATTTCCGTTTCTAAGGCAGTTGTTTAAATCCTTATAATAGATATTATTTGTGATAGAGATAATGTAAATTTTTAGTTTCCAATAAATTAGGCTTGTACCCTAATAAGTTGATAAAGTCGTCATATACGTTGGTTTCTTAGGACGTATTTGAAACAGTTATCGATACATTTAATATCGGGAGATACTTGACGTTTTTGCCACAAAAACCTTCTATGTCTGGTGAGGAACATTGCGTTATCAATTCAGTACTTTATATTACCATTAATACATCACTGCACTGGCCTGAATAGATCGAGTTGAATCTGATCAATCCTAGCAATTCAAGCAGATCAAATCTAAATTCAAGCCATCCAATTACATCTCAGCCTACGCGTTAGAATATTATGGCATCGGGATACTATCTCGTACCTACATTTCGTATTCTGCTCAGTGAGTCAGTTGTCAAAATAAGAAATATTAACTTGTACGAAACGGTTTTAGGATTGCTAATAAGTGTAATTATAGTTAAACCTCGTTATCGGAGGTCTGGTGCAATTTGGTAGTTGAACGTTCTTAGACATGGGTAAAAATCATTTTGATAAAGCTGTGTCGATACTTATCTCTACCATAGTGGTTGTCTTGGACAACAATAAAACGTGTTTTTTTTTATTTCTTTCACCTTGAAACATTAAAAAAGTTAAATTTTAACTTTGAACAATTGGGAAATAGCAAACATAGTGTGTTTGTTATACTGATAGCGAATTCTGCTTTTGATGACATTGAAAATGATACATTTTTGTCAAAAAAATTGTATCTAAAACTACTTAATTGTAAAGAAAAACACTAAGAGTATCGATATCGACATCATAAATATTTTACCCATGCCTAAGAACCTCCAGCTACCAAATTACATCCCTAATAACGGGGTCTAATTATAGTGTAGGCACATGCCCTGTTATAGATATCAAAAATATATTATTGTAGAATGTCCATGAGATTCCTCAAAGGGATATTTTATTTCAATATTTTTATATGTATAATAATATTATAATTGATTAAGTGTTTTCACATACATGCATGAAAAACCTTCATCTCTTAATGTTAGACGTTAAAGGACTTGTTAATTCTATGTAATGGTTTTTGCTTACGTGAGTAACTATTTTATTTGTATTTGGTCGCTTTTAAAATTTTCCAGTCACATTATTTCACTGAATGTTTCGCAATCACAGATTTTTCCATTTGAGTTTGTCTGAAAGAAATATTATGTATGTTTAGGTGTCCCGAAGGGCCCAAACAATTAGATTATAAACTCTGCTCTACATCATTATACAACAGTTATTACCATGGCAACGCATTACATTATTGTCACCATGATCACGTCTTGGTTACTCTATGGGTGGCATTTTTATACTGTTAGTAATGTCAAAATGAACAGTTAACGCCGTACGCGAGTGTGAGTTTAATTCTTTGAACATGATTGTTTTGGTTCCGAGTGCGAGTATTGTATACTGTATAAAGGCACGTCCTTGCATATTTTACGTCTACTTAACAATGGGCAATAAATATTTTTAAATACCGTAACCATAAATCTTCCTTGACATAATATATATTACGAAGCAATGAATTTAAGTTTTAAAACTCCATTGTAGTTTGTTCAATAAATGAATTAATTTTAAACGGTTATGAATAATAATTTAAATTGCTACTAGGCGGATAAATGATAAGATTTTTTGTTTATCTTTTACTTTACAGCTTTATTACATATCGGCTTAAACATATAAAGGTCCACAAATTTATCGTGCAATATACTTCTTATTGTTATTTTTTTGTTAAAAAAAATGTGTTAAGACCCCTTTTATTTTATTTTTTTCTTCCTTTTCTTTAAATGTGTTCTTAGTGTAAAAATAGTTGATTTTTGCGTCACTTGTCTAACCGTAATTTGGCTTTCAGTTCGGGATCTCCGGTGCAGCATTTTGGCTCCTTTCATCGTCATGGCGACAAGCATGGCTGGCCCATTGCTATGTAGCGCAGCATTTTTGGCTCCTTTCGTCGTCATGGCGACAAGCATGGCTGGCCCATTGCTATGTAGCGCAGTATTTTTGGCTCCTTTCGTCGTCATGGCGACAAGCATGGCTGGCCCATTGCTATGTAGCGCAGCATTTTTGGCTCCTTTCGTCCTCATGGCGACAAGCATGGCTGGCCCATTGCTATGTAGCGCAGCATTTTTGGCTCCTTTCGTCGTCATGGCGACAAGCATGGCTGGCCCATTGCTATGTAGCGCAGCATTTTTGGCTCCTTTCGTCGTCATGGCGACAAGCATGGCTGGCCCATTGCTATGTAGCGCAGCATTTTTGGCTCCTTTCGTCGTCATGGCGACAAGCATGGCTGGCCCATTGCTATGTAGCGCAGCATTTTTGGCTCCTTTCGTCGTCATGGCGACAAGCATGGCTGGCCCATTGCTATGTAGCGCAGCATTTTTGGCTACTTTCGTCGTCATGGCGACAAGCATGGCTGGCCCATTTGCTATGTAGCGCAGTATTTTTGGCTCCTTTCGTCCTCATGGCGACAAGCATGGCTGGCCCATTGCTATGTAGCGCAGCATTTTTGGCTCCTTTCGTCGTCACGGCGACGAGCATGGCTGGCCCGTTGCTATGTAGCGCAGCATTTTTGGCTCCTTTCGTCGTCATGGCGACAAGCATGGCTGGCCCATTGCTATGTAGCGCAGTATTTTTGACTCCTTTTGTCGTCCTGGCGACAAGCATAGCTGGCCCATTGCTATGTAGCGCAGTATTTTTGGCTCCTTTCGTCCTCATGGCGACAAGCATGGCTGGCCCATTGCTATGTAGCGCAGCCTTTTTGGCTCCTTTCGTCGTCATGGCGACAAGCATGGCTGGCCCATTGCTATGTAGCGCAGCATTTTTGGCTACTTTCGTCGTCATGGCGACAAGCATGGCTGGCCCATTGCTATGTAGCGCAGCATTTTTGGCTACTTTCGTCGTCATGGCGACAAGCATGGCTGGCCCATTTGCTATGTAGCGCAGCATTTTTGGCTACTTTCGTCGTCATGGCGACAAGCATGGCTGGCCCATTGCTATGTAGCGCAGCATTTTTGGCTCCTTTCGTCGTCATGGCGACAAGCATGGCTGGCCCATTGCTATGTAGCGCAGCATTTTTGGCTCCTTTCGTCGTCATGGCGACAAGCATGGCTGGCCCATTGCTATGTAGCGCAGCATTTTTGGCTCCTTTCGTCGTCATGGCGACAAGCATGGCTGGCCCATTGCTATGTAGCGCAGTATTTTTGGCTCCTTTCATCGTCATGGCGACAAGCATGGCTGGCCCATTGCTATGTAGCGCAGCATTTTTGGCTCCTTTCATCGTCATGGCGACAAGCATGGCTGGCCCATTGCTATGTAGCGCAGCATTTTTGGCTACTTTCGTCGTCATGGCGACGAGCATGGCTGGCCCATTGTTATGTAGCGCAGTATTTTAGGCTCCTTTCATCGTCATGGCGACAAGCATGGCTGGCCCATTGCTATGTAGCGCAGCATTTTTGGCTCCTTTCGTCGTCATGGCGACAAGCATGGCTGGCCCATTGCTATGTAGCGCAGTATTTTTGGCTCCTTTTGTCGTCATGGCGACAAGCATAGCTGGCCCATTGGTATGTAGCGCAGCATTTTTGGCTACTTTCGTCGTCATGGCGACGAGCATGGCTGGCCCATTGCTATGTAGCGCAGCATTTTTGGCTACTTTCGTCGTCATGGCGACGAGCATGGCTGGCCCATTGTTATGTAGCGCAGTATTTTAGGCTCCTTTCATCGTCATGGCGACAAGCATGGCTGGCCCATTGCTATGTAGCGCAGCATTTTTGGCTCCTTTCGTCGTCATGGCGACAAGCATGGCTGGCCCATTGCTATGTAGCGCAGTATTTTTGGCTCCTTTCATCGTCATGGCGACAAGCATGGCTGGCCCATTGCTATGTAGCGCAGCATTTTTGGCTACTTTCGTCGTCATGGCGACGAGCATGGCTGGCCCATTGTTATGTAGCGCAGTATTTTAGGCTCCTTTCATCGTCATGGCGACAAGCATGGCTGGCCCATTGCTATGTAGCGCAGCATTTTTGGCTCCTTTCGTCGTCATGGCGACAAGCATGGCTGGCCCATTGCTATGTAGCGCAGTATTTTTGGCTCCTTTCGTCCTCATGGCGACAAGCATGGCTGGCCCATTGCTATGTAGCGCAGCATTTTTGGCTCCTTTCGTCGTCACGGCGACGAGCATGGCTGGCCCGTTGCTATGTAGCGCAGCATTTTTGGCTCCTTTCGTCGTCATGGCGACAAGCATGGCTGGCCCATTGCTATGTAGCGCAGTATTTTTGGCTCCTTTCGTCCTCATGGCGACAAGCATGGCTGGCCCATTGCTATGTAGCGCAGCATTTTTGGCTACTTTCGTCGTCACGGCGACGAGCATGGCTGGCCCGTTGCTATGTAGCGCAGCATTTTTGGCTCCTTTCGTCGTCATGGCGACAAGCATGGCTGGCCCATTGCTATGTAGCGCAGTATTTTTGGCTCCTTTCGTCCTCATGGCGACAAGCATGGCTGGCCCATTGCTATGTAGCGCAGTATTTTTGGCTCCTTTCGTCCTCATGGCGACAAGCATGGCTGGCCCATTGCTATGTAGCGCAGCCTTTTTGGCTCCTTTCGTCGTCATGGCGACAAGCATGGCTGGCCCATTGCTATGTAGCGCAGCCTTTTTGGCTCCTTTCGTCGTCATGGCGACAAGCATGGCTGGCCCATTGCTATGTAGCGCAGTATTTTAGGCTCCTTTCATCGTCATGGCGACAAGCATGGCTGGCCCATTGCTATGTAGCGCAGCATTTTTGGCTCCTTTCGTCGTCATGGCGACAAGCATGGCTGGCCCATTGCTATGTAGCGCAGTATTTTAGGCTCCTTTCATCGTCATGGCGACAAGCATGGCTGGCCCATTGCTATGTAGCGCAGTATTTTAGGCTCCTTTCGTCGTCATGGCGACAAGCATGGCTGGCCCATTGCTATGTAGCGCAGTATTTTAGGCTCCTTTCATCGTCATGGCGACAAGCATGGCTGGCCCATTGCTATGTAGCGCAGCATTTTTGGCTCCTTTCGTCGTCATGGCGACAAGCATGGCTGGCCCATTGCTATGTAGCGCAGTATTTTTGGCTCCTTTCGTCCTCATGGCGACAAGCATGGCTGGCCCATTGCTATGTAGCGCAGTATTTTAGGCTCCTTTCGTCGTCATGGCGACAAGCATGGCTGGCCCATTGCTATGTAGCGCAGCATTTTTGGCTCCTTTCGTCGTCATGGCGACAAGCATGGCTGGCCCATTGCTATGTAGCGCAGTATTTTAGGCTCCTTTCATCGTCATGGCGACAAGCATGGCTGGCCCATTGCTATGTAGCGCAGTATTTTAGGCTCCTTTCGTCGTCATGGCGACAAGCATGGCTGGCCCATTGCTATGTAGCGCAGCATTTTTGGCTCCTTTCGTCGTCATGGCGACAAGCATGGCTGGCCCATTGCTATGTAGCGCAGTATTTTAGGCTCCTTTCGTCGTCATGGCGACAAGCATGGCTGGCCCATTGCTATGTAGCGCAGCATTTTTGGCTCCTTTCGTCGTCATGGCGACAAGCATGGCTGGCCCATTGCTATGTAGCGCAGCATTTTTGGCTCCTTTCGTCGTCATGGCGACAAGCATGGCTGGCCCATTGCTATGTAGCGCAGCATTTTTGGCTCCTTTCGTCGTCATGGCGACAAGCATGGCTGGCCCATTTGCTATGTAGCGCAGCATTTTTGGCTACTTTCGTCGTCACGGCGACGAGCATGGCTGGCCCATTGTTATGTGACGCAGTATTTTAGGCTCCTTTCATCGTCATGGCGACAAGCATGGCTGGCCCGTTGCTATGCAGCGCAGCATTTTTGGCTCCTTTCGTCCTCATGGCGACAAGCATGGCTGGCCCATTGCTATGTAGCGCAGCATTTTTGGCTCCTTTCATCGTCATGGCGACAAGCATGGCTGGCCCATTGCTATGTAGCGCAGTATTTTAGGCTCCTTTCATCGTCATGGCGACAAGCATGGCTGGCCCATTGCTATGTAGCGCAGTATTTTAGGCTCCTTTTATCGTCATGGCGACAAGCATGGCTGGCCCATTGCTATGTAGCGCAGTATTTTTGCTGCGAGAAAATCGCTCCTTCTATTTAACCGACTTTAAAAAAAGGAGGAGATAATACGCTCCATTGCATGCTTTTTTTTAAATGTATTTTCATCGATTACTCCGTCAATTGTGGACCGATCCGAGGTGGTCCCATTGTCACCAAATCTAAATCTGATGTGGGGATTAGTAAGGAATTGAGGGAACTCCTCAAATGTTGTAGGCAAATAATATATAGCGATTTTAGTATTTTTAGTAAGAAGTCTAGCATTTGCATACCGATGGAGTAAGCCAAACCGACCTAAAGTATATACATACATAACACCACGCCTTCATTCCCAGAGTCGGGTAGGCAGAACTATAGAAATACCAACAATTCTAAAAGACTTGTTGATAATTTTATGTAACCACAATTTGCACAAGTAGACTAAGATGTTTACCAGTGTATTAGTGACAGCTTGCAAGCCCATCGCCTAACAGTACTGCAAGCCTTTAATACCCTAGTCCACGGGAAGACATGTAGTGGCAGTATTCTAACCTGGCAACCACACGTTATTATATTTATTTAAACTAGATAATACTGTGAATCTTAAATTCTACCCTGCATCGAAGTTGCGTAACTCTTCGTCGCTGATTTGTGCACAGAGTACCTCGACCAAATTATACGTTTTATTCCAATTCCCTAAATATAAACACGGAGTAAATTGACTGGTCATTAGCAGGTGAATACAACTGGCCTAATAAATCAGCCCTTAAGTGAAGTATCAAATTAGGTCGGGCCCGATCAAAGATTCCGTTCAGGCTAATGGGTCGGCCGCGGCCCAAATATTGGTACGTGTACCCATCCAAAGTTAAAAGGTATTATGCGCTATAAGCTTCATATGATTTGTACACCTTTTTCTTTTGGGTGGCAGTGGAGATATATATTAAGGTTTGTATTAACGCATTCACGGTTTGATTTGCTTTGCTCGATTTCACTAGGGTTCTAGTATTCCACTGGTTGACGAAAAGCAGACGAGCGGATGAGCTCGGCCCTCAAATATGTAATAACTAAAGGCTTGGATTTTTCATCGCATGGTAAGATGAAAGAAATACAAATACAAATACAAATACTCTTTATTGAACACCAAAAATTAAAAAAAATAAAGCAGATTGTCATGCCGTTACTATTTCTACTTAACTACGTACCTAGTTTTACAGAATATATTGTTGCGAAATACCTTTATCAAACTGGCCGCTTTTTCAATACTTCTTTATTTACCTTGTCGAGATTTTGGAAAGCTAATTCCTGTAGCTACATGCTCTATGAATATCATAAACTAGGAGCGTAATTAACTTACTAATTATTATTATTATTTGGTTAATTATGTAATAAACATCGAACATTTTTATTTATAATGTAATCTTTTGGTGTTATTAAATGAACGAGTATGAGTATGAATATGACTAAAGTTTTAATTATAATATCGACTCCATAGTTTTCTGTCATCTTGCCGTACTATGAAAAATACGAGCCCTGGTAATAACTTACCGCGAGTCAGACTCGAGCATGAAGGGTTCCGTAATATTATCTATACAACCACGGTGTCTGTATTAAAATTGAGTAAAAAAACGGCAAAAAAAATACATTTGTGAATGGGAGACCCCTTTAATTTATTTTATTTTAATTCATTCTTTTTTTTATGTTAAGGAGAAGGCACACGAGCACTCAGGCCACCAGGTTTTTTATTTTTAAAATAAATGTATAATTTAATATTCTGTGAATATTTTAAGCACTTACCTGTTGCAGTTATTGATATCGAGCAAAAAACGACAAAAAAAGTCTCATTTGTTTGTATGGGAAGCCCTCAACTATTATTTTCTGCGTTAAGTATTTGTTAATATAAAACTATGCTTAAATATTATTTTCCATTTAGACGTCTCGTAATATTGTTTCATTATATTTCATAATTAATTTCGACCTGTAACAAATTTTATTCATAATATGTTTCGTTTTCATTTGAAATTTTCATATCTTTAACCTTTCTTATGCCATAGAGATGGCAAATAAGTGCACATGACGCGCACTTGATAGTGTATCTGTAACAATCTTAAGCCTATAATCCCAAGACTGCAAATGCATTGCCTAAGGACTAAGATGGAATACCACCTATGCTATGGGTTGGCAACGCATTTGAGGTTTTACGATTATAGTCTTGAGAATTCGGCCCGAGTGCTCGAGTGCGTTCTCCTTATAATAAAAAAAAATGCTGTTGAAATTCTAAGAGCAACTTTTAATTCCCTTATAGCTTCAGTAGACGGAGTTTTCGCACCACAAATGTCTGCATTTGTCAAACACATCGGAGAAGCTATTGCTGATCGATGGGACAGATCTGCCAGTGTGCCTTCTCTTTAACATTAAAAAAAAGTGCTAGTAATTTCACCGGTTTTCTTATCCCCGCATCGAAACCCAACAATGCAAATACTGCTGCTTGGCGGTAAACTACTTTTTATTTTTTTATGTTAAGTAAAAGGCACACGAGCACTCACGCCACCTGATGGTAAGTGGAATCTGAAACCCATAGACATTTGAATTCCCAAGACTATTCCTAAGACCTCAAATGCGTTGCCAACCCTGAGGACTACGATGGAATGCCTCTATGCTAGTAATTTCACCGGTTGTCTTATCCCCACACCGGAACACAACAATGCGAACAGTGTTGCTTGGCGGGTGGTTAATGGATAAGATGGTGGTAGCGATCCGGACGGACCCTGCACAGGGTCCTACTACCACTAGCGTTGGCTGAATAATTCACACTTGTGCCTGTTTCGAGGAAGCTGAAGAAAACAGAAGAAGTAGACAGAAAATGTTGTCGGTTGGGAAAAAGGAACCAATGAAATATTATGTAACGGGAGTAAAAGCTTATAGCGACGTTTAATAGAGACAAAGATAAAACACCATGATGGAGAAGGCTTCTTTAGTGAAGACTTGTATTATAACACAGTTGAAAGCCATGGCACGTGTTTTATTTAACTTAGGTACATACATACATACATAACGTCACGCCTTCATTCCCAGACTGGGGTAGGCAGAGCTACAGAATACCAATAACTCTTAACATGTTGATAATTCTGTAACCATATTCTCCACAATCAGGCTTAGATGTTTACCAGTGTATTAGTAACAGGTTGCAAGCCCATTGGGTAACAGTCCTACAAGCCTTTATTTCCTTAGTCGCCTCTTACAACATCCACGGGAAAACATAGATAGACCTTTACTAATATAGTTTTAACAATTCAATTTAGGTTACATGATAAGATGGTGGTAGCGATCCGAACGGACAAGTTCTACGCGGTCGTATATTTTAGCTAAATCCGCATCTACCGCAAAACGAAGACGTGTGGCGGATTTAAACGGAAAAGATTTTCGACTACGTGTTAGATCTCGGTAATATCATTATAATACGTTTGAATAATGGTGTCATGTGCACGGCGATCGCTAACTCGATGATAATAATAATATGGCGCCGAGAAAACGTGACCAGTTAGTTCCCCAGGTCTGTAACCTCGGAAAAAAAACCAGGTTTGTTATAAGTTTAACGCGTATCTGTGTATACAGGTAAATTTTTAATAGATGCACAAACTTTAATATTTGCTTCGCTATTGTTAATCAATAACACATGTTGTGTTATTTTTACTCTAGCTTAAAAAAATATTAGAGATATTGCCGATTCAATGATTCCACTAACGGTGCAAGGAGAAGGGAGTGTTGTTAAGTACGTTAATAAATGAAATTTCAAATTTAGAATATCAGTAAGAGAGCGGCTTGTTATCTGATAAGCTGTACATGAAATTTCAAATTTCGAATATCAATACAGTGTATCGCATACCTACAGCTTGACAACCCATGTCATCATTTCTAGTGTGACTTTGTGTCCACACGAGAAGGTAAAAGAGAGACAATTTGCAACAAAAAAAATCCCAGTCCCATCCCGCCCGCTGCGTTACGGAAGCTTTATAACATCGTGTTTTTGATGTCTAAACGGCCAAACAGATGTTCGTGAAACCTTTCTAAGAACTTGGGAGCTATAGTGTTACAGAGAAACACGCAGATACGATAAAATCTCTTTTCTGGAGGTTAAAAAAAGATCCCTTTGCCATTTTGTTCTAGACCTTGAAAATTTCACGGAATTTTCTTTGTAAAAAAATTGCTATAATGGATCTGCCCCTTAACCATTCACACAAATAGTCGACTTAGCCTCACTTCTACTATAAACCATACGATTTAATAGCCGAGATAATACCCGCGTTGATAAATACACAACTAAACCCAAGTTTACGGCCCCTAAACTCAAGCGGTCGTAAATAACTCAGTTTGCGTACAGCGCCGATTTTATTGTGTTCATTGTTTGAGGAATATTCCATGGCTTTTCAGTCCGGTAACAGTAATAACTGTGTTATTATAGAATCAATTGTCAATAATTATAATATTTAGTACCATTATCGCTTTGCTTGAAAAATGAATGAGTCCTCAGGGTTGGCAACGCATTTGAGGTCTTGAGAATTCAAATGTCTATGGGTCTCAGATTCCACTTACCATCAGGTGGACTGAGTGTTCGTGTGCCTTCTCCTTTAACATAAAAATAAATGATAATGATTTCCCGGCACATGTTTGGCGAGCAAGAGTGAGTGGATATATCGGTAGTGTACGCCCTAGATACACATATAGTGATCAGATTTGCGATGCACTGAATAAGGGCCAAATTAAGCTTAAACTGACGTACTCGTACGTACATGAGGTTGATGAATGATGAGGAAGCGAAAGATGTATGTTTAGAACGGGCGTGATGGTAGAGTGGTATGTATGAAAATAATAATGAAATACAAAACTTTTTTTTAATGGCATTGAGAAGGCAAACGAGCTCACAGGCTACCCTGGTGGTAAGTGGAAACTGTAACCCATAGACATTCGCATTCACAAGACTGCAATCCTAAGACTGCAAATGCGTTGCCGACTCTGATGACTAAGATGGAATGCCTCTATTCTAGTTATTTTACCGGCTGTCTTATCCCCACACCGGAACACAACAATGCGAACACTGCTGTAAACTGTAAACTGCTGTGTACTGTTTTAATTCTATAAACTTAAGTCTACAGTGACATTGACATTACATGATGTATGTTTATATTCTTAGTGATTATGATAACGGTAACGGTAATCATGACCAAAACCTCGAGTGTAAGTTTGCGTTTCTCGTATGTTAACGAGGACGCAAACGCGTTTGAGACGGTTTGCCGCGTGAACCACAACTAGCACGTGGTAAGACCTTGTGCAGGGTCCGTCCGGATTGCTACCACCATCTTATCCATTAACCTACCGCCAAACAGCAGTGTTCTCATTGTTGTGTTCCAGTTTGGGTATAAGACAGCCGGTGAAATAACTAGCATAGAGGCATTCCATCTTAGCCCTCAGGGATTGCAGTTTTGTGAATGCGAATGTCTATGGGTCACAGTTTCCACTTACCATCAGGTGGACTGTGTGCTCGTTTGCGTTCTCAATGCCATAAAAAAAACATACACTCAAGCCTACTCCGATTTTAATTCCGTATTTTTTTTTCTGGTAACACTGACGTGTCCTGTACGTCGCAGAATATCATATTCGCAAAACACTATTGGACATTTTCCGAGGGAATAGCGATTAACAATTTTACGCTGACGGAGTCACCGGCAAAAGTAAGTATTATGGGGATAGTTTGAGTCCCTGGAAAGTACATAGAGTACTTTTTATTCCAAAAAAATTGGACGGTTCCTCCGGGAATAGTGATAAACGCTTCTACGCAGATGAAGTCGCGGGACAGCTAGTTTGTAATAATTGTTAATAAGATAAGAGAATATGACTAAATACTTATTTAAATAAAAACATAGATAGTTTCAAAGTAGGCTCCAATGAACGCATGTATAATGCAACACTAGTCATAATTTATATTCGATTACGTAAAACCTAATGTTTATGTATGCATTTAGCATTTTAAAGACGCTTGCAATATTTTTATCATTCGTTTTATTACGAAACAAACGCTGACGTTAACATTCATGTAGGTCTATATAAGTATCCTCAAGTATCCATAATTAATTATGATAGCTAATTAGTAAATTGACATTAAGGAGCGTTCCTGAGAGCATGTTCCGTCAAATACTCAAGTAGTATAGACCACAGTAACGCTCGGCTCAACGTCCGTACCACTTGAATGCTCTCAGTGGCGACGCTCCTTTATTGGACGAAAACTCACAAACTGACCTAGTCCCAAACTAAGCTCTAGGCTTCGAACAAGATAACGCTTAATACTAACCCCTTACTAATAGTCGTTGAATAAGCTTGGAATCGTTATACCATGCTTTGTCCTTATCCATGCTTTGACGACACGCTAGCCTAGTTGGTAGTGACCCTGCCTTCGAAGCTAGGGGTCCTGGGTTCAAATCCTGGTAAGGGCAAATATTTGTGTGATCAGCACGAGTATTTGTTCCTGAGTCTTGGATGTTTTCTAAAAAAATAAAAAAATCAAAATGTTTATTCAGTAAATAGGCCCCGATGGGGCTCTTTTACACGTCGGTAATATGAAGTGAATTTACTAGCGCTTCAGATAAGACCATCATTGCGGAGAAGAAGCGCCAAGAAACTCCAGCAAAAGGTCATTTTTTCAAACAAAAGTACAGAAATACTTAAAAGTAAGTTACATTACAAGTACTTAATAAAGTAATAAATAATAATGATCAAGGACCAATCGCATCACTGGTAGATCACGTGACTTTCGAATGACGTGATCTACCAGTGACGCGATTGATTTAAACACAAAACGAATCGAATCGCTAGTTAGCGAACGCATCTTGGCTAGGGCCTCTGATCACCACTTTCCAGAACACATGGTTGAGGGAGGCGATGGCTGAGATACGCGTCATGCTCGTGAACGGGTGCTGTTTATGGGGTCCGGTATGGGCCTCTATTCAGGTGCGTTAAAACGATATCGAGTTTGACACGTTTAAGAATCGTTTATGTCACTGTCGCTTTTATTTAAAATGACATAAGAGTTATCAAAACATTGACAATACGGAAACAGGTCAAAAACGATATCGTTATTACCTTTTTATTTATTTTTTTATTTTCTTTATTGGGGAAAAAAACAGATACAGACATTAGAAACAGAATATACAAAATAGGACATATAAAATAAGTGTAGCCTATATCCTGGGGCAATTCCCACTAAGACTTCTAACAATTATTATAGTGGCAGTGCCGTAGAAACGAAACATAAACAACAGGGCAAAAAATTATAAATAAAATATAAAAAGCATGCTACAATTATATAAGGCAATAAATTATATAACCATGACTATGGCTATATAGATAGATAGAGACAAGCAAAGTCAACAAATAATCTATCAAATACTTATAAATAACTTAGGCAAGGCAGCACTATAGAGAGAATGTGTTATTTTATAAGTATATACTTTTCGCAATCTAACTTACTTTATTAAGAGTTTTATTTTATCCTTAAATTTGGCGCGCGTGTTACTAAAAATGTCAACCGAGACCAGGCGCTTATTGTATGTATGGCATATTCTACGCAACGGTGCGCGGGTTCCCGCATTTGAAGAACTCGCGGGGATCGCGAACAGGGACGTGGAACGCGTCCGAAGCGCAGGCGCGCGGAACCCGATACTTCCGAGGAGTTCTGGACAGTTGTAGTATCCTGTGCATATTCTATGCAGCACTGTCGCGTCCTGGACCGTCCGCCTGCCAACTAATGAAAGAAGCCCGTAGCGAACCAGCAGCTTTTCGTAGGACATGGTGGCATGGCCGAGCCTATAGTGAAGAGCTCGCAGAAACCTTTTCTGGACCGCCTCCACCGCATCGACGTAAACTGCGTAATGGGGGTTCCAAACTTCAGAAGTATATTCTAGATAAGGGCGAACTAGTGACTTATAGAGCAACAGGTAAGAATCGATTTTTTTCAGGGGCTTAGCTGATCGAATGACAAAGCCAAGCATTTGGTAGGCTTTTTTCGTTATTTTGTCAATATGTTGGTTTAGGGTTAATTTTTCGTCCAAGATCACACCGAGGTCCCTTACAGATGAGACTTTTTGTACCTCTGTACGACTTATTTCATACCTATACATTATTTTATTTTTGTTTTTGGTAAAGGAAATATGGACACATTTATCGTACGCCAAATATAACTTATTTGATAGGCAGTACGTGTGGAACCTGTTAAGATCATCTTGGATAAGCTTGCAGTCGTTTTCAGTCTTAACCGTTTTGTATATTTTTAGGTCGTCAGCAAACATAGCCATCTTACAATTCGAGAAGCAGTCACTGATGTCGTTAACAAACAGTGTGTATAGGAGTGGCCCCAAAATAGATCTTTACCTTGTAGAATTCCAGCCATATTTGTTTTCATGCAAGCTATCTTGTATTGTGGGCACTAATAGCGATAAACAAATGTTTGCACATTCTTTACTCTTACTGAGTATCAAACCCAGGATCATTAGCTTCGTAGACTGGGTCGCTACAAAATAAGCCAGTAGCGTCATCAGGCGATAAAACAATGGTTAGGGCTAAGATTCAATCAAAGCCTTGACCAGAGGCCTAAGGCCTAACTCTAGGTAAGGTTTTACGACCAAGGCTTTAGATGAACTGCGGTGCCGAGGTACCATCTGCACTTGGTTGCTATACGCATGAACTGGGCCTAAACTGGGTTAAAACGATATTGTTTCCGTATTCCGTACTCCAACGGAACTCCTTCTTGTTGCGAGCAGGTAAAATCCTCAACATTTGTACTAAAGATATTGATTTAGATTTATTTAACGTACCTACATCTACGTTTTGGTTATTACTCGGTTAAAATTTCTTTTTATAACTGTTTTTATTAAACACCTTTTGTTTTCCTTCGTGCGGCGTTGCTTACGGCGAGCGTGAATTATCCAGTTGTTCTTATTCTTTGAGAAATGGTACTACCATAACGCTTATTATGACCACAAAAAAAGTATAAAATAACATAAAATATAAAAAACTGCCTTTTAAAACCCATTAAATATCTTCTTTTCTAATGGTTAAGTTCTGTGAAACTGAAATCAGCGCCCCACAATATTTTTAATCAAAAGCCCTCTTCAGTTTGACTGACCTAACCATTATGAGAAGTTATTTTTTGGCTTTTTGAAGGTTGTTTTTTGTTTTTTAAACATTTTATTCCAAATTGTTTTGTATGTGAATTAGTTTATGTCATATCAAAACCGGACCCTAGATATATATTTCGAATAGAATTTCTATCATAATAGAAGAATAACAACCTCAGCCTTCACTTAGGTTTAACGATATCTTTTACCATGTTTTTCCCCAGGCAAAGTCCTTTTTATTCATTCCGTAAATTTCGCTGAATATGATTATCACGCTCTGTTTTTGTGCGTTAAGAGCATGAGTTGTTTTGGGGATTTCATTCGCACTGTCACTTATAAATGTAAAAGTTAGTGAAGGTTTTATTTCTGCTTGGTGTTCTAAAAAGTGTCAAAACGGATTTGTATAAAGTTAGGTTTGGATGCAATCTGCCTAATTGAACAAAGGAAAGGGATATTATTTTTTCCCGATTTTGCTCAACTGTGACTCACAATGTTATGTTACTATTAAATTAAATTAATTAAATAAAACTATGAATGTTATTTTAACCCATTATATTCGGTAAATGAGTATATGGAACTTGACTTATAAATTAGTTTGACTTTTAATTATTATTATTTTATTTTATTTTTGTTTTATTTTATTCAATTTTATTCAATTTTGTAATGTACTTTGTTTTTTGTGTTGACTTTTACTATTTTTACTATTATAATTTAATTCTATTTCTGACGATCTCAATGTAACTGCATATAATTTGACATGTAATTTAATTTATACTGTGTTATATTGAGTAATAAAATCTGAATCTGAATCTGAATCTGAATATAAAAGAACAATTAATGTTTGACAAAAAACATTATGAATGATGAAAATTTACAGTATTTTAATTTTATGATTTATGTAATTAACTTGACAACAAAAAGTAAATACTACATTTTTTTTTGTTACTAATTTCTTTCGGCTATGCCAATGCTGTAATTAATTAAAAGATAAACGGTTAAACACTATTTAATATTAGATTGAAAATGTAGATTTAGTTAATTAACCAAGCTGTATTATCTGTGATGACAATGAATAAATGAATAGTATTCAAAATATGGATATTAATAAATATTACATATAAAACCACAATACAAACATATAAAAAGAGCCGAATGATCAAAGTCCTAATACCACAAAATGGATTGGAGGAAATTATTATTTCTATAAGTGGTTTTTTAATGTAATTATGTACTTAACATGATTTTTTTACGTAACCACGTTTTGCACAATCGGGCTAACAATGATGATATTTTTTTAATATCTTGTAAATTACACTTGTTGTGACAGACATGTGGCATTGTTGAAAATAAATTACTGATTGTTATTTCACTAAATGTGGCATGACATTTGCTAATTTTAAATTATGGAGTTGCTTAGTGTAACTTTCTTTATTTTTTGTCTTTTGTATTTTTTATTAATTGACTAGGTATTGTGTGGGCACTAAAAATTGATGTTTTATCTAAAATAAATACATTTCAATTTCAATTTTATAAAACACGCTACTTTAAGTCCGTTTGAAACGAGCTGGAACCTTCCTCAAATAGATCCAAGTTCGAGAACTTGGTTCTATTTACTTTTAATTGGAAACGCACAAAAAATAACCGATTCTCGTTGAATGCCAGCTGCCGAGGTGGAACCTAATTAATCGCATTAAAATTTATTTCCTTAAGATCTTGTATTTTGTTTCAAATGAATTAACTTTTTTAAACTCAGTCATTTAGCTCGGGGTTCGGGATTTTATTAGAAAATAATTGAAACGCTAAAAGAGTTTTCGGTTGATTGATGTTTTACTTCAATTGTATACGTACAAGTATTACTGTACGTACGTAAATCGTTCATCGTGCTCCCAAGTGCTTAGGGCTTTTATAATCTGTTTTTGGTGTAAAATATTCAGCGCAAAAAGATCGTCATAACTGCGTTTGGTGTTTTCAAATCTAACAGAAGCTGTGACGTAAAAAAAAGCTCTTTAACTATTAGCAGAATTTATTTATTTATTTTTCTCAAAAAACAATAAATAAAAAAAGGTTTGCCTTTGAGACAAAAAGCATGTTTTTTAGAAGCTTTTCAGGGTTCAGTAGTCAAACTAGGAACCCTTATCGTTTCGCCATGTCCGTTCGCAGCCTAGCTTAGAGACTCTTTGTACTAGAAAGCTGTAATTTGGCATGAATATACATATTAGTCAGGCCAACAAAGTGGTACAGTAAAATGTTAAAAAAAAATTTTTTTTAGCGTACCTCCCTTACATGTAACGTTAGGATGTCCCCCCCCCCATAAGTCTTTTAAAAATATAGTGGGTTTGTCAAACAATTTTTGGATCAAGTTTATGAAATATTAAGCTTTTTAAACGCTTTAAGCGCTAATTTCTGTTAGACTCAAGTGCCCCTCCCCCACAGCCAAAACTACAAATACTAAGTCTGAAAAAAAAACTTAAATGAAAGAAAATATATTGAATTTTAAAGGAAAACTATCACGACTAAGTAGACATCATTGGTTGTTGAGATACAGGCGATGAAAATGTTTATACCTATTAAAATCATCTAAGACGGCACCAATTTTATTGACTTTAAATAGAAAATTAGTTATTACTTGTTGATTTTTATGTTTGGTTTGTAGTACTTAACGGCTTCGGAATCCTACATTGACCATGGTTCGACATGCTCTTGCCCGTTTTTATTTACTTTCTTAACCAAAGTTTCACAAATGATTAATTTCACAAACATCATTTGACAACCCGCGATTTTTTCTGATACTGTAAATAATTCTGTATACACCGTGTTTTTTTTGATTTACGATAACTTCGGCATATTGTTAGGTACACGTATAGAAACTACGTGGTACATTAGATTTGAAAATATTGCAAAAAAAAAAATAAAAAAAAATGTTTAGAACAAAGTAATTAAATGTTGTGTCTTCAATCATTCTAAAAGGGCCTTTAGAGTTAACTCATAGTTAGTGTCAAATACGTCAAGTCAGCGTGACATACACACACACAAGTAAAGATAACACTTGACAGGTGCACGACCTAACAATTGAAAACTCTTTACTCATAATAGGTAATTAAAAGAAAATTGTTAGGTATCAATTAAGAGCCTTTTACATTAGTTTAACGTGATTAACTGATTAATTTTAATAATTGAATATCTTTATAACCGTACGAGTTATCATATGTCTGTCTTCGGGAAATTAGCTTAATTTGACTTGAAGAACGTGCCCTTAAAGTTATCGTAAATCAAAAAAAACACGGTGTATATTCCAGGGCCATCGTGTAGAATCCTATAGGTAGGGTTAGGTTAGTTTTATAAAAAACCTGAAATAGTTGTAGTTACAGAAAAAAAATACGGTTTGGCAAATGAACAGGTTGTGAAACGATGCATTTGTCAAAGATTTGTCGGTGAAAAGGCAGAGAACCGTGTTCGGGTCAAATCTTGCAAAGAAAGTTCGAACCACTTTCCAGAAACCCATTGAGCTGAAGTTTGGTATACCAACGTAACTTGTAAGATAATAGGTACAATAATGTGGCACCATCGAGCTGGGCCTCTATTCAGGTGCGTTAAAACGATATCGTGTTTGACACGTTTAAGAATGGTGGTTGCCGGGTTATAATAGCGCCACTCCATGTCTTTCCGTGGATGTCGTAAAAGGCGACTAAGCGAATAAAGGCTTGTAGTACTGTTAGGCGATGGGCTTGCAACCTGTCACTAAGACACTAGTAAACTTCTTGACCTGATTGTGCAAAATGTGGTTACAGAATTATCAACAAGTCTTTTTAGAGTTGTTGGTGTTTCTGTAGCTCTGCCTACCCTACTCTGGGAATGAAGGCGTGATGTTATGTATGTATGTAAGAATCGTTTATGTCACATTCGCCATTATTGTAAATGACATAAGAGATATCAAAGCGTTGACAATACGGATACAGGGCCTCTATTCTACAGCGTTATAACGATATCACGGTTGACATGTTTTAGAATCGTTTATGTAGTCACCATTATTGTAAATGACATAAGAGCTATCAAAACTTGACAATACGGAAACACGTCAATTACGATATCGTTATTACCGTGCAGAATCCCAGCCCAGGTCAAAAACGATATCGTTATTACCGTGTAGAATCCCAGCCCTGGTCTAATGATGGAGTCGGAAGGTGGCGACAGGATCTCCACTAAACTTAACGTAAACCTATTGAGCTTGGACTCATTAGGTTTCTCTTGATAAGGGGGGATCTCCGCTAAACTTAACGTAGGTAGACCTATTGAGCTTGGACTCATTAGGTTTCTCTTGATAAGGGGGGATCTCCGCTAAACTTAACGTAGGTAGACCTATTGAGCTTGGACTCATTAGGTTTCTCTTGATAAGGGGGGATCTCCGCTAAACTTAACGTAGGTAGACCTATTGAGCTTGGACTCATTAGGTTTCTCTTGATAAGGGGGGATCTCCGCTAAACTTAACGTAGGTAGACCTATTGAGCTTGGACTCATTAGGTTTCTCTTGATAAGGGGGGATCTCCGCTAAACTTAACGTAGGTAGACCTATTGAGCTTGGACTCATTAGGTTTCTCTTGATAAGGACTATGCAAAAAAAGGTACAAAGAGCAACAAAAGCTTGTCCCAAAAATATAATTTCGTCTCTTTATTTTCTCTACCTCGTATTTGATTTATTTATTTATTTATTTATTGAGGATTTCCAACAGATAATACATCTTACTTAAGCTTATATCAGGTTTAGAATCTAGGTTGATGCTTACCCAATTATAAGAAACCACATCTTACGCCAGTAATTGAACTACGACATGCATTAATAAAAATAAAAATAAAATTACTAAGAAAGCAGAAGTTTAAAATTTCGTTTTTTTTTTTTTTGTTTTCTAACCACATATCAAAAAAGTGTAACTACAGTGAGATTATATTACACTAACAAGGTCTTAAAATTTAATTAATACTAATTCTAAAAACTGAAGGTGGAGTTACACAAAATAAATACTTGTACATCTAATTTGTAGGTACTATTACTTATTCTGTAATCTAATGACGACTACCTCGCGGTCTCCAGGGAGCTAAAATACGCCAAGACTTTTCTTTTGTAACCCATGAGTCTGTCGTGGAATATATCAGCCCCCACGGAGTCCGGGAGATAGTTATACAACTTAAACATTCTCGCAAGAGCAGAGTTACGGCCTAAATTCGTTTTAGTAAATCTGTCCTTGAACAGCCTGTAAACACCGGGACGAGGCAATCTTGCGGGCACGGCTATATTTACCTTACTTAGCAGTTCTGGGCAATCCAATCCCTTAGAATTAACCAACTTAAAAAGAAACACTAGGTCCAGCACCCTTCTTCTGCTATTAAGTGAGGTGAATTTAAAGAATTTCAGTCGTCTTTGATATGAGTGGAGTTTGTGTCCATTGCGAGACGAAAACGCTAAGTGAGTCAGAAAGCGCCTCTGGACCTTCTCAATCTGATTTTTATGGACCTCATAATAAGGTGTCCAAACTTGAGAGCAGTACTCCAAATTGCTCCCTACCAAAGTATTGTAAAGAAGTATCTTAGTGCGTGAAAGCTTAAACTGTGCAGTGTTCCGTATCAAAAATCCCATCATTCGAGATGCTTTTTTCGTGATTGAGTTAAAATGGGAATTAAAGTTAAGTTGGCTATCCATTACTACTCCCAAATCTCGGATTGTGTCCACTTTCTGTAACACCTTACATCCTATAGTATATTTAGTGATTAATTTATTTTTATTGCGCGTAAAAGAAATATGGTAACATTTACTCGAGTTCATCATCATTTTATTTTGTGAACACCAATCACTGAGCCTATCTAAGTCATTTTGTAGTAGAAGGCGATCCATATCATTTTTAATAGGTCTAATAATTTTGAGGTCATCTGCATAAAGGTAGGGATCTGAGTTCTGACAACAACCCACTATATTGTTAATAAAAATTAAGAACAGCAACGGCCCCAAATGTGATCCTTGCGGAACACCAGTCGGGGCAAAAAAGTGTCTAGATTGCTCCCCATTTACGGTTACATACAGTTTTCGGTTAGTTAGATAAGACTTGAACCAGGACAATAACGACCCACCAACTCCACATTCCGATAATTTACTGAGTAAAATGCCATGGTCGACTGTATCGAACGCTTTGCTGAAATCGGTGTACACAGCATCTACTTGTACACGCTTATCTAAATGTTCTGTTAGCCTCTCGACAAAGGCAACCAAATTAGAGCTGGTGGACCTAGACTGTATAAATCCATGCTGTTTGTCTGTTAGCTGTTGGGCAAAATGGGAATATAGATATGGGTATGGGTATGGGATCGATAGTTTCATAGAAAAGTAGCCTTTATTCTACTAAGACACGGGTGCTTTTCCTACCAATCAATTAGATACTCGTACGATACGAGGTTGAGAAAGTAAGGGACGATTTTTGATATAAACTTATTCCGGAACACCTATATTTTTTGTTAACATTATTTTATGTGGTTTCAAATTCTGAAGACTTTTGTAATCACGACACGTCGGCCTAGTTGTGGGTGACTCTGCCACCGAAGCCATCGGTCCTGGGTTCAAATCCGGGTAAGGGCAGATATTTGTGTGAGTCTTGAACGTTCCCTATGTATTGAAGTATTTGTTTATTATGTTTATCGTTGTCTAGTACCCATAGTACAAGCCTAGAGCTTAGTTTGGGACTAGATCAATTTGTGTGAGATTGTCCCGTGATATTTATATACTTATATTGCCAAGATAAGGGTTATTAAAACTTCCTATTGTCAAATGGATTGACATAGAATTTAGATAACACTTTATTCGCACATGTCTCTCACGTATTCAAAGTTTCAGTGAATAAGGAAATTCGCACCTCATTTTAGGCCCTGCGGTCCCGCAGACTCAAGCGCGGTATTTTTCATTTATATTAAAATTTCTCCTAAGGGAGCAATTTTCAACCCCTTCTGAAGTTTCAGTCTGATAAATGCGCGCTGTTTCCTTGATGTATGTGTGGAGAGAATCTAAGGAATATGCTTTGCGAAGTTCTTTGAAACAAGATGCAAATGAGCGGTGGATGTGTTTTTTTCTGGGGTATTACCGTAATAACTACTTTATTATGTTATAATTCGTACCTACGGTGCGACACTGTCACTTTTGCAAAATGTTGAAAATTGAGTTGTATGCCATAAGTATGCCATAACGTCGCTTTAAGTACCTACCCTGTCCTTGAAGCAACATAATATAAGCTAAAAGTAGCAGTAATCATATCAAACAATCGCCTTTTCTAGATCAGAAAGTATAATAATTTTATACCACACTAAATCTTTAAATGTTTCTCCTGGAAAAATGCTTTTTTGCATAAGTGACAGTGTTGCACCGTAGGTGCGAATTATTAAAAAGTTCAACACAGGTGTCTATCACTTCATCGAAACACCTTTCATCGAATGTATCATTTCGTCGAACGCTATTTTCTGCTTAAACCATAATGTTTGCAGGGTATCTTAAACATGTTACCTAACCTTACCTACGGAATTAATGTTTAATATACCCTTAAAACATTACGGTTTCAGCAGGAAATAGTGTTCGGTGAAATGGTACATTCGATGAAGTGATAAGTTACCGTTCAAAACCCCCTAGCCCTTCTTTCCACCAACTTGATTAATCTGGCATTATTTGGCCTCAAAGAACAGTGCAAGAGCATGTCAAGCCATCCTCAGAATAGAAGATTTTGAAGCCTTTACAAAAACATAAAACTGGCCAAGTGCGAGTAGGACTCGCTCACTTAGGATTCCGTACCATCCTTACTAATATTATAAATGTGAAAGCGTGGATGTTTGTCACGCTTTCACGCAAAAACTACTTGATGAATTATTATGAAACTTTGTACTCATATTCTGGGAGGTACTAGAAGTAGCATAGGATATGTTTCTGTTTCAACAGGGTTGTTTTGTTGCCGTAAGTGAAATGTGTTCATTTTAATTAAGTTTTAAATTATTAACTTGCATAATATAAAATACCGGTGATGTACATAACAGTCGACCTTATAAATATGAACACATACCCACATTTTACCTTGCAGTAACACTTGCACAGCACTCTTTATAAGATGACCTATATCTGCCCTGAATCTTTAACCTTCTCAACGTCGTAAAAGTACACAAAGTCCTGCACATAATCTAACATCCGGACTGTTACCCACATCCACTCACAATAAGCCCCTTCTTATCACACCACTAAAGTATATCTTTAGATACCATCCACTAATCCTTAGTTGATAAATGGCTTCTTAAAGTGTCCGCCTCGAGCGCCGCCTGTTTTGAAAAGCAATTGAGGGCTCAAAGGGACTAAAGTATCAAGAAATACTTAAGAAACAATTGAATTTTTATCCTACATGGACGGTTGTAAAGTTGAATTTGATGTAAGGTTTTGAATATTGTAATGCCTTTGTCAGCTCGAATGTTCTATTAGAATTGATTCAGCTAAGGGCTTGCTATTGATTTCCTAATTTCCTATCGTATAGCCTTCCTATCCTGTCTGTAATAGGTTGTTATGACAAAGAACCGAATTGAGAGATTTCTATAAATAAGTGTACCTTTACTTGTACGTGTACTTTTGGGAAATCATAATAACTGGGTCATACACAGATTTAGGTTACCGTCTTTCCTGTGGACGCACCGAAAGTTAACGTTTTTAAGGCCTAATTTTCTGGCTAAGCCCATACCCGCAAAAACGCCGTCAGGACTGTTTTAGACCTATCATATAAAAACATAACTTGTATGCACAGAAGCTTTTAACTTTTGACCACAGGAGAGACAACTTTTGTTTGTAAGAGTGTGTATGACCCAACTAACCGACGAAAAAAAACAGAAGAGGCATAGGGTGACGGCACCAGTGTTGGACAATTTAAGCTGACAGGCACTAATAATGGACACTTTACCCTTAATTCAAAGATCATAAGGTTATAACTTGATTGTTGCAAAACAAATGAATAACTTTATCTTCTGTAAAATAAGAATCAAGTGTCCGTCATTAGACCTTGTTTATTACTGGGTCGATCACCCTAAGTAGTCCGTATTTGTTTTTTTTTTAATGGAATTGGTAATCCCCAAAGTCGGTCCCGAATAGATTTGGAAAAAACCCTACCCAAAGGGTGGAAGAATAGACGTGATTTATTGTTCACTCACAGATTTTAATGCTGAGTTGTATATTACAAATTATAGCCAAAAAGAAAACTCTTAACAAAAAAAGAAACACCGTTTCCACTATTTTTGCGTTTGTGTTAACATTATTCGCATCAACTCTATATTCTTAATGACAATGTGTCACTGTTTAAAAAATTGGCCAAGGACGAGTTGGACTCATACACGAAATGTATGGGTCTTGTATGGCAGCCCCCTGTAATTACATATTTTTTTTGTTACGGCGGCGATAGAAATATACTTACGCTGTGAATAATTCAACTGTCAGCCTTATACGGTTCATGACATACAGCCGGCTGACAGACAGATGGACGGGCAACGGAAGCTTGGTAATAGGGTCCTTTAGGTACCCCTAAAATTACAGTCTGATATTTCACGGCAGTTATTTAACGCCTTTGTTGCTGCCAAGTCTTTTTCCATTGCTAACGAAGCTTACTTTAAAAATACACATTACCACTCTATAGACGTAATCAAATGGGTTGTTATAGCTGGTAATATTACGTTATATGTGTGTATAAATTTTATAAATATAATGCTACAAGAATGCAGGGTGGAAAAAACGCACGCCACATGGACGTCAACTACCTGAAATATTGGAAATTGCAAATTCTAAGCAAAGGAGTTTTTATGTTAAGGAAAAGGCACACGAACACTCAGGCCACCTGATAGTAAGTGGAATCTGAGACCCATAGACATTTGAATTCTCAAGTATAATCCTAAGACCTCAAATGCGTTGCCAACCCTGAGGACTAAGATAGAATGCCTCTATGCTAGTAATTTCACTGGTTTTCTTATCCCCATACCAGAACAAAACAATACGAACACTGTTGATAAGATGGTGGTAGCGATCCGGACGGACCCTGCACAGGGTCCTACCACCACTAAATGTTAATGTGTGTTTTTAATGTTATCCTGCATTAAACGGGAATTGAACTGGTTGAATATGACAAAACAATAAAGATAGGAATTTATGTAGATGATGAAGTTGATCCTGCTTCCTACTGTAGACCATTTGTTTGCTTGCTTTTACATACATACATAACATCACGCCTTCATTCCCAGAGTGGGGTAGGCAGAGCTAAAAAAATACCAGCAACTCTAAAAAGACTTGTTGATAATTCTGTAACCACATTTTGCACAATCAGGCCAAGAAGTTTACTAGTGTATTACTGACAGGTTGCAAGCCCATCGCCTAACAATACTACAAGCCCTGCTTGCTTTTAAAGTTAATAAATAGTTCCGTCTGCTTAGAAGTCGTTTCTTTCAGGAATCATCCAATTTTTCGAGATAGAAGGGAGCCTTTGTCCTATTCCAGACTATAATGAAATCTATATCTGTACCTTCCGTCTAGTTCCGTTCAGCCGTTCGGACGTGATTGATTAACAAACATCCATCCAACTATCCAAACTTTTGCACAGGACTAGGATACTGGTTAAATTTTCTAACCGTTATTATTTACTTGACGCAAAACCTTTTCATTTCGTTCCCGTTTGCATAAACCGGTTTTCGACCGGTGTTGTTGATGAATTAACCGGTTTCAAACTAAAAACCTGTTTTTCTGGACGCTCATCACACACGATAAACAAACGCCGCTTAGTATTTATATACAGTACACAACTATTGGTTTGTCGACTCGCCGTTCGTAAAATAAACCGGTTAAAAGGTTAAAATTAAGTTCTAAAAAATTCGCGTTTCCTGGAAAAGTTCGGAGCAAAACCGAAGTAAACTGGTATCAACCGGTATTTTTTAAACCGGTTCCGAGCCCTGCTTTCGTATTTATAATAGTAGTATAATTTCAATTTTATTATTATAAATCCGTTACTAGCTTAATTTCCAGTTAATTAAACCTCCTTACGAGCTAGAGGGGTAAGTAACCTTTAATATACTGCTTCAACATAAATCCGTCAAGCACACTCCCCGATTGGTTAATAACATGAATATATCGCCGCATCACAGGCTGTCGCATCGCTAATTGGACAATTAAGATATTTTATTACTGGCTTTATGGTCGATGAAATTTTATTATATCTTTTTATTGAGTTGCTTTTGAAGGCTGTTTGAGAGTTAATAAGGCTTTTTATGATGACCGCGGGATTATGGGAGAATTTTGCAAGCGGGAGAGATTATTCTAGATCTAAGTTTTAACGCTACAGGGAGATTTTTTAAAGAAAATAAAGGGGAAGGCACACGTCCACCATCACGAGTACTCAAGGCAACCTGATGGTAAGTGGAATCTGAGAACTTTATTGGAATTTTCAAGACTATAATCGCAAAAATGCGATCCTAAGACCTCAAATGCGATGCCAACCCTGGGGACTAAGATGAAATGCGTCTATGCTAGTAATTTCACCGGTTGTCTTATCCCACACCGGAACACAACAATGCCAACATTGCTGTTTCGCGGTAGGTTAATAAGATGATAGTAGCGACAAGGTCCTACCACCGATAATGTATGCCTTTATTTTCATAATGTTTTTACATAGATTAAACGTTTATTAAGAAAGCCTATGTTTCAAACAAGAGTCAAGCAAAAAGGGGAAAAAAACGTTATCGCATTTTATATGGAATTTTTACTTCACAGCTCTCTTAATAATTTCTTGAATATCAAACGTGTAGGTTAGTTCAGGTTATGTTTCTTTTATGATAAAAATTGAGAAAATGTACCACAATCGCTTAATTAAACCAAATAAAACTATATTTTTTTGACATGAATTAACCTCCTAAGGCCTCCCGTACAAAAAATTGTACATAATACGTTCATTAGAAAATATACCTATTGCAAAGGAAATAAAATAGGTTTTCCTTTATTTTTATGAGGGACAATCAAACTAGAAAATTGACTCTATTGTATTTGTAATAGGTTCATATTCCATTGGCAATTTTCGTTGTATGGTGGGTCTTAGGAGGATAAGGCCACATATGCTGACACGCCCACGCAATAACAAAAAGGGATAGCATTATATGCTCCCGCGCGAAGACCGCGAGATGGTGATAGTTTGCTTGCGTCTTGATGGCAACGTCAAATTCAATCAATTGCTGTTTAATTTAAAACTAAATTATTTATTAAAAACACCAGTTTATCAGTATCAAGAAGTTTTAAATACTCAAAACTCAACGATAGAATCAAAATTCGATGGTAAATATCGAAGGGTTTCGAAGACTCAACTAAAAATATACGAAAAAGGTGTAATGTTTAAAAAATTAAACTAAAATCGATTTTATATCTAATCGTATATCACATTTTATAGTATCAAGGAAATATGACCAAGTAAAACATACATACATAACATCACGACCGCCTGTTGTATACCTATGATTTAAATGTACTGTTCCATGTTCTGTTTTTATTTTTTATTTTTGGTGTTCAATAAAGAGTATTTGTATTGTATTGTATTGTATCACGCCTTTATTCCCAGAGTGTGGTAGGCAGAGCTACAGAAATACCAACAACTCTAAAAAGACTTGTTGATAATTCTGTAACCACATTTTGCACAATCAGGCCAAGAAGTTTACTAGTGTATTATGACAGGTTGCAAGCCCATCGCCTTACAATACTAGAAGCCCTTATTCCCTTAGTCGCCTCTTACGACATCCACGGGAAGACATGAAGTGGCACTATTGTAACCCGGCAACTACACGGGGCAAAACATTAACATAAACAAAAACATAAAGTTAAACAAACTATCTAAAGTACAGGCAAATGGGAGCTGTGGTTATTGATATTTAGATCACAGAACACTACCATTTTAATCATTAAGGCATCTTCATTTTATTTCGTATAATGTACATACATACATAACATCACGCCCCCACTCCCAGAGTGGGGCAGGCAGAGCTACGGGAATACCAACAACGGCAATATGCTTGCCTCCGCGCCGCCTCCGTTTTCTGTGTGTGGACTGCGCGCTTTAAACCCTCGATCATCCGATCGTGCGGCAGCCGCGATCAAACTGAAAACTGATGGAACACCGCGCTCAATGTTCGAACCGCCACGCTGCCATGATACCAAACAAAGTGGCTTACTGCATACATGCATACATACATACATACATAACATAACGCGTTTATTCCCAGAGTAGGGTAGGCAGAGCTACAGAAATACCAACAACTCTAAAAAGACTCGTTGATAATTCTGTAACCACATTTTGCACAATCAGGCCAAGAAGTTTACTAGTGTATTAGTGACAGGTTGCAAGCCTTACAATACTAGAAGCCCTTATTCCCTTAGTCGCCTCTTACGACACCCACGGGAAGACACGGAGTGGTACTATTCTAACCCGGCAACCACACATACCTACACTATACAAATACTATTACTGCATAGTAATAGTATATGTTCGGGCATTGTAATCTCTTAATAATTATGTGGGTAAGTCATATCAGCGGTGGGTCGGCGCGTGAAGAAATGTCAGGGTAGCTGCAACACAAGCGCCCTCTGTTCGACCTACATCGGTTTTCTAATCGGACATGTATTTCGGTACCGATGGAAATAACTCCAAAGTTATAAATTTGGGAGTATTGTGTGTGTGTTTTTTTGTGTATGCATACGAGTGTTAACTCTGGTGAGGTGCAATAGCTGGCCAGCTTGGACAAAAACCTACCTCGCGATAGACCGTGATAGAAGACTGCCAAAGGACAGAGCAAGGTGAGTGGCTTCGCTACGCAACTAAAACGCAGTTTTTGTGTTTCCATAAGACAGCTTCGTCTCGCCCAACATTATCAATGAATAATCTTAAAATACACCCTTTGACGTGTACTGCCTCTTCTTTGTTTGATAATTCGAGGTGTAATTGGGCGTGTATCAGTAGGGTCACTTCCCTGAAGTACCTCGGTGTTATCTTGGATCAAAACCTCAACTTTAAAAAACATATTGCAAGTACATAAAATAGAGTGCGTAAGGTGATATACACCATGAAATTTTTAAGAGACTCTGCTGATGGAATTTTGATAAAGCTGGTATATCTTGCCATGTCAGTCCATCCTAGATTATTGTATTCTAGTTTGGGGTGGCTGTGCAAAATCCTCGTTGATATCTCTGGAAAGAGCACAAAGGGCGGTTTTAAAGGTAGCCCTTCGAAGACCCCGGCGTTTCCCCACTCTGGATCTTTACAAGGAGGCTGAAGTTTTAAGCGTACAGAAACTATTCTTACTGCGAGCTATTTCCATCCCGTTACTTACTCTACATTCACTCACACTCACACATTAACGCTACAAATTATTTGATTATTTTTCGGATTCTTAATAGCCCGCCTTAACCTTTAAAATAAAATTAGGATAATTTTTGCATAGTGTAAATATCTTTTCTTATCCAATCAATATCATTGTTTATTTTTTCCTGTCTTAGCTATAGCCGCATGTGTTTTTGAAATTCTCATGTATGTACCGACCTCCACGATACAGGCAACGCCTAGTGTGGAGGTCACTGTTTGTAATTTAAATGTAACACCTTTTTTGGCAAATAAATAATCTATCTATCTATCTATTTATCTTGTTGCATATTGGGAGAAGACAATGCCTGTTACTGTAACCCCTGGGCAGACCTAGAGAAACCAGGACTGCATCACTGACTTATCAAAAGGTTTCTTACACGAACAGTATAACTGTCGTAATAGCAAAGAAGGCGGCTAAGTGCAATGATGCAGTCGAAGCTTACTAAACTTTAGTAGGAACCCCATAAATTTTTAAATCCTTTTACTGAATTTGACAAATTATTTAACATATTGACGTACTATATTGACATACATTTCCCAGTTAAATCTATAAAATTCAAGAATAACAAAAATATCGTGGCATGGTTGACTGATGAACTTAATAAATATATACAAAAACATAGAGATCTACATGAAATTCGACGTCAATATCCGGATAATCCAATAATAACAGAGTGTATTAACAGATTTTATAATCTAATTAAGTCAACAACGTTACGCACTAAGCAGACCCACATTGAAAATAGGTTGTTACGAAGTAAAAATCCATCTAGGGAAATTTGGGAAGTGGTTAATGAGGAGATAGGTACAAAAATAAGGTCGCCTGACTTTTGCCTCAAAGACCCTGTGACGCAGACAAATATTGAAGATGGTGACCTTCCTAATGTGCTCAATTCCCATTTTTTAAATGTAGTATTTAAATATGTCATTCAAAGTGACAAGTCCGAGTGCCGACGCTACCTGCACCACCACCTGCGGGAGTTGGATGTGCCTCGCTGCCGACCGTCACGCGCGATATGTTGAACGAAGTGTTTCACTTCATATTAAAATCACGCACCACTGCTGATACATATGACATATCGCCAAACATACTTATTTCTATATGGCCAGTAATCTCTGATATATTAGTAGTTTTAATAAATATTATTTTCGACACCGGTGTTTACCCAGACGTGCTTAAGAGTACTAGGGTGTGTCCTGTCTTCAACGGGAAAGGTGACAAGTTTGACGTTAATTGTTATAGGCCAATAACGATAGTTCCCACAGTTTCCAAAATGGTTGAATCTATCCTATCGTCTCACATAATGGGCCACCTTGAAGGCAACGACTTGCTGACGGACCACCAATTTGCATACAGGCAAAAGGTGTCCACTACTGCAGCGGCGCGCCAAGTATTCGACTGTATCGTTTCCGGTCTCGACGATAAAAATAAGATGGCAGGTATATTTTGTGACTTATCCAAAGCCTTTGACGTAATAAACCACGAGCTGCTTTTGGATAAGTTGCACTATTATGGTATACAAGACACCTCCCACCGCCTACTTACGTCATTTCTGTGCGACCGGAAACAAGTTGTCAAATTGTCTGCGGGCGGCAAGAGACTTGAATCTGATGTTGGCACCGTGAGAATAGGGATCCCTCAAGGATCCGCCTTTTTCTGGCTTACGTCAATGATCTTCCTACCAGCATCACGACCGGCGTTTCTGTGCAGTTCGCAGACGACACAACGGTCATAGTTGGCGCGCGCACGTATGACCAGCTCGCTGGGAAAATTCATGATGCATGTAATCAACTGCAGAAGTGGTTTTCGTGTAACGGCTTGCTCCTGAATGTCACAAAATCAAGCGTCATGATTTTCTCGGGGCGCAGTGTTCCTGTTCCTCCGTGCGTTGCAAACAGTCCAATGCCTGTATGCGATCAGTGTAGGTTTCTCGGCTTCATCCTGGACTCGAATCTTAATTGGAAGTGCCATGTTGACCTTTTGTGTGGTAGATTGAGTAGTGCAGTCTTTGCGTTGCGTAAGCTTAAATTGCTTATATCTGATGACGCTCTAAGACAGGTTTATTATGCACATTTTCACTCACTGATGTCGTACGGCACACTCTTATGGGGAAACTGATGGGTAATGCTGATGCAGAAACGTGCCGTACGTACGTTGGTTGGGGCGAAGCCAAGACATACTTGTCGGGGCTTTTTCACAACACACCGCATAATGACGCACTACTCACTTTACATATTCGAAATTATTATGTTTGTCCGATCAAATATTTCTTCATTTGCAACAGTACACGTCGTCGGCAAACGACTCCGCCATACAGGGCGTTTGAGAACTGTTCCTCGTCGCATGGCAATCATGGAAGCAACTTGTAATCCCCTTATAGCTTCAGTAGACGGAGTCTTCGCACCACAAATGTCTGCATTTGTCAAACACTTCGGAGAAGCTATTGCTGATCGATGAGACAGATCTTTAAGCTTAGTAATGGGATGGTTAAGATCACGCATTATTATATCAATAATCCGTACCACGAGCATGTGCATTCGTGGAACACGGTTTAAATCCAGACCACTGTCCAAATTATTTGGCCACTGTTGATGCAGAGTTTGAAATTTTGAAAATGTTTTTTTTTTTTTATGTTAAGGAGATGGCTTACGAGTACTTAGGCCACCTGATAGTAAGTGGAATCTGAGACCCATAGACATTTGAATTCTCAAGACTAAAATCCTAAGACCTCAAATGCGTCGCCAACCCTGACGACTTAGATGGAATGCCTCTATGCTAGTAATTTCACCGGTTGTCTTATCCTCACGCCGGAAAACAACAATGCGAACACTGTTGCTTGGCGGGTGGTTAATGATAATTTGATGTTCTTGTATCTTTTTATTATTAAATAATAATGTATTAATATTTGGACAAGCCCGTCATTCTTAGGAAACATCGCAAGAAACACGAGAAAATATTATTTTTTAACGTAACACCACGGTTCCTTAGCTCGGTCAAGTGTTGTTCAAACCCGCCGAGTGCAAGTCCAATACTTGAACAATATGAGGCCACACTTACTTTTCAAGTTATTCGTGATTTGGCTTTGACTTTTATTTGATCATTAAATATCAAGGATATTTTTCTTTGTTTCATGTTTTAATTAAGTTTTTCAGAAGTTAAGATTTTAATTTGCAATAGAGAACATGCATGAAAATCAGAATTGAGTTTCATTAATACGATTTAGGAGAAAAAGTAAAAAACAACTTATAAAAGGCAATACACTAAGTTTTGACCCGTATATTAAGATTTTATAATAGAATCAAAACTTGTTAAAATTTTATAACTTCTTTTAATGTTAAGATTGTTTTTTTCGGCATCCTAATTTTTTATTTACGAAATATTTTAATTCAACTATATTGGTTTAAACATACTTATTTACGAAATAAATGCAAACTTCTTTATAAGGTCCTTATATTTTAAACATGTGGTTGCCGGGTTAGAATAGTGCCACTTGTCTTCCCGTGGATGTCGTAAGAGGCGACGTAGGGAATAAGGGCTTGTAGTACTGTTAGGCGATGGGCTTGCAACCTGTCACTAATACACTGGTAATCATCTTAGCCTGTTTGTGCAATATGTGTTACAAAATTATCAACAAGTCTTTTCAGAGTTGTTGGTATTTCTGTAGCTCCGCCTACCACACTCTGGGAATGAAGACGTGATGTTATGTGTGTTATGTATATTTTAAACATGGAACAACAGCAGTGACGTCATTCCTGTCGTCGATTTTGTATATTGTGTTTTTGCAGGGGTCTGAACTATAATTTTGAAAGCTTCATATCTTATGAAAAAATTCACGCAAATTATTTCGCGTATACAGTTATTCCCCTATTTCATAGCACTTTTCAGAGAGCCTGAAAAAAAAAATGATGCTGGTTCCCTATTATAAAGTTTGGTGCTTTGGAAGCTTTTTTAATGCTTCTGGAAAAGCTCGGCAGGCTTAGTCCGTTTCAGGCTCTATAAGACGCTATAACCTGAAACATCCATATTCAGGTGTTTCCAACCTCTAAACCTTTGAAGTATATTTTGTAGTTTAATGGCGAATTTACCAATTTAAGTGAATAAAATAGGTCTTATTTTCTTGACACTAAAGGCGGTCTGGTGAAAACAACACGATTACATTGTCAAAAGCAGGAGGATTTTGGCGAATACAGTAGAGGTCCATAAAATTTGTTTAAAATGGTGCGGTAATAGACCTGATGTTAATTATCAGTTATTAAGCATTTCAATCAGTTGCCCTACACTAAATATTTGCATATTGGGTAAAATCATTTTCGTAAATAATCCTAATCTATTCTCTGTCACCAAATATAAAGACTTAAATACATAGAAAACATCCAAGACTCAGGAACAAATATTCGCGCTTATCACACAAATATCTGCCATTACTGGGATGTCGGATCGGATCGCTGGTTTCGGAGGCAGGGACACTCCCAACTAGGCCAACGTGTCATGCACTTAGAAATCGTATTCAATCTTCAACGGGAAAAAATAGGAAAAGAAGTATGAATATTTTTCTTACGTAGTTGCCATCCTCTAATTTAACATATGTTTAGACGTAATTCAAATGTACTCACGACCATTATGATAAAGGTTCACATTGCATTGAAGTTCTTTACAAAACGACTCTTCTCTCGCCAGTGTCACATACTGAGCAAGATCCGACAAGTATCAAGAAGTTTACACAGCCTGTTTTTCCGGAAACTCAGACACTAGTTTCTCAAGTATCAAAACATTAAGTATCTCAGTGACGTATTACGCTAAGGGCAATAAATAAAGAAGCAATCTTCCCCATGTTTGTCCTGTAAGTAAACAAGACAATGTTTTTGTTATATTTGGAACGGCTTTTATTAGATTAACATATTTATTGAGATGACAACTTATTATGTAACATTTGTAAGATGTTTTGGGATTGATTTTCTCTTTTTTAACGTTACTATCGTTATTGTTTTTAACATATCCTTTGTTATCGATACACATCAGCTGTTAAATCTACTGAAGATCCTTCTCGTATTATTATAGATAGATATTCCAGGGCTCGGAAACCTGGTTATTTTATTAACCAGCTCGTCAGAAACGCCGTATATTTAAAAAAGAGCATTTCATTTCGATTCCGCTCGGAATAAAATCGATATTATTTCGGTTTTGATCAAAGAGCAAAATTAAACTGTTCCTGCTCAAAAACCGGTTAATTTCCCTCGCTAATTTGTTCGCACCGCCCACCAGTCCCACCACCCTTTTCTCTGCTTGATGTCAATTTTATCGTTTTAAAAACACCATAGTCGCCACGTTATCCAAGTGCAGAAAAAAAATCGAGGTAAGTTTACTTTAACTATTACTAAAACTTTGCACCCTATTTAAATAAATAAATAAATCACAGGACAATGTCACACAAATTGACCTAGTCGCAAACTAACCTCTAGGCTTGTACTATGGGTACTAGACAACGATAAACTTACTTATGTATAGAATAAACAAATACTAGCGACCCGCCAGCGGCTTCGCCCGCAAATATTTTTTTTCTTGCCTTTTTTATTTTTGTAAAAAATATTTTATTTTAATAAAAAGTATCCTATGTTACTTCTAGTACCTCCCAGAATATGTCGACGGTGGAAATTTCAAATGTCATAAGGGACATTTTGTCGTAAGTACACTAAATATACCATTGAAGTCATTTTTTTTTTTTCTATCTGTTTGTTGTATTGAAATTTCGATATGACTTCTAATAAAAAAGTTATGAGTTGGTCAAAGTTTGTCGTAACTTCCTAATATTTAAAACACTAGGTATGTTGTATCGGTCAAATATTTTTGTATAACGTCTTGTTTCATTAAGCGCAATATCGTATATCTCAATATTATTAAAATTCCTATGTTGTAAGGCACTAAATAGATAAATACTGTGTTTTCGGAGGTGTAACACACATTGTCTTCTTATTTTTGTTGTTGTAAGGGACACTATTTCCTAAACCACTGTATTTATGGATGTCCAATTAAAAAATTAAGGTACACGAAGTTATTTAAAAAGTATGCTTCCAAGAATCATCTTAATGGGATGAGTAGTTTCCAAGTTATGAATTTAAAGAAAGTGGAATTTTGTTTTCTGGCTCCCCTGAAAAGTAAGCATTTGTCCCTTACGACATTTGAAATTTCCACCGTCGAGTGTACAAAGTTTCATAATGATTCATCAAGTAGTTTTTTAGTGAAAGCGTAACAAACATCCACGCTTTCACATTTATAATATTAGTAAGGGTCTACTTAAATACATAGAAAACATCCAAGATACAGAAACAAAACGAGTATTTGCTCATCACACAAATATTTGCCCTTACCGGGATTTGAACCCAGGACCTAGCTTCGAAGGCAGGGTCACTACCAACTAGGCTAGCGTGTCGTCAATAGGAATTTATGTGTGTTAATTAGTTATTAATAAATAAATAAATAAATAAATATCAGGGGACAATCTCACACAAATTGACCTAGTCCAAAACTAAGCTCTAGGCTTGTACTATGGGTACTAGACAACGATAAACATACTTATATATAGAGAAACAAATACTTAAATACATAGAAAACATCCAAGACTCAGAAACAAATATTCGCGCTCATCACACAAATATCTGCCCTTACCGGGATTTGAACCCAGGACCGCTGGCTTCGAAGGCAGGGTCACTACCAACTAGGCTAGCGTGTTGTCAATAGGAATTTATGTGTGTTAATTAGTTCTTATTGATTGCATTATTTAATTGCTTTCTATTTACAATTACTTAGAAAGTAAATACCTACAGGTAGGTAATTGAATATTACTTTTAAAAATATATGATCGCGATTATTATACATTATTCGAAAGGTAATGTGGATAAAATGTAAATGTAGACTATTCCGACAAAATTAACAGACGCTAGCGGCCACAAATCATAATAATACCTACCTAACATTCGGAACATTCGGCGATTGGGAGTATAAAAGGTGAGGCGCGCGTGCGGCGAAGCATTCCTTACTTGAAGAGCGAACAGTGCGAACTAGTGAACCGAGCGATCATCTAAGTTTATTGTGCGATAATTGTCAACGGTACCTATTTCAAGGTTGGCGATCAGATATCTCGATTAAGATAGTTGAGCGAATACAACGAAGAATATTTACTTGTTGAAATATGACTATGACTTTCCGGCGGCGTTGCTTGCGGTTGAAACTTAAAGTTTAATATCAATTAGTAAGCGGGACTACGGAACAGCGTATTATGATCACTAAAAAGTGTAAATAAAATACTTAAACGTTTTAAAACACAAAAAACCTTCTTCTTCTTCTTTTGTACATAGAATTATCAACAAGTCTTTTTAGATTTGTTGGTATTTCTGTAGCTCTGCCTACCCCACTCTGGGAATTAAGGCGTGATGTTATGTATGTATGTTTTTTATATTCGTTGGAATTTCTGTAGATCTGCCTACGCCACTCTGGGAATAAATGCGTGATGCTATGTTTATATTATTATCGATAACGATACGCGTATTCAAAAAAATGTTTTACAAAACAAAAAACCGCCTTCAAAAACGCAAAAAATAAAATTGTAGGCACCTACCTAATAATTGTGGTCGCCGACTTAAGTTGAACTAACCTATTATGTATAGGTAGGTGCCTACAATTTTATTTTTTGCGTTTTTCAAGGCGGTTTTTTGTTTTGTAAAACATTTTTTTGAATACGCGTATCGTTATCGATAATAATATAAACATAGCATCACGCATTTATTCCCAGAGTGGCGTAGGCAGATCTACAGAAATTCCAACGAATATAAAAAGACATACATACATAACATCACGCCTTAATTCCCAGAGTGGGGTAGGCAGAGCTACAGAAATACCAACAAATCTAAAAAGACTTGTTGATAATTCTATGTACAATATTTTTACAACTCTTCCATTATTTATAAGTGACATTGGGTTTCTTCTAATATTTTGGGCTGCACCTAAGCACCTAAGATGAATTTATTTATTTTGAAGTATTTTTACGCCTACATCTTTTTTTACTCTTGCTTATGCAAATAAAGATATTTGAATTTGAATATAACCCGGGGAAGTTGGGGCGGCCCGCTAGTTTAATACAACGTGATTGAACTTCAAAGGTCACGACCTCATAATTCCGAAGGTTTCTTACGAGTATGAACTTCATACGTGACGTACTCAGCCGTAAGTTAGATGTGCTAGAAATAGAACTGGAACCCAGTGGGAGATAAAGGTTCAAGGACGTTTTCTGGTCTTCGAATGCCTTCAGAGGAAATTCTATATTATCATACGCTCATTTGAAAAGGTTGTTTAAAAAAATATAATCACGTCTGTGGGTAACGTTTTAATATCCTCCTTCCATCGTCCATCGTCCATCGTTCGCCTCTTTTATCATCCGCCTCTATTAATATACTATAATAAATTATTTGTATACATCCTATTGTTATATTTCCTGCTATCCCGCATTTATTCCCCATTATATTTTATTCACATAATAGTTAGGTTATATGCGCAGCTTAGAGTACCTAGTATCACCCAGCAATGTTCTCAACAATTGTAATATCAGACCAACATGAGATGTCATAATTTATTTTCGTTTATCTTATTCATAATTTCTATTTCAATGTCATTATATTCTAATTATGTAATTCCCTGTTCGCTGTCTCGCACACGCGGGCGCCTGGATCCACGGAAGATCAGCGTCGTGGCGCTCACAAGCGACCCGACTTCATGCTGAGTGGTATCCATTTTTGCATGCAATTGTGTCCAATTCTTAGGTATTGTAGTTAATTGTTTGCAAAATAAATGAATTTCTTTCTTCTTTCTTTCTCTTTCTAATAGATCGGTTTCCTTCAAAATTAAAACGTAAAAATACCAATAAAAACAAAAATCAAGATGACAGTACAGGGGGGTTATCATGACATAACAATGTCACTAACTATCATAACTGTGTATATAATTGTCATAGCTCTGTCCTTTTCTCTGAGCGTAAACAGATCTACATTGTTATGTCATGATAAACCCCCGGAGATGGGAAGAACGGGGCACGAACGATTTCAAGCAGTGAAGATGTTCACCAGATGGGTAATTATCTCAACCACATTTTTTGAGCGGCGGACGTGATAATTGGGGTGTAAAGTACATGTATTGGAAAACTATTTATTTTATAAATAATCTCACTCAAAGTACCATATTGAGCCAAAGTTAAAATTATTATTAACTTATTATATTTATCGTAAAAAAATATTTTCAATCCAAAATCAATTTTGGTGTCGTGTCCTGTACTTCCCGCATATACTGATATGTCGTGGTACAAACTTATTAAGCCTCAACTAGACTTATATTTTAGTTATCTGTATTCCTTATTAGTTGAGGTATTTTAAAATGTATCAATTATTGCATTTGCAAGTAAAAGGAAACTGGGAGCAGTGTAAATAAAACTGTCCAAGCGAAATAGTTAATTTTGGTGGTGAATATTGAAATTGATTTTATGATCGAACGAAACGTGATTAAACAAACAAATATAGCGTCAGTTGTTCGTTCAGTTTCACTCCAGCAATAGACGGTGAAAGATTTGTACCATCTTTCTGCGTCTTCCCGCTAAGCATATAAGTATCTAATTTTGGTGGTATGGAATACACTTTTTTAATCGTGATAACTTAGATAAGTCATTATTTCGCAAAAAGTTTTGTTGTGTGATAGTTTTTTCAAGTATGTTTATGGCGTCTTTTTAACTGTAACGAGTTAAGTTTTTGTTAAACTAAAACATTTGTTTTTAATTTTAAAAAATGTTAAGTTTTATAATTTTGGTGGTACAATTTTGGTGGCTTTTGTGAAATACCAAAATTATCAAAATTTCTGGTCTCCACCAAAATTATTTAAACAACAAATAATCATTATTTATTATATTAGAAACTTACGTTTTGGATTTTCAAAAATAACAAGGAAGATTCCCTAACGATTATATTTTAATTAGCCCGATATGTTATTATTGATCGTGAGTTTTTCTAAGAAAAGTAATTTTGGTGGATAATAACAATTTTGGTGGTACATAATTAGTAAAATCGTTATATCTTAAAAAACACTTAGTATAATAAAGGGCCATTTTAACACTGTTTTTATAATGACTAATGACGTCACTTAAACGTTTAATTGTAAACCCTACTAAGAAAATAAAAAATACCACCAAAATTAGGATAATTTGACGCTTGTTGAAATTCACCCAGATGGTGAAGTTCCAAGAGGCAACATTTTACAAAAGGCATTGCGGCTGATGAGTATTTGCCAAACGGCTAATTTTTACGCAATAAAGTGAATGTGTGCGGAAGCTTAACTCTTAAACATACATACATACAATAAATCACGCCTGTTTCCCAGAGGGGTAGGCAGAGACCACTTCTTTCCTCCTGCATCACGCACGCTTGCACGTCGGATTCGAGTACTTAAGGTTCGCCACTTTTCCAGTATTTCTTCTCTAGATTTTTTAAAGTTAAAGTTTTTTGTTAACCTGTATAAATATACAGAGTGTCCCATTTAAATAGTTCAGTATGGGAAATTCTGAAACTTTAAGACATACGAAGATCTGTTATTAGCAGTGATCGGAATAGGTAGTGCAATTTCGCACTTCGGTGCGTAAGTTTAGCATGGATATAGCTTGTAACCCCGGGATTACATTATTTTGCAAAGTGTTAAAGTTTGTGTTTAATTCAGAAATGTTATTAAAATATGATTTTAACGATTATTTTGCTAGCATAGAATATCGCATTGACGAAATATGTAGACACTTGCAATGACAATGTTTAGATATTTCGCATGTTCCCATTTAACTTCAATTAAGGTCATGTCAAGATTATATTCTGTGAAATAATACGAGTCCCGGAATCTGGGGTCTTATCCATATTAAGTATAATGTTTAAGGTCATTCACCCGAAATTGCACTACCTATTCCGATCACTGGTTATTAGAAACCATGTCATAGATTTTAATAAGGAGAAAAACTGCATTTAAATGAGACTGTATATAAATAAAGCACTATTTCCCTTGGTCACGGCATCACGCTTGAAAGGCTGGTTAAAGTAAAGTAGGTTGTTGTTTATTCTTTGATTTTGCTTATTCTTTTTTTGTTGTGTTCGTCATCGTCATGAGGCGGCTCATATGAAAGAAAAAATAATTAAAAATCCACTTAGTGCCGTGTTCACCAACAATTAAACGGACGATTAGCAGTTTAACGGGTGTCAGATGTATTGATTAACAGCTGATTAAGATTTAACCGTCCGATTAATTGTTGGTGAACACGGCCCTAAGAAAGTCAAAAATTTGCAGCGGTTAAAGCTGGTAAAAAAACGTTTAAACCAACGCGTCAGCTTGCACTCTAACAGAAACCACGTTTTACACAAATTGAACATGCAGTGACAATAATTAAATCATTCATCCTGAAAGCCAACCGCAGTCAGAAATTTTACATGGCAGCAAAAAAAGTTAACAGCAACATTTGATTTTTGTCGTGTACTTGTCATACAAGAAAAAATCTAACTTAAAAAGACTAACGATAACCTGTCCGGTCCGCTCTTAAGCAGCAGTGTTTGCACATTTGCATCTTAGTTCCCTAGGATTGGGTACTCAAAAATTACTAGCATAGAGGCATTCCATCTTAGTCCTCAGGCTTGGCAACGCATTTGAGGTCTTAGGATTATAGTCTTGTGAATTCAAATGTCTATGGGTCTTAGATTCCACTTACCATCAGGGGGCCTGAGTGCTCGTGTGCCTTCTCCTTGTAGCTAAAACTCAATTGTAGCTAAAGGATGACATTGTCCGCATGAGCCTCAATACCTTACCATCATTAGATGCCGTAAACTTAACACCAGGCAGTGTAAGAGACAAAGATACATGATATATAGCTTTATCTCTTTCACTGACTGGAGTTTAGAAGGATTTAGAGCTAATAGAATAGTGCCACTCCATGTCTTCCCGTGGATGTTGTAAGAAGCGACTAAGGGAATAAGGACTTGTAGTACTGTTAGGCGATGGGCTTGCAACCTGTCACTAATACACTAGTAAACTTCTTGGCCTGATTGTTTTAAATGTGGTTACAGAATTATAAACACGTCCCGTCCACCACCACCACCCCACTCCACCACTACCCCACTCTGGGAATAAAGGCGTTATCTTATGTATATTAAATAGAGCTACTAATACCACCTCAGCTAGCTTGTCTGCTCGTCCTTGTCCATTCCTTAAAATTACCGGCCAAGTGCGTGTCGGATTTCACACATTAAGGTTCTGTACAAAACTCTGATTTATCAATGTATTCGTATTCAATTTGTTAGTAAAATGTAGGTTATAATGCACATAACAAATTTCAAGTTCAGGACGAAAATTTTGTAAAAATGAGCTGACTTTGGTGGCTTATTCCTTTGTTTTCCATTATATTTTAAATAAAAAAAGACATCGTTCATCTATTTAAAAGTTCTATTCTAAACACAATTCCCCCCCCCCCCCCCCCAAAGCCTGATGCGAGCCTATCTTGAAACATTTAAAATATGAATTGAAAATTTGTATGGCTGCAGACCTAGAAGATGTTTATGACCCGTTTGACTGTAAAACCTATGTGGCAGACGATGGACGGACAGACGAATACGTGAATGACAGCAATAGGGTTCCATTTAGACCCTGAAATAGGAATCCTGATTGTAAATGTGAACATTCCAAGCCCGTCCTCGAGTATTCGTATAAAATTAGACTGTGTTTAATATGCCATCAGAATTCGCAATGTATTTTTTGTGGGTACGCTACATTGTTTGGACAGACTTCTTAAAATTATAGCTCTTAAAGCTCGTATTTGAGTCGCTTGTCCATACAAATCAAGATATTATTTCAATTTTATGAACGCGCAGGCATAAAAACGAGGGTTCCGTACTGTATAAGAGCCCAACGGGGCCCTATTACGAGCCCCGCATTCACTGTCCGTCCGTTGGTCTGTCTGTCTGTAAGAGATGGCCGGTTTTTTTTACGGTTACATGTCTTATCAAGTTGTTTTTTTCCACTTTATTTTATTTTAATTGTAAGTCACAGAAAAAGGGTTTAACAAACAAGCATATTTAGTATCTTGATAGAACAAACCCTAAAATAACAACAAATAATGAAAACCTAAGGGCATAAGGGCTTGTAGTACTGTTAGGCGATGGGCTTGCAACCTGTCACTAATACACTGGTAAACATCTTATCCTACTTGTGCAAAATGTGGTTACAGAATCATCAACATGTTTTTTTAGAGTTGTTGGTATTTCTGTAGCTCTGCCTACCCCGCTCTGGGAATGAAGGCGTGACGTTATGTATGTATGTATGTAGTGAAAACCGGTCAATGGTAAGATGAATAACATTCAAAATAAAATAATAATTGGGTTATCCCATAATTTTGTAATGTATAGTGATTCAAAAACCATTTCGAGAAAAAGGGTTGTAGAACCATTCCCTGTTATCAGAATATTTTACAAAATTTGTATTAAATAGTTATTTCTAATTTATCATTTGACATTATTTGACCTGTAATTTAGTGACGTCACGATCTTCATTGGTAAGTTGTGTCTAATCTGTGATCAACCATAGTACTGCATATAATATGAGTCCGGAATGCAGTAATAAATAAATAATGTATATCGAATTTTGTCTTATTTATTTAAGTTTTATTTTAACGCTTATTAAAATGAAGACAATTTTTAACTGTATATAAACATGACAAGGTCAGATGTTTAAAAAAATGGTATGATTAAAATACAAGTCCGTTTTGGAACCTCCGCCCGTAGGCTGGTCTGTGGGTGAAATTGTCAAACTCAACGAACTAAAAATAAAATTTCGGTTTGTTTGGTGTGCAACATATAACTACTCGTTTTCTGATTTTCTGCATTTTAACAACATTGCTTCAAATTCTACGGAATCTGACGATCCTGCTACACATATTGACCATCGCCAGATCTTGGATACCGACATTCTTGCTTATAATGACGATCAACGCTGTACTTAAACATTATTAAACTTTGTAAGGGCTGATTCCACTAATCTACCCAAAGTGGATATAGTCAGGATATTGACATACTTGGGAGACAGCTCCAATCACAACGTAGCTGAAATACGTGGAGCTAAAGCTCTAATGTAAGTATGATTTAGGTATAAGAATATAACGTTCACAATACCATTAATACTTTAGTTTTCCTATATTGACATGACTTGACATTGACATTTTACGTGATCTGACAGAAACGCGTACTCTCAAACGAATTCAATAGTTTTAAAGCATTTCTCAAACAAACCAGCTTGTAGTGACGTCATAAAAACATTTTCTTTAAAAATTAAAATAAATTAATATATTGATTTAAATGCAAAAACCGTGAAATTAGTGTCTTCAATTAGTCTATTTTATCGAAAAAAAAATTAAAAACTAGTGGTAATTTTTTTTGGGATAACCCAATTGTTTAAGACATGAGTGACATAACATTCAAATCGAAATACAATATGACAAGACTCGTACGTACTGTACGGCAGTACGGAATATATTAGTATTGTATAGTATTTCAGGATTTCAGATTCAGGTTTTATAATTTTCAAGAAGGCGTAGATTTTATTATAAGCATTTTATAAAATCATGAGACAAAATATGGACTAAATTATTTGTACGGCAGCCGGCCTGCAGTTAAAATATTCCAAAGCATAATTCCGCCATCTTGTCGAAAACGCCTCCATGAAAAATTGCGGGGTTAGCGTAAAATCGATTTGTTCCTGATTCGTCATATTCCAAATTGGTCATCTTCCAAACTCGACAATTTCCTAACTGGTCATATTCCAAATTCGTCATATTCCAGATTCGTCATCTTCCAATCTCTTCACTGTACAGTTAAATTAAATCGCGAACACGCGCTTACAGGAATGATAACTATAACTTAGATTGTATTTAGAACTTATACTTTGTACTACGGCTATTAGAAAATAATATACTTAAGGCCAAAAGAATTGGCAAATAATGGAACAATAGCACATTTACCACAGAGGAGTTCTATAATAAATTTGTGCAGGTTGTACAAGGTATGACGAGTTTGGAAGATGACGAATCTGGAATATGACGAGTTAAGAATATGACCAGTTAGGAAATTGTCGAGTTTGGAAGATGACCAATTTGGAATATGACGAATCAGGAACAAATCGTAAAATCGCTCCCATAAAATACATGCCGCATTGTCAAGCAAAAAAGTCGAATATTTGCATACAGAACAGGAGTATTGGGTCCGATGACGTCATCAGGAAAGAATACAGTACCCCTACCATGAGTTACGATACCCGCTAGAGATTCTAATGCTCTGTCCCTCTCACTCTACTACAATACCGTACTCGTTAGCGCGTACGGTAATTGCAACTCATGGTGAGGGTACAGGGCCTCTATTCTAATGCGTTGTAACAATATAGCGTTTGACGTGTTTTAAAACAGAATCTAAATAGAATTCTAAATAGAATCGTTTATGCCACTGTCGCCATTATTGTAAATGACATAAGAGTTATCAAAACGTTGACTATACGGAAACACGTCAAAGACGATATCGTTATTAACATGAATGGTCCTGGTACGAAAGTAAAGGAAAACGCACGATTAGATGAAATTCGAAGACGATTCTACCTTTCAATGAAGGCTACAGTTTTTCGGAGTGTTTGACTGGATGACAGAATGTTCACGGAATGACACAGTTGAGAATTGTTTTTTTTAATTAAGGCATGAGAAGGCAAACCAGCACACAGGCCACCTGATGGTAAGTGGAAACTATGACCCATAGACTTGCCTTCACAAGACTCTAAGACTGCAAATGCGTTGCCAACCCTGAGGACTAATATAAGATGGAATGCCTCTATGCTAGTTATTTCACCGGCTGTCTTATCCACAAACCAGAACACAACAATGCGAACACTGCTGTTTGTCGTAAAATAGAAGAATAAAACCGGTCAAGTCTGAGTCGGACTGACGCACCAAGGTCCTTGTACCAGCTGACTCAGACTTGTCTGTCTTATTTCTAATTTAGAGTTCTATCCTGAATTTATAGACGCCAAATTAAGTTTTTGTATAAGGACCACCTTTTCTTTCTTTTATAAGATTTTTGTTACTTCGTTATAATATTTGTTTTGTAATCCGCTACAATTATAACAGATGTCTGTAAAAAAACCCGTAAGACCCAATAATGACCTTATAAGGGTTCCGTCTCTCCTTGTAACGTAAGGAACCCTAAAAAACTGGGCAAGAGCATATCGGACCATACTCAGTGTAGGGTTCCTAAGCCGTTATGTACTTACTACAAACATAAAAATCAACAAGTAATAACTAATTTTCTATTTTAAGTCCCTCGGTCTCGTCTTAGATGATTTTAGTAGGTCTAAACACTTAAATTGCCTGTGTCTCAAGAAGCAATGATGTCTACTTAGTCGTGATAGTTTTCCTTTAAAATTTGTTATTATGCGTATTAATTTAAGATTTTTTTTCAGATTTTTAGTATCTGTAGTTTTGGCTGTTGTAGGGGAGGCGACACTTAACTCTAACAAAATTTAGCGCTTTAAAGCTTGATATTTCATAAACGGATCCCTTGATAGAAAACTGGATTTCACAAACCCACATTTTTGAAAGACCTATCCATCAATACTCACTACGGGGTAGACGAGAAAAAAAATGCATCCCTACGTTACGTGTGTAGGGAGGTACCCTCATTTTTTTTTATTGTACCACTTTGTTGACGTGACAAATATGTATATTCATGCCAAATTACAGTTATCTAGTACTAAGAGTCTCTGAGCTAGGCTGCGGACGGATGGACGAACTTATGCCACTTTCAATGGAAATTCAGCACTTAATGGCTCGATTTCATTCCTCCCAAGTGTAGTTGATTTATTAAACATCGACATTGCGTGATATTTAGTTCACGATTTAAACGCTTAGTGAGAAAATAAACATTACAATACGAGTACACAAAGCGTGTCAATTTATGTCTATTTATAAACCAAACACGCTTCCACGTCTTGATGTAGTTTACAATTCTAATTAGATGCGATTTAGCCGACCGCAAATAAGCGAGTGATGTATTTATTCCGTCAGACAACAACTAAAAACTGTTGGTACAATGCAAAATACGTAAGGCCACACATGGTTCTATTTCGCTCGATAAAACCATATTGCTTTTGACATTTTACCGTATTGTCAACGTTACGATAGCTCCTTACTTACGTGACAGTAATGGCGGCCGAGTTAAACACAATACGATAACATGTCAAAAATAATATGGATTATGCCGCTGATAGTAAGTTTAGTGGTGGTAGGACCCTGTGCGGGGTCCGTCCGGATCGCTACCACCATCTTATCCATTAACCAACCGCCATGCAACAATATTCACATTGTTGTGTTCCTGTGTGGGGATAAGACAACGGGTGAAATTACTAGCATAGAGGCATTCCATCTTAGTCCTCAGGGTTGGCAACGCATTTGAGGTCTTAGGATTATAGTTTTGAGAATTCAAATGCCTATGGGTCTCAGATTCCGCTTACCATCAGGTGGCCTGAGTGCTTGTGTGCCTTCTCCTTAACATAAAAAACAAAGCAACTTAGCTTTAACGTTATTTAAACGAATATAAAGTTCATATTTCTTTATTTTAAAATTGAAAGTGGCATTCTAGAGCCAAGGCAGAAGATTAGAAATCTCATGAAGTTGTAACTACTGTTTTTATTAAACTGTAGCCCGCGTGCATTTAAGTCGTTAGAAGTTTTTGCACTGTAGTTTTGTTCGATGGAAATAAAACCAGTTTCCTTAAGAGGATGTGTGATAAAAAAGTTATAGCTGCCATCTTGTGACGTCATACGTTGTCGAATTTGAAACAGAGTGCGTTTCAAATAATTAACACATTTATTAACCCGTATTTTTTTTGAAAGACCTATTCAACGATATTCCACACTAAATTACAGCTTTCTTACTAAGAGTCTCTGCGCTAGTTTACGGACGGACGGACGGACGGACATGGCGAAACTATAAGGGTTCCTAGTTTGACTACGGAACCCTAAAAATGTTTACTTTTATTCAGTTCCCAAATGAACTAACTTAGGCAGGAGATTATAACCCGCTCTTGCACTTGAAGCATTATTTATACGGCATATTTAAGTTGTCCTTTCAGCCCACTGGAGCTAGACAAGTTGCATTCGATAATCGTGAGCGATTATGTTTCGATAGACAAATGTATGGAATTCACGTAAGCCACCGAGATATACAAATGGCACTCTCACGGTGGCTTACGTCAATTCTATATATATTTCAATCGAAACATAACCGCTAACGATTATCGAATGTAACTTTTCTAGCCCCACAGGCTGAGATTCTACACGGTGATAACGATATTGCCTTTGAAACGAGATGGCCTGTGCTCTCCTTTGCCTTGTCCATACAACAACAAAAAAATAGCCTGTAACGGGCAGAACAACAGACAGACAAACACGAGTTTTTAACATTTACATCAGATGTACGGAACCCTAAAAATACAAAAAGAGCCTCGGCCTTAATTTAGCGTAATATTTTTTATAAATCACTTTGACAAAATTAATGAAATAATTTTCGCTTATTTTTGTTACGACTAGAACGAAGCCTTTTGGGATGTTATAATAGGCTTACATCTAATCTGCCCCGGGAGTTTTAATGTTGTGGTCAAAAAAGGTAAAACAGAATTATATTTTGTTTTTAAAGTATTTATATACTTGAACAGGTACTATTCAAGTAATCTAGATAAATCTGGACTATTAAACAAATTGAGCTGATCGATAAACTCTCTCTGTCTGTCTGTTTGTAACCACATCTCACAAAACCGCCACTAAAATAACGTTTGTTGTATGGGAGCCCCCTAATTTTTTTTTCGAATCAAATATACAAATTATGTGAATATTTAGCATCAACCTGTTGCCGTTATCAGTATCGAGAAAAAAAAGGCGAAAAAATCACGTTTGTTGTATGGCATCTCCAGTTTACAGAAATACGTCATCTGCAGACATAGAAGATTTTGTGGCACTAATAAATTTGTCGATGAACGATGTAAATTTATCGATAAATTGTACTTTCTTATGACAGTTACAACTATGACATAACGTATGAGTATAATATGAACATGCAATTTCAATACATCGTAACTCAAAACTTAAAAGTGGCATGAACATAACGATATAAATAAATAAATGATAATATTTTTTCACTTTGAGTCCTTTTCATACATTTCCCAAAAACTGAGTTGGTAAGGATTATATCACAATGTCACACAATTTACCTTAATAGGCCTTTTTTGTTTGGTTTCAGTTAATTTTGTATGGAAATCGATTGAATAGCATTAAAGGAAATTATTGTGTAAGAAACCCCTCGATGAGGTAGTGATCAGCATTTAAGTTAATTTCTATTTTATCCGGTGAACGATACCTATCTACTATGAAATTTTACATTGAAAGAAGTATGTGAAGTGAAACAAATAAAGATAATTTTAATATCGGAAGGAAGTCCCTAGGTAATTGACGTTCCTGCCATAAAAACTTCTATGTCTGGTCATTTGTGAAAATTTCAACTGTCTAGCTTGGTGATTGACAGACAGGATAGTCTTAGTAATAGGACCCCGTTTTTACCCTTTGCGTACGGAACCCTAAAAACCACTCTCTACACGGACGCAATCTCAAGAAAAATCAATTAGGTACCTATTTATATGTATAAAAATCAATTGCTGTTCGTTTGTCTCGCTAAAACTAGAGAACGGCTAGGCCGATTTGGCTGATTTTGGTTTTAAAATGTTTGTCATAGTCCAGGGAAGGTTTAAAAGGTGCGAAATAATTGAAAAATCCACCGGGACAGTCAGAAATTTAAAGCGGGGCGAAGCCGCTGGCGGGCTGCTAGTTATTTAATAGTTTCACTGATTATCGTATATAATCGTGTATAATTATGCTGTCAATTACTGGTCGATTGTTAATGTAATTATGCTTGTTTGCTCGAGTAATTACCTACGTAGTATTAAATAGGTTCACAGGCTTTTTGCTCAATTGACTGATAGCTGAATAAGTTATGCTTATGAACAGCGTTTAACTATAGTGTTTTAAAAAACTATAGTGTTTTAAAAAAACTATAGAGTTATTTTACCGCTTGTAAAGCGCCAGGAGGTTGCCAATATAGTGTACCTATTGAATATAGCTAGCGGCAACGTGGAGTGTCCTGATTTATTGGGCAGAGTTTCTTTTAATATGCCCGCTAGAATTGTGCGATATTTTCGTCCTATTTCGGTTTCCCGAGCTTCAACTAATTATAGGAAAAAAACCGGGCACGAGCACGTCGGACCATACTCAGTCTACAAGTAATAACTAATTTTCTATTTAAAATCAATTAGTGCCGAATTGAGACGAGAAAAAAAAATTGATAACCACGATACGTGTAGGGGAGGTACCCTAAAATAAAAATAGTTTTTAGGTACATTTTATTGTACCACTTTGTTGTCGTGACTAATACATATTCATGCCAAATTACAGCTTTCTAGTAGGTACTAATAGTCTCTGCGCTAGGCTGCGGACGGACGGACGGACGGACGGACATGGCAAAACTATAAGGGTTCCTAGTTTGACTACGGAACCCTAAAAACGTGGGCGTACATCCAATATTGGGTTTGTGTAGCGGTGTTATAAATGTTGCCGTTCAGCATATGCTGCAGCGGGGTCACAGGTTCAGCGCTGGTTTCCTTTTGCAACCTGCTAACCCGGCAACCACACGGTAATAAAAGTCAGGCATTTTTACACGCCAAAATTCTACCAGCGCTTCCTAAGAGGAGACCACTGCTGAGAAGAAACGCCGCAAGAAACTAAAGAAATAAATACTTATACATAGAAAACACTCAAACACGAGACGACACGCTAGCCTAGTTGGTAGTGACCCTGCCTCCGAAGCCAGCGGTCCCGGGTTCAAATCCCGGTAAGGGCAGATATTTGTGTGATGAGCACGAGTATTTATTCCTGAGTCTTGGATGTTTTCTATGTATTTAAGTATTACATTTCTCTATTTAAGTATGTTTATCGTTGTCTAGTACCCATAGTACAAGCCTAGAGCTTAGTTTGGGACTAGGTCAATTTGTGACATTGCCCTGTGATATTAATTATTTAAAAGCCTTAAGCCTTATTACTAAAGACTCAGAAAAATATACTTGGTCAACAATATTTGCTATGACCGAGAATCGAACCCGCGACCGAGAATCGAACTCAACTAACTGCGTCAACTCAACCAAAACAAATGCAATGAAAACTTCCACCCCAGCTAAGTTATTAAACTTGAATCAAATTCAAACTTATCTCGACTTCTTGCTCGTAAACTTGAGTGTAAAATTGGCAAGTCCGAACTATTTCATCGCCACACATAAAACATAGTTCCCGCGAACACAAATTAGCATCAGAACTGGAAAACTTCTGTGCGGCAAATTCAGTTCCCCAAGATCGCATTTATCAAACTTTGCTACTTAGGTATAATTTTTGTTTTTAGAAAACATTTTGTAGAAAAATCGCTTCATAGCAATCACATCTAAACAAAATTGACAATGGAGAGTGAACCTATCGTGAATACAATAGAGTATTTTTTTATTTGATTCTTAGTCATAAAAACAAAGGAAGATCTTTTTCATCTCCTTTGCAATATATCTTTATTCTAATGCCAGTATTGTGTACATTTTTTTGTACGAGGCTTCAGGAGGTGAGTACATGCAGGCGGCGTCTAGCACAAACGTATTCCGTATTATTGCCAGGCCCCTGTATTCTTTTTCCCATAAATTAATTATTATAAGAATTAGAAACGAAAACTAGCCCAAGGCGTCTATTCTGCCGGGTTATAGGTCCCATTTTGATTTTGACGTGATATGGTATAAATAAATAAATCACAGGACAATGTCACACAAATTGACCTAGTCCCAAACTAAGCTCTAGGCTATACTATGGGTACTAAACAACGATAAACTTTCTTATATAGAGAGATATAGTTAAATACATAGAAAGCATCCAAAACTCGTGCTCATCACACAAATATCTGCCCTTTTAACGGGATTTGAACCCAGGCCCCCTCGCTTTGAAGGCAAGGTCACTACCAACTAAGCTAGTTAGGCTTTGTGGAATACTTTCCGCAACACGACGGGTTAGTTTATGCGTTATTGCATGCTGGGTTGATAGCATTGCTCTTGCCAAACCAGTTCCACCAGGAAGCCTAACAGACCCTTGATGTTGCCGATGGCTTCTGGTAATGACCTCGGCGTTCCAAGGTGACGTGCCCGGTATGTTGCCACCCGGGGGCATTCCATGAGGACGTGGGCTGCGGTTTCGTCAGTCATATAGGGTCTGCACAGGAGGCTATTCTTTACACCTAGTGTGAACAAGTGAAAAGGCAAGAAGAAAGGGCTTCTTTGGTCTGCCTGCAAGAGTTTAGGTCGCTCTAGTGGTGCTGTTGCTTTACCTTGGTGATTTGACGCATTTTTTTCCGCATAGATGAACGGCAGAGGCAGAATAGGTTCAGAACTTAATTTCAGTTTCTGAACCCCTTCTCGCAAATTCGTCAGCCGCGTCGTTACTACGTGATATACTATGTCCTTTTATCCATTGTAAGGTGATGAGATTGTTGCTAAATACGTGACGTATTGTCAACGTTTTGATAGCTCTTATTTACTTGACAGTAATGGCGGTCGAGTTAGAAACAATACCATAACATGTCAAAGGCAATATGGTTTCGCCCAGTAGAGTAGAGGCCGGCTGAGATTACACACGGTAAAGCATATTTGACGTGTTTTCATAATGTCAACGTTTTGATAGCTCTTATATACATGACATTAATGACCGCCGAGTTAAAAACAATACTAATATCTAGGTTTGGGACTAGGTCAATATACAATACTCCATGTGTTTCCGTGGATGTCGTAAAAAGCGACTAAGAGAATGAGGGCTTGCAACCTATCACTATTACACTAGTTAACTTCATGACCTTACTGTGCAAAATGTGGTAACTGAATAATAAAAGCATTTTTAGAGTTGATGGTATTTTTGTAGCTCTGTCTACTCCACTCTGGGTATGGGTCTGGTATGCAGGCCTGATGATAATATGTATAACGAGTTGAATTGAGGCCCAGTTCGGCGCCATTATAAAATCAAGGGGCGCTACATTACTACATGGTTAAATATAATTACTTTTGACATGTCATCGTATTATTTTAACTCGGCCGCCATTACAAGGTGGAGGAATTTTAGATCTATTACGATAAAATGATAAGAACAAGGTAAAAATCTACTTCCAACATTGCACAGACCTATTTTAATAGTAGTTAGGTAGTTACAAGTAAAATTAGTGTTATATTATAAACAGCAGAAACTGGTTGCGGCAAAACTTCACCGCTACCTACTATAGTGAAAAGCAATGAAAAAGGGTCACTTAGTTAAGAATTTCCATAGAAAGTGACCCGTTTTCATTGCTTCTGTGTGTAGATCAGAAAACAGCTTAGAAACCAACACAAAGTTAACACTAACTCCTAACGTTGGCCAGGCGTTAAGACTCTTCAACTCGTAAGCTTTCCCTAAACCAATAAGTCTGCTATCCGCCCGAAATAGTTTGTGAAAGTTAGTAACATCACTAGACAATTGGTTAGTTAAGTACTAAACTTAAATTCTTAAAGTTTATTAGACAAACACACAATGCAGCACAATTAGACAGAGAAGCAAGATTAATAATATTTTGCTTTAGTGTGACGTCAAATTGGACTCAACTAAGTATGTTCTGAAGCTTCGTAGCTTAATGCAAACGCGTGATGGGATATTTTTTCAATATGTATTTAAATATGGCGTATAATTATAATTCAATAAGGAGTAAATGGGTCATACACACCGACTGCTGTACTTACACATGCTTTATACATGCGGTTTGTTAGTCATAATAGGCTGAATTGTTAGATTATTCAAATGTATTTTGATTTTTAATGTATAAAACAATAAAGCATAAATTCCAACCACTACATAAGGTGCCGAACGGCACCGCTAGCCTATAATGGGTGAATGAAACTATAATTGTAAAGTAATCTAGCTTCTAAGCTAGGTTTCATAAAATTCGGTAGAGCGTTTAAGATAGTATCAGCTGATTGACAGGGTCGTTCCTGTACCGGGGTTTTTTTGTATATTAGGGTCATATACACTCTTAAAAAACAAAGTTGTCTCTCCTGTGGTCAATAGTTAAAAGCTTGTGTGCATATAAGTTGTTTTTATATGATCATAGATCGTTATCGCGGGAGCTAAAACAAATCTGTTATAGAACACATATAACAGATTGCTTGTTTAGTAAAAAAGGAATATTATGCCTACGCATCCTAAACCTCTAAGAAGTTCTTCATACCTTACACGACGTTTTCTCTGTATAGACATAGTTGGTCAAAAAAAATTTCATAATAAGCCAGCAGTGTATTTTTTTTAAACGGTTTTATTTATCTTCACTGCGTATATTTGTTTGTTAGTGGCTGTTAGCTTCAAATCTTGCAATCGATTTAACATACACGTATTGAGACCCCGTGACCATGCAAAATTACGATACCATCGATCTTTAAATCCTGTTACTGTAGATGGTACTGCTTAGCTTAATGACATAGAATGTTTTAAAACTTGTTTTTTACTTTTTAAAGATACTTTTTGATGATACTCAGTATTTAAAATTATCAACTTTGTATTTTTTAAGGCACCTAGTCATACCTTTCCCATAGAGACGCGCCACTATGCGAGTGTCGCTTCTGTTATTGCCTATTTGTCATAATCTTTGAGTACTGTCAAATCGTATTTGCTCCCGCGATAACGATGTATGTATATGATAGGTCTAAAGCCAGTCCTGACGGCGTTTTTGCGGAAATGGGTTTCGCCAGAAAATTAGGGATTAAAAACGTTAACTTTCGGTGTGTCCACAGGAAAGATAAATAACTCAAATGCTCAATTAGGTGGTGTTAATTTTGCATAACGTTCACCATGTTTTCAGTGTAAGTTTATTTTTTCATAACAATTGCATTCTATTCCCGAGCTGGTAAAGGTTTTTTTAAATGTATGAATGCAGATTTTCTTCTTATTAAAATCGATGATATAGTTCCTAAGAACAGATGTTCATATGTCGTCTAGTTTCTGAATTTCCCATACTGTATATAGGTACAGTCGACGTCATAAATATGTTTACACTTTAGTACCTTGCCACGTTCATTCACTGAGACAATTTCATATATAATATATCCAATTGTCTTAGTGAATGAACGTGACAAGGTACTAAAGTGTAAACATATTTATGACGTCGACTGTACATGGTAAAAACGATATATTTATAACTTTCATTTACTAGATATTATAGAGGTGGTAGGACCCTGTGCAGGGTCCGTCCGGATCGCTACCACCATCTTATCCATTAACCACCCGCCAAGCAACAGTGCTCGCATTGCTGTGTTCCGGTGTGGGGATAAGACAACCGGTGAAATTACTAGCATAGAGGCATTCCATCTTGGTCCTTAGGGTTGGCAACGCATTTGAGGTGTTAGGATTATGGTCTTGAGAATTCAAATGTCTATGGGTCTCAGATTCCACTTACCATCATGCGGCCTGAGTTCTAGCCTTAACATAAAAAATAAATAAATAAATAAGATGGTAATGGCAGTCAAGTAAAAACAATAGCTACTAAAAGCCGTCAAACGCAACATCATTTTAACGCAGTAGAATACAGGCCCTGTAGCAAGGTAATTAGATTGAAATTAATTGCAAATACTCCTTTATGGTGGCCTGTGGCATTGTTCACAGCCGGATCAGGGAATCCTCTCAGATCATTGGCCTGTAACGCCGATAACGAGCTTGCTACCTAATTAGGTTGACAGTTAATGGAGATATTGTCAAGTAAACGATAGGAGTTAATTGCGTTCCAATAATATTTTTATTTATTTTTTATGTTAAGGAGAAGGCACATGAGCACGCAGGCCACCTGATGGTAAGTGGAATCTGAGACCCATTAGACATTTGAATTCTCAAGACTATAATCCTAAGACCTCAAATGCGTTGCCAACCCTGAGGACTTAGATGGAATGCCTCTATGCTAGTAATTTCACCGGTTGTCTTATCCCCACACCGGAACACAACAATGCGAACACTGTTGCTTGGCGGGTGGTTAATGGATGAGATGGTGGTAGCGATCCGGACGGATCCTGCACAGGGTCCTACCACCACTAAAACCTATAACTATACGTACTACCTATCGTAAGATACAGCCCGCTGACAGACAAACAGGCGGACAGCGGAGGCCTAGTAATATAATCCTGATGGCAGCCTGTCCATTCTTGTAAAAAATATTGTTTTAATTAACAAACGTAATTAAACCATTACTAAGCAACACACAAAACTGTAAAGTAACATTACATAGTTTAAGCAAAACCACTTGTCAGCAGGGATTCCACTACGGTTGTTTACAATAGCATCCTCACGCCAATTTAGAGTACTATAATTGAAAAGGATAACTTAGAAAACCAGCGCGTTCACTAACCAGGGGCGTGATTCTAACAACACAGCGCTGCGTCGATCTCAAAGGTGAAGTTTTATCCGGCAAGTTTAAGAAGTCTCGTCGGAGCGTACAAAACACATTTTAGCGCGTGCCTTCTTAATTAGGCAGCTTTATACGACACTGAACTCGACTCACCTGCCTGCTGCCAGTTGTATGATGGTCACGAGTTCTTTTCTACAAAACCATATTGCTTTTGACACGTTATTTACTTTTTTTGTATAGCAATTAAAGGCAAACGAGCTGAAGGACCACCTGATGGTAACTAAGGATGGTCACCGTCGCCCTTATAAACATTAACAGTACCAGGGGCACAGCCAAGTTGTTTCCTTTCAGTGTATCTTTTTAAGCCTTGACAGTAATAACGGCCGAGTTAAAAACAATGCCACAACATTTTTAAAGAAATATTGGTTTACGGAGTGGAATAGAACACCTGTGGGTTATTTTTTATCAGTGGTATTTTTTAGTCACTGTGTAATACTATGGATAAAAAAACCGGTTAATACCGGTTAATTTCGGTTTTGCTCCGAACTTTTCCAGGTAACGGGAACGTTTTCAGAACCAACATTATTTTAACCTTAATTAACCGGTTTAACCCTCGAGCAGAGAGTAGAGACACCAAAAGTTTTGCACTGAATAAAAACACTAAGCGACGCTTGTTTATAGTGCGTGTTAAACCATTTAGCTCAGGTTTTTTTAGCTCTATACCAGTTAATTCGAAAAGAACATTATATAAAGGTTTATCCAAAAACCGGTTTTTTAAACCGGTTTATATGAATGGAACCAAAATGAAAACGTATTGCGGCAAGAACAAGTTGAAAATTTAACCGGTATCCGAGCCCTGATTGGAATAATAAATTAATCATCAATAACGTAGTGCGAAATCTTCAGTACTAGTTACTTTTTAAATATGCATTCCAAAAGGGAACATGATACAATTTAAACCTTGGTTAAAAGAAACGCAGCAATATAAACATAAAAATAACGTAGGCAAGAAAACAAGGATATTTAAAAAATAATTATAATTATGAAGTTTAAACTAGTTTAAACTTTAATTGTGTATGTTTGCCCTTATTGAACAATTAGATTCCGTCCAATTAGAAAAATAAAACATAGAGAAGATTACTCTGTGATGACACAACATTATAAAGGTGTAAAAAAAAAACAAAACCAGTCTAATAGTTTTTGAATTTATTCATTACAAACAAACACAAAATCAAATATTTTCTCTTAATAATATTAGTGTAGAAAATGAAGTACAAATACACTAGGAAGTTATCCGTACATTAAGTACTTACTGTTCCAAGTGTGGCGCTTTGGAGTCACAAATTAAGTTAATTTAAGACAAAACTTAGGCAAGCAGCAAACGAAGACTCATAAACTAAAAAAAAAAAAAAATATTCCTGAGCGGCAAAATTTTAAAGTGCTAAAGTGTTTATAAGCTGTTTCACGGTCAAATAACCAATTATCCAGATTCCACGTTTAAAATTTGTTCAATGCCCATCTTCCAGATTTCAATCGAAAATCACCCGATATTTATAGCCTTTGGTACTGAACACTTGCAACCGTCAAACAATCCTGCAATTTATTTAAGCAATTAAATTGCACACTCACTGTTAAAGCTGGAGCTCAAATTTCTTTTATTTTGCAATATTTATAGAATTTCCACATCGTATTTCACAATTAGAATAGACTTTTTGATAGCTCTCAATTTCAATGATTTATAACAAGATAGTCGTATTAATGAGTGCTTAATTTAATCAAGGAATTTGTAAGAATTTTGGAGCAATTTGTTTTTGTTTGATGATGTATGTAAACACCTTTATTAATAATAGAATATTTAAGAAATAGGGATCTTGAAAGGCAAAATGCGTGAGGCAATAGAGATGTAGGAATGTAACGTATTAAGAGGCCACATATGCTGCCACGCCCACACAAGAATCAAAAGGGATGGCTTTATGTGCTTCCGCGCGAAGAACGTGAGATGGAAATAGTTTGTGCGCGTGCCTTGATTGGTTATAAAGTAAAGCGCAATAATTTGAATAAGAGGCTGAAATTCTAACATTTTACAAAAATGGTTTACCAGAATTAAGAAATTATAAATACTCAGCTATTGAATCAAAAATTATCGTTTAAGAATGTAGTGTTTCGAAGATTCAACCAATAACACGTAAAAATAGTGTCATATTTGGAAATTAAAAATATCAAAGATTTTGTTCCTAATTGTGTTTTCACGTAAGTGTTACGAAAACATGGTCAAGTTTAATGTATCCAAAGAACAGACACATAGACGTTAAGGTCTCTGAGATCCAGATCGCGTAGCACTATCGACTCTATCATAAATCTCTTTTGTAACCTCTTAAATGCCACCACCACTCGCAAGTGTAAGTAATAAAATAATGAAATATCAGGAGAGAATCTAACACAAATTGACCTAGTCCCAAACTAAGCTCCAGGTTTGTACTATAGGGTACTAGACAACGATAAACATACTTAAATACATAGAAAACATCCAAGATTCTGGAACAAATATTCGCCTTCGGAGACATGTCACCCCCAACTAGGCTAATGTGGTCAGTACAACAGTGGTTATGTTTTAAGTTTAACCTGGTGAGGCCTACCATACCACAAACACGGAGATTTTGTAATTAAGAATTTGAATCTACCAGCAAGGAAATAAAGTTCAATTTCCTTCGCTCTTAAATGCAATTTTCAACGTTGAAACTAATTAAAATGAACTTTATACTCGTTAAAATAAAGTTGAAACTAAATTGCCTTGATTGTGTACCTTCTGCGGAGCGCCGAGTCTCAAGTTATGAGATGGGGTGTTGTTTACTTAAACAACTGGCAAACTAAAGTTGCCTCGCGTGGTCTTAGATATATGTAGATAAGAATAGCAGAGTGAGGTAGCTACTGCTTCGGCTGACCTCTTTTGTCGATAAAACTTTTGACCAGGGGGCCTAACATGGTCGTGTTGATCGATGTGGATAAACGTGGATAACGCTTCTGTCACTCTCGCACTGACATACTGGTCAGAAAGTAACAGATGATGATTTGTTCCTGATTCGTCATATTCCAAATTGGTCATCTTCCAAACTCGTCAATTTCCTAACTGATCATATTCCTAACTCGTCATATTCCAGATTCGTCATCTTCTAAACTCTTCATTTTACAGTACAAATTAAAACGCGAACACGTGCTTACAGGAATAATAAGAATTACTTAGATTGTACTTAGTAGTTATACTTTGTACTACGGCTAGTAGACAATAATTTACTTAAGGCGCAGTCCAAAAGTATTGGTAAATAATGGAATTTCATCATCACAATCATCAATCAACAATGGAATCATTTACCACACAGGGTTTCTATACTAAATTTGTGCAGGCTATACATGGTATGACGAGTTTGGAAGATGACGAATCTGGAATATGACGAGTTTGGAAGATGATCAATTTGGAATATGACGAATCAGGAACAAGTCTAACAGATGTGTTATCCACGTTTATCGACATCGATAAACACGACCATGTTAGGCCCCCAGTTTAAAATAAACAACTTAAATGTCTTAAATAAAGCTCTGGTGGAACAGCTTCACTCTTCGACTCGTCGTGTAGAGTTCTGAAGCCGTAAACATAAAAAACAACATTCGCACAAACTCGCAATATTTTTGAAAGACCTATCCAATGACACCCCACACTATGTGGTAGACGAGAAAAAAAAAATCCCCCACATTAACGTGAAACAATAAATCACAAAACGGAAAAAAAAACATTCCTTGTTTTATTTTACCACTTTGTTGGCGTGACTAATATGTATATTCATGCCAAATTACAGTTTTCTAGTACTAAGAGTTTCTGAGCTAGGCTGCGGACGGACGGGCCACTAAGGGTTCCTAGTTTGACTACGGAACCCTAAAAATTACATTAGAAAACAAGTCTTATAGAAAGCACGCTTTACAAAAAATTCGTCTGCATTTTTAAAAACTGTCTTCGATACGTAAACTACTCTAACAAAAATCGAGTTTTTAAAACCTAACAGAGTCCCTAGCCAAGATGCGTACGCTAAGCTAACTAGCGATTCGATTCGTTTTGTTTTTAAGCCAATCGCGTCACTGGTAGATCACGTCACTTGAAAAGTCGCGTGATCTACCAGTGATGCGATAGGTTCAAAACCAAACTAATCGAATCGTTAGTTAGCGAAGTTACCCTTTATATATTTTTTGTGCCGCTATTTATTTTTTAATGCAAGTATTCAGTGACACTCGAGACGTTAAGACAAATCTAACGACAGCTCGCTTGTTAAAATCAGCCCATCCATCCGGCCTCCACGAGGGAACAAACATTCATACAGGTCAAACACATAACACTCCTTTTGGGCTTTGCCGCAGTCGGTCAGGAACTCAGTCGGCTAAAAAGGAATCTTTTTTTAATCTTAATACTTTGATTTAAATATGCTTATGTCACTCCCACAGCCAAGACGAATCTAACGACACCTCACTCTTCAAAATCGGTCATACTGTTTATGCTACTGGAGGTCACAATGTAACGGACATACGAACAAAACCTATCGCGTCACTGGTAGATCACGTCACTTGAAAAGTCGCGTGATCTACCAGTGATGCGATAGGTTCAAAACCAAACTAATCGAATCGTTAGTTAGCGAAGTTACCCTTTATATATTTTTTGTGCCGCTATTTATTTTTTAATGCAAGTATTCAGTGACACTCGAGACGTTAAGACAAATCTAACGACAGCTCGCTTGTTAAAATCAGCCCATCCATCCGGCCTCCACGAGGGAACAAACATTCATACAGGTCAAACACATAACACTCCTTTTGGGCTTTGCCGCAGTCGGTCAGGAACTCAGTCGGCTAAAAAGGAATCTTTTTTTAATCTTAATACTTTGATTTAAATATGCTTATGTCACTCCCACAGCCAAGACGAATCTAACGACACCTCACTCTTCAAAATCGGTCATACTGTTTATGCTACTGGAGGTCACAATGTAACGGACATACGAACATACCTACATACATACGCGCACAAAACATTAACCTCCTTTAAAGACTTTCGTTAAAAATCGCCAAATATTTATAAAAATATAAGGTGCTATAGACAAAGTTTCCCCGTACTCTTCTCTAGTTAATGTTAGGTACCTACTGACTATCGTCTACCTATACATTTTCAATTCGGCAACTACAGTCTTAAAGAGTTTACTTTAATTTTCTTAGCGTACCTAATGCTGTGAACCAGCTTAAAATGACATTAGGCACTGAGTTGCATGACTTGTGCCAGCTTAAAGTATCTCATCCATTACTACGCGATAACTCGCTTCGCTTTTCGTAGAAATCCAATCATAATTACCTACTGTTGTTTTTATGGCATAGAGTAAACAGATAAATAAATAAAAAATATCAGGGGACAATCTCACACAAATTGACCTACTCCCATACTAAGCTCTAGGCTTTTACTATGGGTACTAGACAACGATAAACTTACTTAAATAGAGAAATAAATACTTAAATACATAGAAAATATCCAAGACTCAGGAATAATAAAGAAATATCAGGGGATAATTTCACACAAATTTATCTAGTCCCAAACTAAGCTCTAGGCTTGTAAACTTCCAAGACTCGGGAGCAAACACTCGTGTCATCACACAAATATCTGCCCTTACCGGGATTTGAACCCGGGATTGCTAGCTTCATAAGCAGGGTCACTATCAACTAGGCTTACGTACGTGTCGTCAACGGAATCCTATCATTTCTTAATCAAAGTTTCACAAATTATTCATTTCACAAATATATCATTTGACAACCCTCGTTTTTTTCCAAAACTGAATTTAATTTTGGATTTACTTCAGGATCATCGTGTTAACCATATATGTTAGGTTAGGTTAGTTTTATAATAGTCCTGAAATATTTGTATTTACAGAAAAAAAACCCGTTGGCAAATGAATAGGTTGCGAAACGATGCATTTGTCAAAGATTTGTCAGCGAAAAGGCAGAGAATCGTCAACTCAAAGGATCAAGAAAATCAATTGCTTCGCATCGCACCGGCAATGGTCCTAGTGCCTTCATGTCCTCCATACCGAGTCCGGTAACGGCGAATCCTGCAATAGGTCTAGTCCGGGTGATGTGCTCTAATGTGGCTGGCAAAACCAAATTTTGCTTTGAAAGTGCGGTTACAGGTTGCACAAAAGAGTTGGCCGGCCGAGTTATAGGTATAGTTATAGGAGGGTTTAGTTTGAGTCTTCCGTACATGGCGCTTTGCATCAAGGTCTTCAAGACGCTTTTGTTCGAATGCGTTCACCTTTGTGTGAACGTTCCGACGCCATTCCGGTCTGTGACTGGCAAGCTCCTCCCATCTATCACTAGCGATGTCTACAGCTGCGAGGTTGCGCTTTAAGACGTCCTTGTACCGCAGATACTGTCCGCCCTGCCTGCGTTTCCCGCACGAGAGTTCGGAGTAAAACACCGCCTTCGGCAGTCTACTGTCGTCCATGCGCAAAACATGACCACACCATCTCAGTTGCTGCTTCATTATTAGCGCGAGTGGAACTCCGGTCATTTCAGCGCGGCGAAGGACTTCGGTGTTAGGGATGCGATCCTGCCACTTAATACGCAAAATGGATCTGACGCATTTCAGGTGGAAGGATTCTAGACGTTTTACGTCAGCTCTGTAGTAGCACCATGTCTCTGCTGCATATAGTAACGTTGGCAGCACTATCGCTTTGTACACTAGAAGTTTATTTTGCAGTTTAATATCGTGAGAGTTCCACACACGCGATTTCAGTTTACCAAAAGCTACTGCAGCTCCCGCTATTCGAGCTGGAATCTCAGATGCTAAGGCGTTATCGTACCTCAGTCGAGTGCCCAAGTACCTGAAATGTGACACTTCCTTTAGTTGGTTGCCAGCCAACCAGATGGTCGCGTTGTTTACTTGACACCCTCTGGGAGGTTGTTTCAGAACTTGGGTCTTGCTGGTGCTTATAACTAGACCAAGCTTACGACATGAGATATGCAAACAGTCAACATATGCTTGTAGAGATTCAGCTGAATCAGCCATAAGGCAGACATCGTCAGCGTAGAGCATGTCAGAGATGGGGACTCGGTTAACTCTAGATTTAGCTCTTAAGCGAGAAAGATCAAAAATGCTTTTATCTGCTCTAGAGTTAACCTCAATCAGATCATTACAGGCCCTCATTGCTTCACGCATCACAACGGCAAAGTACAGCGAAAACAAAGTGGGAGCCAAAACACAGCCTTGTTTCACACCGCTGGTAACTGGGATTTGGTCTGAGAAATCATTTTCATGTCGAACCCTGACCATCATATTATCATGAAATTGGCGTATCAGGTTTAATAATTTCTCAGGACAGCCAGCTTTCCTTAACACGATCCACAGGGCGTCACGCGGAACTCTGTCAAAGGCTTTCTCTAGGTCTATGAAACACATGTATAGAGGTCGGTGTTGTTCCAGGCTCTTTTCTTGGATTTGTTACTAATAAGCTGTCGTCATTATTACAAATCCCATAAATGAATAAACGTTTCTCGGAATCTTCAAAATACTATAAGTAAAAAAAAATGTACAAGTTCTTGGTATTACTCAAACGTGAAAATAAAAATATGAAGTCATGATTTGTTGTTAATGCTTAGCAAAAATAAAATGAACATTTAAATAAATAATATTTTTAAGTATTGTTAAGTTATTAAAAGGGTTTTGAGTTATGTACATATAATGTAATAATTTAAATATTTAAAAAAAACATACTTTGTATGCGAACGAACGTGAGTGTGTGTTTAATGTGTTAGTTACTCTTTTAAGTTGAAATAGTAATAGTTAATCTAACCAAAAGTAGTGTTAATTTTACAAACTTTCATTTCACAAAAATTTATTTGTGCACCATTACAAATAACAAAGGTATGTTTTAGACATTCGTCATTTTTTTTATTAATGTGCGGGAAGTACCACTTTGCCAGTTCAAGTTTATAAAATAGTTCGCAAAATAATAATTTGGTAAAACATTAGGAAACCTACTTAACTCAATGGAGGAATTATTAACCGGCGAGTTTTCAAGTTGCCCAGTTAATGCGTACAAAAATTATTTTAGGGCACGCTTTCTCAATTAGGTAGTGTAACCGAGTGGGCTTGCCCCTGAAAATTTATATGAGCTCGCCAGCTCGATTGACCGATTTACAGGAAGAAGTGGCGAGAGGACCTTGGGCAAGGCCCGTCCAGATCGCTACCACCATCTTATCTTTTAACGTACCGCCAAGCAGCAGTGTTCGCATTGTTGTGTTCTGGTGTGGGATAAGACATACCAGTGAATTTACTAGTATAGAGGCATTCCGACACGCCCGATTCCGATTAGTATTGACGACACGCTAGCCTAGTTGGGAGTGACCCTGCCTTCGAAGCTAGGGGTCCTGGGTTCAAATCCCGGTAAGGGCAAATATTTGTGTGATGAGCACGAGTATTTGTTCCTGAGTCTTGGATGTTTTCTATGTATTTAAGTATATATTTCTCTATATAAGTAAGTTTATCGTTGTCTAGTACCCATAGCACAAGCCTATTTAGGGCTTAATTTGGGACTAGGTCAATTTGTGTGACATTGTCCCGTGATATTATTGTCCCGTGATATTATTATTATTCCATCTTCAGGTTTGACACGCATTTTCAGTCTTAAGATTGCAGTCTGAAGATTGAATGCAAATGTCTATGGGTTACAGATTCCACTTAACATCGTGGTTGGTATGGTCATTCGTCTTAACAGTGGCATTAAAAAAACTGTGAGGGAAGGTAATAGGAGCATTTGGAAACGAAGTCTTCGCTTAGTCGCCAATTATTATTATTTAATTTCTATCATATCTAAATATGATTCGAAATCATGTTCTGACCTTATAAGTAGCTGCACACTTTAGTACTTTGTCATTTTAACGTCATGCTCAGAGATCGGATTTCCCGCTGCAACCCGGTTTTCGTGAATGCCCTTGAACATTATGCTAATATGGATACGTCCCGGGATTCCGAAACTTATGTTGTTATTAGAGAATAATTATTCAATTTTACTTTATATTATATCAATGGAAACTACAGGTCAACATTTGAAATAATTGATCAAAAATATTTGGATGTCTTCCCGTGGTCGTAAGAGTAGTACTGTTAGGAGAGGGGCTTGCAACCTGTCACTAAAACACTGGTAAACATCTTACCCTACTTGTGCAAACAACAAGTCTTTCTAGAGTTTTCGGTATTTCTGTAGCTCTGCCTCTCTGAGAATAAACGCGTGATGTTATGTATGTATTGAAAGTACACAAGTAATTACATAATATGTTAGACTTTACATCAATCTGAAAATATTTAATTCTCACTGTATATTAAATATTTATAGGAAAGTTTTAATACGTTTATCACTAAACAATGCTTGCAAAGCTTGTTTATACGAACGTGGTCGCGGGATTTTAATCACATCCATATTAAGATTACGACTCAATATCCCGGGAATCGCATCCGGAAATCCGATCACTGATCATGTTTGAACTGCTGCACTAATCTGTCAAAGGCTTGAAAGTGACAAGGTACAAAAGTATTCATCTACTTATAAGGCTGATTATACCGAAACAGACATTTACTTTCTTCATACAATATTTCTATTTCATTACCTGCTACAGGATATTGAAAGGCTCAGACAAAAAACACTTTGACGAGAGCAAAGAAATTTGTCCCTTACGTCTCATTTGCGACGTTATTAACAAAGAGTTTCTCTTTGATGGAACGCACGAATCACCTTGACTCGTATTTCTATGGGACTAAAGGTGTATTTACAAGGTTTTTAATAACGCCTTCACAAACGCAGCAGTAGAAGAGATTTAACAAAAAAAATGCTTCAAATGCCATCTTAGATGAATGTTACACAAATTGTTTTAGCAACAGATAGAAGTGACTTCATAGAAATCTGTGCAATTATTGTAAGCAAATATTAAAATACTCACGCTCATTAACACAAATACTTGCCCTTACCGGGAATCGAATACAGCTATCTTCAAATATTATAAATCGTGAAGATTTATGTGGACGGACGGACATGGCGACTCTAAGGGTTTCTAGTTTTACTATGGAACCCTAAAAACGGAATTAAGAGATAAACAATTTTTTATTGCAGTTGGAGGACAGTTCTGTGGAACATTTTCTTGAAAGTCCCCCGACTCACTACTTACAGATGAATTGCAAAAATATTGTACATAGTTAAGGACCTAATTGATGTCAAAGTTTAATTGAAACAAAATATTTTGCATTTGTGTAACGAAAATTTGTCATACAATTGTATGTTTAATCTTCGTTACACAAAGGAAAAATATTTTGTTTCAATTAAACATTGACATCAATTAGGGCCTTCTATGTACAATATTTTTGCAATTGACCCTTACCAGGGCCTCTATTCTACTGCGTTATAACGATATCGCTTTTGACGTGTTTTAGAATCGTTTATGTCACAGCCGCCATTATTGTAAATGACATAAGAGTTATCAAAACGTTGACAATACGGAAACAGGTCACAGACGATATCGTTTTTGACGAGTAGAATCTCGGCCCTGACTTGTTTCCATTCTAAAAAGTTGGAGTTGCAATAAGCATTTATTTTGCGCGTGGATTACTCGTAGTTTCGCTATACATGACATATTTTCTTCTAATTAGTCGAGACGGTCATGAACGCAAACTAGTAGCTACATATCGCACGCAATTGCCTATTGTGAATCCAGATAAATAATAATAACTAATACAGCTTGTTTTTACTTTTTAAATGCACTTTAAGTCATGGCAGGAGAGTTCTTTAACTTATTAGTTCATTATAATTTATTTAAAGCCGCTCGAGGCGTTTCATGTCCTTATTCGGATTATACATGATTGCCTATTCTACGACTTTTTAATAGGTTAAATTTGCCGTGACCCAGTTAGGTGTCCCAGGGGGTGTCGAGATCTTCTATGCCCATTGTTGCAATTGGGTCCAGCATTTTCTGATTCAGGTTTTTCCTCCACTCTGCTTATAAAAACAAACATACATCATGAAATATATACTTAAGTAACGCTGTATAAAAAATAGCTACAGTGTAGCATAGAGAAAAGCGATTAAAATTAATACTATTTTCAAAGAAGGCGAGGTTAAAATTCGCAACAATGAAAAAACGCTTTTGTAAAAATCATCTAATAATCACAACGGATTTTGATGCAGTTGTCACTATTAGTCCTTTCATTTTGATGTAAAAGAAATTCTGATTAATGTACGACAGTTACGGAAACCCACATAAACTGAGCGAGGCGAGGGCTGGTCTCCAGTTTAGCATAAAAAACCTACTAACGGGGTTTTTGTCATTACATTTTCTTGGAGACACAGCAGTGCTGGGCCTCTATTCAACTGCGTTATAACGATATCGTTTTTGACCTGTTTCCGTATTGTCAACGTTTTGATAACTCTTATGTCATTTACAATAATGGCGACTGTGACATAAACGATTCTTAAACGTGTCAAACACGATATCGTTTTAACGCATCTGAATAGAGGCCCTGTTTGCTATCTGTTTCAGAAAATATATTCTATCCGAATTAACACATAAAATTAAAATAAGATCCCAAGTTTTCTAACTTGGACACTAAATTTCTCAAATCTGACCGAAGAATTTAATTTCAAAATAGCCATTATCAAATTTTACTTCGCATCTCTGTGACCTCTTTTAAGTAGGGTGGCCTAGTTTTCTAAAAAAACTGGGATAGTCTCAAAAGTCTGGCAAAATATGTACCTACTATTGTATATAAAAAACCAATAATCCTACTTAGAGAGATGTGAAATAGCATTTTACAAAAGCATTATGTCTAATTTTGTTAATGTGTCTTCGTATGAAACTATTAAACTTGTGTACTCATGTGAATTATTTGCCAATGGAATATGAACCTATTACAAATGCAATAGAGTCAATTTTCTAGTTTAATTATCCCTCATAAAAACAAAGGAAAACCTATTTTATTCCCTATGCAATAGGTCTATTTTCTAATTAACGCATTATGTACATTTTTTGTACGAGGCCTTAGGAGGTTAAGGCAGGTGTATATGGTTCTTATGGTTCGTCCGGATCGCTTCCACCATCTTATCCTTTAACCTAACGTCAAACAGCAACATTCGCATTGTTGTGTTCCAGTGTCGGACTAAGACAGCATATATAAATGTGCATAGGACTCGTGCGGTGCCCTATCTTGCTCTCCCTCTTCCCAACTGAACTATTTATTATAGCGTAAAATACCACTGTTCCTCTGTATATCTAAATCTTAGCTCAATCAGAAAACATACTTGCACACACGCACACACACACACACACACACACTCATCTCAGCCCTACTGAAAATCAGCGTCACATTATCATCATATCTTGTGACACAAGCTGAGTAGAGACCATTTTGGACACCATTGTAAATAGTTAGTTGTAAGTTGTTGTTATTACTGTTTTTATATTTGAAACTTTCACTGTTTAATACAAACTGCCATATGTCATTTTATGTAAATGTGTGTCCAAATAAATTATTCTTATTCTTATTCTTATTCCTACAGACATCTTATTTAGACCTTAGGATTGGCAATGCATTTGCAGTCTAAGGATTGCAGTCTTGCGATTGTACCACTGAAAATGCAAATGTCTATCGGTATCAGATCCTACTCATCATCAGGTGGTCTGTGTGCTCATTGGCTTTCTCCTTGCCTTACGTGTGGTTGCCGGTTAAGAATTGTGCCACTCCTTCTCTTCCCGTGGATGTCGTAGGAGGTGACTAAGGGAATAAGGGCTTGTAGTACTGTTAGGCTTGCAACCTATCACTAATACACTAGTAAACTTCTTGGCCTGATTGTGCAAACCGTGGTTACAGAATAATAAGCAATTCTTTTTAGAGTTGTTGGTATTTCTGTAGCTCTGGCTACCCCACTCTGAGAATGAAGGTGTGATGTTATGTATGTATGTTCAAAAATTACCAAAAAATTTAATTTAAAATTTATAAAAACCCTGACTAAATAATCTAGTTAACTGAACACTGACACTAACTAAAGTGACACGGCGGGGTACCGCTAAGTAAATGAAATAACATAAAATACCCCAGCTACTTAGCGGTCCCCGACGTGTTAGTTTAGTTAGTGTCAGTGTTCAGTTAACTAACTATCTACTTATCAAACAATCAGCCCTTAGGGCCACTATTTATTATTTTTTCCTTTTTAGTGGTTTTTCTACAGACTATTTATTTAGTCGGGGGTTTTTTGAAATTTCTAATTTTATTTTTTATTTCACGCTTTTTAAACTTCTCCATCTGAGTGTCTGTTTGTGGCACTGTAGCTCCCAAACGAATGAACAGATTGAGACGTAAGTTTTTAAAAATAAAGTTACATTAATCAGGATGGTTCTTAGCAAGATTTCATGAGAATTGGTAGGGCAGTTTAAGAGATATCAGCTCTGACAGAGGTGTCGCCGTACTTTGGGGGCTTTTTACTCTCTAAAAGCTCAATATGTCAAAAATGGCTGAAGCGATTTTGATGAAACATGTCTAAAAACCACCGCTAAAAAACCTACTTTCATTTAATATAAGCCGCATTCAAATCGGTTCCCCCATTTAGGCGCTACAGTGCCACAGACAGACACACACACACACTTACACGTCCAACTTGTAACACCCCTCTTTTTGCGTTGGGGATTAAAAACAGGAAACGACGCAGCTATGGTCACCCTAGCCCTAAGCCATCCTTCTTCCATATACGCCATAAAACCATTCAGTATCGTTCGGCGATCCGAAATTTTAGTGTTATGGCCATCGTTAAACCTTATTTGGTTATTCCTCATACAAAATGAGCACATTTTAAACATTACCCCGCAATACAGTTAGTATGCGTAAATAACAGAATTTCTGCACTTTCAATGCTGGTATTTTTTTATTTTTTTTTTGAGGGACCTAACTAGTCAGCCTCTAATGGCTATGACTACTTCGCCGGAGAGAGGGCGGACTCCTGATGGGAGTCCACGCGGTAAAGGGTTTTTACACTAGCATGCCATGCAGGCGCTATTGAGCCGACCTCGGACTTAGAACGCTAGGGGAGAATTTCAATCGAATTGGATCAATGCTGGTATAATGGCATTGCATATTTATAGTCTAAGATCCGAACTAGAAACGCCCTGCACCCATCTGTTTAATGGATGAAAACTATTTATCAAATTTAATATATAAGAAAATATATCTCGAGTAGGTTGTCTAAAATAATTCAGTCGCGAAGTCAGTACTCAGTTCGGGAATCGAACCCGGTAGTTTTGAAAAATAAAACGTACATTATTTCTATTTAGAAATTGATTGTGTAGGTATTAAGCAGTACATGTTACTATGAAACATGATATCTATAAATTAGAAATTTAAAAAACCCCCGACTAAATAAATAGTCTGTAAAAAAACCGCTAAAAAGTTAAAAATAATAAGTAGTGGCCCTAAGGGCTGATTGTTTGATAAGATAAGTAGATAGTTAACTGAACACTGAGACTAACTAAACTGACACGTCGGGAACCGCTAAGTAGCTGGGGTATTTTATGTTATTTCATTTACTTAGCGGTCCCCCGCCGTGTCACTACATAGTATAAAACAAAGTCGCTTTTTCTGTCCCTATATCCCTATGTATGCTTAAATCTTTAAAACTACGCAACGGATTTTGATGCAGTTTTTTTTAATAGATAGAATGATTGAAGAGGAAGGTTTATATGTATAATACTTTAATTCGGAGCGAAGCGAGGGCGAGTCGCTAGTAAATAATAATCCATTCTAACTAATGCGTTTAGAAATGGCATTAAAAATGTGAAAGCAGCATGCCTCTAGACAATTTCTGATTTTACAAACTTAAACAAGTTCAATATTGTATTGAAGTAAAATGGTTATCATTTCGAACACCTACTAAGTTTAATTAAACGATATAAAAAACAATGCTTTTTATTCATTTAAGATATCATGTTTCACAGTAACGTTTAAGACCTACACAATCGATATCTAAATGGAAGTAGTGTAAATATTATTTATTAATTCAGTGCAGTTTTTTGTCACTAAAATCGATGACATGGTTCCTAAGAACAGATCTTCATTATATCATATAGTTTCAGATTTTCCCATACTGACCGATCTAAATGATTATACGTAGATATACCATCGAACTCTGATGAAATGTATAACTTTGCAGTATCAAGTAAAAGTAAAATTCCCAGTAACTGTTGTTTGCCATCATTATGAAGTCCACACTCACTCGTGGTAATTCTGTATGCCTTAGACGATCAAGATGTTAGATAGGAACAGTCAAAAGACTTAAATTTGTAACCCACCTTAAGTCCAATGTCCATCTGACGTTCTAAGATTTTTAAATGGGTCTTGTGACGCTTGTGACGTACAATCAACGGTGACAATTCACTTATTCATACGTAACACGTACGTATTACATACAGGAAGATTCCTGTTATGTTACTAGGTCATAATGATAAACAACGTGCGAATACAAATTGTTTCGGAGTCCTAATGCCGTGAAATGGTCGCGCGCCGCACGATCGCTCTTAAATTACCCCAAATTACGTGACTCATACACAGATTTAGGTTATCGACTTTCCTGTGGACACATTAGAAGTTAACGTTTTTAAGGCCTAATGTTCTTGCTAAGCCCAACCCCGTAGAAACGGCGTCAGGAGTGCTTTAGACCTATTATATACGTAAAAACATAACTTATGCACAATATGCACATAAGCTTTTAACTATTGACCACAGGAAAGACCACTTTAAGAGTGAGTATGATCGATAACATTGATGACCCTTTTATTTATACCATTTGTACATGGAACCCTATAGGACCTAAGAACTACTTAGTCAGAATCAAACAAGACTTGTGTTATTTATATAACGTGTGATATATATGTGTGATTATTTATCTGTGCGTCTGTAGGAGGCATCGTAGCTCCTAAAGGGATTAACTCCTAAATGGATAGATCAATTCATACATTTTTTAGGCAAAGCGAATTTAATCGGGTTGGTTCTTAGCTAGATTTCATTAAGGGCTGTATTAATAAACTCATCTCGGATGGGATACCTGTCACAAGATACGTCAAGCCATAGAGAACTGTCATTTTTGACACATCTTGAGACGAGCATTACAGTCGAGATCAGTTTATTAAAACGGGCCTAAATAGTTGAGAAGATTATGAGATATCAACTCTGGCAGTGAAGGTCGCCATTAATTGGGGGCTTTATCTATTTAATTATTGCACTCTAATATCTGTTTTTTTTTTTTTTATTGCAAGAAGACACACGAGGACTCAGGCCACCTGATGGTAAGTGAAATTTGAAACCCATAGACATTTAAACTCTAAAGACTGCAATCCTAAGACACCAACGAACAACTGCTTATTAACGGACCCTGAGTGCGGTCATTATATTCTATTCAATTGATAAAAAAAAAAAAAACACGGGACAATGTCACACAAATTGACCTAGTCCCAAACTAAGCTCTAGGCTTGTACTATGGGTACTAGACAGCGATAAACTTACTTAGATAGAGAAATAAATACTTAAATACATAGAAAACATCCAAGACTCAGGAACAAATAAAAAAAGGATCATCACACAAATATTTGCCCTTACCGGGACCGCCGGCTTCGGAAGCAGGGTCACTCCCAACTAGGCCAACGTGTCGTCAAAATTCGTTATATTACTTAAGTTTTATTGTGCGGTTGCCGGATTAGAATAGTGCCACTCCATGTCTTCCCGTAAATGTCGTAAGAGACGACTAAAGGAGTAAGGGCTTGTACTGTTAGGCGATGGGCTTGCAACCTGACATTAATACACTAGTAAACTTCTTGCCCTAATTGTGCAAAGTGTGCTTATAGATTTGTGAACAAGTTTTTGTAGATTTGTTGGTATTTCTGTAGCTCTGCCTACCCCACTCTGGGAATGAAGGCGTGATGTATGTATTAGTTTCATTCCCGTTCTGCACGAAATGAGGGCATTGTACTTTGCAACTTCGCATTGGTTGCGATGGGTTGGAACCAGTCAAACGAGTTATACAGTATCCTAAAACTCAGTGTAAAGATACTTGAATATTATAAAGGCTAAAGTAAGTCTGTTTGTTCGTTTGATTAATTGTTTGTTACTCTTTCACGTTGAACTTTGAGCCGAATTTTATAAAATTTGGTACAGAATGTTTTAGACTGAGACAGACATAGGGAACTTCCATCCTGATTTTTTTTACAGTTTCTGAGTTAACTATTATAGTTACTTATAGTAATATAACGAAACTAGGAAAAGGACATTTTTTTTTGGTAAATGAATGGTCTAATGCTATCACTCGCGCGTCCTTCATCTATCACACAGGTTTTACAGCCAAACGTTTGAAGCTGCAGTCTTCATTTTTTTACAGTAAAAGCTTTTTGCCGACCGATAGCCATACAAATTGTCAAAAAATATTTTAAATGTTTTTTCCCATGCAGCTAGAAGGAGGTGCTAAATTATTATTTTCTCACCTCCATCTACTGGGTATCGTATTCTGAACCGGTTGGGCAAAACTTTTTTTCTTAAATACTAATTGGAAAATAAGGAATGAGAGACCGCAGTCAGCTTTTTTTACAACTTTTCATTGACCTATGAATGTGAGGTGATTGTGACGTGTATTATTAAGTACCTACATTTTACCAACTTATACATACTGATATATTGATAAATCAGATTATGATACGGAACCCCAGATAAGCAAAGTCCGACATGCACTTAGTGAATAATTGGAATATTTATTAACGTACTGTAACAATGATAACATTCAAAAAGATTAATTAATAAACTAAATACGAGTAACTAAGTTAACAAACGAACGAAACTGACTAAGCTACTTAAAGAACAACTATAAAAAAACAAGCCTTCTAACAGGTCCGCTCGCGGCATGGTCCCTATGACCCTGGCTGCATTACCTCTTTAGATAGCTAGCCCAATCCTTTGAGAGAGGCAAGCACCAGCTCTGGGATCTCCGGAGGCGTCAATAAGCCGGGATGACGGGGCCTTTATAAAGCTTTTCAAATCTCCTGACCAGGGTCCCATGTTCTCCACTGCAAGCGCCACAAATTCGTAATCATTTAGTAAAGATGAGTATTTGCACTTACTCGGTTTTTTTTTTTTAAAGCTATAAAAAACAGTTGTAAAAAACAAAATAATACATGTTTAATCACACGAATAATACAGTAACCTACAGTACTCAGATTTATTGTACCACAAGTTAACCTCCTTTTTTCCAAGCGGCAACTGCACGGTCAATTTGCCGCAAACGGCATTGAACCGTGATGTTGACGTTAGCCGTCCGCAGAATTGTGATTAAAAACGTCGATAACTCATTCGATTCAATTTGAGTTTAACCAAACAATAATTACTAGGTTTTAAATAACGCGTGTGCGAAACGACAGTTTTTGTGCCGCACGTTTCTTATTTTTACCCGACTGCGTGACGTAAAAGGAGGATAGTGTGTTTCATAGCCTATATATGTATGCTTGTTTCTTTGTGGCGCTCCAAAAACTAAACGAAGAGTCCGATTTTGATGATTCTTATGTCCATCGATTTGTCTTTATATGGTGAGTGTCACTAATCACATTAATCAAAATTCAATATGGCCGCAGCCAGACGCCATTTTTAAAAATGAAAAAAAAAGTGGACCATGTTTGACAAAGAGTGTATCTTTGAATAGGTATTTAAAAATCATCTTTAAGTTTCATTCATTATTTTTCATTTTGAATGATCACTTAGGATTGAAAGCGATTTAAAGTTAGTTAGCAACTATAATGTTATTGAATGGAGAGGCTCTTAGGGCGTAGGCAAAGCCAAAATGTGAACGCTGCTAACGTTAAGTTTCTGTTTTTATCCACTCGATATTAAATCAGCTTATGTCAATCCTTTACATTTGTTAATTTTCGAATATCTCCATCTCAGCGTTATTTACCTTGGATTGACCCCCTAGGAATATAGTTTATTATCATTATTAATGGATTTTACTCCTGTTAAGATGATTTTGCTAATGTCGAGTGACGATCGCTGTACATTTAATATCAAAAGATGGACGATGGATATCAAAAAGGACAATTTGTTCGGTTAAAATTAGTGTTCCGGTGTGGTATAAGACAATGGGCGAAATTACTAGCAAAGACGCATTCCATCTTAGTCCTCAGGGTTGGCAATGCGTTAAGGGTCTTAAGGTTGCAGTCCGTACATTGCAGTCTTGAGAATGCAAATGTCTATGGGTCACAGATCCCACTTCATCAGGTGGCCTGTGTGCTCGTCTGCCTTTTCCAAAATTCGTTTCGTCAAATTGGCCATATGCTTAGCAATGTTTCCTTCTCCCCGCTACTTGGCAATCTCCTGCCCATCTAACAAAATTTCTACGTCCGCATAACTGTTTGATTTTTACTACTTTGTTAATTAAATCTTCGATGGTAATTGCGTACCTACGTAATTGGTATCAAACCCAAACACCTAAGCAGGTCGTTTACTAGATAACTCGTTTTAGTAATATGTGAATGATGTAGTAGACTGTACTTGACCTGTACTTATTAGCTCAACTTGCTTTAACATACACTGTACAGTAATTTTTTGACCAATGAAAAAAAAGGCCACTGGCCTTCGCGATCTCCAGATATGTTTTTTCTTTTTCATTTTTGACACATGAAAGTAGTGATGTATTAAAATATTATTTTCTTTAAAACAACTTGCTATTGACATTGTTAAAATACACAACGTCGCCATAACATTACCGATTGATAACGTTAGCGATGACCTTGAGTGACTTACATCGCCTTAGAATAAATACGCATATAAGCAGTAAATACTTAAAATAAAAACCATACAAAATTCTTCTTGTTACGGAAAAATTATGACTAACGACTAACTTACAACGATTATAGGTTAGTGTCATTATTTTTGGTAGGCTAAAACTTACTTCTATTGGTCTAAGCAGCAGTGCGTGGTTAACAACCAATGTGGAAAAAGAATAGGAGCATCCTACACACTCTTAAAAACAAAAGTTGTTTCTCCTGTGATCAATAGTTAAAAGCTTGTGTGCATATAAGGTATGTTTTTATATGATAGGTCTAAAGCAGTCCTGATGGCGTTTTTGCGGGAATGGGCTCAGCCAAAAAATTAGGCCTTAAAAACGTTAACTTTCGGTGTGTCCACAGGAAAGACGGTAATCTAAATCTGTGTATGACCCAGGAAAGGATAGGCTATGTCTGTAGATTGATAGTGCCAAGAAGAAGGGTCTATTCTTAATACGTTTTTTAAAATGGAAATCTGCTGGGCAGGTCACGAGTTACATTTCTTATATAAGTAGCCGTAATTAAATCATAGGTTTTTAGGGTTCCGTAGTCAAACTAGGAACCCTTATAGTTTCGCCATGTCCGTCCGTCAGCCGAGCTCAGAGACTCTTAGTACCTACTAGAAAGCTGTAATTTGGCATGAATATGCATATTAGTCACGCCAACAAAGTGGTACAATAAAATGTAAAAAAATGTTTTTTTTACGTAACGTGGGGATGTGTTTCCTTTCTTGTCTATCCTATAGTATAGGGTGTTGTTGGATAGGTCTTTCAAAAATATTACGGGTTTGTGGAAACAGTTTTTTGATTAAGTAATCCGTTTATGAATTATTAAGCTTTAAAGAGCTAATTTTTGTTAGACTCAAGTGTGTGTCCCCCCCCTTCCCCCTTATAGCCAAAACTACAAATTTATACTAAAAATCTGAAAAAAATATTTAAATAAAAGAGCATAATTATAACAAATTTTAATGGAAAACTATTGCGACTAATTAGACATCATTGGTTCTTGAGATACAGGCGATTAACCAATTGAAATTAAATAGAAAATTAGTTATTACTAATTGATTTTTATGTTTGTACTTAACGGCTTCGGAACCCTATACTGAGCATGGTCCGACATGCTCTTGCCCGGTTTTATACAATTTAAAGTTTATCCTCGTGAGGGTCGGCAGATTTTTTGACAAGGAATTAGAATTTACTATTAATAAAATAAAGTTAAATTTAAAATTAACTTTATAACCGTTGAAATAAAGTTTAAACTAAATTGCCTTGATTATGTACCTCCTATGGAACGCCGGAATTAACAACTCTTTCGTCGTTCAAGTTTTTTTTTTATTACATTGTGAAAACAAACCTGTGATGTGACCCATAGAGATTTGCATTCTCAAGACTATAATCCTAAGACCGCAAATGCGTTGCCAACCCTGAGGACTAACATGGAATACCTCTATGCTAGTTATTTCACCGGTTGTCTTATCCTCACACTGGAACACAACAAAGCGAATGCTGTTCGGCGGTAGGTGAAAGGATCTTAACACCACTAATGTTTCTTATAGCAAATATATTCAGATCTCATTACAAGTTAGTATGATTACGTAGGTAAAGCAGTCGTGAACACCGAGGCTCGGAAGTTGAGGTTAAATCGTATTCCGCCGTAATTGTGATCATGATCTCGTAAATTTCCATTGCAGTACTCTTAGATGTAATAAAACGGTAGACAAGTTCCTTTTACATCGTCCTGATCCTGAGTGTTGAATATCAAAACATTGTTGATAATTGCGGTTTATATCTAATTAGTCATCTTTTTATAGCATAGAGAGGGAAATACGTATACATAGGTTATTCTACTTGGTAATACCTAATTGAATTGACAAGGTTATGATAGCTCTTATTTACTTGACAGTAATGTCAGCCGAGTACGACAATACGATCATCAATCAGGTTTTGCCCAGTAGATAGAACCCCGGGCCACCTAATGGGTACTAAGGCCCGTATTAATAAACTGATCTTGATTTAAATACCCGTCTCAAGATACATCAAAAATTACAGTTTTCTATGATTTGATGTTTACGTTGATGTATGTTTTATTAATACGGCCATAAGACATCAGCAATCTCAAAAGTGCAATTGCGCCCTCCTAACCTCGTAAGACCCAATACCTATTTTTATTTTAGTAACATCATAATTACAACCTTGCCGCATCAACAATAAGGTGCCTTTTATATTTGGCATTTTGTCCTCATGCGAGAACCTGGGGAACCGGGAGGCCAAGCCAGTAGTCAGTATGTCAAACTCAATAAGCAAAGCAATTTTAATTATCTTCTTAATTAGGTTAATATTGCAACAAGACTTATCTGAGATACTGCCAATTGGTTTGGGAGGGGAGAATTGCGTTGCTGACTCTGAAAAACAAGATGGAATGTCTTATGATAGATATTTCATCCCTACACCACAACAACTCACACTCTGCTTGGCAAGAGGTTATAGAGTAAGATAGTAGACTAAGCGATCTAGACCTCGACAAGGTCTTACTATCTACTAACAAGTCCGAAATGTTTAATTTTGACAGCCGTTTTTCACTAAAACTTATAAATACTCAATAAAAAAATAAAAATACTTAATTTGTAAAACTAGCCGGTACCTTGATTGTATCTACCAATTCCTGGAAGGTTTTTGATTTTGATTTTTCTTTATGGTATGCAAAATATATAACGGTACCAAATTTGGTGCTTGCATGATATACCGTTTTTACGACACAAAAAAAATAAAAATACGTTTAAATAAAGTTTTTTTTTGTACGGGTACCCCTTTTTTTCTCAACTTTTTTTTGCTAGTAAATCCAACATATATTATGAAAAAAAAAAGCAATCCGCTATCTCTTACTAAGTAAAAGATACAGCTCCTTAACGCTAAGATGAACGGACAGACTGACAGCGTAGGCTTAGTAATAGGGTCCCGTTTGAGACCATTCGAAAACGGAAACCTAAAAATGAGGGAATCTTTCTCATTAGCTATAATACCCCGTCACATTTATTATAGGTAATTTGTTTGGGCTGATAATAATATAACAACGTATCAACGTATAATATAATAACTTACTCCTAATATTTGGAGTATTCAAATTTAATCTATAGATTCTTGAGGTCTGACTAAAATGAAGATTGTCAGTTTTATTTCAAGTCCCGAATCTACAAAACAGACAAAATAATAAATTCTACTATTTATGAACACGACGGTTAGAGTCACGATGCTGTCATTTTCCTGTAGTTTACCTATTAGTGGTTCAAGTTGGAACCTGACTCGCATTGGATGAGTTTAGATTATGTTTGCGTGAAAATAATGTTATTTTCCTGCGACGTTTAAACTTTACGAGTAAAACCTTGACTGAGTTATATTTTTTATTCAATTGTATTACTGATGCGATACTGTTTATTGGCTTGGCCTCCCCAGTCCCCAGGTTTACGTTTGCCGGCTTGCTTGGCAAGCCAAATATAAAAGGAACCTTATTATTAATTCAACAAGGTTGCGTTTACAATGTTAATAAAATAGGTTAGGTCATATGAGGTTAAAATCATAGGGAGTCTCCCTATGACGTTAAAACCGGGCAAGAGCATGTCGGACCATGCTCAGTATAGGGTTCCGAAACCGTTAAGTACGACAAACATAAAAATCAACAAGTAATAACTATTTTTCTAATTAAGTCAATTTGGTGCCAAAAGATGATTTTAGTATTTACAAACACTTTAATCGCCTGTATCTCAAGAACCAATGATGTCTACTTAGTCATGATAGTTTTCCTTTAAAATTCTTTATATTATGTCCTTTCTTAGCGCTTTAAAGCTTAATATTTTATAAATGGTTTGCTTAATTGAAAAACTGTTTTTACAACCCCGTAATATTTTTAAAAGACTTATCCAACGATAAGTGCAGGAGTGGTAGCAAGTATGCGATACTACAAGTATATATCACACGATGGGGTAGACACCAAAAAAAAATACATCCCCATGCTACGTGTAGGGGCGGTACGCTAAAAAAAAAAAAAAATAGCAAATGCTAAGCAATTACTTTAAGTATGTGTTTACAAAACACGGGACTATAGGAGTAGCGGACCTTTGGAAGGCGTGCATGGAGCCAAAGCTAACACGCAGGGCCCTTTAGACAACTTTAATTTAGTAAAGTGGTGGGACACCAACCGGCGATTGTCCCTGAGTTCACACTATAGAAGTATGCTGTCACGAACAATTACCGGTTATTGTAGGATTCTTTGAAAGGGATCGGAATACTAACAATAAGCTTTATTAATGAGATGATATGGATTGATGAACTATGCTATTGATTATGCTGTTGCGTCCGCCTGGCCAATGCTGATTACTGTTTATTGTTATCTAGTACCTCCAGTATTAAGTTTAGAGCTTACTTTGAGATTTCGTAAATGTGTCTAAAGATGATCTCCTGTTTTTTTTATATATATCGGACAGTTGGATTTTGAAATTTAGAATATTACCGGGCAGGAAAATATTTAGTTAACATTCAATCATTGTGATATCCTAAATAAACGAATTAGTAATCAGGACAGCACTACGGTCATTTAATTCAGCAATAGTTCGATTAAAACGGCGTAATTGAATGTAAACTCTCTATTAGGATTAATTGGGCAGTGTTGATTCGTGCCACGATGGACACCAGTAATTATGGATACGATATGCCTAGTTAGGTTATATACTATGTGCGAGTACCAGCCCTCAAAACGAAAACGATAAGCACAGTCAAGTTCAAAAGTATGTATACACTTTAGTACCTTGTCTATTTAACGTCATGTTTAAACTGCCATATGAAATTATCCAAGCGATTAAAGTGACAAGGTACTAAAGTGTATACATACTTTTGAACTTGACTGTACCTACCCAACTGTCCGGCTCCGATTTGAATTATTTTGCCTGTAAATTTCATACGGGCATATATTTTAACAACAATTAATATATACACTAATTAACATAAAAACTAGTGTAGCAGCTACATTACTTGTGTTTTATTTTTTCTTACTAATTAATTCATCAAGCAATGTATCACACATTGCGTCCATTATTAAAGCATCTGCATAATGGATATGGTTGGTTTTTTGTTTACTTCGCTAATAAAAGCCAAAAAGGGCGAGAGGTGAACGCCCGGACCCTGAGGAGGTAGAGGAGACGCGCCGGATGACGGAGCGCCGATTGCGGGACAGGTGGCAAGAGGACCTGGAGGACTCCCCCTATGGGACCCGAACTATAGGGGCGATCCTCCCGTCTCTGGACACCTGGTTGGAGAGGGCGGTCGGCGCTACGTCGTACCGGCTTGTGCAGGTATTGACCGGACATGGGTGTTTCGGTCATTACCTGCACAAAATTGGGAGGGAGCCTGGCCCGCAGTGCCATGAGTGCGGGGACCCAGACGACACAGCTCAGCACACCTTAGAGGTGTGCAGTCGCTGGGGTTCGGAGCGCGGAGCCATGGCACTGGCCATAGGGCGGTCGGACCTCTCCCTGCACAGCGTCATCTCTGCGATGCTGTGCAGCGACAGGTCCTGGAAGGCGGTAGCCTCCTTCTGCGAAAGTGTCATCTCGCAGAAGGAGGCGGCGGAGCGTGAGCGCGAGGAGTCTCCTCTCGCGCATCCGCTCCAGCGCAGACGGTGAGGCGTCGGCGTTTTGCCGCCAGCCTCAATCCTTAGTGGCTGCGGGCGGGGGATGGGAGTCCCTTTCCCGCTGTAGGATAAAGTCACTTGGCGGTCTGGGAGGGAGGCCACGCGTGCTCGGCCTCTCTCTCCTTTGGCGCGGGTAGCCCCAGCGGTCGGCTGGGGTTGCCGGTAGGCGTCCGTGGGCAGTGCTTCGGCGGTTCCACGGCGCCTTGCCTAACCAGCAGGAGGGTACGCCATGGTGGTTTTTAGTGGGTAGGGTCCTCGTCCCTCCTTCTCGCTCTGAGAAGGGGGGCGACGGGGTGAGTCCCACATACCCCCCCACTACTCCCATGGTGGGGGAAATGCGTAACGCATTTTCCACCCTGTCAAAAAACAAAAAAGGTGGTGCACTCGCCTGAGATAGGTACTTATTTTTCACATTTTGTCCTTGCACTTGGATACAGACAATTCATTGACGACCGATGGACGCTCGCACACTTTGTACATTGCTCCTAAGACAAACTTTTAAAATAACTGCTCTTCAATACTGCCCTCCTAAGCTAAAACACAGTATGTCAGATTCAATTGCCAAAGTAGATTCAATCTTCTCTTGTTAGTAATAAGGTTTTGATTGCTACAGGAGACTTATTTGACATACTGCTATTTGGCTTAGCAGGGCAGAATAATAAAAGTTACGAACGAAATATTTTTCTTACAGGATTTGTATGATCGTTAACTACGTCTGGGTAAAATATATACCCGTATGAAATTTACACGCTGTATGTTAGAGAGTAGTCTAAAATAATGAAATTATTTTTTTAGCTGCCCAATCTTAACTTTTTGGGAGTAATTGACCTCCAAAGAACTGAAAAGTGACTGAACCCTCTAACTTCTGTAGAGAGTTTCGGTCAAGCAAATTGCAAGTTAATTACTGCTTTGATTATATGTTTGAGAACATGAAATAAAAAAAATAAAAAAAAACACGACAATGTCACACAAATTGACCTAGTCCCAAACTAAGCTCTAGGCTTGTACTATGGGTACTAGACAACGATAAACTTACTTATATAGAGAAATACATACTTAAATACATAGAAAACATTCAAACAAAACAAATACTCGTTCTCATCACACATATCTGCCCTTACCGGGATTTGAACCCAGGCCCGCCAGCTTCAGAGGCAGGGTCACTCCCAACTAGGCCAACGTGTTGTCACCATAATAACTATAAATAGCTCATATTTTCCAAAAAAAAACACCTTTCAAAGTTTTGTATTTCTATTTGTTGAAGATACACTTTGGTTTTGTTACAGTTTAAATCAATATAACGAAACACATCCTCATTATATTGTCATTACCTAAAACACATAATTAAACTAGTAATTAACTCGCAATTTGCTTAAACACAACTTTCTACAGAGGGTTTAAATTAGTAACATTACCCTATCATTCCTTTTTCGTAATACTAATAATTTCTCAACAAAGTTAACATTCGTTGATGATACGTTAGTTTATTGGTAGTGGCCGTGCCTACGACGCTAGCAGTCCCGGGTCTCGGTAAGGGCAGATATTTGTGTGATTAGCGCAACTATTTGTTTTTGAGTCTTGGATATGTATTTATTTATCTACCGGGTGTGGCCTGTAATAGGAGCAATAAATTGAGGGATCGTTTCCACACCACAAACGTAAACAACATTTATTCTACAACTTTTGGAAATAACTTATTGTTAACTAAATATTAATGAATTTAGATTTTCCATGCGTGCATTGTATTGCGAAAACTACGAAGTCTGTGGGCTGACAGTAGGTAGATGTCAACTAGACTATTTAATTGGATGGAGTGCATTGAAAATCCTATTTAGTTTGTTCGATAAAATCCCAAATAATAAATTACATATTTTTTTAAAGTTGTAGAACAAAATGTTGCTACGTTTATAGAGTAAAAACGATCCCTCAATTTATTGCTCCTAATACAGGCCACACCCGGTATATAAGTATTTATATCGTTGTGTAGTATCCATCGTACAAGTCTAGAGCTTAGTTGAGGGCTAGGTCAATCTGAGTAAAATTGCTCCCTGATATGAAAAAAAAAACTAATATTTTTTCTGCAGTTCAGACCATAACCGTCACAATATGAATGCGTTTTTGTTATTATATTGGAATCCGGGATATGAGTGTTACTCCAAACACCATTGTTCGCGTGATGGCCCCCTTTGTCGAACAGTGTCCGCGGACAGAACTCATTGTCAGAATGATTTGTTTATCTCTATTGTTTACGTTAACATTGGGGTTATTAGTTCCCATGCCATTGTCAGCGTTATAGTATAGTTACACATTGCTAACCATAAAATACCTGCTCATATATTTTTATACTTGGCTAATAGATCTGTAGGCGAGACGTCCTAGGTCTGTTTACCATTTGAAAAGCAAGACAAAGGATTTATTTTTCTTTGATTTCTACTTATTTTTCTACAATGAACATTTAGTGTAATTATAGTAAGCTTTTATTTAATTATTTTCTTGATGTACGAGTATTCATGTATTTATATTAAGTTTACTTTAAATGTTTTTTGTAGTTAAATTCAAGTTCAAAGGAATCAGATAAAATGCCTGCTATGTTGTGTACTTACTTATTTTTCTGTCCAAAGTTGTCTGGAAGAAATCGATATTTAGCAGTATGATCGCCTGTTGTATACCTATAATTAAAGTGTACTGTTTCGTGTTCTGTTTTTTTTGGCATGGTTGGGTTAACTGGAAGAAATCCCTTAAAGGGATAAGTTCGTCATTGTACATGTTGATCTTAAGTTTATATACGAAATTTCTTGTGATTGTTATTTTTCTTTGTGCAATAAAGAGTTTACATACACACATACATACATAAGGTCGCCGTTACCGATACAATCCCTTTGTTACCGGTTGGGAGTAACTTTGTGAATTAAAAGTTAAGTTATATCATTGACAATATTTGTTCCTGAGTCTTGAAAGTTTTCTTTATAAAATATTTAAGTATGTACTTCTCTATTTACGCATGTTTATCGTTGTCTAGTACCCATAGCACAAGCCTAGAGCTTAGTTTGGAACTAGATCAATTTGTGTGAGATTGCCCCTGATAATTATTTATTTATTTATTGTAACTTCTTGGCCTGATTGTGCAAAATGTGGTTACAGAATTATTAACAAGCTGTTTTAGAGTTGTTGGTGTTTCTGTAGCTCTGCCTACCCCACTCTGGGAATGAAGGCGTGATGTTATGTATGTATGTATTTATTGTCAATATTTAATAAGTGACGGCCTGTTGAGTTTTTGTGGCGTTTCTTCTCAGCTCTTTCTTGGTCTACTTTTGGAAAACGCTAGTAGAATTCAACGTGTAATAGGGCCCGTGCGGCCTACTTACTGAATAATCTTGTTTTATCTATTTATCTGTATCTTTTTAAATCCAAAAACTTAACAAATGAAAAAAAATACAACGGCCTGAAGACCACACTTTCTTTTACCGTAGAAATTTGTGAAATTTATGTCTCAGATTATACCCGTATGATATAATCTAACATATTACTCACGCTACAAATGTGCTGCGGGCTTAAACATAATACATGTTTTAATGATAATGTTACCCCAACCTTATTTTAATCTTGGCATAAAATAAAGGATTGGTTTCTATATTAGCTATGCTTTATAAAATTGCCAAGAAAAAGGGAATTTATACATGTTTATTTCGACAGTATGACTTCCTGGAGGCTTAAAATGCTTTTGCCAAAAACAGTTAATAGTTAAGTAAGGGTAATTAAGATAAAATCAAACGGGGCAAATGCGTCTACGGGGTAAATGCGTCGTTTAAAGATTTCAAAGGAATAAATCTCTGCTACTCTTAAGATAAACACCGGCCAAGTGCGAGTCGAACTCGCGCACGAAGGGTTCCGTACCATTATCTATAAAAACCGGGCAAGAGCATGTCGGACCATGCTCAGTGTAGGGTTCCGAAGCCGTTAAGTACTACAAACATAAAAATCAACAAGTAATAACTAATTTTGTATTTAAAGTCAATTGGTGCTGTCTTAGATGATTTGAGTAGGTATAAACAGTTTAATCGCCTGTATCTCAAGAACTAATGATGACGACTTAGTCGTGATAGTTTTCCTTTAAAATTCGTTATATGCTCTTAAATTTAAGTTTTTTTTAGATTTTTAGTATTTGTAGTTTTGCACAGACAGGTTGCAAGCCCATCGCCTAAAGTACTACAAGCCTTTATTCCCATAGTCGCCTCTTACGACATCCGCGGGAAGACATGGAGTGGCACTATTCTATCCCGGCATCCACACAGGGTTAATTTGTTAGTTACGCGGTAATCGCGGTATTGTTGTTTCGACGATTAGGTGGGTCGGTGCTCGTTTGCATTATCTATGGCATAAAAAATAATAATTAGTTAGGTAGTAAAAAACATATTTTTACTGGTAAGTGGTAATAAGAGTCGTACATCATTGTAAAAACAAGTATGGATCATATAATTTTTCACGTTTCGTTTCTCCAGTAATACCTACTTACGTTTTCTTTCGTGCTGTCTTTAATTAACATTTAAATGAAAACTCTTAGTGAACGCGATTGTTCTACTTGAGAAGTCAGTAATATTTGTGTTATGTGATCAATTAGATGGTTGACTAATTAAATTATTACAAAGAAAGAGAGAAATAGAGTGGTTGCTGGGTTAGAATAATGCCACTCCATGTCTTTTTGTGGATGTCGTAAGAGGCGACTAAGGGAATAAGGGCTTGTAGTACTGTTAGGCGATGGGCTTGCAACCTGTCACTAATACACTAGTAAACATCTTAGCCTGATTGTGCAAAATATGGTTATTATAACAAGCATTTTTAGATATATTTCTTTATTAATTTATTAAGTAGAACCAACAGCTTTAATAATTCCAATAGTAACTTAAACAGAGCCAATTATAGGAACTTACAAATAATTACATACTTTAATGACGCGCACAACAGCGCTACAACTGAAAAAACATTCGTTCATAATGTCACGCCTTTATTCTCAGAGTGGGGTAGGCAGAGCTACAAAAATACCAACAACTCCAATTATTGACCATCGACTGAATCTAAATACGAACTTTTCTGATAAAATACGATGGAAAACCAGTATGCACTGCATCTGGTGGTAGGATCCTGTGCAGGGTCCGTCCGGATCGCTACCACCATCTTATCCATTAACCACCCGCCAAGCAACAGTGTTCGCATTGTTTTGTTCCGGCGTGGGGATAAGATAACCGGTGAAATTACTAGCATAGAGGCATTCCATCTTAGTCCTCAGGGTTGGCGACGCATTTGACGCTTAGGATTATAGCCTTGAGAATTCAAATGTCTATGGGTCTCAGATTCCACTTACCATCAGGTGGCCTGAGTGCTCGTGTGCCTTCTCCTTAACATAAAAAAAACTGTAACTTATCTGTATTACACTATAGTCTTGACTGTAAGTATACCTTGTAGCTTATCTGTGGCATGCGACGTGTGCTTTCTTTATGACATCATTAAAATAACAATTAACCTATGAGTAAGATACTTAAAGAAGCGGGCACCTATTTCCTTTAAATTGAATACAAGTTTAAAGGTTAAGGTTATTACACTTTGTCATATGCTACAAATTATGTTCTTTGTATTAGAAAATGTAATAATAGTATTGAGTTTCCACTGGACGCTTTGCAGTATTAAAGCACCTACGATCGATAGGTAAAAGTAAAACAGTTGCATAAAAACCGAGCAAGAGCATGTCGGACCATGCTCAGTGTAGGGTTCCGATGCCGTTAAGTACTACAAATATAAAAATCAACAAGTAATAACTACAAACATAAAAATCAAAAAGTATAAAAAAACCCCACGTTACGTGTAGGGGAGGTAACCTAAAAAAAATATTTAAAGACCTATCCAACGACACCCCACACACACTATAGGGTAGATAAGAAAAAAAAAAACATCCACACGTAACGGAAAAACATAAAAAAAAAAACATTCTATTTGTACCACTTTGTTGGCGAGAGTCTCTGCGCTAGGCTGCGGACGGACGGACGGACATGGCGAAACTATAAGGGTTCCTAGTTTGACTACGGAACTCTAAAAAGCCGGTCAAGTGGGTTCCGTATAAACTTACAAGAATATAAAAAAGTAAAGAGGGAGCAACTTGATTCTGCCGTTGAAAAACTGTTACCTCCATGCATCAAAATAGGTCGCCTTTCAAATAAGTTTGCAAACGCATTTTTTCTGGTGATGTATTTTCGGAGTTTTGCATTTACTTGTGCTGTAAGACCTATCTTATCCCTCTGCGACTGACGTGACGTCTATCAGACACCGCCAAAAAAAAATCGCTTTATAGCGTGAAATAGGTCTGTATCGCTCAGCAACCTCTCCTAAAGACTCGGGGCATTATAAACTAACCTATGTTAAAAACTTCTGATATTTTTACCTTGTTCAAGTTAATGTCATTTTTTTTTATTTAATAAATAATCACAGGACAATCTCACACAAATTGACCTAGTCCCAAACTAAGCTCTAGGCTTGTACTATGGGTACTAGACAACGATAAACATAGGTACGTATATAGAGAAATAAATACTTAAATAAATAGGAAACATCCAAGACTCGGGAACAAATACTCGTGCTCATCACACAAATATCTGCCCTTACCGGGATTTGAACCCAGGACACCTAGCTTCGAAGGCAGGGTCACTCCCAACTAGGCTAGCGTGTCGTCGTTATTTAGAAGCCCATATACATGCATTATAAATTCCACATGAAAATTAAATAATCATGCTATACACTTAATAAACAATACTTATCATTGACCCATTAGTATTTTTTCTATGTTTTATCAAAAATGACGTCTTACAGACTCCACCTCAGTAGAATGTTTCTAAAAAAGTCACCACAGTTGCAAGTTGGGTTATTGCCAAATTTCAGGACTCTATGTTTATGGAAAGTACCCTATACATTTTGATTCCCTAGAGAGTGTCGAAATATACGTTTTTTGCGGCATAAATGGCCGCATCTTTTTTTATGTTAACTTAGAAGTTTGATTTTTTACAGTTTCTAGGGACTGGAAAGAATTAATTAAAGTATGTATGTTTGTATGTATGTATGTAAACTCTTTATTGCACAAAAATATAAATATTAAAATTATAACACTGAATTAATGTACAAAGGCGAACTTATCCCTAAATGGGATCTCTTCCAGCTAACCCTGAAGCAAATGAGTAAGGACAATGCATGGGGTTGGACACACACAAGTTTGCACAAAAAGTAAAAAGAAATGATAATACTTATAAATAAATATATAAATTTTAAACAAATTAGCAAGTACACAAACTAATATAAACGTACATGTATAATACACAACATATATACATAAATACATACATATACATATATACCACCATAAATAACAACTCTAGTCATTATAGGAACCTGACTTCACGACTAATTCAGCCACAAAGTTTTTAAATTCCTCTTTAGAGAGACTACAGAAGGGGACTGCCTTAAGGACAACGGAAGTTCATTCCACAGTTGGACACCACGGACAGTGATGGATTTGGCATAGAAACGTGTTTTATTAGACGGAACCGCAAGGGAAAGATTGGCGCTGGAACGCAGGCGATGACCGCTGCCGATTAATTAGTGATGATTTATTTGAAACAAGAGCCCACAACGTTACAACTTGCTTAAAAGTAGAAAAAAAATAGGTAAGTAATACAGTTTTGAGGGTCAGCAAGTGTGTGCATGAAGTCCCTCGACCCTGATTTTTAGTGAATCTATTGAACAGTACAAAACATAAACAAAACACAAATAACACCAAGCAGAGGAGAATACAACAGACATTTCAGCGAAGGTACAGTTTAGTTGCGAAAAGCAAATTAGAAAAATAGTTATAAATAAATAAATAAACAATGTGTATAAGAATATAAATAAATATACATAGGACAGCACTGCCCTGGTAATACAAAAGGCAGTATCTCAAATTCAATGGCCAAAGCAGATTCAATCCTACCCTGTTGGTAATAAGATTGTATTTTCTAAAGGAGTTTTGTCTGAGATACTGCCTTTTGTATTAGCAGGGCTAGGCAGAGGATGTTTGTTCCATTAGCAGGTGGATTTTTATTTTGTTAAAGTTATCAGAGAACTAAAGTTTCTTATTGGTGGTGGAATGTTGTTCCAGCATCACGTTGCTGCGTATCTTGTGGCGACTTGAGTATTATGGTTTTAATTTCAACTCGACATCTTCACGCGTTCCCGAGATAAAGAGTCTTGAGAGACAGATGGGCAGACCCGTATTTTCCTCTTGAGCTACGAAAACCTAAAAACAACGAATATCCCCGTAACGTTAACAACCTGTTATTTACACCGGAATTCCACAGCTAACGTGGGTATAAATTCGCGATGTATCAAAATGGGTTTATATCTAGTGGCATAATCATTGTTCGGCCTAATATATTGTTTGGTCAGGGGTTAAAGGGATACCTATCAACATAAAATTAGGTACATTCAAGGGCATAAGTTGTATATACGTTCCCAAGACATCAAAAATATCTATTCACCTTTATGTAACTGGCTATAAGGTTCGTGTATACATATATTTGACGCGATGGCTATATAGATATTAACGCCCCTGAGTGTACAGTCACCAGCAATAATATATTATAGAACATTGCACTTTAAAAATATCTGACACGCTCTTATGCCTCCAGTAATAAAGAAGTGTCAGATATTTTTGAGCCCAGTGTTGGATTATAAATTACTGCCGGTGACTGTACATACTCTTGCAGTGGCACACAAACAGAAAGACGTCAGTGACACATGCCTAGAACAATTTGTTCACGTGACTCACGTAGCGTGTGCGTGCGAGACATGCGCCGGAGTGGCATTCTCGGTTACCTGGTTTTTTTTATGTTAAGGAACATAAAAAATGGTTGTTTTTTTACGCTCACGAGCACTCAGGCCACCTTATGGTAAGTGGAATCTGAGACCCATAGACATTTGAATTCTCAAGACTATAATCCTAAGACTTCAAATGCGATGCCAACCCTGAGGCCAAAGATGCAATACCTCTATACTAGTACACCGGAACACAACTATGCAAACACTGTTACTGATAAGATGGTGGTAGCGATCTGGACAGATCCTGCACAGAGCCACCACTAAAGTTCCATCACTATTAATCAATAAATGTGTGTTTTGTGTAAATTTGATGTCTTAGGATTGTAGTCTTATAGAAGTCTATGGGTCTCAGATTCCACTTATAGACGGATTAAAGCATGATAGGCCCACTGATATGGTAAGTGACATCCAAAGCCCTGGGCTGGGATTCTACACGGTAATAACGATATCGTCTTTGACGTCTTTCCGTATTGTCAACGTTTTGATAACTCGTATGTCATTTACAATAATGGCGACTGTGACAACGATTCTAAAACATGTCAAACGCGATATCGTTATAACGCAGCAGAATAGAGGCCCTGGTCAAGATGCATAATGTTTAGTAAAAGTAAAACGTATAGAATTGATGTAAGTGCAAACTGATCGCGTCAAAGGCTTATGTCAACTCCATACATTTCGAGTCTGTAGAAAACAGAAACGTTGGCAACGTTTGCATTTTAGCTACGCCCTCTGAGACCCATAACACGTGAATTCTCAAGACTACAATCTTAAGACTTCAAATGCCAACCCTGAGGACTAAGATGGAATGCCTCTATGCTTGTAATTTCACACATCTTATCCACACCAGAACACAACACTGCTGATTGGAGGTGGGTTAAAGAAGATAGAAAAATACATTTATTCACCACACACATAAGACACACAGAAAAAGCTAAAAACAGCAATGAAAAGAATAGTGAGTGGGGTTTGTAGTGTGGTTAGTGGATACGATGGTGGTAGCGATCCGGATCCGGACCACAAAAACTCTGCAGTTAAAGGAAACTAAAACACAGCATGGATTGATTACAATCGGACGTAATTCTGATTGTAAGTCTCACTTTTTGTATAGAAACGGATCCTGAACGAATCAGATTGCGTGACTGTCATTGTTAGTTGATTTCCACGGCACGCTAGTTACCATATTGAGTGCCCAACTTGTCATTACTATGAAATATTGACCCAACATCGTGTCTGAAAATAGTACTAAGTTAACAAAAACAAACGCGTATACTAATAAATTTATTACCTAGCACTATTTTACGACTGTTTTTGCGTTAGTCATTACTTTGTTTGTAATGTGATGAGCAATAAATAAAGAAATAAAAGTGTCAGACGTATTAACATTAACCGCATTACTTAATGAACAGCTTGAGTACGTGATAACCTTAAAACTACCTTTAAGAGTCAATAACACCCATAACAATGCCCGTGTGGTTGCCGGGTTAGAATAGTGCCAATCCATGTCTTCCCGTGGATGTCGTAAGAGGCGACTAAGGGATTTAGGACTTGTAGTACTGTTAGGCGATGGGCTTGCAACCTGTCACTAATAATACACTGGTAAACATGTTAGCCTGGTTGTGCAAATTGTGGTTACAGGATTACCAACAAGTCTTTTTTAGCGTTAGATATTTCGCGTAACTCTGTCTACCCCACTCTGGTAATGAAAGCGTGATGTTATGTATGTATGTATGTAACACCAAAAAACTGCTTTACAATGGTTTAGCATATCGATGTACAGTCGACCTTCTGAGTACCCTGGTCACTTAAAGAGGCCATTCATTATAAAGTCAGTAGCGTTCCACCATCTGGATATCAATAACCACAACACCTTTGCGTCTATTCTTTGGATATAGTGAAACTTGATCATATTCCCTCGAGACTGTTAAACGTGAAAACGCGATTAAAAACAAAATCCTTGACAGTTTTTTTTTCAAACACGACACCTTTTTCGCACGTTTGTGGAATAGTGCCACTCCATGTCTTCTCGTGGATGTTTTATGAGGCGACTAATGGAATAAGGGCTTGTAGTACTGTTAGGCGATGGGCTTGCAATCTGTCACTTAGACACTGGTAAACATCTTGGCATGATTCCATCCTTTTAGGAGCTACGACGCCACAGATAGACTCACGGATACAAGGTTGACCCTACACTAGGTTTTTTCGTGACGCAACGTGAATATTAACGTCTTCGCAACATCAGCGTCTTGCCAGCGTCTTGGCGTCGCGTCATCGTTCCACCGGCATTGAGTCGCCACTGCGGGCTTTGGCAGTACGCCGAAGCTCAAAAGACGCTAGTGTGTTGTCAGCCTAACAAAATATAACTATAGCGGACTCTCTTCTCGTGCAGGATTATTGGAACCAAGATGGTTACCACGAACCACTAATATCGAAACTTTGGGTGTCAAGTTCCTGTCACTCGTCACTCAAGACAACTTAATAGAAAGAAATGGAGCTAGCGTAATTATGAACTTAAATTTTCAAAGTAGGACCTTATGCAAAGTAAGTTATATTCCCGGGAGAGACAATCTGGTCATCAAGGTGAGCAATCGATCAATAATAAAGTTGAAAGGTATTGGGTTAACCAGTGGACTAATTTGTAATAGAATAGCCCCCTACCTATACTTAAACCTATAGTCACCAGATTTGTAATTTTCTCAAGCAACTTGCCTCGTGAGTTAACTTATCATGAGACGGCGTTTTAATCAGTAGTTAAATAATCTGGATTGATTATTCCATAGAAAATACATTAAATAAATAAATAAAAATAAATATCAGTGGAAAATCCCACACAAATTGACCTAGTCCCAAACTAGTCTACTAGACAACGATAAACATACTTATATAAAGAACATACCTAGAAAGAATCCAATACTGAAACGAAATACTCGCACTACACAAATATTTGACCTTAGCGGGAATCCAAATTGAAACTAACTAGGTTAACCGATACATTTGAATTGACCTTTTATCTACGACCGTCATCAAAAAATTATCATAATTAGTCTACGTTTTAATGATGCACTTGTAATAACAGGATGTCATTAAGTCCGTCGATCAAATGATTTATAATGATGAACCGTCGCATACGCTTAAAAGGCCAGATATGCGACACCCACACAAGTATCAAAAGGGATGGCGAAAAACGTAATATGGAGATAGCTTGCCTTCAATGCACTGTCAATTTTAACAAGTATGGTTAGTTCTTTAGGCTTAATTCTTGTTCCTGATGTGTGACTTATGGCTGTATGTCCTTTCTTCTTTTTATACTTACGAGTATATTATATTGATTTTTTTATTTCTTTAGTAATGTATTTAATAAGAATTATACTACTTTATTTATCCTATTTATTACATGTACCGGGTGTGAGTGAATAGGAGCAATAAATTGAGGGATCGTTTCTACTCTATAAACGTAGCAATTGTTCTACAACTTTAAAAAAAAATGTAATTTATTATTTGGGATTTTTTTGAACAAAATAAATAGCATTTTCAATGTACTCCATCCATTAGTCTAGTTGACATCTACAGTCAGCCTACAAACTTCGTAGTTTTCGCAATACATTGCTTGCTTGGAAAATCGAAATTCATTAATATTTAGTTAACAATAAGTTATTTTCAAAAGTTGTAGAATAAATTTATTGCTCCTTTTACAGGCCACACCCAGTATATGTTTAAATGTATTTAATTACTATTTTTATCTTTATCTTCTGTCTCTTTATCCGCTGTTTTATTTCTCTCTCAATCGCTCAAAGGTTAACTGGAAGAGATCCCTTCAAGGGATAAGATCGCCTTTGCACATACCTTTTTTGTTTCTGTTTCGTTTTTTACTTTGTTATCTTTTGTTTGTGCAGTAAAATGTTTGTGTACATACTATAAAATCAAAACGATTATAATAAAATGTTTATCAGGATTCAGATGTCATAACTCATCATTAAAGATCGTAGTTTCAAAGATTCAACCAAAAACGTGTGAATAATTTGGGGATGCCCTTCTTCTCTCGAGTCGAGGTACCTTCAATGCATGACCACGATGCAGCGGTGTTGACGGCCCTGGCCGTCGCGTCTCTCAAGTCCTGCTTCGAGCAGGAGTGCGGGAATCCGGGATCCCGTTGAATTACCGACACTCAATCTATGAAATGTGTCGTTTCACCGAATTTAATTTCAATAACAGCTAATTTCTGCTGAAACCTTATTATTTGTAGGTTATCTTAAGCAGGTTACACCTGTGCCCACAAATAACATATAACTCCATAATGTGGAAATGCCTGTCAATATAATGAAAATGCGGCGAAGTAACTAGTTTCACCGGTTGTCTTTTACCCACACTGGTATATAACTATACGAACAATGCTTGGTGGTAGGTTTTTTATGTTAAGGAGAACCCACTCGAGCACTCAGGCCACCTGATGGTAAGTGGAATCTGAGACCCATAGACATTTGAATTCTCAAGACTATAATCCTAAGACCTCAAATGCGTTGCCAACCCTGAGGACTAAGATGAAATGCCTCTATGCTGGTAATATCACCGGAAACAAAAGGATAAAGAAGATGGCAAGGATATGGTTAAAGGATAACATGGTAGTATTGGTCCGGACGGACCTTGCATAAGGTCTAATCACCTCAATCATCAACTTAACAATAGTATATTGTATCACAAGGGAGCAAAATTACATATTAACGGCGGCTTTGAATCCTGAACGAAGCGAAGGATTCTATTATAATTGAACCCCGAGCGTAGCGTCCAAGGTGGAAATAATGAGGAAAATAAAAGATGTTAGTCATAAAACAAATTTAATTATTTACACTCTCTAAAAGTGCTGAAAATATCAAATTTTACAAGAAAAATATTGATACCTATTTTTCAAACCGTACCGTGACGGTGACGGATGTCATATACAATTAGTAACCATAAAACACCAAATTCACGAAATTTCATTAAAATCTATCATATTGTTAAAAAAATTCCCACCATATATTAAAATAATAATTTTATTATCAATTTAACCAAAAGTGCAAGAATACTTTAAAAATGAATTGTAGTCGATTATGTGCATACTATTATCATATTTCATTGAGTTTATGTTTTATACTGCCAACAAAACGTCCTTAAACAGAAAAGTGCCACTTTTATCCCTCCTAGCAGGGAAGAAAATTCCCCTCTCCGAATTGGTGATGTGAAAAAGTCTTTATCATTATTGGAAAAAAGTTGTGCCGCGATTAAAATCTGAGCATTAACGCGCTAAAGATTAAAATAAAACGAACCAATCTAGTTTTTTAATGGACCATACAGCCATAAAACAAGCTATTAGGTATCAGGAAGCCAACAACAAATATCAAACTTTGAGTTTAATTAACTAAAGTTCAAACTAGTATGTGCTGACTATCAATGCATTTAGAAATTTCAACAACAATGCACACATTCGTGCAACGAAACGTCATGCCTCCTGCACACAGTGACTACTGAACTATCATCCAGAGCCAAAACGCCGTATGCGCATAAAGATTTCGTACTAATAGTGTTTTTTTCTCTTTGAATGGTAGGACCTTGGCTGCTGTACCAGTTGAAATAACTGTGCTAGTTTGTCTTTATTGTTAACATGCCTCTCCTAAAATACAGAAGTTTATGGAAGGTAGTATAGTGGTAAGTATCCCTGCCTGTCACGCGGGAGACCGGGGTTCGATTCCCCGCCGGAGAGCCACTTCTAACGGTATAGGGGTAGGTATCACAGAGACCTACACAGATGAGTAGTTCAGAAGTTGAGAATAAATGAATCACTTTTTAAAATTAATATGTTTTAATACTTTTAAAACAAAATACAGGATAACAGAGCTAAAGCAAAAATACCAAGCTATACCAAGAAGATCTCGTGTCTGGTTTTATTGAAAGCTGCATAAAGAATGAGTATCACGATCGATATCCGAATTGATCATAAAACATTTTAATTTTTAAAGATTTAGATCAAACAAGGAACGTAAAAGTGGCCAGGAACGAAATCAAAGGAGGTTGCAACAACCTCGTTACCAATGTAATACACAGCCATGCAGTCAATACAACCTTTAGTTTGTAGATAAGTAAATTGCATTGGCATGGCAGACGACGAAATAAAGCAGAATTAATGAAGTATGTGTATTAATGTAGGATGATAGTTTGAGTGTAAAATAGCGAGATCCGAGAACGATGTGGATTGAAAGATGTAATGAAGAAGGTCGAAAAGGGTATGCTAAGATGGTTTGGATATTTAGAAAGGATGGATGAAAGGAGAATTAGGAAAGAGGTATGGCGAGCGAGAGTGAGTTATGTGGGTAGGGAAAGCCCTAGTTCGATAAAATGCAATTCGTTGAAATGATAGAATCGATGAAGTGACATTCGATAAAATTATGGGTTACCATTATACTTTCTGCCGGTGACTTCATCCGCGGTAACCATCCCACGGGGATGTAGGTAGTTTTTTTTAAACAGTTGGCATTTGGATGTACAGGGTATAAGGTATCTAACACGTGATTTCTCGTAATTCGATAAGGATCTTATTACCTTTAATTTCTTAGGTTTCAGAGAATCCTACAAGTACGCTATCATTTAATTAATTCGACATGAAAACCAGTTTTTGCTTCGGACTAAATTACCGAGTTTAATTTAAGTACCCATAGTTAACGTTACGTGTTGTAACATGGACTTGCAAATGGTATTTCCAGGTATTGGGAGCAAACGTGACATATTTTATTTTCTTTATCTCTGAAGCATTGACCAATTTTACTAACGTAATTAAGAAACATTACAGAATAGATTGTAATTGTTCACAAAAAATAACGCAAACGTTAAAGTAGTTGAGGAGTTCTCATGGTACTTCCTCACCAGTTCTTCTTTGTCACTCATCATTGAGGAATTCCCGTGTTCATCTCTGCCCTCCATTAGTTCTACTTTACCAAAATTTACTTCTGGCATGCACCCACACGAAGCAACCAATGGATGCAAGAGGGACAGGAGCGGTTCTCGTGGTAAACCTTGGGGAGGCTTCTTTCTAGCAGCTTCTCAAATGATGATGACCAGTGATAAGGGTAAACGGTACAAAACTATAACAGAACTTAGCAAAACTTACATTACAGCCATGAAAATATGAATATGCTTATACCAAATCCGAGACTCTGATATAGAGTTAACTGGAACACTAATCTGCCAATTATATTCCTATTTTTCTTAGGTATAACTTCTCATTTATGTCAGCTTTACAAGTTTTGTTAAAGTATTGCACCGTTTTCCCCGATCACTGAATTGATGACTTTTGGCATGACAATGCAGGATTTTGGCAGTACCAAAATTGCAATATTTGTCCCTTTAATTCTGGAGTAGTACTGTTTTGTGACGAATTCCATCATGAGATCATGCCAATGTTTCTATACCCTTTATAACATACATAACACGTCACGCCTTCATTCCTTGACTGGGGTAGGCAGACCTACAGAATACCAACAACTCTAAACTTATTGATAATTCTGAAACCACATTTTGCACAGTCAGGCTAAGATGTTTACCAGTGTATTAGTGACAGGTTGCAAGCCCATCGCCTAACAGTACTTTAAGCCTTTATTCCCTTAGTCGCCTCTCACGACATCCACGGGAAGACATGGAGTGGTACTATTCTAACCCGGCAACCACACGGGCATCCTCCCTTTGTAACAGAAATCATTATAATCGGTTTAAAGTTAGTAAGTAAGTAAGTAAGTAAGTAAGTATTTATTTATGAATAAAAAATATGCTTCGAATAGCAGATTGCAATCAAGCTAAGTAAATAACCACGTGACCAAGTTGCCGTAGGTCGTTTCGAAGTAAGCAATAAATGCCATACGCACACACTCATGCAAAAAGTAAACAGCAAGTTATGCTTGCGGTATTATTAAACATGGTTATAAAACTGTGGTTAAAGTAATAAAATCGCGCGTGTAAAATTAAATTTCAATGGGACGTTTTTAATCTAGCGACCAAACATTGTTATGAGAAATAAAAAAAACTAGCGCTGAGGACGATGATGCGTTAACCGATTTTACCCACAGTAGTGACTGTATCCTGTGTGTTATGACGTCATCTTTCACTAAACAGAACCAAGCTGTAGTACCTGGGGCCTAGCCGCAAAGGTTACTAACGTTTTTCTTTTCTAGCACTCAACGGCATTCTCATCCGTTACGGTAAACCACGGGGTTAACTCTCATCCCATAAATTATGTTATGAGCGATAGAAAAGAAAACGTTAGGAGTGTTTGCATCTTGGCTCTGAATAGATAGCTCTTGTTCTTAGCTTCATAATATTATACTGGGTGATTTTCGGGTCATGATCCGGAATGGCCAAAAGTGAATAAGATGGTCATACTGAACAACTTTTCCGATGGGACCAACCACGAAATCGCCAAAAAAAACAGGTGTTCTATACATTAACGGTGAATTAATAAATGAAACAGCTGGGTTTTTTTTTGGGTTCCGAAGCCGTTAAGTACTACGACTATAAAAAACAACAAGTATTAACTAATTATCAATTTAAAGTCATTTGGTGCCGTCTTAGATGATTTTAGTATTGGATGGTATAAACACTTTCATCGCATGTTTTTCAAGAACCAATGATGTCTACTTATAGTCGTTATAGTTTTTTAACCCTTAGTGTGGGGTAGACGAGAAAATAAAATACATCCCCACGTTACGTGTTGGAGAGGTACTAAGAGTATCTGAGCTAAGCTACGGACGGACGGACGGACGGACATAGCGAAACTATAAAGGTTCCTAGTTTGACTACGGAACCCTAAAAAAGAAATTATTATGTTTTTTCTTTACTGCTACGTGATTTAACCGTCAATTCATACTATTAATCATCTCTTCTTTGTAAGGTGGTTCGAATGACGACTTATTTAGTGATAAGAATACTTCTTGACTCACATTTTTCTTATAACCTTGTTGTATGTGGTGTTCGATAAAATTGTTGTATATTGTATTGCATGTTACCCTGTAAATGTATTTGTATGGGCCCTGTTCCCTGAATTAAACGTTTTTTATCTCATTTCATTCTGTAAATTGTCATAGACGATATTTATATTATTGGGGAAGCGAAAGAGGTATGTTTGAGCCGGTGGACCTGGTGTTCCGTGGTCTCCACCTTCCCCATTGGGAGATTGGCATGAATGTATGTATGTATGTTTGTGACATGAACATGGGCCGCCCCCGTATTTTTCAAATGCTAATTTCCAAAAAAAAAATTTTGTACAAATTCAAATTCCCAAAAAAAAGGAGCAAATAGGACAAAAGGGCTCTTTTACACGTCGTTAATATGAATTGAATCTACTAGCGCTTCGGACAGGACCATCATTGTGGAGAAGAAGCGCCGCAAGAAACTCCAGCACAAGGTAATTTTTTTCAATCATACATTACAATAATACCTAAAAGAAGGTTACATACTTAATAAAATAATAAATAATGATCATAAAAACTAGAACAAATAAAATCATTACAAATGTAAAGTTAATAACATTGAACTAAAAACCTTCTATAAAAAGCATGAAATAACTTATTTTAAAATGGTAGGTTTTGAATGCAAATGCTAGTCTTGTCACTGAAAATATTAATATCGCTATATATATTTGTATTCCTGTCCTATTTGAGGAGTTCCCTCGATTTTTCCAAGATCCCATCATCAGACCTTGACGTGCTGAAAATTGGACCAACTAGAAAGTACATCCATTCAAACAAAAAAAAAAACAAATTTGTTCAGCGCTTATAAAGTAATCAAGAAACATACATAAAAATATATATTTACCGATGAATTGAAAATCTCCTCCTCCTCTTTTTGAAGTCGGTTAAAAATAATGACCAAAGGAGAACAACACGACGAGCTCTCTACGTCAAAATCCATAACTAGAATAATTAACTGAAGAACTAGTCCTTGTTGTCTTTAGGTGGCGTCTCAGCTAATTGATTCTCTTAAACAGTTCACTTTTCAATTCGTCGAGGAATACTTAACCAGCGAGCTTAAGTTCTCTTAAAAAAAAAGTGAAGCTCGGCCATAGCAATAAGTACAAAAATGCAAAAAACAAAATTCAAAATGTTTATTCAGTGATTTAGGCCACATTATGAGAGTTCTTTCGCACATCGTTATTCTAAGTGTAGATTTGATGATGGAGTCAGAAGGTGGTGACTGAATCTCCGCTATTCTTAACGTAGACCTACCGGTTCGGAACTCAGTACTTTGTTTTTTTTTATGTTAAGGAGAAGGCACACGAGCACTCAGGCCACCTGATGGTAAGTGGAATCTGAGATGCATGTACCTTTGAATTCTCAAGACTATAATCCTAAGACCTCAAATGCGTTGCCAACCCTGAGGACTAAGATGCCTCTATGCTAGTAATTTCACAGGTTGTCTTATCCCCACACCGGGACACAACAATGCGAACACTGTGGCTCGGCGGGTGGTTAATGGATAAGATGATGGTAGCGATCCGGATGGACCCTGCACAGGGTCCTACAACAACTACAAAAAAAGTACAGTCGACAGCAAAAGCATGTCCAAAAATTATTTATATGTCAATTTTTGTATCATAGTAACTTTTGCAAAACACCCAATACACAGACACAATTAATACCCAATTATTACATTAAAACTAATTGTAAACACACCATCCACTGCAAAAATCTACTAACCTAACATCTCCATTAGACTGTCGTAAAGAAGATCCGATAATAGAAACCTACTTAATCATTAATTAAAATTCAATTTGATGATTGAAGTTAAGCGTAATCGAAGATGTCGACGGAAGTCACTTTGTCTTAGTCATTACTTTTTATTGCCTCCTGACCTTGTACGCACGGAGACAACCTATTTAGAAAAAGATGTTTACACTTCACAAATAATACTGGTCATCGTCTAACTTAGGACTTAGGCGATTTATTATCAATTGTTATGTTAACGAAAACAAAGACTACCTGTCACTGTCTACGGAGGATGAGTGGAAACGGGAAATAAAGTTGAACAAAATATACTTCACGCTCAGAGATGGGCACTAATCGATTAATTTTTTAGTTAACTAATCAATCGATTGAAAATATCAATCGTCATTTTTTAATCGCGATAAATTTAGTTGCAATTAAATTAGTTGTGAGAATGTTCGACTAACAACTAAATTATTTTACGTTTCAATCGACTAAATTTCACGATTAAATCTATAGTAAAACTACGTAGTCACCCGTTTTTTGCATTTTTTATCTTGCAATATGTAACTACAAGAAGGTATGTATGTAACATTGGAGGTACTCGTATGTTGTAACTATGTTAGTTTGGGTTGAATTTTGCGACTTATTTTGAAGCAGATATCTTCAACCGAACCGATTCAACTAAAATTATGTATACACGATACACGTATAATGCCATACCGAGGTTTTCTATTCAATTTGCTTCTAACATTAGTCGCGAGAAATTAGTCTAACTAATTAGTCGATTACAAAATTTAGTTGTTTGAAATCAATCGGCAACTAATTTAGTTGCAACTAAATTAGTTGCAGTCTATACAACTAAGATTGATCAATCGTCGTTTTCAATCGTCCGTCGCAATTAATTCTTGTAATCTTAATCGTTAATCGTTAGTCGATTACATTTTGCCCATCTCTGTTCACGCTTGAGTATTGGGTCTGCGAAGATGAAATGAACATATTACGTTATTTAATTTGTGCTGCGGAATCTTTATTTTTAACCGTGATTCCACAATTACATACATACATTAAATCATGCCTGTTTTCTAGAGGGTAGACAGAGATCACTTCTTTCTACCTGCTACGAACCTGATCTCTTTCGCTTCTTTCGCATCCCACAATTAATTTTGAACATTTTGTATTCATTATAATAAATCAAAACCTGATGACAGATCAGGGCCTTTGTTTAACTGTTGGCTTAGCCCATCTTGCTTTGATATCGTAATCACAATGTTTACGTTATGTAGGTGCCTGATTGCACATTGTTTTGAACCTTATTGTTCTCATATTGTTTTTAACTCGGCCGCCATTACTGTTTATTATAAACTATCGTAGCTTTGGCAATACATTAACAATAGGGGTAAAGAGAATACGTTAAGACAGACCCCTGATCAAACTTTCAAATAAAGAAGACTGTCATATTGTCAACAATGTGATTAGTGTGATTACCATATCGACACCAGATGGCCTAGAAATACCTGGAAAGGAGGGCCAGTTTACTATAATAAAAGAGTAAGTTTCAAACGGGTTTACCGAGAATCTCTATTCTTAAGTCTCTTAGTATTTTTGCCGTTGATTTTAGCATTTTCAAGTGACTAACGAATTTACTTGGAAATTGGAATGTAATTTTAAAATGTACTTTACTTGATTCGAAAGATTTAATTGTGTCAAATTTCCGTGGCTGGCGTGAATAAGTTGATAACTCGCTGAAAAAGAATGAAGTAATTTGAACTATATGCAATTTGTTCTAAATACAAATTTCATTAACTTTATATATCGACTTACGAGTATCAACTTATTCACGCCATGCACGGATTTATTCTGGCAGTAAATCGTTGTTTTATCTTTTAGATTGCGACCAACTAGTAAATATCACATTACTTTATTGGAAGTATAATCTGTGTGGAAACAGCGATAAATGAGCCCTGAGAAAAAACGTGCCAAAAAGTTGTGGATTCTAAATCACGCAATTAAATTTTGTATGAAACGTTTCCTTTGTGCGACGAAAATTAGCCATACAATTGTATTTCTTCGCACGACAGAACTTTTTACATCTTCTTTGTTTGTATGGTGAACTGCGCTTAACTATGGTCTAGCTTTTTGGTCCCAACCCCTGATTTTGTTTTAGAAAAAATATACTAACAAAAGCTAATTAGTATTCTGTAGATACCTGTATGGATCGACTTCAAAGACAATTAAAGAAAACAGCCACCTTATTCATACTTACTAACACTCCTCAAGACAATAGGAACACACTCGAAGCGTCCGAGATGTACTCGTTATATATTCTGTGACGCATTCTAACCCAAAAAAGGCTCAAAGCAAACCTTCATTGTTCAGGTGTTTGCGCATCTACTTACACAAATCTGTATGCAAAGCCATATGCTGCCATTAAACGCACTCTCGCCGCCCGCATACCAACACGCAAGGAAACACTGTTTCTATAAAAATATTTATTACGATACAAATAGATTAAGTAGTATGCTAAATGCTTAGGTCTAAATCACTATGGTGCAATTTCATTGCCGTGAGGAATGCTGTTATCCTTGAGGGTCGCGTATTCACGATCAGAGGGAGTAGTCGGTTCTTTTCGTTCGTCTTCGGTGGTAAAAGATGGGACCAGGGTGGTCGGTTCTACCTTGCCTGCCTTCTCCACTTTATCTGCCGTATCCACTTTTTCCTTCTGGTAAGCTGAGGCTACTTCAGTAATAGCGACCTCGCGATCCGCAGGTTCCTTCGTACCTTCAGCACCGTTCAAAGGAGCAACGACGACAAGGTATCCATCATTGTACAAATCTGCAGTCACATCAGCACCGCTGGAGTTCGCTGGCAAAGTGTAAGTATGGAAGAACTGGCTCGCGAATACATCATGGTCATCTTGCTTGGCCTCATGCGTGCCCTGCACGAAGATGAAGTCACCCTTAACCTTTACCTTCAAATCAGCCTTCTTGTAATCCTTAACGTTCACGATAACTTGGAATTTGTTCTCGTCGGAGACGATCCTGGGCCCGATATCGGCGAAACTTGGGAAGAGCCTCCAGAGGGGCGCGAAGAGGTTCCCGAACATGGGGAAGCTGAACCAAGGAGTGTCGTCGAAGTCATCTTCAGTGATTGTGGTGATAGGGCGGGGGACCGAGGGGTCTGTGGTCGGCAGCGCGGTCGCTGCAGCGAATAACGCGAGCACCGCTAAGAGACGCGGGGAGAACATTTTGAACGACGTGTGCGCGCTCTGACTGTTTTGTAATAACTGACGTGCTCGCGGGCATCGGAGGTTATATACAGGGGTGGGGGCAGCGCGCGCGCAGCAGCGATCGCCGGCAGAGTAGCTGACGCGGATGTGCCAGGTAACGCGAACTTATGCTCGCCCGATGTTTTGCCTCAGAAAGGATGTTTGGACTCGGTTGTTTTAACAGACATGCGAATCATTCAACAAGCATCGTATTACTTCTAATATTTATTGATGAGTTGTTGTGATTTCAATTAAATAGGAAAAGGAGTTGTCACTAGGCGGTTGATTTATTAGGAAACAGTCCGATTAGTGGTTTAATAAATTAAACTAGATAGTTAAATGAAATCCTTAAATTGCTTTGATCAACACGCTGTGTTATTTTTTTTATAAGAAAAGTACGTATATAATAAAAACTTGTTAAAGGATGGGATGGTGGTAGCGATGGCAGTGTCTGTAACACCTTCACATTTTGCAACTCATTAGCCTAGTTAGTAGTGACTCTGCCTGTGTTCGATTCTCGGCATAGGGAAGTATTTGTGTGATGAGCAAGAATACTTGTTTCTTAGTCTTGGATCTTTTCTATGTATGCAATTAAGTATTTATTTCTTTATGTAAGTATTTATACCCTGTTCTAGTACCTACCCTACGGTCGCCATCCAATATATCAGAAAAAGTAAGGTGCTCAAAATTGTCTGAACTACAATCTTTTGTTAGAGGCATAAGCGTATGTAGATTTTATGTTTTTGATGGCAACTGTACAAGCCTAAAAATTTGTTTGGGACTAAATCAATTTATATACATAACATCACGCATTCATTTATTATGTTAATTTATTATTTTTAATACTTTAATTTATATTCTTAATTGTGACATTTAAATTTTATTGTATTTTTGACATTTTCTGACTGTAGCATTTGAGCTATCTATATATTTTTTAGTGTTTTATTTCTATTTTAAAATTGAGTACTTTTTGCTTTTGTACACTTTGACATTATTTATTTCTACATTTTTATTTTTACTTTATTTTTTTACACTGACGATCTTATTGTGAATTCATTATAACTATGCGACATGTAATAATGTAATTTCCAATACGAAATAAATGACTACCTACCTACCATTCTCAGAGTGGGGTAGGCAGAGCCACAGAAATACCAACAAATATAAAAAGACTTGTTTAATATAATTTTATAACCGCATTTTGCACAATCAGGCCAAGAAGTTTACTAGTGTATTAGTGACAGGTTGCAAACCCATCGCCTAACAGTACCTACTACAAGACTTTATATTCCCTTAGTCGCCTCTTACGACATCCACGGGAAGACATGGAGTGGCACTATTCTAACCCGGCAACCACACGGGATCAAAGTCAATTTGTGTGAGATTTTCCCTAATTTGGCAGACAACCATTTTTTTTAAAAGATATTTCATTTCAAAACTATCTAACCCTCTACATTGCATAATCTTTGCCGACCTTGAGACTAGCTTCTAGAGTTCTCGCTGCGCTTGCTTATTTTTCTTCCATTGCGTGAATCAGTGTTATAGCAATACGTGACAATTCCCTTATTCATACATAACGCTGACGCATGCGTTGATGTGTGTTTGTAAAACGGGGCGAAGAAGTGGTATGGACTTGGAGTAAGTGGAAGGGTTTTTTAGGTTCAGCGAGTGCTCTACCGTTCTACATGTCACGTTTTTCGTGATAACGTTACGTGTTTGTTTTAGACCAACTCACTGACAAACAGCACAGCCTGAAGCTGGACTTGGGGACTTGAATAACGATAAAAAAAAAAAACTTTATTCAACATAAACACAAACACAGGCTCTTAAATTAAACATAAAACATTAAAAATTTAGACAACAAACACGAGACTTAAAAAATACATTGACTTATATACGGTGGGAGAGCCATGTGTTGTGCTGTGAATTGGCGCTGACTCAGCATAATGCTGCAGAAAGAGATAATATTATTTAGATACCGAGATACAGTAGGAAAGGATTATTCAAAAATCGACTTCTAAATAAGCGAAGTAGCGAGAAACTAATTGTACACGTATAGTTGCGAGCGTTCTCTAGTAATATTTTCCTTTAACTTATCTCCAAGGAGCAGTGTTCGAGAGTATTCGTCATTTGCTGAGTTCCGGGATAAGACAACCTGTGAAATTAGTAGCATAGAGGCGTTCCATCTTAGTCTTCAGTGTTGGCAACGTGTTTTGGCTTTTGACGTACACCCCTCCTGTTGTTGTCCTAGTCAGAATTATAATAATTTTCATCATGCTAGTATTAATAATTATGATTTATTACTGATAACCTTGTAATGTAAATAACTTTTGTATTATTGTTTTTTTAATAATTGAAAAAACGACCTTCTGCTGGAGTTTGTTGCGGCGCTTCTACGCAATGATGGTCTTGTCCGAAGGGCTAGTAGATCCATTGCATATTACCGATGTGTACAAGAGCCCTCATGTGGCCAATTTACTGCGTAAATATTATTGGCTTGCATTTGTATTTGAATTTGGAGTAGTCTTCAACTAAACAACAAAAAATCGACTTCTAAATAAGCAAAGTAGCGAGAAACTAATTGTACACGTACAGTTGAGAGCGTTCTCTAGTAATATTTTCCTTTAACTTATCTCCAAGGAGCAGTGTTCGAGAGTATTCGTCATTTGCTGAGTTCCGGGATAAGACAAGCGGTGAAATTACTAGCATAGAGGCATTCCATCTTAGTCCTCAGGGTTGGCAACGCATTTGAGGTCTTAGGATTATAGTCTTGAGAATTCAAATGTATATGGGTCTCAGATTCCACTTACCATCAGGTGGCCTGAGTGCTCGGGTGCCTTCTCCTTAACATAAAAAAAACTAACCAGCCATAGAACATATAGAACAAATAATGACAGAATGTCAAAAGAAATAAACCCAAAAAAACGGGGAATGTAGTTATTTTTATTAGATTTAATATGTTAGGAAATAGGCAGAGCGGGGCTGAAAGTGTCGATTTTCATAAAACACAAAATTGACCTATGAAAATAGTGTATATATTGTGTGGCTTACACACACATTTAAATAATGGTTATTGGAGTTTCTGAATAGTGATATTATTTTGTGCAACGTTAAAAAGTTTTCAAATAAAAACATTTTTTATGAGATCGATCGGAACGGAACAACTCGCTGGGTGAGTGCAAAAGTGGCATAAGTCAAAATATCAAAATGTCTAGAAAAGGACTGCCAAAGTTATAAAACTTGGCTGCAGGCAACAATAATGTAAAAAATAACCTAATTAAATAAGTATTATCATACTCTTGTTTTTTTTTTTATATTCCTGATGGTATTATACTTCAAATGAATTATATCTATATTTTATATACTTTTGGTATTTTAAATTATAAACGCATAAATATAGGTATTTAAAGTTGTGCCCCTATTGCACAAAAGGATATTTACGATTTTTTAGTTAACTCTTATTATTTCGTTGAACATCATAGTGAAGCTTAGTTTTAAAATAAGAAAAACATACACGATGTTAATCAGGTTTTTACAAAATAAATACTCTTTCAAATTGTTGATAGTTTATTGTTACTAATAAGTATGTTTACTAAACTTCTATAAAAATAACAACATTTTTTTAAGTACAACCTTAAGAGATTTAAGTAGTTATTTTAGTCTCTAAAAACAGTCTCATTAATTAGTCTCACATTATGTCTGTTTGAGAAAAAAAAATTAACCTTAAGCCTCAATACTTCTCAAGACAATATTATATCTATATTGATGCGGTCACTATTCGGTTTATAACTTGGTACAGGTGTTGCTGGTCTGTGTTCTTGCTCAAGATTAACTATAGATTTCAATTGGCTTTCGTATAATTCGAATTCACTAATAGTCGGTGGTGATTCACGAAGAGCCTTAGCTGCTTCTAGCATTGCACGTCCACGTCCTTTAAACAGTTGTTTCATCTGATTGTAATCTAAATCAGAAAAACTTCTGTTTTCGAATGTGTTTGATGTTCTTGATGAAGTAGGTAATTCTTCAGAGTTAGGTTTCGGTTTTATTGATCTGAAAAAAAAACAAAGTAATTAAAATAAACATCAAATAAATAGTATTAACTAGTGACCTGCCCTCGCTTCGCTCCGGGTACTAATACTATTCTAGCCTATGTTAATCTGGAATAATATAGCATTCGAATTGTGAAAGAATTTTGGCCTAGTTGTTTTTAAGTTTATTCGTTACATACATACACACATAACTGTTATCGAAAGTACGTTACCCAATGAGTAAAATGACATCAATAACTATTTAGAAATCAAACAAGAAGTATCCAAAATTTTGGGATTAAACAGGAAACTAAAACCTTTCTACTAATCTCATAATAAATGAATGGGAGTGTTTAATATCAAAATCTCTCGTTTGATTTTTAAAAAGTTATTGATGTCATTTTGCTCATTAAATAACGCACTTTCGATATCAGTTTTTTTATATCTGTTATAGTTACGGAATAATCGCCTAGGGCCTATTGTATAATTAAATACAAGCTAATAGTATTAGGATTTTGTCTCATTTTGTAGTTTTATTTACGAGACAAAACACTAATAGATACTATTCACTTGTACAGTCACCGGCAATAATATATTATCCAACATTGGCTGCAAAAATATCTGAAATATCTGACATGTCTTTATTACTAGAGGTACAGTCAGCAGCAAAAGTAGCTAAGTGGGTCGCTTGTTAAAAATGAACTACACACGACTTTATTAATAAGAAATTAAGAACGTGCGTTGGTCATTTTGAACACGCGGCCCGCTTAGCTACTTCTGCTACTGACTGTATAAGAGCATGTCAGATATTTTTGCGGCCAATGTTGGGTAATATATTTTTGCTGGTGACTGTACTTTATTATCCAATAGGCCCCTAGTCACACTTAACGATTACATCCTGTGTAATATAATAATAGTATAGATATAGACAAACCAATTATTTTTGGTTTAGAACTTGTCCTAAGTAGCTAAACTATAGGTAGGTATTTCCTCTAACTAATATTTAGTAAATAAATAAATCAAATAAAGGATTGATTGCTATATTAGGTATAAGATTCTGTCCACTTAGCTAAATCATATTTTAAGAATACGGCTTTAGTCAAGGACAAAGCCAATTTATATTAATAGTGTAGTGTAGGTACTTACCGCTCTGGTATATCCGAATAAAGTAATTTTCTTTTCGTTTTTCTTGAGTACACGTTGAACTATTGCACATAACGCATCTTTAGAAATATAGTGACCTAATCCACATATTTTGAATTTTGACTTAGGTCTCTATGGTACTAAATTTATGACTCAAAATCGAAAGTTCAAAATGTTTGAATTAGCTCAGTATAATTCTAAAAGTGCGATTAATTATTGTATATAAAGAGGTCACAATCCAAAAAACGTTTACGTAATAAATACAATATCGGCACAACTCAAAAGTGTCACTATTGCATAAACACGGGCGTGCCTTTGTCGCGAGTCCTGGCGGCACACTAAAAAAGAGCCAGTGTTGCAGAAAAGGACAGGCTATTTTGTTACTCGGCAGTAGTGGCACGAGAACCATCTATGGGAAGATTGCCTAAACTTTTGAGTTAAGCCTATATTGTATGGTATAAAATAAGCTTTGTAGAACACGTTTTTGAAGTAAGGTAAAAATTCAAATATTTTGAATTGTGCCACTATTGCACCCACCCAGCGAACTAACCCCACTATGAGGCTGGTTGTTCCATCCTTTTGAAATACAAACTTATCCTTAAACAAATAAAACTCAGTTCTCGCACGCTAAAGGAGTATTTTGCAGTTAATATGTGTTTATTTTGTGTGCACTATCAACTCGGATAACAAAAAATCTAAGGCAAAAAGGTATTATTTTGTGGGCTTCGTTGTTCCGTTGATTTCGTTTTTTTTCCATAACTACTATTATACCATAATGGAAGCAACTTAAACGGCTCCTGCAACGGCATAAGTTCATAACGTTTCGCGTCAAACATCATACAAATTGCTTCGTTTTTTACTTGCATTTCTATTATCATCGGAACAACTTACCCCCGGCACTTTCAGCCCCGCTCTCCTACATATTTTATGAATGTAGGGAGTTTTACTTACGTACAAAAAGAGTCACAGTCTAATGTCTGCCATTTCAACCAAAGTAATTAGCTTTGGCCAGGCAGGCGCCTTAGTTTCATCAATAAAATGAATAAATATCAGGGGAAAATCTCACACAAATTGGTCTAGTCCCAAACTTAGCTCTAGGTACAACGATAAACATACTTATAGGGCCCCCGCACATTAAACGACTAGTGGCGACCACTTTAGGTCGCGTTTAGTAGTGGCGACTGATGGCCTAATATGTGCCCCCGCATAAAGTGTATGAAGAAACGCGTCCGCAACTTGTAGCGGCCACTAGTCGTTCTAATGTGGTCGCCACTAGTGGCTTAATGTGCGGGGGCCCATATAGAGAAATACATACATATATACATAGAAAACATCCAAGACTCAGGAACAAATATTCGCACTCATCTTGAACCCAGGGCCGCTGGCTTCGGAGACAGGGTCACTCCCAACTAGGCTAAAGTGTCGTCAATAGTCTAGGTTACCAATCCATACCATTTCATTAATATAGTCTGTTATTAATGTTCCTTCTTGGCCTGATTGTGCAAAATGTGGTTACAGAATTATCAACAAGTCTTTTTAGAGTTGTTGGTATTTCTGTAGCTCTGCCTACCCCACTCTGGGGATGAAGGCGTGATGTTATGTATGTATGTATTAATGTTCCTGTGATTCTTTAATCGTTGCAGCATAACACTTTACTAAATTAAAGTTGTCTAAAGGGCCCTCTGCGTGTTGGCTTCGGCTCCATGTACTGTCAAAGGTTTGGGACTCCCATAGTCCCGTGATTGTTAAAAATATACAAATAATAATTTAAATATTTCTTATAACATTTTGAACCATAAAATCTTATTTCCTTACTGTGTATATAATTTAAACTACGCAAAAGAATCGAGAATGCCCGTTATCTTTGCAAAGGGCACTTAATATACAAAAGGTAAACTTGGTGCCGAAGTATGCTAAGTATGTAAGTTGTGGTATGCTTTAGTGGTTTTTTAGTGGTGGTAGGACCCTGTGCAGGGTCCGTCCGGATCGTTACCACCATCTTATCCATTAACCACCCGCCAAGCAACAGTGCTCGCACTGTTGTGTTCCGGTGTGTGGATAAGACAACCTGTGAAATTACTAGCATAGAGGCATTCCATCGTAGTCCTCTGGGTTGGCAACGCATTTGAGGTCTTAGGATTATAGTCTTGAGAATTCAAGTGTCTATGGGTCTCAGATTCCACATACCATCAGGTGGCCTGAGTGCTCGTGTGCCTTCTCCTTAACATAAAAAAATGCTTATGTTTTTTTCTTTCAAACAGTGAAACTCGCACGGAATTCCAAGATCCTACGTAATGTTAACTTTATTATTATAATATGAAATTACATCATCCGATGTTATGATTCAATTTTTTTTATTGTTATGCACTTAATAATATATTTTTCTCGTTGGTATCCATTAATAAGATGACTGTTGTATGTCTGTCCGTCTATCCATCTGTCAGCCAAAACAGGCGATGGCACAGTTTCATATTTATATTTAAAAACATCGCTAAATGTACACCTGTCTTGCTCTTTCTTGCAATATGCGCTTGGGAATAGACATAGGTGGCATACAGACAAACTTTCAAAGAAATGTTATTAGAAATTCCTTCATTCCTTAACAGCCGCCGTCGATGTAACATCTCTGTTTCTCTACTTTGTTTAGTGTGCTATTAACCTTTTCAACGTCATTGACGGATATTTCTGTCATGGTGGACAACGCAAAATAGACCTTAGTATCTATGAGGCAAAGTTGACATTCGCTCTGGTTTTGTATTTGACATAGCGTTGAAAAGGTTAAATGGTTTAGTAAATCTTATAAACAATAAGAATAATCATGCCTGGCTAAGTAATAACCAGTTTTAATAGTTTTATTGTGATTTTGAAATGCTTTTTTCATACTATTTTGATGTGATTAAATTTGGCAATCTGAGATTTTGATCAAGACTATCAAAATTCACATAAATGGGGGGGCTTTCGTTAATAATCAGATAGGCCATTTAATGCTGTAGCCAACGGTATAAAATTATAATATACTAGCGACCCGCCCTCGCTTCGCTCCGGATTAAAGTATTATACATATAAACCTTCCTCTTCAATCACTCTATCTATTAAAAAAAACCGCATCAAAATCCGTTGCGTAGTTTTAAAGCTTTAAGCAAATATAGGGATATAGGGACAGAAAAAGCGACTTTGTTTTATACTATGTAGTGATGTTTAATCCTTAATGGTTTATTGGAATAATTATATGGTAATTTTTTAATATGGGCCTAATTTGCGATGACTACCCGTCGATTGGCTCCCGAAGGGATAGACATTTGAATTCTCAAAACTATAATCTCAAGACTGCAATCCCCAGACCTCAAGTGCGCTGCAAACCCAGGACTAAGATGGAATTCCTCTATGCTAGTAATTGCACCGGTTGTCTTATTCCCACACTGGACCACAACAATGCGAACACTGCTGGTAGCCTGATTATTGAAAATGGTAATCTCCAAATCAAATTCAATTATCTAGCAGGAGCTTTATCCTAGTCGATAAAATCATATTGCTATTGACATGTTATTTTATTGTTATGGTAGCTCTTATTTTCTTGATAATAATGGCGGCCGAGTTTACGTATCTACAAGCTAGACGTATCAAAAGCTACTCGTTTTTATCGAGTTTAAGATTTCCTACGTTTCACGCTCAGTACAGGTGAAAAACGATTTTTTAAACCGGTTCCAAGCCCTGCGTGACGTAAGTTCCATATTATTTTTGGACACAACTACATATACTCCTTTACCTAAATTTTTCGCCTTTTGGTAGTTATTAATGCCTTATCAAATTGGTTAAATTAGCGATTGGCCTAACCATGTAAATTATGAATAAGCGGTTGGGATTTAAAATTACCGCAAAACCTGCCGATGCGCAGCGTCAAAATAACATCCTGTTTTTTTAGTTCCTCTTATGAATTAAAAACAAAACAAAATTGCATATTAACTTTACCAAGGGGCGTTAGCACGTTTAGAATAAAAAATATTAACGGACAACCTTTTACAGGGACTTATTTGTGAATAGGGACACAACCCAAAATGAGGCATAGCTTTATTACAAATAAGAACAAGTATTAAATGAAAATAACGTTACGTTTGATTGGAAATTATTTACATACATACATACAAACATAACATCACGCCTTCATTCCCAGAAAAGCGAAATCGGGCCAAGAAGTTTACTAGTGTATTAGTGACAGGTTGCAAGCCCATCGCCTAACCAGTACTACAAGCCTTTATTCCCTTAGTCGCCTCTTACGACATCGACGGGAAGACATGGAGTAGCACTATTCTAATTTGGTAACCACTCGGGGACTACATATTTTGGTTTTTTGGAAATTATTTCAGTCTACACACAGTAGTTTAGTAGTTTCAGTGTTTGACGACACGTTGGCCTAGTTGGGAGTAACCCTGCCTCCGAAGCCAGCGGTCCTGGGTTCAAATCCCGGTAAGGGCAGATATTTGTGTGATGAGCACGACTATTTGTTCCTGAGTCTTGGATGTTTTCTATATATTTAAGTATTTATTTCTCTATCTAAGTATGTTTATCGTTGTCTAGTACCCATAGTACAAGCCTAGAGCTTAGTTTGGGACTAGGTCAATTTGTGTGACATTGTCCTGTGATATTTATTTATTTATTTATTTAATAATTAGTAACATATGCTTTATTGTAGGTTGTGTCCCTATTTACCCTATTTTATGGTGAGCACGTTACCCAATGCTCTTATGTTGAAGCAAAACACCGTGAGGAAACCTGCACATTCGAACAGCTGAGTGTGTGAGAGAAGAGAGAAAATATCCTAAAGGGGTCAAGGTGTAGTTTAGTTTAGTTTAGTTTATTTATTCATCAATGTAATATTACAATATAAATTGCATTAAATGTCAAAAAATATGAAATTACATTGAGATTGTCGACATAAATACTAATAATCAAAGAATACAAAAATAACATGCAAATAATCAAAACAAATCTATTAAATATCTAGTAAATGGTCACTTATCCGATGTCAATCAATAGGTATACATAGATTAATAAATGTCAATACAATAATAATTTTACAATTTGAGTTCCATATATTCATCCACGGAGTACAATGGATTATCCAATATACCTAAGGTTTCTCAGCTGATGTTTAAATGCTTCGTCGGATTGTACATTTTTAAGTTTGGCGGGTAGACGCTCATAGTACGTGGGACCTATGACACGCGGGTTCTTACCCGCAAGTGCCATGTAAGTGTAAGATAAGATGAAAATATGCATTTAGTATGTATAATTATATGTATTTATTCGATTATTTACTTTATGTATTTATATTTAGTCTATTTATAAATAGTTCTAATTTCAAAATTTAAATAATTTAATTGTTTCTTATAAGTAGTTATTTAGTTTGAGTTCTAAACGAATTAGTTTACACCGCCTGCCATGAATTTGTGTTCTCAGTTATTTCTCTTACAAGGTTGTCTGGAAGAGATCGCTATTTAGCGGTAAGACCGCCTGTTGTATACCTATGATTTAAATGTACGGTTCCATGTTCTGTTTTATTTTTTTTAATTTTTGGTGTTCAATAAAGAGTATTTGTATTGTATTGTATTGTAATATGCATTTTATAAAGAGTCCTACATGGATTTAGTGTTGTGCCCCTTTTCATTCAAATGTGGTTCAGTTATATTTAAAATTCCGTGTTGAACTATCATGTCAATGTAACTATTTCTTCGCATACCTGAAGTATTTCCAAGCAATGCGTGTACGTGACAAATAATATCAGGTATACGTGGTCATATCACAAATGAACGACTCACTTCATGATAACTAAACGGAATTTTACATTAGCGTCCACGTTTTAACCTAGGTACAGTTAACAATAATATGAAATAATATAATACGACGACATGCTAGCCTAGTTGGTAGTGACACTGTCTTCGAAGCTAAGAGTCCTGGGTTCAAATCCCGGTAAGGGCAGATGTTTGTGTGATGAGCACGAGTATTTATTCCTGAGTCTTAAATGTTTTCTATGTATTTAAGTATTTTTATATAAGTATGTTTATCGTTGTCTAGTACCCATAGTACAAGCCTAGAGCTTAGTTTGGGACGAGGTCAATTTGTGTGAGATTGTCCCCATCGAGTACAGTCCGTTTCTAAAGGTCCTTTCTTCCTCGTGGAATGAACTTCCCTCCACGATATTTCCACAGCACTACGACTTGTTCTTTAAACCTTAGAATTCAGTTTTTTTTTTTTTCGAATATTAATTTGTCCGAATTTTCAGTTTTCCGAAAGCTATGTTAGGCTTGAGTTATTTTAAATAAAATGCATACTTAATTTGCTATACATATTGGTTAGGTTAGGTTTGATTTATGAGTGACGTCGAAAATTAGTCTTTTATCAAACACTTGCATTTCAATTTATGATAAATAAATGTTTTAAAAAACAAAAAACCTTCAACTACGCAAAAAAATAACTTCTTTTAAAATTGTAGGCACATACCTAATAGGTTAGTCCCACTAAAGTCGGCTTTTTTGGTGAAAATATTGTGGTTGCCAACTTCTAGCATAACTAAATTCAGAAAGTAACACTTGGTGAAGTGGAACTGAAGATGATGACCACAGATGGCCACCGGAACTCCTCAACGGTACCTATTTCAAGGGTGGCGATAAGATATCTCGATTAAGATAGTGGAGCGACTACACCGATGAATATTTACTTGTTGAAATATGACTATGACTTTCCGGCGGCGTTGCTTGCGGCGCGCTTGAAACTTAAAGTTTCATATCAACTAGTAAGTGGGACTACGGAACAGCGTATTATGATCACTAAAAAGTATAAAATGAAATAAATGTTTTATAAAACAAAAAACCACCTTCAAAAACACAAAAAATGTAGGTAGGCGACCACAATATTTTCAACAAAAAAAGCCGATATTAGTTGGACTAACCTATTAGGTTGGTACCTACTTACATATGTAAAAGAAAGTTATTTTATGCGTTTTTGAAGGCGGTTTTTTGTTTCCTAAAACATTTATTTTATTATTTTCACTGATCCTGTTGATTTTGTTTTTCCTTTTATTTAATATAGCGTTTACATACTGAAAAACAGTTTATAAAAATGACTGTTTGTCGGCACTCCGACCGTATGGCGGTATGTCAAGACCGTTTTCTCTGAAATAGTTGAAGCTTCAAGACTTGACTAGAAATTTTAAAAGTACAAACGTAACAATCCTTCTCATTATGTTAATGGTTATTGCTCTGTAACACTTCACAACATATGTTAAAAAAACTTTATGCATTTACACTTGATACGTAACAGAAAAAAGTGGATAATGGTAATTTTATGCCTCATGTAGCCGAGTTAGAGAACTTTCTATGTTGTTAAAAATGTTTCTTTTTAGATCCTGAACCTTTTCAACGCTATGTCGAATACAAAACCAGGGGGGTGATTCTCTCAATATAGCGCTGCGTCGATCTCAAAGGTGAAGTTTTATCCGGCAAGTTTAAGATGTCCCGTCGGAGCGTACAAAACACATTTTAGCGAGTCTGGACCGATTCTGAATTTATAGAGTATACGATTCCGAGGTGGTTCCATTGTCACTAAATCTGAATCTGATGAAGGGATCAGTGAGGAATTGGGGTAACTCCTCAAATATTATAGGAAAACATACTTATAGCGATTTTAGTATTTTTATTAACAAGTCTAGCATTTGCATTCAGAAAGTATCTTTGGAGAAGTGGAACTGATGATGAAGACCACAGATGGCCATTGGAACTCCTTAACGGTACCTATTTCAAGGGTGGAGATCAGATCTGGATTAAGATAGTTGAGCGACGACAACGAGGAATATTTACTTGTTGAAATATGACTATGACTTTCCGGCGGCGTTGCTTGCGACGCGATTGAAACTTAAAGTTTCATATCAACCAGTAAGTGAGACTACGAAACAGCGTATTATGATCACTAAAAAGTATAAAATAAAATAAATGTGAAATGTAAACAAAAACCCGCCTTCAAAAAGTTATTTTTCGCGATTTTGTGGCGGTTTTTTGTTTTTTAAAACATTTATATCACATTTTTTTTATTGCTCCTTGTACACGTACTTATCAAGTTTTTTTGTAACGATACACTTGATCATATTTTTATACTTAGTGAAGGATTATATTCTTTGAAATAAAAACACGCTCGATAACAATTTTAGTTTATGCTTCGAAAGTAGGAATGTAATTAAAATAAATAAATAAATGTCAGGCTTTTAACACTGTTAGGCGATGGGCTTGGCACCTGTCACTAACACACTGGTAATCATCTTAGGCTGCATGTTTGTGCAAAATGTGATAACAGAATAATTATCAACAAGTTTTTTAGAGTTGTTGGTAATTCCGTAACTCTGCCTACCCCACTTTGGGAATAGAGGCGTGATGTTATGTGTGAAATTTTCCCCTGATATAAATAAATATCACAGGACAATGTCATCCAAATTGACCTAGTCCCAAACTAAGCTCTAGGCTTGTACTATGGGTACTAGACAACGATAAACTTACTTATATAGAGAAATATATACTTAAATATATAGAAAACACCCAAGACTCGGGAACAAATATTCGTGCTCATCACACAAACATCTGCCCTTACCGGGATTTGAACCCAGGACCCCTAGCTTCGAAGGCAGGGTCACTCCCAACTAGGCTAGCGTGTCGTCATATACATTAGTATATCAGGGTAAATTTCACACAGAGTGATCTAGTCCCGAATTAAGCTCTAGCATTGTACTGTAGGTACAAGACAACGATAAACATACTTGTATAAAGAAATGCATGCTTAATAAATATAAAGATACAAATGCTAATACATAAATATGTATATTCATATTTTTTTAAATAGATAGAAAACATCCAAGACTCGGAAATAAGTACTTGCGCTCATCTACCAAATAGCCCATACCGGGAATTGAACCCGGGACCGCTCCCTTCGTATGGAGATGTATCTCCCATTTCATTTGACAGCGACCCAAGCCTTCGCTTTTTATATGTTTTATTTAATTCAAAGTTTGCTCGTACAATAGATGGGCGTTGTTGGGCGTTTTCATAAAAAAAGTACCTTCTATAGTTAAGGACAAAAATGATCAACGGTAATTTTTCCATTACGTCATAAAATTAGTCATATATATATGTATGTACTGCCCTTATAAGCCAACAGGCGGTATTTCAAATTAAATAAGCATAGCAGATTCAAAACTCACCTGTTTTCTTTTATGTTAAAGATAATGCACACGAGCACTCAGGCCACCTGACGGTAAGTGGAATCTGAGACCCATAGACATTTGAAATCTCAAGACTATAATCCTAAGACCTCAAATGCGGTGCCAACCCTGAGGACTAAGATGGAATGCCTCTATGCTAGTAATTTCACCGGTTGTCTTATCCCCACACTGGAACAGAGCAATGCGAACACTGTTGCTTGGCGGGTGGTTAATGGATAAGATGGTGGCAGCGATCTGGACGGACCCTGCAGAGGGTCTTACCACCACTAAACAGTTAATAATATGGGTAACTGTTAGTAATATACTCGAACTTGCTACACTGCCCTGCTAACGGAAAAGGCAGTATCTCAAATTCTATGGTCAAAGCAGATGCAATCCTATCTTGTTGGTTATAAGGTTGCATTTGCTACAGGAGTTTTGTCTGAGATACTGCCTTTGTAAGCAGGGCAGTACAGGAGTTTGGTCTGGAATCCACTATTTCTCTTAAAGCAGTAATTGTTCGTGACGTAATGGATAAGTTACCGTTGTTAATTTTAGTCCTTAACAATATGTTTTTTTTTGGAAAACGCTCTGTTGTTATTTTGCCTTTACCTGGAAAACATCTGTATTTTATAATTGAAACGGTTTCTTTAGTAATACCTATCCTTTTTTTTTTTTAAACACTTAGGCTTCTTATGCAAAATGTGGTTACAGAATTATCAACAAGTCTTTTTAGAGTTGTTTGTATTTCTGTAGCTCTGCCTACCCCACTCTGGGAATAAAGGCGTGATGTTATGTACGTATGTTTGTAATATTTTTTTTGAATTTTATTGTTAAGAACTAATATTGTATGTTTTCAATTTTCTATCTTTGTACACAAATAATAAATTAAATAAATAAATCACAGGACATTGTCACACAAATTGACCTAGTCCCAAACTAAGCTAGAGCCTAGCGGCCTAGAGGCTTGTGCTATGGGTACTAGACAACGATAAACTTACTTGTATATAGAAATATATACTTAAATACATAGAAAACATCCAAGACTTAGGAACAAATACTCGTGCTCATCACACAAATATCTGCCCTTACCGGGATTTGAACCAAGGACCCCTAGCTTCGAAGGCAGGGTCACTATCAACTGGGCTAGCGTGTCGTCAAAACACACAGAACACATTTACAATAAATAAAAATTTACTTAATAAGTAATAAATATTACAAGACAATGTCACACAAATAGACCTAGTCCTTAACTAAGCTTGTACTATGGGTACTAGGCAACGATAAACTTACTTATATTAACTTATATAGAAATACATACTTACATACAAAACATCCAAAACATTCGCGCTCATCATACAAATATCTGCCCTTACCGGGATTTGAACCCAGGACCCCTAGTTTCGAAGGCAGGGTCACTACCAACTAGGCTAGCGTGTCGTTGGTTTTACTTATATAAATATTCGATGTTCAACAATTACTAAAAAAACGTCACGCTCCCACTAAAACGCCCCAAATATTATGCTACTAAATTATTTATTCCTGGACTGATGAATTTCAAACCTAAACCTTATATCCCACAAATAATGCATATTGACTTATCAAACTCCAGATTGGGAGAACTTGTGATTACTATTAGAATTGCAATTAGAAGTTGGCGACCCCCGAGGCCTGGGTTCGATCCCGGGCAAATAGTAAACAATGCCTTTCAAAATACTAAGGAAACATTAATTGATATTATGCAAAGACTTAAGATAGGCAGCTTATTGCCCTAGGGTAGTAAAGTAAGATTGAGTTTTGTACAGGGTGTAATTGGAGATAAAATAACTTAGGAAGCGTTGACATGGGCCAATAGACGAATGTTAACGTCTATTATAGACTTAAGTATCGTAGATTTAAGGACTAAAATTAACAGCGGTAACTTTTCCATTACGTCACAAAAATTAACTATTACCGCTTTAAGAGAAATAGTCAAGTGGCATCTCAGACAAAACTGTAGCAAGTTCAACCATACTACTAACTATTTAAAATACCCCTGGTAATGAGGGCAATATACTCGTATTTATAAGGGTCATACACACTCTTAAAAACCAAAGTTGTCTCTCCTGTGGTCAATAGTTAAGAGCTTGTGTGCATATAAGTTAACTTTTTATAAGAGGTCTAAAGCAGTTCTGAAGGTATTTTGGCGGGAATGGGCTTAGCCAGAAAATTAGGCCTTAAAAACGTTAACTTTTGGTGTGTCCACAGGAAAGACGGTAACCTAAATCTGACTAATTTTCATGACGTAATGGAAACATTGTTGATGTTAACTATAGGTACTGTTTTTAGAACGCCCTGCCGCGATCTTAAAACGTATTGTGAATTTTATTCTTTGTTACGCCGACCAAGCAGTAAAAAAACATATGACACATCCAAACACACACTCATTTGTTTTTGTATGTCGGTGTTTCTAGAAATATTAAAATACAAACCTACTGCTTCTACTTGTTACGTTAATAATTGTATGTCTGTTCCACTTCACAGCTTAATGCATTTTCAAGAAGTGATGCGTAACAGGTCACCAACTTTTTATTTTTCGCCCTTGAGCCTAAGAAGGGGTTAAAATAAAGCCACTGTTGTTTGCTCTCTTATCATCACCAAATAGTACTAAAAAAAACATGACATATATACAATGAACACATCTTTCCCACCTAAAAACTACAAATAATAAAAATATATTACGAAGACACGGTGGCCTAGTTGGGAGTGACTCTGCCTCCGAAGCCAGCGGTCCTGGGTTCAAATCCCGGGGCAGATATTTGTGTGATGAGCACGAATGTTTATTCCTGAGTCTTGGATGTTTTCTATGTATCTAAGTATGTATTTCTCTATATAAGTAAATTTATCGTTCTCTAGTACCCATAGTACAAGCCTAGAGCTTAGTTTGGGACTAGGTCAATTTGTGTGAGATTGTCCTCTGATATTTATTTATTTTATTTTAAAACTATTTTTTTTTGTTAAGGAGAAGGCACACGAGCACTCAGGCCACCTGATGGTAAGTGAAATCTGAGACCCATAGACATTTGAATTCTCAAGATTATAATCCTAAGACCTCAAATGCGCTGCCGACCCTGAGGACTAAGATGGAATGCCTCTATGCTAGTAATTTCACCGGTTGTCTTATCCCCACACCGGAACACAACAATGCGAACACTGTTGCTTGGCGGGTGGTTAATGTATAAGATGGTGGTAGCGATCCGGACGGACCCTGCACAGGGTCCTACCACCACTAAGAAAGCACATACCGTCGTAACACTAAAGCCTTCTGTCAATCTTATTTTGAACACATATAACAAATACATATGTTACAATTTCAAGGGATAAGTTCGCTAATGTACATTCATATCCTGTAAATATTGTATATGAGTTTCTGTGTTTTATACAATAAAGAGTTTTCATACATACATTACCTACTTATGGCAACGAGACGTGGTCTGAACGATCGCCTTTATAAGAAAGGTCAAGGTCACTCAAAGGGCAATAGAGAGGGTTATTTTCGGAATTTCTTTACGTGATCGAATCAGAAATGAGAAGATATATAGCACGAGAACTAAAGTCACCGACATAGCCCTAAGAATTGCTAGAATTGCGAGTGGCACGACGTAAGCAGTTGGTGTTTGGGTCGTTCTACTTTTTTACCGACAATACATCGTATTTTTCTATATTTTGCGTTTTTCAACTATTGATAATTATGGTTTTAATTTTTGATTTAAAAATACGTTGCGTGAATTTTTAATTGGACTAATTAATTATTATTTCGGTGGCGATAGTGTTTTTTTTCTATATGGTGCTTTTTCAGAATATACTGTGACAGAGTGGCCGTTTCCAGAGGAGACTAAGTTTTGTATTACCACTCACGAGATTCTTCTTCTTCTTCTTTTTTATTAATGGCGGTCCACCGCGATATACGCAGTGATTTCGCCAATGTCAAGTGAGTTGAGTAAAACAGTAAACAGAATAAATCAAAATCAAAAGCCGGACATCTCTCCATCGGCCATCTTCCCTCCCCGAAGGTTACCGGTAGACCCACAAGATTCTATGAAAAACAAACTTATAAAAAAAAACACTGGATAGAGAAAGTGAAAGATTATTTAGTACTAATAGATGAATAAATGTTTGGACGTATATTCAAACACTAAAACATTAATAATCAATACTGTAACTGATAACGTATGGTAAAATGAGGACAGGCAGTTGTCGGTAAAAAAGAAGAATGACCCGTTTGAGTTTTACATTCTTATGTATGTTAGTCTGCAAGATATTTATCTATTATGGGCCTTATTGCCCGCAATACAGATTTCTTATTATTCTTATTATCAATCAAATACATTGATTTCCGCACAAACATAGAACGGAGATAGCTTGCGCGCGCCTCAATTTCAGCACAGCAAGTGCCAAATCAAATATTTTACTAAACAAATGGTTTAACTGATCACTCTTTAATTAAAACTTGTCACAAAATTGACATGTTTAAAAATTAAACTAACCAACAGGTCCCTACAAAGTCACTTTTTTTAGGCTTTAGCCAAAACAATTGTAACATCTTCTTCATATTTTAATTTAAGCTTTATTGCTAAATGGGCCGCAATATCTTTTAAGTCCATAAATCCCGCCAAGCAGCAGCAACTCTAAACAACTCCCCGACCCAACAAATCACTTAGATTTCTCTAAATCATACAGGCTGTCCAAATATCTCAGACTTTCGAGAAACGTCTAGACTCGGGACAAACAGTCGAGTTTGTTTTTACAACGCTTTTAATGTGTGCGTCGCCGGTGTAACGTGACTTATTACTTATTACGTTTCATGTTCACACAAATGTATTGGTTCATTGACTGATTGATTATTCGATTTTGTTTATGTACGAAACACGGGTGTATGTATGCACATATTTTTGCAAAATATTTATTATCTGACTAGCGACCCGCCAGCGGCTTCGCCCGCTGCAATTTTTTTTTAATAAAAAGTATTCTGTGTTACTTTGACGACACGCTAGCCTAGTTGGGAGTGACCCTGCCTTCTAAGCTAGGGGTCCTGGGTTCAAATCCTGGTAAGGGCAGATATTTGTGTGATGAGCACGAGTATTTGTTCCTGAGTCTTGGATGTTTTCTATGTATTTAAGTATTTATTTCTCTATCTAAGTATGTTTATCGTTGTCTAGTACCCATAGTACAAGCCTAGAGCTTAGTTTGGGACTAGGTCAATTAGTGTGACATTGTCCTGTGATTATTATTATTATTATTATTACTTCTAGTACCTTACAGAATATGTGTACAAAATTTCATGATGATTAGTCAAGTAGTTTTTGCGTGAAAGCGTAACAAACATCCACGCTTTCACATTTATAATATCAGTAAAGATGCAGTAAATTAATAACATCATAATAATAACAACTAACGCAACACAATTTGATATAAATGTACGTTTCGCCTAACTAATAACAAGCGCAATTAAGTGCGTTCTCACTGTAACATCATGTTTGAACTGCTGTAAGTGCGAAATCCGGTATAAGAAATATATACCCCCATCTGTTATTAAAATTTATTAGTAATAATATAAATGATAGATAATATTCACATCACATCGCAAATAGGTTGCCTAAGTAAATCGAGTGCAAATAATATTAAAAAAAAAAAAAAAAATTAATCTACTTCTCTCATAGGTTATTTCCAAAATGTAGGTACAAACCTATTAGGTTACCTACAATTTATAAAAGTTTTTTTTTGCGTTTTTGAAGGCGGTTTTTTTTTGTTGCAAAAATTTTTGGTTAGTTTTCGAGCGATAAGCGACTAATGAGTCGCGATCAAAAAGAAAAAAACATACTGTGTTATTAATGTTCTACATTTAGAGCCACGTAATGGGTTTTTCATTTACCACCATAATGACACTCGTGATGTTTACAATAGCTTATATAATTTGTATAACTACGTATAGGTATAACACTTTATGTCAACATGCGCGGCACTGCAGAGTTCAGTGATATTAGATGACTTTCCATCCAAGGTCAGCGTTAGGATTATTGTCTGAGATCAATCGGTAGTTTTGCAAAGTAATTATGAAGGAATAAAAATATGGTCGACTATAAATTTCTTTACTGTTTGTAATTTGGTAACTCATCACTTCATCCAATGTATCATCAATTCATCGAATTTCATTTCACGAATGCTATTTTCTGATAAATCATGTTCTCGGGGTATCTTGAACATTAATTATGTAGGTTAGGTTAGGTTAGATGTTTAAGATACCCGGTTAACATTATCAAGTTGAAATAAAAACCATTAACTCAAGTTTTGAAGCTTTGAATAAATCAAACTTCTAAGTTAACGTAAAAAAAGATACGGCCGTTTATGCCGCATAAAACGTCTGTTTCGATATTCTCAAGGGAATCACAATTTATAGGGTACTTCCCATAGACCTAGAAACCTGAAATTCGGGAAGAAGGAAGATCTTACAGCACAAGTAAAGGAAAAAGTCGAAAATCGGTAACTAAAGTATTTGCAGTTGGTAAACTAATCGCGACCTATGTCGATATATGGAGACAACGGCTTTTTAACGGCAAAGCCAAGTTTGTCTCTCAAAACAATTTTACCTACTTACATTCTTATAATTTTGCACAGAACCCGGCCACTTGACCGGCTTTTTTTCTATACTATGTCTGTTGTATTGCAGTGTGTTATTGTCAAATTAATGTCATGAATATGAATATGACAGAAGAAATGCCGTTCATTGCATACAATAAGGGAGCAACCACAGGAATTTTGACGGGCCATAATTAACGGTGCGTAAATTATGGTCCGTCAAAATTGACGCCATGTAATTAGTATGACCAAGTGTTTTGTTTACGCAACGTCACCGTATCTTACTCGTCGGTGTGGCCGCTCCCTAAAGTGGTAGGTAATCAGTCTTAAAACGCTTCTTTTATGCTTCATGTGAAGTAATACAAAAGCATACACATTACATTTCATGGCGTGTTTCATTATCACTTCTCACACTTAATGCTTTCTGCACAAAAGCATGCAAATGTTTTATGTCTCGCCTCTGCATAAGGAATTATAATTAGCATGAATAAATCATAATGTATGTTATTCGTTTCTTCTGCGTAAAGAATACGTCACACAGTACGAGCTGCTGCCCTTAAAACAGACAGCTACTCTGCAATAAGTAGTATATTAAATTCAATGGCCAAAGCAAATTGAATCCTACACTATTAGGAATATGGTTGCATTTGCTACAGGAGTTTCGCCTGAGATACGATATTTCGCTAGATAAGTTGCCATGATAGAAATAGAATGGGTTTTCCATACGCATACTTGTATTTGTATCAATAATCATTTTGGGAAATATTGTATGGCAGATTAAATTTACAGATTTTGAAATAATAATGATTGTTTTGGCAACTTATTTTTGATTTTGTCATTGACATTCACTTAAACTTTTGGTTTTAGTTAGTAAAAGACATTTACACGTCCAAATTTAACAAAACTACCGTTTTTTACTATTCCGGTAAGAGTTTAATTAGGCCACGCCAAGCTAGTGTTCGCATTGTTGTGTTACCGTATGGGATAAGACAACCGGTGAAATTACTAGCATAGACGCATTCCATCTCTTAGTCCTAAGGGCTGGCAACGCATTTGAGGTCTAAGGATTGCAGTGTTAGGATTATAGTCTTGAGAAATCAAATGTCTATGGGTCTCAGATTCTACTTACCATCAGGTGGCCTGAATGCTCGTGTAGTTTTTCCTTATTATAAAAAAACCATCTCGAACGCGTTCTCGTGCTTGTTATTTATACGAGAAACGCGAACACGTTCGAGACGTTTTTTACATTAGCAACTTACACTAAGGGCTCGGTGCCTACTAGCCTTGTGTAACGCGAGCATAATGCAACGTACATAATGCAGCTAATTTAACTGCAGTAGGTAGCTGACATCGAACAATTCCAATGATATACCTGTTGTATTTCAAGCATACCTATAACAATTAACTGACTAGCCTTTTATTTAATTATTTTCCTTAATATATTCACACAGGTTTATCCCAAATTGATTTCTCATAATGCTTAACTATGACCGCCACGATTATTAAGTGAGTAAAAAATATACCTATTGATATTGAAAAAGAGCAAGCAATCTTTAAAAAGGCACATGTGCAACAGAAATGGTATTAAAAATGCGACCTTATTTTTACCGGACAGGGTACATACGCCTTTTTATTTTTAGAGGAAAAGAAAATATGCATGGATAATTCTAACTTTTAGCGAAGTATTCACATATACAAATTAATATTTCAATATACTTAATCTGGGGGCCTAATATGGTCGTGTTTTTTGATGTGGATAAACGTGGATGCTTCAGTCACTCTCGCACTGACAAACTGGTCAGAAAGTGACGGATCTGTTATCCACGAAGAAGAGTGATATAAGGTTTTTTTCACAGTAGTGGGCCTAACACGCTGCCAGGGCTGGGATTCTACGCGGTACTAACGATATCGTATTTGACGGGTTTCCGTATTGTGAACGTTTTAATAACTCTTATGTCATTGACATAATGGCGGCCGAGTCATAAACGATTCTTAAACACGTCATACGCGATATCGTTTTAACACAGCTGGGCCTCTATTCAACTGCGTTATAACGATATCGTGTTTGACGTGTTTTAGAATCGTTTATGTCACAGTCGCCATTATTGTAAATGACATAAGAGTTATCAAAACGTTGACAATATTATACGGAAACTATCAAAAACGATATCGTTATTACTTTGTAGAATCCCAGCCCTGTTGTATTCAACCGACCGACCTCTATTGAGGTCCAGTTTACATACATACATACATAACATCACGCTTTCATTCCCAGAGTGGGGTAGGCAGAGCTACAGAAATACCAACAACTCTAAAAAGACTTTTTGACAATTCTGTAACCACAATTTGCACACGTAGGCTAAGTTGTTTACCAGTGTATTAGTGTAAGTATGTGTGTGTGTGAGGTCCAGTTTAGTATTGAGTTAAGACAATACTAAAACACGTCAAACGCAATATCGTTTTAAATACCCCAGTAGAAAGTGGTATCTGTGACCCATAGATGTTTGTATTCTCAAAGCTATAATCGAAGGAATACAATTTAAATTTGAATTCATAAACCATTTTGCAGGAACCTCATGTTGGACTTCAGTAATCAGTATCGTCATTGCTTTCATAGGTAAATAAAGATGGTATATTATACTACGTGATGTTGGGGCCATGATCCGGAATGGCCAAAAGTGAATAAGATGGTCATACTGAACAACCTTTCAGATGGTTAATGTATGGAACACCTGTTCTTTTTTTGGCAAGTTCGTGGTTGGTCCCATCGAAAAAGTTGTTCAGTATGACCATCTTATTCACTTTTGGCCATTCTGAATCATGACTCCAAAATCACCCAGTGTATGTTCAGCTATGAAACCCCATATTATGTATGTAAGTATAAAAAATGTTTTTTAACTGAGCTATATGTAAACTATACTATAGAATTAATTAAGGGTGTAGGGATAAGACAACCGGTGAAATTACTAGCATAGAGGCATTCCATATTAGTCGTCAGGGTTGGCAACGCATTTGAGGTCTTAGGATTATACACATCCACCTTTTCAGTCCACCACAGTAAATACCTACACTTGTTGTTGAACAATCCCGTATTATGACTGTTCTTTGAGTATCATAGACTCTAAATTAATAAAATTTAATAAAACATAATTTTAAATAAATCTGGCAAGATATATAATGCTCCATTGCTGAACACAACCCAGATTGCTGTCCCAGGTGAGCACCCAGTGATCAGATTACGTAATACGTATAACCCGCTTGATCATCTCCCATTTAACTGCGACTTGTCGTCATCTATTAATTAAATTGTAACATGAGGGACACCCTTGTAACAACATATTAAGAGAGTAACAGAAAATCCGGGCGAGAGCATGTCGGACCATGCTCAGTGTAGGGTTCCGAAGCCGTTAAGTACTACAAACATAAAAATCAACGAGTAATAACTAATTTTCTATTTAAAGTCATTTGGTACCGTTTCAGATGATTTTAGTAAGTATAAACACTTTAATCGCTGTTTCTCAAGAACCAATGATGTCTACTTAGTCGTGATAGTTTTCTTTTAAAATTCGTTTAGGATTTATTCATTTCTGATTTTTAGTATTTGTAGTTTTGGCTGTAGGAGGGGGGGGGGGTCACTTGAATCTATCAAAATTACACGTAGGAAAGCTACCAAAAAAAAATATATTTGGTATTTTATTGTACCACTTTGTTGACGTGACTAATACGAGTATGTATATTCATGCTAAATTACAGCTTTCTAGTGCTAAAAGTCTCTGCGGTAGGCTGCGGACGGACGGCCGGACATGGCGAAACTATAAGGGTTCCTAACTTGACTAAGGAACCCTAAAAAAGTGGTGTTGTATGTTAGACGCCTATATATACGAGTATATATCTTATTATTATGTATCAATGTTGGTATATGGGGTAAGTACCTATTATTTTATGGCAAAACCTTTCAATAGACGTATCATTATGCAGAATTTTCATTTCTTTAAAAGGCATTCATCGCATGAGTTAACTTTTTTGTTAGTTAGCCATCTAATGTTTCAGATATCCAGAAAATAACATGGTTTCAGCAGAAATTTGATGAAATAAATGATGGTTTACACCTGGCCTGTGGGATCACAATTCCCTAATGGATCGACTCGAACCCGAAAATGTTATTAAAACCTTAAAATGTTCGCAATGAACTTTTACTAACCACAGTTAAAAATGAAAAATCTTTATAACATAATTTAATGTTTTTCAGTTTTAAAAAACTAGTCAGAAAAATAACGTACCTGTGGCTGATTTATAGCTAGCAACACTCGCTCCCACCGAGCTTCCTACTTCTGGGCTCTAGTTCGGAAGGATACTCCTACTCATAGAGTAACTTTGTATATATCTGAGATAGAGATATCACTCGATTATTTGGCATACAGCGCCATCTGGAAATAAGTTACGATCAAACTTTCTAGGGACCCTGCTACTCGTCCGTTTAATTCAAAATAAAACGTTTTTCTATTAAAATGGGTATATATATTATAATAATATATATACCAATGTCATCATAGCGCAATGACCCAAAGTGGGTCTTGGCATCCCACACCTAAACCGCCAAGGTTTTCCGTTCTGAAATAAAACTACAAATTGCAAATTTTAAACATTTACTTATTATAAATCTTAAATGCGTAACGCAGTTAATTAATAGTTCAAACCTAACAAACATATATATATATATATAATAACGGAGTTCCACTTAATTAAAGCAATAAGAAAATAATTTGCTTAACAAAGAAGTTTCGAAAAACGGCAAGCTACCGGTGGTTAAGGCTGCAGACCGAGGAACCTCCTCACAATACGTGCCGTGTCGAGAAGTATCATGGCCCTTGATCCAGCCATCTAGCGAGAGTCTCATAAGATGTTGGTCGACACTCTTCGCTATGAGAACGTTCAATCCTTATCAAGTTAGGGCGAAACAGAAGGGATATCTCACCAACTGGTTGACGAAGGATTGTGAACTACGCCTCATTCATACACCTAAAAATGGCCTCAAAGTTGCATCAAGTTTATAAAACTCCAAGATCCTTTCGAGCCATGAGTGAGGCACCGAGTCATAGGCCTGACTTTTTGGCAAATGGTCATGTCTATGAGGAGCTTCTTAGTACCGCGGGACCCAACCTTACATCCATAATTACTATTAGGCTTTTTTCATTAAAAAACAAAATTAATAAAGTAATAGTAATGTTAGTTACGAGTACATGTAAACATTCACTTATCATCCATATAGGTACAATGGTACATGTCATCGTCATGAATCGTCAGTGTCCAAAAGCAAGCCGTAATTAATACACATTAATCTCGTCGTCACCACAAAACCAATAAAACGGGAATCAAATATTCAAGTGGGAAAATTCAAATGTGACAGGAAAAGTTTTGATGATTTTGTCATTTCATGTTTTTAAAATAACGTTTCGTTTCATTGGGGCCTATGGAATGCTGGAGTATAAAACTTATTGTTGATCATTACATAAATGCTTCTTTTCATCTGATGACATATGTAACTTTTACTACTTCTTGTTTTTAACGCTAAACTGTTATTATAATAATGTGCTGCTAGTGACGATTTGTATTTTCTTATTGAAAATAGATTGCGTGCAATGAGACGCCTGCAGTTCTATGTTCCTATTGGTTTTGGGAACATTGTCTATGCCACTGGGCCAGAATGATTATAATCTGTGGTGAAATTTATTGACTTCATTGTAAATATTTTAGTTTTTATTTAATTTACTTTAGTTTTAGTGTTCAAGTTTCATGTTTTGTTAAAAAAAAAAAATTGTATATGATAAAGCTGAATGCCGGTGAATACCCTAGCAGCCAAAGCTCAATTTAAAAAAAAAGTCTTCAGTCAGAGACATCTGGATGGATGTAACTAAGACTTCTCGACCAATCACGACGCCGTTCGCAAGTTGTTTGAAGTGATAACACCGTGCTCCTACTTGGTGAGATCGGACGCTATAGACTTAATTTTTCAGTTAGATTCGCTCTATACACTTAAGTTCTAATTCTACACGCATGCATTGGATCGGTTGTCATTATTTATAATGTAATCGTTACGTTCCAAAAGAGTACTTGAACTGAAGGCACTCGTTCCTAAATACTAAATCGTTATTAAAGTGACTAGACAGGCCATTTCTGATTTGTTTGGTAAGAGGGTGGTAAAATACGGTAAAGTGTGGTAAATTATCAACTGCTACAAATGGCGCTAACACAAAAAAATCAGTCTTTCCGTCCCAGTGAACATTTGATGCTGTCACCTAGATCTTACTATAATTTCATTTTGCTTGCTTCCAAAACCATTAAGCTCTTATTATATTTTTCATTCCAAGTGCTTATAGCAATAATTTAATTTGATCCAGCTATAAATTCGCTTATTTGCCCTCAGAACCCAATTCTCGACCCACTGAATATCCAATTTTATACTTTTACTCACAAATATACAATTTTCCCTCTCAACGCTATCGAGGTACAAGTAATATTTATTTCAAACACCCCTTTGTTTTGTGCCACCCTTTAAATCATGGCTTCTCTGAAATGAATGAGGATATATGGAGCAAAAAACTCGTTTTTACACAAAATGGCGATGTTTATAATTTACAACCAGCATAAATTAAGGGATGTGGAATTCCGCCAGCTTATTTCGTACCTAATTATTGTTGAATTTGGCACGTTTACACGGAACTGCGTCAGAAGGAGGGTTATGTTTTTGGGTGTATGTATGTCTATTTCTATGGCACGCTCTACAGCCTTAACGGGTTGATGCTTTTAAACTATGCGGTGTCGTTAGATTTTTCTTGGTTGTAGGAGTTCCATCTAATGGTTTAATCAAAGTAATGAGACCGGGGTTATTTTTTTCTTGTTATAACTGTTAAAAGGCCACATGTGGTAAATTCGGTAGCGATCCGCGACCTGGATCTCTATCGCCACATCGCCTGTGTCTGTTCTTTGGATATATTAAACTTGATCATATTTCCTTGAGACTGTTAAACGTGAAAACGCGAATAGATACAAAATGTTCGATAGTTTTATTTTTCAAACATGACACCTTTTTTGCATGTTTTAGCACGAATCTTCAAAACCCTACGGTATTTAATGATGACTTTTAATTCTATAGTTGAATATACTTTATTCAGTTTGGACCTTGCCTCTTAAGGTTTCATACACTTCTTTACACAGTCCGGACCTGGCCTCTTAAGGTTTCATACACTTCTTTACACAGTCCGGACCTGGCCTCTTAAGGTTTCATACACTTCTTTACACAGTCTGGACCTGGCCTCTTAAGGTTTTATACACTTCTTTACACAGTTCAGACCGGGTCACTTGAGGTTTCATACACTTCTTTATGCCGTGCAGACCTGGCCTCTTAAGGTTTTATACACTTCTTTACACAATCCGGACCTGGCCCTTTAAAGGTTTCATACACTTTTTTACACAGTCCGGACCTGGCCCCTTAAGGTTTCATACACTTCTTTACACAGTCCAGACATGGCCTCGTAAGGTTTCATACACTTCTTTACACACTCCAGACCTTGCCTTTTAAGTTTCAGCTCGCCCAGTTTTATGTTCATAAGGTGACATGCAGCATGCATGTTACAAATAGACTTTATCGCGATGTAAATTTACCCGTAATCATTAGCGTCATTCACGTGACTAGACTGCTTTTGTGGGTTACCTGAGTTCTTTGATGTTCGCATGTAACATAATTATTATGTCTGTTCTAAATTTAGCTTAATTTACATAAATAAATACATACATAACGTCACGCCTTCATTCCCAGAGTGGGGTAGGCAGAGCTACACAGAATTACCAACAACTCTTAAAAGACTAGTTGCTAATTCAGTAACCACATTGTGCACAATCAGGCTAAGACGACCAGTGTATTAGTGACAAGTTGCAAGCCCATCGCCTAACAGTGGGTATTATTTGCCGTTATTACCTTAGTCGCCTCTTACGACAACCGGAAGACATGGAGTGGCACTGTTCTAACCCGACAACCATACGGATTTTAATCGAATTATTTGGTTTTATTATATACGTTTATTAGTTTGAATGGAGGGAAGATCTTTGGTCATCAGGTCCTGTTACGGCACGACAAGTACAGTATGATAATTGAAGGAAAATATTTAAAACGGAAATGGTTGATCAAGATTAACTGACCTAGACCAATTATAAGAAAACGTCACGCCGTATCAGAGAGTTTAAGAGAAGGCTCGGAATAGGATAGAATAGGAATTACGTTTCATCACTCGCTGTATTTGTTTGATAATATTTAAATGCGAAATCCTTATTTTAAAATATCTCACTGACCAGCAAGGCAAATTAGAAAATACATTTATTTTTAATTTTAGTTTAGAAACATTATACATTCTCAAATTGTGTTATTGTAGACGATAATGGTTCTACCTAAACAATGGGGATTTATGTTTTGTAATGATTTCTATTTTTAGTACTGTGTGTATTAAATCTATTTTTGTTTCTAGATAAGTGAGTTATTAAACTACCTGACCATTAAAAACCGATTAATTGTTATGTAGGGCAATAATACAATATAGTTTGGGGGCGATATTTTCCACACGGCAACTAGAGGTTCGTAATTATACATTTATTACATTAGTTAAAGCAATTAAAGAGTTTTAACGACATTTTTATTGCTTTGTAGGAAGATTAGACCTACAGAATAATATTCATAGTATTTACATAAAAATAGATTCTATGTTAAATCGCCCACCTTACACGCTATGCGCTGCTGTGACGCGCAGTGTTCGCACCGATGTGTCCTGGTGGAGGAATATGGAATAAGTCAAGCATCGAAAACTGAAACAATTATAGCTAACCTGAGAGATTTTCTTGTGGTTAACAAAAAAAAAACATGATAGTAGGTTATATTTATCAACCAAAGCTGATACGATTAGGTGGGCGTTTTCCAAAATAAGTGTACGTCAAAGACATAATTAAGAAAATTTTACTCTTTCCAATTCGTCACAAAAATTAACGTATCTGAATGCATGGTTAATTTTCGTGGCGAAATGGAAAAAGTTAAAATTTCTTACCTTTGTCCTTAACGATGTACATTTTTTTTGGAAAACACCCAGGTGTTAACAGCAGCAACTTTAGTGATTCAACTAACATCTTAGTTCATGTATTTGATGTCTTGTTAGGCTCGTGTGGAATCAAGACGCATAACAATTACGATATAGTTAGAAGCGACCAAGTTAACATCTTACTATCATAATACTTGATAATTAGATTTATTAATAGATTTTATTTTACTGTAAGTTAAGGTAGTGGTTTTATTTAAAAAATAATGTTTAAAACATTATAGTGTAAGTGACTTTTAGAGTGCGTCCCCTGCCGCACCCATGGTCTCCGGCAGAATATCAGCGCTGCAGCAGCAATGCTGCACCACATACTGAGCCGGCGCCCTTTCACGGAGATGCCTTGGTATTCAATTATTTTTAAGATGTTGCACAATTTTAACTCACATTTTATAGTTTTGTGTGTGTTTTTTTTTGTTTTTTTTTTTGGGATTTTGTTATATTTTCATGTCCACAGCATACTTATGAAGGTAAATAAAGATTTTTCTATTCCTTCTATTCTATTCTACTCTATAATATCATAAATAACTAAAGCACGCTTAAATTTTGAATTAACAGGAAGTAATAAGGCAAAGTTTAACTTAAATAGGTTAATTGAATTTATGATTTAAATAAGTAATCAGGAGAATTAAAAAATAGGTACTTATATAAAATATGCATGCATATTAATATTTATTTCGTTACTGTTTATGAAAAATTTTAAGTTAATAAAATGCAGAGTTTCGTGGAGTGCAAGAAGATATAATCATTGATAGCAAAAGCAAAAATCAGACAGACGTTCAGATGACAATAAGACAATTTCAAATAATAGAATATAAATTTCCAGGGTGTGCGTTATTATAAAAGAAGGTTTAACAAAAAAAATATTTCTGTTTATGTATACGCGTAGTTTCTAAACACGAATGCCTACTTAATTTTTTGTAATCATGTTTTTTACTGCATGTTTCTTTTATTTGCCGCACTCCTTTCGGTACTCTTGTGTATGTCCTGATTCCCACGATACAGGCTACGCCTAGTGTGGGAGCCACTGCTATCCTGTAAAACCTGCATTGACTTTGTTTTTTGGTAAATAAATATATTTGTATTTGTTTGTACAGTCAAGGACTTTAATTGTTGTGCCACTGTGGAACCTTGTCATAATGACATCGTTAATCATTAATGTAAGCTTTCTTTTATGTGGTTTGACGCTGTCGCTATGAAAGGGTTCCATAGTGGCATATCAATTAGAGTCAGCAGTAGAAGAAAGTAGACAGTCGAAGAGCTCCACATTCTTCCGCGCTATCTTGATAATTATAGAAAAGTGTATGAAATGGAAAATCAATAAGGAACATGCATCATTATTCTTCTAACGCTCTCTGGAAAGTTCTATGAAAGAGAGGAATAACTGTTTACGCGAAATAATTGTCGTGTAATGTTTTCATAAAATATGAAATTTTAAAAAGTCATATTTTATGGTAACGACAGGAATGACGTCACAGCTGTTGTTCCATGTTTAAAATATAAGGACCTTATTAAGAAATTTGCATTCATTTCGTGAATTAGGTACTATGTTTAAGCCAATATCGTTGTAATAAAGTATTACGTAAACAAAATGCCAAAAAAAACAATCTAAACATTAAAAGTGTGGTTGCCGGGTTAGAATAGTGCCACTCCATGTCTTCCCGTGGATGTCGTGAGAGGCCAGTAAGGGAATAAAGGCTTGTGGTACTGTTAGGCGATGGGTTTGCAACCTGTCACTAATACACTGGTAAACATCTTAGCCTGACTGTGCAAAATGTGGTTACAGAATGATCAACCATTTTAAAGTTGATGGTATTTCTGAAGCTCTGCCTGCCCCACTCTGGGAATGAAGGTGTGACGTTAACATTAAAAGAAGTTTTAAATTTTTAACAAGTTTCGATTTACATAAAATCTTAATAAACGAGTCAAAACTTAGTGTTTTATATGTTTTTTTTACATTTTTTCCTAATTCGTATCAATGAAACTAAATTCTGATTTTCATGCATGTTCTCTAATCAGTTTAGAATGAGTGTAAGAGACAAACTATAGCAGTTACACGGCTCTGTCTCTTTCTCTCACCGTAAACTGAATTGCTTAGCCACGTCATGGTAACCCTCCGGATCATTTTGAGTTCTTACTCAAATACCCACCTCATAAACATACCTACTTATTTCTTTTGCAAGATTATATATGTACACAGAAACAGTATATTATCCATTAACCATCCGCCAAGCAACAGTGTTCGCATTGTTGTGTTCCGGTGTGGGGATAAGACAACCGGTGAAATTACTAGCATAGAGGGATTCCATCTTAGTTCTCAGAGTTGGCAACGCATTTGAGGTCTTAGGATTATAGTCTTGAGAATTCAAATGTCTATGGGTCTCAGATTTCACTTACCATCAGGTGGCCTGAGTGCTCGTGTGCCTTCTCCTTAACATAAAAAAAAATAAAATCCCCGTGTGGTTGCCGTGTTAGAATAGTGCCACTCCATGTCTTCCCGTGAATGTCGTAAGAGGCGACTAAGGGAATAAGGGCTTGTAGTACTGTTAGGCGATGGGCTTGCAACCTGTCACTAATATACTAGTAAACTTCTTAGCCAGTTTGTGCATAATGTGGTTACGGAATTGTTAACAAGTATTTTTAGAGTTGTTGGTATTTCTGTAGCTCTGCCTACCCTACTCTGGGAATGAAGGCGTGATGTTATGTATGTATGCAAACAATTCCTTACACAATTAATTTACAATTACACTAATAAAATACAAATATTCCAAGACAATTACGAGTAGCAGCTATATTATTTAGAACTTCAATTTACATTGCATGTCATCGATTGTCCAACTAATTATATTGCTGACTGTATGATCGGTAGCACATCTTACCCATGACTGGTTTGACATTCAGTAATCCCCTTCTACTCCATTAATAACGAAAGAGATGCACTGAAAGACAAGCGAGAAAATACAACGACGACGACGACGGTGGTAGATTTACAGGCTGGTTTGAATTTAACTTGACTTGTTAGGGTTTCGTACCCAAAAGGTAATAAATGGGACCCTATTACTAAGACTCCGCTGTCTGTCTGTCTGTCCGTCTGTCACCAGGCTGTATCTCATAAACCGTGATAGCTGGACAGGTGATTTTTTTACAGATGATGTTTTTTTGTTGCCGCTATAATAACAAATACTAAAAACAGGATAAAATAAATATTAAAGGTGGCTCCGATACAACAAACGTGATTTTTCTGCCGTTTTTTCTTGATCTTAATACAAACACCGTGGTTACAAGACAGACACCGGGATAGGTGAACTAAAAAAGGTTATAATATAATATATAGTGTCTAATGTTGTATAGATAATGCTACGGAACATTTCGTAAGCGAGTCCGACTCGCACTTGGCCGGTTTTTTATTTATTTCAACACACGCCAGTCCATTACTACGTACATAGTTAAAATAAAATACCAAAAAAACGCGTACGCCCAATCTATCCCGTCCCGTCAGTCAACAAAAGCCAGTAGGCCCCACAAAATATTTGACAAATTTAAATGCAGCGCCCGCGAAATTGGTATCGCAAACAGCGCTTCACATCGAACGTTCACGTTCAAACAAAACCGACAAAGCATAAAGCGAACTTATCAGAAATTCATATCGGAAATAAAAAACTGAACTATTAAAAAGCATACCCGATTGCAGTTGCGATTTCGTATCTTGTTTTTAATACATTTTGCTGGAATTTAATAGCGCCTTGCTCTCAGAACGTTTCAACTTTTCTGTGCTTTTGATATTTATTTTGAACAGGCGCTTTTAATATTTTTATCGCAATTCGTGCTCGGGTGAAGAGAAAAGTCGCGCCGGAGATACAGTCATGCTACATGAAGTAAATGTAAGAAACAATTACAACAAAACGCAAGCTTTGAAAGGTTTTCCCTTTGTTATTTAGAGTCAGAGCTGTTGAATCTCAATGCATCTGGGCTGACGAGGTTAAACTTTAAATAATATCTTGAATTTCGAATTCAAATTCAGAAATCCTTTCACTCCGCATTTTAGATAGAATTAGGTAGTTGTCTAATTAGATGAAGACTAATTTAATTATCCATTGCCTGTCGAAATACGTCAAGGTGTTTAGATTAGTCTACAGGTCACAAAGAAACAGCAATGAATGTGTATCCAAAACCTTTACCCCTTTTCTAACCTACTTTTAATTTCTATGGTGATTGGTTTTCCTTACGCTGTCTTCATTTAACAATTGTAAGTGTCATGAGCTCCATCTATCGTGGTAGGAATAAAACCGCAAAGCGCCACTTTTCTACCATATACTTCGGTTAGAATGTAGTCCATTTATGCAATAAAACAAAAAAATTTTTTTTTTGATAACGTCACATTTTTTTAACGCACGACATACATTATACATGTCACTTCTTTAAAACTTGTGTGTCCTTCATCTCTCTAAGAAGGAATCATCATACAATAAACAGCTAGCTGACGTGCCAAAAATTTCCCATCCAGTTTCCACAAACAGTCTCCCTCACCATAAACATAAAATAATTTTAATCTGCCCACCTCTTAACATAAAAATAATCAGGCCCATAATCTTTACTACCAAATAAAACGCGTTCAAGCGAAAACATCCTTTATTCCCTCATCTCCAAAATGCTGTTTGGATGACTCTCGTTTGATAGACCAGAGTTTGTTATATACACGTAAGCTGGGGTAAGTCGGATTTTCATAATGTCCTTGTTTACTTTAGCTTTCAAATTGCGCTGAGTTTTTTAAGAGATGCGAGGAAAATCGTAAAAATGTTTAATATTTTCACTTACCATTAACATGTACTCCAAGTTCACTTAACGCTGAAGCCGGATAAAGATACAAGGCTCAGTCACTTTAGATAAAAGAAAAATAATAACAACATAAACAACACATAACATAACATCACGCCTTCATTCCCAGAGTGGGGTAGGCAGAGCTACAGAAATACCAACAACTCTAAAAATACTTGTTTATAATTCTGTAACCGCATTTTGCACGGTCAGGCCAAGAAGTTTACTAGTATAGTGACAGGTTGCAAGCCCATCGCCTAACAGTACTACAAGCCCTTATCCCTTGGTCGCCTCTTAAGACATCCACGGGATGACATGGAGTGGCACTATTCTAACCCGGCAACCACACGGGCAAAAAAATAATAGTGTCTGAAAAAAAACCAGTCTGTGACTATACGAGATAACATGTCTTTTTTTCATGTTAATGCACACACGAGCACTCAGGCCACCTGATGGTAAGTAAGGGAGCATTCAAGTATTACGTAACGCAATTTGGGGGGGGAGGGGGGTCTCGTAAACGTTACGATGCGTTACAGGGGCGGGAGGGGGTCTTTCTTACAAGACGTTACGTAACATTGTTTCTTTTTTTTATAAATATTTAGGGAATTAAAACTCCCAAATTGGCAACCCTTTTCGTTTACGTTTTACGGGGAATCCCTCGATTGTATTATAGTCTGGTCGTCATTTTTCATTTGTTCTCGCAAGTTGGCAAACCTTTTCGTTTATATCTCACCGGGAATCCCTAGATTGTATTGAACGTCATTTAATGTTGTTTTCGTTGTCAGTATTCGTTTCAGTTTATGCAGAAGCACATTGCTCTAGTCGGTATTATTAAAGTAAGTTCATAGTGTTCATACTGCAATGTCCTCAAAAGAGGGAGATTTGTATAATCAGCTGTTCTTGGCCTATAAAGGCTCTCATGCTGACTTACCAGCGCAAGTGTGTCAAAAAAATGCCAACGAAATTTGGAAAACGACTAAAGAAATAGAGGGAAGAAGGCACGTACGTACCGTACATGTAAAGTTAGCAAGACCACAGACCGAGATGCACAAAAAGCACGAGGACGGGGAATTTTGCACTGCTACAATCAGGTCATTGGAATCTCTCGCGTCGCTTCTGGGACCGCAGCAAGTATTCGTTCTCTCACAAGACGATAAGGCACGTGTACCAATAGGTTTACCGGCAGTGAAAAGTCAGAGCCCTCTTTTAATGCATGTGGAATACAGAATACTTTTACCTGATCATGACTGGGTCGTGGCAGAGCGGCACAAACTTATTCCTTCTGTATACGCCGGCGTCAACGTGGAACGTGGAAAGATACTTGGTTAATAGTTGATTATTTTTAAATTTTGTTAAGAATACGATTTTACTTCGAGTAAAATGTTTAATTTCAGTTGGGTTTCTGTTTATAATTGCATTCCCAAAGTTAAAATAAACATGTTATGTATTTTAAGAGTTTATTAGTAAAAATAGCTAAAATAGGATAGGAATGACGGAGAAAAACAATTGTGTGTGTAAAGCCAAAAATTTATAGAAAAATAAACAAAATACGCAGGTGTCGCCGATTAAAAATCTCTTGTTTTATTTAGTATGATTACCGCAAAAGCAATTAAAACTATACCAAGGACAAAAACTATAACATAACTTTTAGCGCCTTTGGGGTAAAAATGGTCTCTTGAGTGTTACGTAACGTTTAGAGAGGGGGAGGGGGGTACAGAAAAACGTTACGGTGCGTTACAAGGGGGGGAGGGGGAGTCTAAAATCTTCAAAAATTGCGTTACGTAATACTTGAATGCTCCCTAAAATCTAAAACCCATAGACATTTGAATTCTCAAGACCTCAAATGCGTTGCCAACCGTGAGGACTAAGATGGAATGCCTCTATGCTAGTAATTTCACCGGTTGTCTTATCCCCACACCGGAACACAACAATGCGAACACTGTTGCTTGGCGGGTGGTTATTGGATAAGATGGTGGTAGCGATCCGGACGGACCCTGCACAAGGTCCTACCACCACTAAATCTTATATTTCATGTTTTGTTTTAGTAAGGATTTGTTTTAAATATATTTCTTCTTCTTCTTTTTCTTCTTTTTTATTAAATGGCGGTCCACACCATGATTTCGCCAATGTAAGAGTAAATCAGTAAACAGAATAAATCAAAAAGCCGGGCATTTTTCAATCGGCCATCTTCCCTCCCCGAATGTTACCGGAATCTTAAATATATTTCTGTAATCGTTAGATATCATAACGTCAATGTAATGTCAACAATGACACATCAAAAGCTGTTTGGTTTACTAAGTAGAACTGAGCCGTTGTGTCATACCCCACAAGTGTGTATGTATATGTGTAAGTGTGTGTGTGTGTGTTGTGTGTGTGTATGTGTGTGTGTGTGTTTGTGATTGATGTTGCGTTGGACTATTTGGTAGTGACCCTGCCTACGAAGCTAGCGGTCCTGGGTTCGTCTGTTATGGGCAAATAATTGTATGATGAGTGCAAGTGTTGGTTTCTGAGTCTTGGGGGTTTGTTTTTATATCAGTATTTATTTCTCTATATTAAGTATTTATATCGTTGTCTACTCCCCATAGTACATGCCTAGAGGCTATCCTAACCCAGAGGACTAAGTTGGAATGCTTCTATGCACCTTCTTTGGTATTACGGTAGTGTAGTGGAGGCTAAGTACCTACACGAATGCGATTCGTTTCTGCTACTCATTTGCATTGTGCATTTATTTCTCTAAAATATTGATATTGTTGTATAATACCCATTTAACAAGCCTAAAGCTTAGTTTGGGACTAGGTCAATTGGTGTGAGATTATCCATGATATTTATTTATTTTCTTAAGTAAATAAATAATGAACATTTACATTGCAAAAAACAACTGAAATTTTTACAAAATCTAATTTCTTAAATTGCGCAAATTGTTTCCTCGGTCAACGCATTAGTTTAACTATTTAGCGAGAAAATGCTTCTAGCATCTTCGGTGCAATGCCACAGGACCCTCTTTTAGACTTTTAGCCATTTAGTTTTAACTAGCTTTTACTTTGAGTTAAAATTTTCATTTGTTAGTTTTTAGATTTTGTCTAGTAATAGTACTTACAATAGTTTGATTCTTAATTGAGAATGAATCTATGTTGTTGCGAGAAATGTCAGGACTTTTCGATTGATGTAGGACTTTATTCAGTACTATAAATTTCTACATATGGTAACCCTAGATGCAGTTAAACTTGTTTTTAATGTTAAAACCAATTGTTAAGGGAAAATCTCTCACACATCGTCCTAGTTCCGAACTTAACTAAGCTTTGTGGTATGGGTATGACACAATGAATGAGAAACAAATTAAATACTAATGTAGTACATAGATTTTGGAACAAATCAGTTGTTCTTAACAAAAATTGAACTCAGGACTTGGTTAGTCGCATCGACAAAGCGACTTTTTATGATTCTGTTTTATAATAAGGCAAAATAAGGTATTTTTGCTTCGTAATAGTTAGAATATAAGAGATTTTTTATAAAACTACGTTGTTAAGGTATGAGGTCCAAATAAAATTTTCGATCTTTCTTCTGCGCATTTCCTCTCAAAATCCTTTCCGCGAGCGCATATCACTTTATAGAGAAGTCGCTTAGCTCACAGCCATTAGTTATTCGAGGCTTCTTACCCACTCGTTTATGAATCGATATCTCGTTCAGGAGTCTTTTGGGTCATAGAGGTACGGGATGCAGTTAAAATTATTTTTATTACTGGCCTATTTAATGCTGGAAAGCCATGTATATGTAGGCGGACTAAAATGACAGTTTATATCTTTACAGACTAGTTAATAAGGGTTTGTCGTACTGCTAGGCGATGGTCTTGCAACCTGTCTGCTAATAAATTGGTAAACTTTTTGGACTGATTGTGCAAAATGTGGTTACAGATTTTTTTTGAGCTGTTGGTATTTTTGTAGTTCTGCCGACCCCACTCTGGGAATGAAATAATATAATTGTTACCATTTGGCCACGGAACATTTGTTACTTGTCCACTGTGTGACGGTATCTGTGTTACTAAGTGTTCTGGGTGCTCGTACGACGTCGAATTAAAATCGTTAACTATATCGATATCTTAGGTTTTAGTTTTACCAGTCGTTAATTAATGTACAGCTTACTATAGTATCGAGGATTACCTAATAGATAAAAATGCTTGGCCTAAGATACCTAACGTATTAGCTTAGTACCTATCTAGTCTAGGGAGAGAACGTACCTATAGAAACTTTTTTTTTATTTCATGTGAGGTAGTTTGGCACCGTCATGGGTAGCTTTAAATATTATCTTTTTATTTATTTACTCATGTGTTATTAAGAATTTAAGACACGTTTTCCTGCTTAACTACTTTTATCTGTGTTTTATACAGCGTGTTTTTTTTGATTTACGATAACTTCGGCATATTGTTAGGTACACGTATAGAAACTACGTGGTACATTAGATTTTAAAATATTGCAAAAATAAATTAAAAAAATTGTTTAGAACAAAGTAATTAAATGTTGTGTCTTCAATCATTCTAAAAGGGTCTTTAGAGTTAACTCATAGTTAGTGTCAAATACGTCAAGTCAGCGTGACATACACACACACAAGTAAAGATAACACTTGACAGGTGCACGACCTAACAATTGAAAACTCTTTACTCATAATAGGTAATTAAAAGAAAATTGTTAGGTATCAATTAATTTAACGCCTTTTACATTAGTTTAACGTGATTAACTGATTAATTTTAATAATTGAATATCTTTATAACCGTACGAGTCATCATATGTCTGTCTTCGGGAAATTAGCTTAATTTGACTTGAAGAACGTGCCCTTAAAGTTATCGTAAATCAAAAAAAACACGGTGTATAATGCTAAGTTAAGTTTTACCATTGTCTAGCAATATTTATTATAAAAAATACGGACTGTAGAGTTTCTTGCGGCGCTTTTTCTCAGCAGTGGTCTCCTCTTGGGAAGTGCCGGTAAAATTTTGACATGTAAAAGTGCCCGTGCGGCCTACTTACTGAATAAACAACTTTGACATTTTATCTGTATCATTTAACTACAGAACCCTAAAAGCAATATTTTTCTGTTACCTTTTCCACTGTGTGACGGTGTCAACTACGTTACCGGGTGTTCCGGGTTCATGTTACGACGTCGTTACCGGGATGCACCGTGTCCGTAATGCGGTCTGACCTTCAACGTACATCTAGAGGTATGTACGAGCAGGCATATTACACTTTAGGGGCAGTATTATGAGCTCTTAAAACTTACTAATTAGCAGTCAGTGACAGTGATATAGCTATAAATAAATAAATAAAAATAGTTTATGTCAGATTACTACCATAGAGGCATTTCGTCTTAGTCCTCAGCAGGGAGCGAAACTTTGGTGCCGATGACGTCATTATGATGCAAATTCACATATAGGATGCTTTCATATATAAACAATATTGCGACACCCACTGATTCTTAATAATGCTAAAATTATAATGTAAATATTAAAAAAAATACAAAGACAGAATATTTTATTGGGTAATGTAATTCTAACGAAAAATATTCTGTCCACAAGTTACAACAAAACATTAAATGAAAATTCGTCGGATTTCGAAGTATGCAGAACGCTTAAAATTGTAACGCAAACATTCCATCTTCTTTCTTATTTACAAATATACATTTAACACGTACATTCAGGATAATGTAACTGTCGAATCTCTATAACGGCACCTGGAGCAAATATTGTTCAAAGTTAACCTTTCTTCATCTAAATCAATGTTTTCTAATGGTAAAGACTTTAAAAATAATTAATTGTACAAAACTACTGGAAATCCCAAATTAAAATACCATCTACAATTTACAAATATAAAAAATATAAATTACAAGTAAACTTGTTATTGTCTCCAACAATCTTCTTTTTAATATGACAATGAGTCAATGACAGAAAATTGTGTTAAGTACTGGCCGTCTCATCTCAAGTGTCAATATCGGTAAACTAAAGAGGCCATTAAGTTGTTATTAGTGATGATGTAAAATCTAGATAAAAACACTCTGTATGTAGCTTGACGTCATACGCCTGTCATCGGCACCAAAGTTTCGCCCCCTGGTCCTCAGAGTTGGCAACGGATTGCAATCTTATGATTTTAGTCTTGAGAATTAAAACGTGTATTGGTCCTCTTACCATCAGGTGGCTTGAGTGCTCGTGTGCCTTCTCATTAACATAAAAAAAAAGATTTCTTAGATCCTTCGAGATTAGTGGGTTAGTGACAAAGTTCCTTATCCTAAGTAACCCTACAACTATGTCAGTGTACACATTATTTAAGTGGAGCTTGATATAGTGATCCAGAATGCCTCTGTCCATTTTGCCAGGCTGTTGCAACTATAGCAATCGCATGTCTCTTTCCTTTTTAACCCCCGACGCAAAAAGAGGGGTGTTGTAAGTTATTACTTGAACTGGTTAGGTTTTGACACTAAACTCGTGGTAGGACCTTGTGCACGGTTCGTCCGGATCACCATCACCAGGTAACCTATCACAAGACTGAAAAACATTTACCCGTTGTTTGTTTGTCCGATTTTTCGTTACATGTTTTTTCTGAACCCTTTAGATAATAAATAATTATCAGGGGACAATCTCACACAAATTTACCTAGTCCCAAACTAAGCTCTAGGCTTGTACTATGGGTACTAGACATCGATAAACATACTTATACATATAGAGAAATACATACTTACATATTAACATCACGCCTTTATTCCCAGAGTTAGGGAGAGCTACAGAAATACCAACAACGCTAAAAATAATTGTTTATTATTGTGTGACCACATTTTGCACAATCAGGCCGAGATGTTTACTAGTGTATTAGTGACAGGTTGCAAGCCCATCGCCTAACAGTACTACAAGCCAAATACATAGAAAACATCCAATACTCGGCAACAAATATCGCCTTCATCACACAAACATCTTACCGGGATTAGAACCCAAGTGTTCACATGGTGAAATTACTAGCATAAAGGCATTCCGTCTTAGTGGTCCTTGGGTTTTGAAGTCTTAGAGTGAATATCTAACCAGTACTACTGCTAGCACAATAGGTATCGTTACAAACAAGATAGAAAGGGAGATCCAAGTGGCAAAACCCAATGACAGATCAAGATATTTTGGTACCATAGAGCTAATCAGATGATGGAGTTGGAAGGTGCCTACTTAACGAAGACCCACCATGTTGGGACTCCTTGGGTGTCCGCCGTTTTGTTAAACAGATAATCACTTCACAAAAAAAGTAGAGTTGGCAACAAATCCTTGTTCAATAAAAGCAATTTTTGACAGAAACTTATTCATGTACACAATTTTGAGAAGGGAACGAGTTATTGCCTCTTAAAGGTCTCTGAGTACGGCGAAAAAATAAAATATGCAAGAAATTAGCGTTTGAAAAAAACCTAAATGGCGTCTAATACCATAAAAGCAGTTAATGAATCAAATCCACGTCTAGAAAAAAAAACGGCTCACACTAAATCGGTCTAAATGGCGATGCATTTAAGCACATTCCTCGCCAATCTATCGTCGAGACAACCTTCATTGTCTAGCATTATCTTGCTCGCCACTGTTCACGATGACTTCAACCCATTACCGCCTCTGTATGTTCGAGTTAGAGGTGATTTTCGCTTGGAAGGGACTTGGCTTCACACTTAGTTACTAATTGAGCTAGAGCTGTGTAACTAGCCGTCTAATGAGGCCCAATTTATTTTGCGGTACGTGGATTGTCATTGGTGCTAAAAGAAAATGGACGTCTTGCGGAAATTATAATAAATGGGACAGTGTGGAATTCATTTCTTGGTTTATAGGGACTATCTATGTGTCCAGGAGACAGTAGCCAACCTTACAGGGCTGGATATTTCATAAATCATGTTTTGTAAAAGTCGAACCCAAAATTTTCAAAATTTCGGAAATACGTTTGCCTGGTTCATCATTTTCAATACCACGCCCACGGTTATTAGAACTTTTCAGTTTCATTTGCTGTCAATGAAAGCTGCTAAAATTTGCTTTGAGAGTCTTTTAATAAAAATTATAAATAATTAGCAGTTTTTTGAACTTTTCAATTCAAATTGAAAACTTAGGAATCTGACTTTTTCTTCCGGCAAGTTTGACATCGCACGGTGTAAAAAAAAGCTGCTTCCTCCAAAATTTGCCTGTTTGATGGAAATTCTAAAATATTATAACAATTGAGTTTATTAATTGTAGCAGCGAAGTAATTATTAATTTTGTCCAACAAATACTGAATAACGTTTGATTCCGTTTAAAATCAAGTTAACTGATTTGAAATAAAAAAAGACAGTTTACGTAAATGTAAAATACAACGATACTACGATAAAAGGTAATAACATACATGCAGGTGTTGCAATGTGCTTGCCGCCAGACCTCATATAGGCTCTGCAGCGTTTCATAAATGACCTCTTGAGTAGGGAGGCATTGTCGTTAACCGATTTATCACACACAGCTTTCCAAAAATCATGTTCACTATAAACTCCATTCTGTGGTGCTAGACAAGTTGCACTCGACAATCGTTAGCGATTATGTTTCGATTGATAAATGTATGGAATTGACGTAAGCCACCGAGATAGTAATGTGACACTTACGTCAATTCCATATATTTTTCAGTCGAAACATAATCGCTAACGATTGTAGAATGCAACTTGTCTAGCACCACAGATTACTTGATTTTAGTAAATACTAGACCCTAAACTTTCAACACATACAAACATACATACTATCACGCCTTCATTCCCAAAGAGGGGTAGGCAGAGCTACAGAAATACCAACAACTACAAAAAGAGTTGTTGGTAATTCTGTAACCACATTTTGCATAAACTGGCTAAGTTGTGATGAGTGTATTAGTGACAGGTTGCAAGCCCATCGCCTAACAGTACTAGAAACCCTCATTCCCTTAGTCGCCTCTTACGACATCCACGTGAATACATGAAATGGCACTATTCTAACCCGGCAACCACACGGATAAAAACCTAAACCTAAACTTTCAAATCCAGATTTAATCGGGGTTGTTTAAAAGAAAGTGTACGACAAACTTATTTCCTCTTTGGAAGAGCTGCGTAGTCGCGTCACAGAAGTTAACCGACAAATTGGTGAGCGACGAGATTTGCGCGTGGTAGGACCTTGTACAAGGTCCGTCTGGATTGCTACCACCATCCTATAACCTACCGCCAAACAGCAGTCGCATTGTTGTGTTCCAGTTTGGGGATAAGCCGGTGGAATAAGTAGCAGAGATTCATTCCATCTTAGACCTCAGGGTTGGCAACGCATTTGCAGTCTTAGGATTGCACACTTGTGAATGCGAATGTCTATGGGTCACAGTTTCCACTTACCATCAGGTAGGCTGTGTGCTCGTTTTTCTTCTCAATGCCATAAAAAATAATGCCTTCTTACTCAAGAGGTCGTTTATGTAACGCTGCAAAGCCTGCATTTAGGGCTGGCGGCAAGCAATTTGAACACTGGCTTTAAATTTCGGAACGGACACCCTGTATATTCAGTGATCGGATTTCCGGATGCAATTCGTGGGATATATCGAATCGTAATCTTAATAATATGAATGCGACTCTAAGCCCGCTTCCGCTTTTAAATAAAGAATGCTGTTTATGTTATACGTATTTTTTAAATGCCTATACCTAAATATTTAATATGCAACGAGAGTTATAAATTGCCGCTTTTTTACATTTTACAGGCAATAAAATATTTTCATATAGATATAAAGACTTACATATGTCATTACTTTTGTACTTAGTCCTGATATTGTTTGCTATTTTTTAAAGTATGTACTTATTACTAATAAATGTGCAAAAATTGTTGTTGATGACTTTTTTTAATAATGTTAATAAAATATTTTTTTAAATAAAATATTTTTTTATCCTCCAAGAACAATATAAGTCCCGGAATCCCGGATTATAATTTGGATATATTAGCATAATAGTTGAGGTCTTTCACCCCGTGTACTGATAATATTTAATGCAACGTGATCCTTAGACCGACCGCACATGTCAAGTATCATCATCAGTTCCCTGATACGGTTATCGGGTTAGGGCTTTGTACTGAGCTCCGCAGGCGTCCGGTTTAATGCATTCGGTTTTGTCGCTCCCACGAGTCCTCATGCGTCAAAACTCGGGAGTACTAACATACTTAATAGTGCGCGAGGACATAAAAAGAAAAACAAGAAAGGACGAATATGAATTGTCTTTAAGAATTGCTTTTCTCTTGTCACAAGAGAAACATAAGTTTGTCCACGCACGTTCGCACTCCATGAAGGCCACGCCAAGACTGCCTGAACCGAATGGGCGGAGATAATCGTTTGTGGCTATAGAACAATAGGGAACATGCAGAATTTTTTTTTTACCCTCTCTGGAAAGTGCTATGAAAGAGAAGAATAACTACTGTATACGCAAAATAATCATAATAATAATATCACGGGACAATGTCACACAAATTGACCTAGTCCCAAACTAAGCTCTAGGCTTGTGCTATGGGTACTAGACAACGATAAACTTACTTATATAGAGAAAAATATACTTAAATACATAGAAAACATCCAAGACTCAGGAACAAATACTCGTGCTCATCACACAAATATCTGCCCTTACCGGGATTTGAACCCAGGACCCCTAGCTTCGAAGGCAGGGTCACTCCCAACTAGGCTAGCGTGTCGTCAAATTGTCGTGTAATCACTTCATAGTATAAAACAAAGTCGCTTTCTCTGTCCCTATGTCCCTTTGTATGCTTAAATCTTTAAATTTACGCAACGGACTTTGATGCGGTTTTTTTTAATAGATAGAGTGATTCAAGAGGAAGGTTTATATGTATAATACTTTAATCCGGAGCGAGGGCGGGTCGCTAGTGTTTTCATAAAATATGAAGCTTTAAAAAGTCATACCAACCCCCTGCAAAAACACTCTTTATAAAATCCACGACAGCAACGACGTAACAGCTGTTGTTCCATGTTTAAAATACAAGGACCTTATCACTACATAGTATAAAACAAAGTCGCTTTTTCTATCCCTATATCCCTATGTATGTATCTTTAAAACTACGAAACGGATAATGATGCGGTTTTTTTTTAATAGATAGAGTGATTGAAGAGGAAGGTTTATATGTATAATACTTTAATCCGGAGCGAAGCAAGGGCGGGTCGCTAGTAAATAATATATTTAAGCCAATACCGTTGAATTAAAATATTAAATAAATAAAATGAAGATGCTGAAAAAAACAATCTAAACATTAAAAGAACTCTTAAAGTTTTAACAAATATTGATTTTATATGAAATCTTAATAAACAGGGCCTCTATTCTACTGCGTTATAACGATATCGCGTTTGACGCGTTTTAAAATCGTTTATGTCACAGTCGCCATAATTGTAAATGACATAAGAGTTATGAAAACGTTGATAATACGGAAACACGTCAAAGGCGATATCGTTATTACCGTGTAGAATCCCAGCCTTGGTTAAAACTTAGTGTATTGCGTTTTATATGCTTTTTTTTACATTTTCTCCTAAATCGTATTAATTGTATCGCATTTTCTCCTAAAACTCAATTCTGGTTTCCCTTTACTCGCCGGATTAGCTTGCTGTAGGTTTCGTCACCATCCATGATTACGTAGTGTGTGGAGATAATGTGATTAATAACATTTTCACTTTTCATGCTATTAAAATGCTACTTAAATCTCTGCGAATTGGGACTAAAGCTCCTTATTAATCTCTAGGGTTTTTTTTTTTTATTTACTTTGGAAACCCCTATACAACCAATCACGGTGTTTGTGAATGGAGGATTATCGCCATTTTCAGTGATTGTGTATGGACCATATTTTTGTGTGTCGAAATAACCTCAAAATGACAACTGTGCAAATACATAAAAAAAAGGATTTAGTTTCGTGGAACACGATTAATTATTACGAATATGAATCTATTTAATCAAATTAAGGCCGAACTCTTTGATTATGCGTGGTCCAATTACTTTTAAAATGGTTTCCAAGTTTGAATCTGTTGGCTAAATATGCAAGCATTTAAAACATCATTTAACAAAAAAACCATGGAGCTTTTTTTTCCTATTTGTATTTTGAATAGATGTTCATAACTTATATTGAGCGTACGTTGTTAAAAAACAATATTGTTTAGAACGTCGTTTTTTTCCTCGCATTCAAAGTGAAAAGTAGAGTGTTTAACGCGAGACTAAACAACCATAATGACACGAACTACAGCCACCCTCGCTCGCAAGCTCGCTCGCGTGGCTAAACATCTCGTGTCATTATGGCTTGTTTTAGTCCCTTGTTGAACAATCTACTATTGTTTTACAATAGCACTTCCTTTTATTTCGAACTGGCAGAGTAACAGTAGCAGTTGTTTATACCAAGAAATTCAGAATATAACTCCGAGAAAAAATAGGTTACACCGACTTAAATAAACTTCATTCTACCTCATCGCGTCACATTATCCTATTCGTGACGTGTTGCAGTAGGATTAACAACACACTTCCTTATTTAACTATCTTAACCTAAATAATCACTTTAATAGGAAATGTATAGTTATTTTAATCTATTTATGTTATGTTCAATAATTAAATGGTTTTGTAAATCACATCGATATTGTCCCGTGTTATTTATACTTAAATCACATCCGACTACCGCATGAAACAAATAACAATAAATGAAATATTATCCCTATTGTAATCATTGCTAAATTAGTTAAATATTATAATTAAAAATAACTTATCAAGACCTAGTATTTACCATCACCATAACCTTTGTGGGTTATCATTACCATCCGCAAAATATTGGCACAGTAGGTAGGTTGGTGAAAGTCGAGGAACTAATTTGTTTTAATGACGTGTTCCTGTTACCGTCATCAATCAACTGGTTGCCATACCGTCATTTTGATGAAGGATTTCCAATAACGAAGCTCTGACTGAAGATTGAAGTTACTAGAATCTGATCCAAGATTTCACTTTCGATAATTTATTGACTTTTAAGATCATTTGGTAATATTGAATTGGCCCCGCAGAAAAGACGTAGAGTTGCTAAATAAACACATTTCTGATGAAAAATAAGTGATATACCTAATACGTAAAATACTGTATGAAAACGAGAGTCAACATCCTGACAGTGACTAGGTGACAGGCGACATTTCAGTGTGCATGGCGCAAATGATATGAATCCTATTGATTATCACCTGTCAGCTATCATTGTCAAGATGGTGAAATAGGGGCTGGTGAGTGGTCTTCACAACGTCAGTAATGCTTTACCAATTTAAGAGGCCACATATGCTACCACGCCCACACAAGAATGAAAGGGATGGCTTTATGCGCTTCCGGGCGAAGAACGTGAGATGGACACTGCACGCGCCTTGATGGCAGCGTCAATTTCAAATAATAGCTGTAGACTTTAAACACAACATTAATAAAAGTTTTACCAGGATGAAGAAGTTATAAATAAATATTTAACTATTGAACCAAAACTCACCTTTAAAAATGCTTTCGAAGATTCAACAAAAAGATGCAAAACACGTGTCATATTTGAAAATAAAACCATAGAAGATTTGGTTTTCACGTTTAATAGTCTCAAGGAAATGTGATCAAGTTTAATATATCCAAAGAACAGACACATAGGCGTCATGGTCATTGAGACCCAGATCTCAGAAGACTGCCGACTTTCTCATATTTGGCCTCTTATGATTCAATGGTTCGGTATTCCTATACATTTGAGATACAGAGCACAATTTATGTGTTTAGTTCCTGTGGTTGCCACCTGAGCGGTGGTCTTGGTTTCATTATGGCTTAATTTCGTTTTACCCTTTTACCAATAAGTACTCCTAGATCTCAAAAGAACTAAGTGTCAAAATACCTAAATCCCAGAATACCTATTTTTTTTTCTCAAAACACCGGATTCTCAATATGACTGAATTTTAAAATGTCTTAGGCTCATAACGACCAAACTTTACAACACCTTTATCTCAAAACATCATAATTTCAAAACAACCAAATACTAAAATACCTAAAATTTAAAAAGTTTACTTAAGCTTCATGCATATTTATTTATTTATTTATTTATTATTAAATTAAATTAAATTTCACAGCATAACAGTTTAACCAAAGCACTATGAAACTAAAATACAATTTAATACACCGAATACAGGTTAGGAAAGAGGTATTTAAAATATCACAGAAGAAGGCCGTACATCCATCTTCTCGCAGAACTTCAGACATTCGTCACACACGTTAGACCATCTACTTGCAAACAAATCACAGATTGTGGCTGATTCGAGGAGCGAGTTTATCAGATGCAAAGCCCGTACTAGCGGAGATTTTCGGCGGGACACAGTACGCGCAACCGGCGCTGCTAACATATACATATACTATCTTTCTTAATTACTGGGCCTCTATTCAACTGCGTTATAACGATATCGTTTTTGACCTGTTTCCGTATTGTCAACGTTTTGATAACTCTTATGTCATTTACAATAATGGCGTGTCAAACACGATATCGTTTTAACGCACCTGAATAGAGGCCCTGGCCACTTGAAATTGAAGTACCAGTATAAAGATTATATTATGTCATACAAGCGGAACTCTATTTCTAGTAAAAGGAGTTAGAAAGAGACTTCCGCTTGTAATTTGTAACTTGTATCGTGAAACGGGCCTCATGACATGACGTTCAATTGTCCCCGATGAACTTGTGAAAACGAATTTAGGCATTTTGGGACTATGACATTTTGCCATTTTGGTGTTTTCGGCTTCAGTTATTTTGAAAGTTTGACGTATCTATGATTAAGTATTCGAAAGAAATGTACATTTCAATATTTAGGTATTTCGGGAATTAAAGTTTTTAGGTCGAAGTCATTATGACTTTCCATCATTTTAAGAGTGAGCCATTTTGATATTAAGGTTTTACAGGGACCATGGCAATTCAAAATTTCGTCAAATTAGAGAATAAGGCATTATGCAATTTAGATTTATTGAAGCCTAAGCTTTGAGGCTGCATGTTCTTATGGAGCGCTGACACACTCGTTTCGTTTTTATTGTTGCATATTTTTTTTGAACTCTGTTTTTTATTTATTTCATTTGTTTCATAAAATATTCGTAATGTCTGTGTCATCTTCCGTGTTTTCACCGAGCGGTCCCAACGGAAGATCAGCGTTGGCTTCACAGCCAGCACATGCTGAGTTGGGACCGTTTTGCAACAAATATCACTTTTCTGTTCACTTTTCCTTTTTTAATGTTGTTTGATGGGTTATTGTTGCAAAGAAATGTTTTTCTTTCTTTCTTTCTTTCATTTGTACTAAAATAAACGTAAAGTGGACGACTAGATAGTAGTTAGTCACATAGACTTACATGCGGCAGCAAAAATAACATTTATTAAATCTGACGTCGCTTACAAACTGAATGAAAAGTAATATCCTCCAGTACTTTTACCGCAATATGGAAATATTGCGGACTTTTTGTTTGTAATAAGTTCCTCTTGAAACAAGTGTGTTACCTTCACATTCAATCTGTATCGTTTTATACATTTTCTAGCTTCTACTTGCAACTTTGTCCGCATACATTTTGATTATTGTTATTCTCTCGGAACCTTTAAAAATTCTGGGATGAAAAGTAGCATTATGTGTTAATTCATTCCTATTCCAAATTTCATCCAAATCCTGCCCAACGTGAAAATTACAAACTAACACATACGCACACACAAACTTTCGTATGTATGATATTTGTAGAATTAGTAACATTTTATGCATTGACAGACTTTTGTAGAAATCCTTATGCTGCCAGTACCGACACCAGCAACAATTAAATATAATCCTCTAGTAATATTGCCCTGCTCAGAGAAATGGCAGTATCTCAGACAAAAGACCTGTAGCAAATGCAACCTTATTATTACTAACGGGATAGGATTGAATCTGCTTTGGCTATTGAATTTGAGACACTGCTTAATGGTTTACGAGGGTAGAAGAGACGTGTCAGATATGTTGCCTAAAGTTGGACCTTATTCCAGTGTAATAAAGCACAATTTTTTCAGCTCTAATAATATTGCCTGCCGTTGCCAGAGCTGGTCCTTTATTCAGGTGCGTTAAAACGATATCGTGTTTGACACGTTTAAAAATCGTTTATGTCACAGTCGCCATTATTGTAAATGACATAAGAGTTATCAAAACGTTGACAATATGGAAACAGGTCAAAAACGATATCGTTATTACCCTGTAGAATTTCAGCCCTGATTGGCATGAGGTGACAGTGATAGACAACTGTTAGCGTGAACCTAAGTAGACGAAATGATGGACTGAATCCGAGGTCCAGCCATTTTCACGTCAGTTCTTCCCCTAGCAAAGTAAAATTTATTTAATGTCTGTAAACAAATAACCAAATAACAGTAGTACCCAAATAAGTACGAAACTTGACTGGACTATACGCTCCGTAGATCAAAAAAGTACAAGTATCAGGGGACAATCTCACACAAATTGACCTAGTCCTAAACTTAGCTCTAGGCTTGTACTATGGGTACTAGACAACTAAAAACATACTTAAATAGAGAAATACATACTTAAATATATATAGAAAACATCCAAGACTCAGGAACAAATATTGGCGCTCATCACACAAATATCTGCCTTTACCGGGATTTGAACCCAGGACAGCTGGCTTCGGAGGCAGGGTCACTCCCAACTAGGCCAACGTGTCGTCAAAAAAAATCAAGCAATATTTATTAGAGTCAGGTTTTTTCGCCTAAGTCAGCACATAACCGCGTTAAACGGTCGAGCCGCCAATAAACCAGTTATCTGTGTATTTGCACTGCCCAGAATCCAAACATCATTTAGTTTAGGGTCGCCCCTACGCAATAAGGCTCTGACCAAATGTATCAATAACGGTAGCGTCCAATTGAAAAGAGGGAGATACAAGGTGTGGGTGTACAAACATCTTGGATTATTATCAAAAAGAAGAAGTCAGATTGATTTAAATTTGAGAACTAATTTTAGCTTTGGCCACAATTTGGAGTGTGTGGAGGGTGGAGTCTTCAAAATTTTGGGCGAAATATTTTTGGTCAATAACCTAACCTAACTGAGGTATCTGTGTATTCGGTGTACCTATTCGGAAATTAAACAAAAATAGTACAATATTTTTTTGTAAAATGGATCTTGGGGAACTAGGCTCGCGAGTTCCTTTATGTTGGATACTGGAAGTCAAGCATCAATCAATCATCAATTTAGGTATTTATTAAAAATTATTTCATTTCCAAAATTGTAAAATTTGCCAATTATATGGTAAATTTAAGTTCTAGCGCTCCGATAAAAGCCATAATTGCTGAAAAGCAACGCCTAAACCCTTTGCATTGATATAATATAGTTAAACTTTAAAGTGTCATTACAAATAACGATTTGGTGTCATTAAATATCAGTTAAACACGGAATTAACAAAACAGTTGATTTTATCGGGAGTCTGCCGTTTGGCCAAAATATATATGGTCAAATGTATCATTTCCCAAAATTGAAAAATTAAAAATTTAAATTATTAATTCAGTAAATTGGCCACGATTGGGTTATGGAGAAGAGAGATTAAAGTAACACTTTTTTTTTCATAATAATCCCTTTCTTATATTGTTATGCAATTTTAGTCAATTTCTTTTCACTAGGTTAGGATAGATTAGAACTGTGACAAAATCAATAGACCAGGGTCTCTATTCAGGTGCGTTAAAACGATATCGTGTTAGACACTTTTAAGAATCGTTTATGTCACATTCGCCATTATTGTAAATGACATAAGAGTTATCAAAACGTTGACAATACGGAAACAGGTCAAAAATGATATCGTTATTACCTTGTCGAATTCCAGCCCAAAAAATGCATTTCGTTGTTACGCATTATTTATTATAGTTATATCATCATCATGTTATGCTAAATGAAAATGTGTATAGACGTTGTTATGCAAATACACACCCACCCATCTTATTAATTAAGTCGCTAGTCGCTTACCACTTGCTGAGAATAAAATAGAGAGCGACAACATCGGCTTCCCAAATCAAACACGATGCGAAGGTAAGTCACCAGTCTCATTCAATTTCCTACCCAACCTCCACTAACTAAGGTCGACATTCAACCCTATTTCGCTAACACGGTCATGCTGTCTATTGATTTAGATGGTAATATTTTTGACTTACACGGAAGTAAACAACATGGTTATTGGTTGAGTACAGTCAGCAAAGCAAATATGCGCGCTAGAGGATTTTCCTCTGAATAATTTTGCGATTCACTTGCGGAATAACGTTTGTGTGTTTTTGCGTACTGTGTACACAACAAAGATGTACTAATGTTTCACTGAGTCATTATTTATCAAACAGTATCATTTTACAAAATTCCATTTCGCAAAACTGTAATGTTTACTAGACTGATAGTTGTTTGCGTGGAGATTCTCTAGCACCATCATATCCATTAACCAACCGCCAAGCAACAGTGTTCGCATTGTTGTGTTCCGGTGTGGGGATAAGACAACTGGTGAAATTACTAGCATAGAGGTATTCCATCTTAGTCCTTAGGATTGGCAACGCATTTGGGGTCTTAGGATTGCAGTCTTATGATTATGATTTTACCAGATGGCCTGAGTGCTCGTGTGCCTTCTTTTTATCATAAAAAAGGACTTTTAAACTAACCTTTATATGTAAGCCTGTGAGAATATATGCTACGCTTTGTCAAAATTATTTTGGGCAAAATGGCTAGTCATTTTACAAGGTTGTAACTAAAATATGCGAACAGTGCTGCTTGGCGGCAGACATGACGAAAGTGGTAGTGATCTACCCCCTATTTCACCATTTTGACAATGACACGTAGCAGGTGACAATTCAGTATACATTGCAAAGTTAACACGCTGAAACATCACTGGGTTCCACATAAGCTGCGCCATGTACACTAAAATGTCACCTGTCACCTGTCATTGTCAGCATGGTGAAATAGTAGGCTGAACGGATCCTGTAATTAGGTTCTAAAATTACTGAATAGAATATTGGCTTATATTTAAAGATATTCAACCTTCTTTAAGTGTCGTGACCATTTTAGTTTCGGTTTATTTATATCATTGTCATTATATTTTTATATTTTACGTGAATTAAATTAAATTTCTTTGCACAGTATTGAATACCACCTACTTAAAATGTGCCTAAAAAGTAAAAAATATTTTTTAATGAAAACCCAGTAAAAGCAATACGAACTTACCTGAAACGAGCTTTATCAAAACACTTAAAAAGCTGACTTCCCTCTCCTTTCTTCCGTTTCCATTCCCAAACAACTTAAAAGCTTTTTCCGATCATCAAAGATTTAAGAAACATAAAACCCTTTTAAGGAACCTTTACAATAGTTGAACGTTATCATAATACAAACCTTCTAGCCCAAAAAGCATTCAGCCTTTCAATTTGTACACCCTGTATTTGAATTTATAATGAATTTCTTTTTAGGAGCGGCTTACGATATAAAAAGGGGTTTAAGCGCCTTACTGGATCGGGAAGGCATCGATTATTAAATACGCTTATGGGCTTCTTCTGGGGCCGTGTTATAGTCGCTTTATGTCGATGGTTAAACGTTCGTCACTCTCGCACTTACATACTAGTCAGAAAGTGACAGCTGTTTTATCCACTCGCTGAATCCTGAAATTCGAAGCGTGAGGTAATTTTCTTCTTCTGGTGTGGTAGCCTTGTGCAAGGTTCGTCCGGATCGCTACCACCATCTTATGTTTTAAATCGCCACGCAGCAGTGTTCGCATTGTTGTTCTGTGTGATAAAACACCCCGTGAAATCACTTGGATAGAAGCATTCTATCTTAGTCCTTAAGGTTGGGTGACAAGACATTTGCAATTTTAGGATTAAAGTTTTTAGTCTTGAAAATAAAAATGTTCATATGTCACCGATCCATCCGCATGCCATAAAAACCGGGCAAGAGCATGTCGGACCATGCTCAGTGTAGGGTTCCGAAGCCGTTAAGTACTACAAACATAAAAATGAACAAGTGATAACTTATTTTCTATTTAAAGTCAATTGGTGCCGTCTTAGATGTTTTTTTTTTTTTTATGTTAAGGAGAAGGCATCCGAGCACTCAGGCCACCTGATGGTAAGTGGAATCTGAGACCCATAGACATTTGAATTCTCAAGACTATAATCCTAAGACCTCAAATGCGTTGCCAACCCTGAGGACTAAGATGGAATGCCTCTGTGCTAGTAATTTCACCGGTTGTTTTATCCCCACACCGGAACACAACAATGCGAACACTGTTGCTTGGCGGGTGGTTAATGGATAAGATGGTGGTAGCGATCCGGACGGACCCTGCACAGGGTCCTACCACCACTAAATACTGATTACTAATACTGATTTTAGTAGGTATAAACACTTTAATCGCCTGTATCTCAAGAACTAATGGTGTCTACTTAGTCGTGATAGTTTTCCTTTTAAATTCGTTATATGCGCTTTTATTTAAGATTTTTTAAGATTTTTAGTACCTATTTATAGTTTTGGCTGTAGGTACACCTTGACTCTTACAAAAATTAGCGCTTTTAAGCTTAATATTTCATAAACGGCTCCCTTGATCAAAACATCACTTAACAAACCCACAATATTTTTTAAACACCTATTCAACGACACCCCACACTATGGGGTAGACGAGAAAAAAAATACTTTTTATTTTTTCAAAATTACAGCCTTCTAGTACTAAGCATCTCCGCGCTAGGCTGCGGACGACGGGCGGACGGACATGGCGAAACTATAAGGGTTCCTAGTTTGACTACGGAACCCTAAAAAACCTTCCCAGCTACGAAATATATTTTTATTTGTCGACTGTACACTCATTTATCAGTATTTGTTAGGCTTACAACCCCTACGACCTTAAAGTCAAAGGAAACTGTTCGAAGAAGAAAATGCGTAACTAATTACTCATGAAGAGCCTCAAATGCCTGATATTAAAATTAATAATTTTCATTACATATGCTTACGGTTAATATATTGCGATCTACGACACCGTCATATATTATTTAATATCATGAAACATGTTTGAGAATTAACGCGGCTCGAAGAATAAGCCTCAATGGATTTATGCTCAAATATGTTTAGGTGACATGGTGATAATTTTATACTTATTAGGGCGTTGACATTTAACTTGATTTTCGAACAGGAAAGGGGCGTGGCTAATATGTTTTTGTTCTAAAACACAGATGTTTTTCTTCACGGATGGAAAACATTGCCCGCGTTCGTTTGCGGGAGAGGCGGTCATGTTTTTAGTTTTGAAAGTTTTGAGTTTGAGTGAAGCACTGTCAAATAGGGCATTAATTATTAACTATTGGAACTCATTTTGATACCTCCGAATATAAATACATATCGTCGTCTTACTTACTCAAACTCGTATCTGCATTTTTTTTTTGCTGTTGGTAGTTACATTTTCATTCAGTATTACTTACAGGCAATAAGTTTACCAACAGCAAAAAGAATATGCAGATACGAGTTTGAGTAAGTAAGACGACGATATCCTACAATCCTACAAACGGGCAGGGAACTAACTTCAAAGATGACAAATTGTACTGGGTTGTCAGCTGTCAAAGGAAAATGAAATGTTATTTATGATTTGTGGCTGTATGTCCAATCTTCTTTTGATACTTATATTATATTTTTTTTATTTAGTAATGTATTTAATAAGCATTATACTAGTATATATTTGGGTATTTATCCTATTTTATTACATGTAATGTTATTTTCTATCTTTATCTTCTGTCTCTAACTGTTGTACGTTTAGCCATCCGCTGTTTTATTTCTCTCTCAATCGCTCAAAGTTTAAATGGAAGAGATCCCTTAAAGGGATAAGTTCGCTCCTTGTATACTTGTTATGTTTTTATTTAGTTTTTTCACTTTGTTATCCATTGTTTGTGCAATAAAGAGTTTACATACACACATACATACATTATTCACTCCAAAGTCGCAATGAACGTGCAGTTGTACTTAAACATGTTTTGTAACATATTTTGCTATCATGTTTTGTTAGTTTTTATAGCGCAGTGGACACGTCTTAAGTCTAATATTGCTAAGCCAAATAGAAGTATCTCAAATAAAACTCCTTTAGCAATCGCGACCTTATTGCTAAGTAGAGAGGATTGAATCTACTTTGGCAATGGAATCTGAGATACTGTTTTGCTTTGGAGGGCAGAATAGTCCAGGACCTGGACAGTCCCAGGGACTCTATTCTACTGCGTTATAACGATATCGCGTTTGACGATTTTTGGAAAACGGATCGTCATAATCTATGTTATCTGACTTATCTGTCAGATCTCGATGGCAAACAAAAATCATGAAAATCCATGTAAACACCTACCTACCTACCTACACTTACCTACTTGATTATTTCACGAAAGTTCTAGGGGAAGAATAAACATAAATAAAATTTTAAATGTTGCTAGCTATTTAGACATTGCTATACATGCTTAGGGCAGTAAGCTTAGCCATGTCTTTTACAATACATTCAAACCTTATTTCTTATTTAAATAAGTTTAGTTGAAATACTTCAATCATCTATAGTTTTATAATAAGTACATTCATCAAAATAATTTAAGGATATTTTTATAGTGAGACATTGTTGATGAGTATTCAAGCAACTGTCCCTTTTTTTCCTGTACCATACATGAAGGTTTGTGAAATAAAATCGTATAGCCTTTAACATGAATGAGTAACATAACAATGTGTCAAAGTCAAACAACAGGCAACTCAAAACGTCAAAATTAACCGGAATAATGAACGAAAGCTTTGTTAATGATCAAGATTATGAATATAAGCAGTACCTTGAGATCATGCGACCTCAACTAGGTCAACTAAATGATCCTCATACTATCTCTATATGTAACGCGTGGATTCAACGACTTTCTAGCTGCAAAGAAAACGAAAAAGTTTTACGCAACAAGTACTTACTTTCTTTATGCTACCAACTCGCTAAAGGAACCCTTGAAGAGCCTTTTCTGAATGAACCAACCGACAAAGAGCTAACTCATATCACTGTACCAACGTTCAGCGATCCAACAAGTTCAGATGCTGATTGCATATTTGTAGACTCAGAGGCTGATACCAAAGTGCTTTACAATACAAATAGAACGGAATCCTCGTTGTCTCAAGATGCCGGAGATTTGGAAAGCAGAGGAAGGACGTTTAATATGAGCAGAGCAAGTCTGCGTGACAGTTTTACTCCTCATTTTCAATCCATGTTATGCCATTGCCCGGAATCCCACACAACATGTAATTATTTTTACAAGGTTACCGACGGTTATGAGTATAGAACAAACAATATTATTTCAAGATTAAGAGAGATTAAAAACCAAAATAAACTTTTGCACAATAAACTCCAGAAGCTCAATGAAATCTCTGACGAAGAGGACTGTGATGAGGAGCGTGTGTTGAATATTAACAATACTAAAAACACCTTTTCGGGAGTAAATCAAACGGTATCTACCATAAATTCTGTGAAATATCAATTAAAACAAGTTCAGAAAGTAAAACGTGCTCTCATAGACCAGATTCAAGATATGCAAGAGACTATTCATCATTTTCACGAATCCAAACTAACGGAGTTTGAGGCAATTCAAGAAAAACATAGGTTAGAGTTGACTAGCCTCAAGTTGAGCATCAGAAATGAATTAACAGAGGAATACAATAAGAGGGTAGATAAATTTGTACAAGAACATGAAACAAAATTAAAGGAACTTGAAGACAATCATTTGAAAGCGATGCAAGAAATGAAAGATACAAAAGATGGAATAATAAAAGAAAGAGATTACGCAATTCAACTGAAAGATGCTGAAATAGCACAGCTATCAAACAAAATTTTGGATAATGGGAAAAATCTTCAGTCAGTCTTGGAAAGATTTTTGAATAAAACTAATGATGAAACCGACTGTTGCAAATTAAGAAATGAAATATTAAAAAAACGTTTAGAAAAATTAGAAAACGAAAAAAAGAAATGCTTAAAAGCGTTCGAAACAAAATTTGCTGCAATGCGACGAGATAATTATTTCACTGACTGCTCTCTTCAACTGCAATTAGCTCGAGGAAGAGCTCAGGTAGTTCATGACGTCACACGTGACTGCGAAGTCGAACTAAAAAGAGCTCTGGACAAATTAGAAGCTAAATATAATAACATAGTGGCCAACATGCAAGCAACAGCAATCCAACGTCGAATCCAAGACCAAATGGCAGTAGATTCCATACTTCAAGCGGCGAGCTGTATCCAAGATTCTTTTAATTTTTTCGCTTCAGGGCATCTAATGCACCAAAAAAATACCAAACAAAACTGCGACAGACAAGTTTCATCCTTATTTCGTGAGAACAAAGCTTTTAGTAATATTGTTGTTAGTACTGATAAGTCATTTGGAGATGGACAGTATTGTGTTCAATCTGAAATGGGTGCCATGTTTGAGAAGGCATGCATACCTCAAAGAGATGTGAGTGACAACGTCCGAAAGTAGTTGGTGATGTATTTTAAGAACCTCTTTGGTAGTTTTGCAAATTGACCGTGTGGAAAGTAGACATTTAATACATTTTTCAGGAAACTGTAGTTTACTCTTACTTCTTTTGAATCTCTCATCGAATCTTGACTAGTCAGTTCTGTTGAGTAAAACCATATTGCTATTGAGATGTTGTGGTATTGTTTTAACTCAGCCGCCATAACTGACAAGTGAATAGGAGCTATCATAAATTCACAATTGACGACAAAGACACACAGTTTGACGACCCGATGGCCTAGTCGGTCCCGTGTTCAAATCCCGGTAAGGGCAGATATTGGGGTGATGAGCAAGAGTATTTTTTCCTGATTCTTGGATGTTTTCCATGTATTTAAGTATATATTTATCTATGTAAGTAAATTTATCGTTTTCTAGTACCCATAGTACCCCGTGTGGTTGCCGAGTTAGAATAGTGCCACTCCATGTCTTCCCGTGGATGACGTAACAGGCGAGTAAAGGGAATAAGGTCTTGTATTACTGTTAGGCGATGGGCTTGCAACCTGTCTCTAATACACTAGTAAACTTCTTGGCGTGATTGTGCAAAATGTGGTTACATAATTATAAACAAGTATTTTTAAGTTGTTGGTATTTCTGTAGCTCTGCATACCCCGAAGGCGTGATGTAATGTATGTATGTAGTACCCATAGCAAAAACCTACAGATTAGTTTGGGACCAGCCGCCTGTCCCACAAAACTTGACCGTGTACAATTTGACAAAATTGTATTTTTTTCCATAGAAAAGGTTGACAATATAGTCGACTTGTACACTTGCAGTTTTGTGGGAGAGGGGCCAGGCCAATTTATGCGGCATTGTCCTGTGATATTGATTTATTTGTTTACAATACAATACAACATGTCAAACTAAATATTGTTTTTTACCCCTTTGAATAGATTCTCTGATTCTAGGCATTCTAGTTAACTTTTCCTATAATTGCCTACTTGTCATTTTACACAATATAAACAATTTAGTAAGTAACTCTTTCAACTATGTGAATTCTTCATATCGTCACTACTTTGAAAAAAAAACCTCGTATCTCATATTTAATAATGTAAGATTTTAAACGTATTTCTCTTTTTGTTTAAGTTTAAAATCGCACATTACGAAATATGCGATACGAGGTTTATCCAAAGTAGTGACGATATGTAAAAGTTTATTCTCGAAATAATCAACTTACCCATCTCTTTATGTGGAGAATCTCCGAGTCGCTAAGTGTTTATAACTTTCCACATTATTCGGAAGGCTCGCCCTAAAGTTAACAAGAAAAGAAGACTCGAACTTCTATATCTCCAATAGTTATTCAAAGAGCCGTTTTGGTAACTTGTCTGTAAAATTTGATGGGACACAATAATATTACAGAGTAAAGACATGCTACGTTCCTAGTAAATTGCGTTTGAAAATAGAAAAAAAAAAATATAATAAATTTACTAAAATAAAATTAACGGTTTACACATAAGGTACAATATCCAGTGGACCCCAAACTAGGCTGAGCCTGAGATAAAAGTAGCTTATTCAGTCAGTAGGCCGCACGGGCACTTTTACACGTCAAAACTCTACTGGTGCTTCAAAGAGACCACTGCTGAGAAGAAGCGCCACAAGAAACTCAACAGTCAGTCAGTCATATATTTTATAATCATTTACTATAGAGGGTACCGTTTAGAAAATATTAAAATATTTTCGCTAGAGTTGGCCGAACTTCATCCACCCTCGCTTTGCTCGGGTGGATAAATATCTTGCCCCATAACGGCTTACTTTAGTCTCTTTTTGAACAATCTACTATTTTAAGCGTTCGTGTAACCTGCTGTGTTGTATGTTGTAACCTGTTTAAGCAGGGTCCATATTGGATGGACAGTTTTCATTCCATGGCTGACGTTGGGTGAGCTTTAATCCAGCCAAGCTATGCTCACGCCTTTTTCATTTGTCATTTAATGATATAAACGATTTTGAATTTGTATTTGAATAATTCCGATTTTTTGTTTTACTACCGATTTATATTCATAATAAACATTCTTCTCAATAATTTTCCTCATATTTGTTTTGTTTTCCAAAAAAAGTGTACATTGTTAAAGACAAAATTTTGAAAATTATTTCTTTTCCATTTCGTCACGAAAATTAACGTATCTAAATGTATGGCTAATTTTCGTGACGAAATGGAAAAAGTTAAATTTTCTTAATTTTGTCCTTAACGACGTTCACTTTTTTCGGAAAACGCCCATTCATAATCATCGCAACTCCAAAAGCGAATTATTGAAACCGTTTTGAATTAGTACGTTCATAAAACAAACTTAACCTAACCTTATTAATTTAACAATAAAATATTTTTAAAATCCTGAAAATAAACAGGTAATATAGCTTATGAAGAGTGATCAATATGATGTAAGATGGTGTGAGAAATATTATTTGTATGAAGAGTGATCATTATGACGTAAAATGGGATGAGAAATATTTTTGAAAATTTATGTGAGAAAATGCGTTCCCTGTTAAGAGATACTATTGTTAAAGAACATTCAATGGTTGACTATTATAGCGCTCTTGTTTCACTTTAGGCTTTAAAACAGGCTCTAAATGTAGCCAAAATGTTAGTTGAAGCCAGAAGTTAGTGCCAACCTTTAAAATTCAATTTCAGCTGCAAATTTTAAGCCATTTGCGGTCGAATAAACTAAGAGTTGGTTGAGCCATTCCTCGACCTGTGCAGTTGAATTTCAATGCGGAAATTTTCACGGTGCAATTCTGTTCAGTGACTTGAGGGACCTCGGGTAAATACGGGGACATAGCGTCAAAGATACATTATTTTATCAGTTAATTGGCAAACGGTATCTTGGAATATTCACATTACGAGAACGTTAGTGGGTTGATTTAAAACAGTAAAGCAACTAAAGAGTGGTTTAAATATTTATTCAGCTTTGAAAATAAAACTACTTTTACTTGAATAATGTCCCGCCTTGTACGTTCTGCCTCCTAATTATTTCTTAATTTAAGGAAGGGTTATAAATGAGGAGTCGGAAAAACGGTCAATTAAAAAAAATATAATATTTAAAATCTGCAGGCTAGTTCAGTAACCAAGAAATACGTGGGTTCGGGCGAATACACTTAAAATCGGATTCCGTTAAATTCCTTGCAGCCGAAGTACTCCCCTGAGTGCGCTGGGTAGGTTGGCAGCGGAATTTCTCATTGGCGATGAGTTTTTCTCAGCGGCGACGAGTTTTTCTCAGCGGCGACGAGTTTAGCGCCACCCGGAAAACAGCTCCGCGGTCTTGTAAAAAGGCCCGAAGCGAAACGCAAGCAAGCGGCAAGCAGTCAGCCCGTAAGATTTCACTCTGGACTTTGGACCCTGGAACGCGTCATTGAACAAAGGCGTTAGAAACGGTCCATCCATTCCTGTGAACGCCAACGGCATATGGGAAGCACTTAGGTAGTTGTGATGCCGTGGATGTTCACAATTCAGATACGGAGATTACATTAAAATGAAGTTGATTTGTAAAATAATGAAATTTAATGATTTTATATTTTTATTTCTAATTTGAGGGTGCATTAAAAGTGACAACGATGAATAGCAACTTTTAATAAGTGCTAGTTATGAGCAAAGCTATTATGTAGATGCGATATTTATTTTCTGCAGTTAACATAATTGTGAATTAGTATTGAGATAGATGAGCAAGTTAAAATATTTAAGCAAGTAATCAGCACTAATGTTTCTAAGCCACTTGCAAGTAAATTATAACCACTTACCCAATTTGGGGTACACTAAAAACACTTATAAAACACCACAGTGATTTTATATTGGTTGAGGAACACGTAGGGACGAACACAAGAAGATCGATTACGTTTCCGTGCCGTGGACCGTAGCAGAGATCGATTTCAAGCGACGTGCGTTCTTCTCAATGTCTTTTGGCTAATCAATGAGCGGCCGCGCGCGGTGACAAGTGCCCGCGCCGATCACATACGTCACACATCCATTCGTTTATGTGCGAGTGAAACTAGGAACGATTGAACGTCAATCTGTGCCGCATCATATTCAAATAGTTAGCGTGTTGATGATTTTATACATTTAAATAATTTGATTTAGGATAGTTTAGTTATGTGTTTTAGTGTGTAGTGTAGTAATAAGTTGTATATATTATTTTTAATTACGTAATAAGCTAGGATTAAGGTTTATTTATGTAAATATGTACGTATAACGTTACATTACCCCCCGCTCCAGTGAAAGGGTTTTGTTCTTAAAGAAAACCCGTTTGGATTGTCATTAGTATTACGTTTTCATTCAATCATCTAACACTTCATACATACTTCATCTAGAAAACATAAAAGCAAACGTCACTTCGATAAGTGGACGACGCGTCCTTACATACAAAAGGCATCTGTGATAAATTGCACATTTGACTTAATACTGACAACATGATCTTAATGAGATTTTACAGCTTACACTTTACTTAAGACTATTGACGAGTTTCAGGTCTTTGATATGCCAGACTCCCAAATTCTTACCTGACATATCTTCTAAAACGTAAACTAGAGGAGATCGTTTTTCAATTATACGGCATTTTATAAATTTGGGTGCTAACTTTTTACTAAAATATTTGTCTTTGTCGCTTAGTATGTAAGTACGTTTAAAGACTAGATCGCCTACATTAAATTCTGCGTGTTTGCGTCGTAGATTATACTGGGCAGTGTTTTTTACATGTGCCTGCCACAATGAAGCTTGCACATTGTCAAACACAGAAGACAGACACCCTCGGTTTTCAGCGTAAACATCGCGCGGTAGGAATAACACCTCGTCACCTAGGTCAGAATCCGTATAATGCGATCCACACAAAACAAGCTCACGGCCAAACACTAGAAAAGACGGTGAGTAACCTGTGGCTTCATTAATGGAGTTGTTCATGGCAAACTTAATTTTGGGAATAAAGGTGTCCCAAGTGCGGTGGTCGTTTTGGACAAATGTTGATAAACAAGAGACAAGGGTCTTGTTGTATCGTTCCACGGTGTTAATCTGTGGAGTATATCTAGGCGTGAAGAACACGTTCGGGATCTTATACTTTTCGAAAAGTGCCTCCGTTGTCGTACTAATGAACTGGCTTCCATTGTCCAGGAATATGGTTTGAGGGATGCCGTGAACTAAAAATATATTGTCCTCTAAAATCTTGACAACTGCATCCGAAGTCGCGCGACGTAATGGAAAGAAATCACAATACTTAGAGAAACAACACGATATGACCAAGATGTAGGCATTCTGTTTGCGAGTAATAGGCAAAGGTCCGATGAAATCGATGGAGATCATCTGGAATGGACGTGAACACTGTTTAGGACGTCCCATTTCTCCTAAGGTGGTATGATTTTGCGCTTTATATGACAAACAGACAGAACAAGAGCCCACAAACTTCACGACATCTTGGTGCATACCAGGCCAATAATAGTTTAAAGCTAAGCGCCTATAGGTTTTAAATATACCAAGATGTCCGGCTGTTGGTTCGGAATGATTTTGTGCAATTATTTGATCACAAAATTCAGAAGGCACTACTTCTTTCCAGTCGAATTCGGAAGTAAGTTGCACGTGTTTTGATTTTGATAGCCGAAACAGAGAGTTATTTTTGATAATGAAGTTAGGGAAATTGCTTGGAGCATTAAGGCAACCATTATACATTTTCTTATACCAAACATCGTTTGTATTTACCACTGCATTAGAAAGAGAGATGGCATTCACTGGAACAGCACGGGAGAGAGCGTCTGGTATAACATTATCGACTCCACGGCGATGCTTCATTTCAAAATTAAAGGATGACAGACGAACTCCCCAACGTGCTAATCGTCCTGTAGGATTGTCCAATGATAAAAACCATTTTAACGCAGAATGGTCAGTGTACACTGTAAAGGTTTGCCCATTCTCCAGATAACAGCGCCAGTGCTCGATAGCAGTCAAAACAGCAAGGGTTTCTCGTTCTGTGATGCTGTAGTTTCTCTCGGCACCGGTAAGAGATCTACTCATGTAGGCGATGGGGTGTTCTTTACCATTCAGAGTCTGCGTCAACATAGCGCCAACGCCATAATTGCTTGCATCAGTATGCACTTCAAATGGCAACGAGTAATCTGGACAGGAAAGGACTGGCGCGGAAACCAAGGACTCCTTTAATGCATTAAAAGCCGCGTCAGCTTCCTGTGACCATAAAAAAGGTGGTGAATTCTTGCCATTTGAAGTGAGCTTGTTCAAGGGACCAGCTACTGTGCTGAAATTTGGTACGAAACGTCGGTACCAAGTGGCAGTACCGAGGAAACGCTTAAGTTCCTTTCTGTTGGTAGGCGTGGGAAAGTTAATAATGGCTTCGACTTTTTCGGGGTCTGTGCGTAAGCCGCGAGCATCAACCACGTATCCTAAATATCTAAGCTCACTCCTAAAGAACTTACACTTTTCGAAGTTGACAGTGAGGTTAGCATGTTTTAATTTGTCCAAAACGCGCAACAGACGTGAAACATGTTCTTCAAACGTTGAGCTGATGATTATAATATCGTCAAGATAGGCGAACGTTTTAAACTCCATATCCCCAAATAACTGGTCTACTAGGCGTTGCTGTGTGGCAGGTGCATTGGTTAAACCAAAAGCTGTGGTTTTAAAACGCAGGGTACCTCTATTAGGTACGTAAAAAGCCGTTTTATCGCGATCCTCAGGCACAATAGGGATTTGCCAGAAAGCCTTAGATAAGTCTATGCTCGAAAGGTACTTTGCATCACGGAGACTATCTAAGATTTCTGATACATATGGCAAATTATATGCGTCGCGTTTGGTGATAGCATTCAGTTTTCGGCTATCGAGGCAAAACCGAGGCTGTCCGTTCTTCTTATTAACGATAAGTACCGGAGAAGACCAAGCACTCTCACAATACTCGACCACATCCAGAGCCAACATTTCATCGACTTGCTCTGTTAAAATTCGCTGCTTTTCAGGGGACATGCGATAATATCGTTGCCTGATTGGTTGGGCTTCACCGGTATCTATACGATGCGTTATTACATTTGTACGGCCCAAGCCTTTTTCCTCAGTCGATATCGACTTAAACTGGGAAATTATGGTATCCCCTATTACTTTTTGTGGTGTCGTCAAATTATCGTACGAGTGAATAAAAGTGTCACTAGAGTTTACTTTAATCTCTGATAAAGAGTTTTCCGATAATTGGACGCTACCTATAAATTTTGGACATATTTGGAACGCTCGCCAAAAATCCACGCCAAGTATAATAGAAGTATCAACTTCAGGAACAACATGAGCTTTAATTAAATGATATTGCCCTTCAAACGTAATGGGTAAGTTAATGTATCCAATACTTTTTAAATATTGACCGCCGGCTGCTACCATGCTAATGTTGTGATCCAGGTGCAAAGTGCAGTCAGTTAAATGCTTATGGCAATTGTTTCCTAAAATTGTCACTGCAGCTCCAGAATCCAACAAGGCACACGCGTCAATATCATTAATTTTTATGTTAATATAAGGTCTGGCATCATTTTCTGGTTTAGCTTGCAGAATTGTAGAAACTTTGTAAGAAGAGGTAAATGTTTTAATAAATTTCAACCAAGTTTCCCAATCTTCTTTGTTAAAATTACTACAACTCTGCTTTACTAGTTTTTTGAGTTACTTTTAATTTTTGAGCAAACAGGGCAGTCTGGTGTTCTCACTTCCTTCAATCCGCACTTAAAGCAAAAAAATATCACGTTTAGCTTGACACTGACGGATGTGATGTGTATTGTTACGACACCTCGGGCAGTATGGTTCATTTTTAACTGCTTGTACTGACTGTATATAGTTTTGTTGCTGATTTTTACCTTGTGTGTGTTGATTATAATTTGAATATTTAAAGTTGTGATTTTTGTTGTAGTTACTTGTGTTTGGAAAATTGTGTTTGTTAAAATTGTTGTTATATTTGTTATTACTTTTATTTGAATCCTTAGTATAAGCAAATTCAGGTGCAACGGTATCTGAAGTTACTTTAGGTGGTTCTTGAAATTGAGACAGGCGAGCCTGAATGGTCTCATAGTTTCGACACAATGTACGCAAAGAATCTATATCTGATATGGAAGCTGCCGAAGCCAGGGTGCTTGCATAGCAGGGCCTAATATTGTGAAGAAGGATCTCCAGTTGATCCGCCTCTGAAAGGGACTTGGACAAACGCGAGAACATCCCATCCATGATTGAGAGATATACAGTGATGTTTTCGCGTTCACCCTGAGTACGAGCACGAATCTCCGAGATGAGCCGGTAGTCATAATCCGACTGATCAAAGTCCTTCTTCAGTAGGGCTGCTAATTCAGACCAAGAACCAACCTTGTCCTTTACAGACCGATACCAATGTAAGGCATCTTCTTGAAAAATTTCTGTCGAAAAGCTTAATACTTTACTCGAAGGTATGTTACGAGCTTCTATAAACTCATCAACACGCTGTATGAAAGAGCGCACGCAAGTTTTACCGTTAAACTTCAATTTTCCTAAATCAGATGAGCTACGATCGCACGTCACCGCAATCACGTTCTGGAACTCAGTCATTGAAGGTCCAGATTCACTACCTGAAATCAAACCCGAAGTGCTCGTAATAGGTTTAGCTGCCTGAAGGGCCTTGATTTTCTTTGAGACGATGTTATACTCCTTCACTAACTCATCATATTCTTTCTTGATGTCCTCGCTACGTGTTATCCTTGCAATACGATTATATAAATGGTTCAGCATGTTTTGAATTCTGAGGATTACTGGGGCAGAAGGGTCAGCAACATCTAGGCTAGATTGAATTTTAGTGAGTACCTCACAACAGCCCAGAAGATCCTGTCTAGCTTCAAGTGGAGACTCTAAAATGTGCTCTGAGGGGTAGTCTTTGGCTAACTTGACAATTTGCTTGCGTAACTCCTCAACGGATGACGCAGGTGTAGCACCTCTAATCCGAACCTCATACTCCAATTCTGACTTTTGAAGTGACAAGTACTTCACGGACAGCATGGTGAACCAAATATATGCTTTGGGTAAGTGGTGGAAAGCAAAAGCAACTACTTAAAACTATAATCAACTCCCGTTCTCCGATCTGTTACAATTCAGATTGATCACAATGAACGTTTGGTTTTTTTTTTGATTGAAATTAGTAAAAATAAAAATAAAGTTGTTAGCAGCATCAAAAAAAACAAATGGCTACTAATGTGTACTTCGTTCCTATACAGTAATATTACCAATAAACCTTTTCTTTTTTAATGTTAAGTAAGTGTAAAATAACAGTTTACAATTGAATTTCCAATTTGCTTTACAATAATTGAGTTTAAAAAATTACAAATGTCTTTATATATATATATCGTGTAACAAAATTTTACTCAGTACACGTTAGCAGCAGGAGAAACCCAAATAATAAGAAAAGCAAAATAAGTGAAAAAAAAAAACGTTTCACAAATGAACCACAAACAAACACTAACTACTACTACAAAGAAAAAAACAGAATCCGATGTGTATTACAACCACGTGTAAGGGCGCCAGTGTCCCGCCTTGTACGTTCTGCCTCCTAATTATTTCTTAATTTAAGGAAGGGTTATAAATGAGGAGTCGGAAAAACGGTCAATTAAAAAAAATATAATATTTAAAATCTGCAGGCTAGTTCAGTAACCAAGAAATACGTGGGTTCGGGCGAATACACTTAAAATCGGATTCCGTTAAATTCCCTGCAGCCGAAGTACTCCCCTGAGTGCGCTGGGTAGGTTGGCAGCGGAATTTCTCATTGGCGATGAGTTTTTCTCAGCGGCGACGAGTTTTTTCTCAGCGGCGACGAGTTTAGCGCCACCCGGAAAACAGCTCCGCGGTCTTGTAAAAAGGCCCGAAGCGAAACGCAAGCAAGCGGCAAGCAGTCAGCCCGTAAGATTTCACTCTGGACTTTGGACCCCAATTTGGGGTACACTAAAAACACTTATAAAACACCACAGTGATTTTATATTGGTTGAGGAACACGTAGGGACGAACACAAGAAGATCGATTACGTTTCCGTGCCGTGGACCGTAGCAGAGATCGATTTCAAGCGACGTGCGTTCTTCTCAATGTCTTTTGGCTAATCAATGAGCGGCCGCGCGCGGTGACAAGTGCCCGCGCCGATCACATACGTCACACATCCATTCGTTTATGTGCGAGTGAAACTAGGAACGATTGAACGTCAATCTGTGCCGCATCATATTCAAATAGTTAGCGTGTTGATGATTTTATACATTTAAATAATTTGATTTAGGATAGTTTAGTTATGTGTTTTAGTGTGTAGTGTAGTAATAAGTTGTATATATTATTTTTAATTACGTAATAAGCTAGGATTAAGGTTTATTTATGTAAATATGTACGTATAACGTTACAATAACTCTATAACAGTCTCAGCATAAATATGGGACTGTCCCCTTACACATCAACCATGCCTTCTAACTTAACTGCATTCAATCTTGACTATTGTATAAATTTTAATAATAAATAAATATAAACGCCTGTGGAGACTTACTTAACATGACAGATTCAAAGCTGATAATTTTTAATTGAACTATTTCTTTTTAATGAAACTTACAATTACAATACAATACAAGCTTTCAAAGAAATAATAACAGCATCGATTTCGGTGGATCCGTTAGGGCTGTACCGAAAGATACATTCACTTCATCACAGACACACAGAAAAAAAAAAGTTTCTTTTGTTAATAAATACCTTAAAATTCAGTCAGTAATGTTTTTTTTCAAGCATGCATACGTGTTGTCGCTTCATTTAATCTTTAATGTTTTAAACAATCACAAAAGTTTTCATTTAAAAAATCTATGATGAAAATAAATATTTCCAATGCATTAAAGTTACACTTTCCAAATTAAATCACCTATTTGTGCAACCACAAAACGGGAATATTAAGTTATTTGCTTCATAATTTAGCCGAGTAAAACATACTAAATGTACAAGTATAACCGACTAAATCCAAAATACGAACAGTGGCAAGTGGCTCAACTACCCTGTATACCTAACTAGTCGTAAATACTGTGTACTGTGCCGCAGACACTATCCCCAGAGGTAGGGACCGCAGACTGAAACGCCGGAAATTGACTGCGACCGACCGTGCCTCCAACCGCAGAGCTAACTCAGTTCTCAGCAAATGCTGCAGTTGTTCCAGAAAATTAAAGATAAACGTTAACTTCTGAATGTATTCTAAGGAAACCTAAGTACTTTAACGAAAATTACCTATCTGTTTTATTATAACGTTTTTCCGAGTGCTTCTTCCATCTCTAATGGCAGCCTTGTAAGAAACATGGTAATTCGGAGTCGCACTAAGCTTGCTGATGATGATGGGTGGGAACCCCCGGCCAGAACAGGGGGGCGGTCGATCAGTCTCCCGGTCAAACCTGTTCCCCTTGGTTGAGCCTTAGGTTACTGGCCCGGCGACGCTTCCATCCAGCATGGATCCCATCTTCTTTTTTTCCTACAGAACAGAAGTGCATCCTGTATGAAGTGCTTCCGACTATAATTGATGGTTCTCTCAAAATGTTCGGTATCTCTGTGACGAGTACATGACGCACTCGGCAAGGACATGTTGGCTTGTCTCCTCTTTGCCACAGTGTGGGCATTGGGGATCCTGTTTAATACCTGTACCTGTGCTAGTCACGGGTCATAAGGAAACTACTTTAAGACGGTCAAGTTAGAAATTTGACGAGATATAATAGGATACTGAAAGTGGTCGTGTCATGGACTCACCGAAAACTGGTACTGTGACTCCGCCTGGTGTCACCTTCGTTGGTATGGGTCAGTGGTAGGATCCTGAGACGCACCACACACACAAGACACAAGAACATACAATATCGATAAAGGTTTTGTATTTATAAATCCGTACCATCCGCATACATTGTGCCGTAGATTTTAAGAGTATTCCAAAAGTCAGGGGAAAAAGAGGGCGCGTGTGAGCCAGGACGTTTGTAAGGAATGGCGTAAACAATATCCATTATTGTTAGGTGTCTGTTGACACATCTGTTAGGATACTGACATTATACTTACCAAGATTCAATAGATACCTGTTCCTCTTTTGATTACCCTTCCAATCATAAGTTTGATTTGTCTGCACCCACACTTAACTTAGTTACGTGGGTCGACTCATCGCGCAAAAGAAGTGGCAATGGGCGGGACATATAACTCGCAGAACCGATGACCGCTGGAGCAAGAAGGTGTTACAATAGAGACCTGTGGTCGAAACCAGGAGCGTTGGCCACCAAAAGGCTAGATGGGTGGAAGACATACATACATACTAACATCACGCCTTCATTCTCAGAGTGGGGTAGGCAGAGCTACAGAAATACCAACAACTATAAAAAGACTTGTTTATAATGCTGTAACCACATTTTGCACAATCAGGCCAAGAAGTTTACTAGTGTGTTAGTGACAGGTTGCAAGCCCATCGCCTAACAGTACTACAATCCCTTATTCCCTTAGTTGCCTCTTACGACAATCACGGGAAGACTTGGAGTGGCACTATACTAACGGCTGAATGCTATATTCAAACCGCGGATAGATAAGGCTTACTTCAGGTTGAAATTTGACATTTGCCATTTACAGAAATAAGGCTATCTGTCCGCGGTTTGAATATAGGTTTCGGCCGTAAGCCGGCAACCACACGGGACGAGACGGGTGGGAGATATATCGAAGTTAATGGGGAAAAATTGGAATAAGACAGCCGAACATCGTGGAGAGGCGTGCTTATGAGGAGGCCTACAACCAGCAGTTAGGGGTAATAGGCTGAAGAAGATGAAGAAGAAGAAAGGACTTGTGCCCATATCAGTTGCAGTGTTGGTCGGTTGATGAAGATTCTGCTTAGAGTTAACAGATTAATGAGAACCTTAAAATAGTCTCCCGTTTCTTATCACTGTCGTCATACTATCCCTTAACCTACTGCCAAGCACAGTCGGATTGCTGTGTTCCGGTGTGCGTTACACCTAAGTCCTCGGGCACTAGTTTCATAAAAAAAAGGTTTATATTGGAAATACAAATACAGTTTTACATTTAAAATAATTAAAAATTTAGGTTTTGTGTCAAACAAAGTACAATCGACCAAGAAAGTCCTTTGTTTTTGGAACTTAAGAAATAGATTCAAAAAGTGGTAAAGAAGTTTCTTGGTCGACCATTTTTTTTTTATGGCATTGAGAAGGCAAACGAGCACACAGGCCACCTGATGGTAAGTGGAAACTGTGACCCATAGACATTCGCATTCAAAAGACTGCAAATGCGTTGCCAACCCTGAGGACTAAGATGGAATGCCTCTATGCTAGTTATTTCACCGGCTGTCTTATCCCCAAAACCGGAACACAACAATGCGAACACTGTTGTTCACTATTGTTCTATTGTTGACTATTCTCCTCTTACACTATGGTTCACACTGTACCACGGTCACAGCCCCCCCGCACGGCTAGCACATGACGGCGCGCAAGTTGTGTCGTATAGATGAATTATCGAGAACATGGAATTGCATTTGTAGTGGTTGTACCGTTTGCAACAAAAGGAGAATAATTTTCTCTTAATTTAATAAAAGTACATACCCTTTAGAAATCTAAATCGTCTACTGCTGATGACGGACAATTACGTAACTTTTTATTTCTCGGGAGGTGAATTTCTTTGTTGATGCGAATTTCTCACTATTGCTCTCAGACACAATGTTATAAACAGTAGAGAGACAAACACCTGTAGCTTTTTCAACTAACTGGGCAGTCGTGTAAGGGGAATTTAAATTTTTCTTCAGTTCAAGTTCAAAATATTTATAACAGTTAAAAATAATTTGCTTCCCTTGACTCTCAATCGGACCAAAATTACTCACTGCCATATTTTTGAAAATTATGTACACACTTAGTCGTACGGGCTGACACAAAATTATTCTAATAATTGTGAGAATACAATAAAATCAGACGTAAAAATATATGCACAACGTAAATCATATTCACAATTTGACACTGACATTATTTCGGTATTTACTTCTTTAATATAACAAACCTGTTTTTATGCTGATAGTACGAGAAAATAGAAAAATGCCTGTAATCATACAATACTACTCCATATGCAATTCCATGCTTTCGTTAATTTATCTATACCTGTCTTTTTCTGACCATTCTAATTAGACAATAACGGGTAGTCAAACTCGCGCGCTGCCATGAGCTAGCCGTGCAGAGGTCGATACCGCAAACAGAAAACAGGAACGCCGGAAATTGACTGCAAAATCTGCATCCAACCACGTCAAGCAATACCATTCGCCGCAGTGCAAACTTTGTAGTTATTCTATGAAAATTAAATATAAATATTAACTTTATACTGTTTTGAGAAAACATATTTTTTTCTATTTCATTTTAGTGTTCGCTTGTAGCAATTTCCGGCGGGTGTTTATCATTTCAACAAAACACCTATCATCGAATGTGTTGTTTCATCGAACGCAAATTTCTGCGGAACCATAATGTTATCTTCTTCTTCTTCTTTTTTATTAAATGGCGGTCCACATAGTGGTTTCGCCAATGTCAAGTGAATAGAGTAAATCAGTAAACAGAATAAATCAAAAATAAAAGCCGGGCATTTTTCAATCGGCCATCTTCCCTCCCCCCATAATGTTATCAGGGTATCGTAAACATATAACCTAACCTAACCTACGTAATGTTTAAGATACCCTGAAAACATGGTTTCAGCAGAAAATAGCGCTCGATGAAATAAAACTCGATGAAAAGATACATTCGATGAAGTGAATTTCGATAAAAATTAAATGATGTATGTCGCATTTTACCTGGGTATATCGCATAGTGTATTGTATTAATCGTTAAAAAAATTGGCTATATCACTGAGATGTAATAAAAATTATTAGTTATTTTATTAGTCATATCAGTGATATGCACATCGAGGTTACATATCGACGGTCCCTACCAACAAAGTCGGATCTGCAAAACTGTTACTTTTCAGTACGATCAATCTAAGACGTTTTTGTCTATATTATGGACATTTTATGTAATATTGACATGAAATTTGGCGAGAATATATATTGATAGGTTACTGTGAATTATGCATAAAAATATACATGTTTTTCTTTTTGGAAGCTGTTGAAACGTGATATGTTGCATTCTTAACCGGAACATCATGAGCAAAATTTGACAGAAGTGACTCATACGACAGTTTTGTTGGGGTTTCAAAATGTATAAATTGTCGGTTGTGTCACAAATGACATTTTGAAATGGACATAGTGACCGTATAACTTGTTGGTTGTGTCACAAGCGACATTTTTACATGGGCATAGTGAATATTTTTTGTGGTAACTATGTGTGATCACTTAAATTCTACTTTGTAAAATCAAATTTAAAACAACTACCATGACAGATCTGACAGTACAGTCAAGGGCACCGATATTTGTCTCAAAAATATGTACACAGACCTTATTATTTCAGCATAAGTTAACGTTAAAGTTAACGTGCGCATACTTCTGGGACTTTGTGCGGGTATATTTATTTTTACCCTTGACTGTACTATAATAAATACCTATTAGCCATTACGATTTAAATTTAACTTCCAGGTGAAATAAGCATTGTTTTATTAATTTATTACACTAAACGATTTCTGACTTATTATAATAATTCTGGATATTTATTTTAAATCAGTAGGTTACGTTTTTTACAAATAATATTAAGATATAAAAATATAAAAGTAACAATAGTAATGAAAAAAAAACCTTACCTACGAAACCGCCGGCAGCGGGGCCGGGCTCCAGCTACCGGTGGTTAGGGCTGCAGAGAGAGGAACCTCTTCACTAAACGTGCCGTGTCGAGGAGTACTGCTTTCTGTGGCCCTTGATCCAACCATTTAGTGAGAGTCTCTTAAGGTGTTGGTCTCTTCGCTATAAGACCTTTCACCGAAACAACTATCGGGACAATGATCGTCGAGTCAACATCCCACATAGCAGTCACCTCGTGAGCCAAATCAAGGTTCTTGCTGAGCTTGTCCTTGTCAGCCAGATCGAGACCTCGACGAGCACTGCCCGATGTTGACATTGCTCTGTCAATACGTTTTTGGTTTATTTATGTAAACAATTTCTTGCGGACTTACAGCGTCAGCCAAGGCGCCCAGCAAGATAACTTAAGAGCTTAAAAACTTAAGACAAGGAATAACATAAACAAAAATAAAATTGGCGACAATAGTCCTGTCCGTGATGACAGATCGATCCCAATAGAACGTAGCACGACCATATTCCAGAACAAATACTTATATTACGGTACTTCGGACTCAACATGACCATATTGAAGAGCAAGTTATCCTCGCTACGAGGTTATGTCTGTGCAAGTATTCGCCGTTGGCAAAATGAGAACAACCGGAGATGATAATGTTTGAGGGACTCACCAGGACGACGGCACGCTCGACAAATTATTCGACGGTACTGACCTTCAGCTTCATTATGACCTCGTCAGCAATTGCACAGACAAAATCTTCAGTTTCTCCAAAGGGGTCACCAAATCGTAGCCAGTTCGCGGACGCTAAAAAGTCTACGTTAGGCCCTGTAGAAGCGCTTATGCAAATCCTTCCTCTTCTATACGTTCTTGCGGTTTTCAGTGCTAAGCACCGTTGACTTGCGCCAGTTCTCGTTTGCCAACGAGAGAGGTGAAAGGCTTCTGTCTACTGAAACCACATGACGATGCGTCCCATACTCATTGCCCAAATAGTCCCTGAGATTCCACAGCTCACAGTTATAGAGATTCTTAGCATTAAAAATACCTCAACACTTCCGCGGGTTGTATAATCGCATAAAAGACGAACTGAACGTAGGTGCTACATGCGTTGTGATTTAAACAGTAGACGGACCCTTCTATCCAGGGCGTTCAGCTGAGTCTGAGTCCACCTTAGTGTGCCAAAGGAGTAAGTGAGCAGTGGCATCACCCACCCATTGAAGGCGAAGACCTTGTTGCCATCCGACAAACGACTGTTAAGAACTTTTGTTAAGATGTGATTGAATAATGGTGCTTATATTATTATCTGAAGACATTTGGGGTGTTTTTTCTATCAACAATTCCAAATTTTATCACGCCACTGCGGTCTGGTTACCATCACTTGGTGAAATTAACCCGGAAATCATAGTTTGTCTTCTGGCTCTGGACGTGGACGATTTCCTGGTGTGTCGCATTTAGAAAAAAAGTCCGTGTTATAAAATATCCAATTCATCTTCATCTGGCACGGAAACTTAATTTTCGTTATTAAAAACATCGCCCAATAAATCTTGTAATTGAATTAACTCTTCCTCCTTGTGTTTCAGAATAGCTTTTTCACGGTTACTTTAAACAAGTAACAAATAATATTTTTAAAATTATTATTGAAGCATGTTCTGAATCGAATCAAAAAATACTCCTAATTAGTTAGTTAATTTTCTGTAAATTTAATTTAAAATTTATGTTTAGCCTACACTTGTCAAACAAACAAACATTTTATTGTGATATACATACAAGAATCATTTACTTTTCTTCTTAACAATCAAACTGCATCGGTTAATGCACTTACTACATTTATAAAATAATTAATAATTAATAAAAAATATTAATAATAAATAATAATTATTATTAATTATTAATTATTAGTTAATTTTATTTGACGACACGCTAGCCTAGTTGGGAGTGACCCTGCCTTCGAAGCTAGGGGTCCTGGGTTCAAATCCCGGTAAGGGCAAATATTTGTGTGATGAGCACGAGTATTTGTTCCTGAGTCTTGGATGTTTTCTATGTATTTAAGTATATATTTCTCTATATAAGTAAGTTTATCGTTGTCTAGTACCCATAGCACAAGCCTATTTTAGGGCTTAATTTGGGACTAGGTCAATTTGTGTGACATTGTCCCGTGATATTATTATTATTATTATTATAAAACAACGTACCTACTAATAAAACTGTTGGTTGTGTCACTTACAACCAAAAAAAAATCCAACATACAATCAAAACTGTGGTATGTTACTCTTACGACATTGACGCAGCAACGAAGCGTCCAATTAAAAAAATTGGATGTACTACTTACGACGTATTAAACGTATTATCGTGCAATTAATATAGTCTTAACTACCACTACCAACATTAGGAACAATATAGTTTCCAAGCAAAAATGTCGGATGTGCCACATCTGACATAAAACACCAATAAATGTATAATCAAAAATGTCGTAACTTCCACATCTGACAGTGTTATTTGGAGATACCCAATAATGAAACCAAAGTAAAGAAAGCCCCTTTTTTAAACAAAATTATAAAATTTGTTTTAAGTCAATCAGTAACTATTAAAAAAAAATACGAACTCGGTACGTAGAACAATTATTTTACCAAGTAACTCCTTGAACGATCGTTGCGATTGGAATTTAAATGTTGAGATTTTCCTTTTTCCACGGCGTGGAATTCAGGTTTGCAACTTAAGCCGTTCGCAAGATCCTTTTTGACCTATTGCTTGCCATTGTAGAGTATAAACCGCAGTTAAACATTTTTTTTGATGTTGCGTGCAAATCGTCGTCTCCTCCGTGTAACATAGTGGTAACTGGCAGTTCCGCGGCGTCGCTCCCCCTCCGTTCCCCGTTAACAATGTCGCAACGTCACAACCGACTATATAAAATGGAAGCTTTACTAACATCCGACATTTTTACCTTGAATATCATAGAAAGTAAATAGAAAAATATAAAAATTTAAATGTGATATGAAAAAAGACACTTTTAAAATGACTTTACTGTAATAAAACGAAAATGGCAAAAATGCAGATCCGACTTTGTTGGTAGGGACCGTCGATATCACACTCATAACCAGGAGAAAAACTACAAGTGCGAAATGCATTTACAAAACATAACTATAGAGGTATAGTGCTTCAAGGAAATATCGCGATATGTAATAACGCATTTCAAACAAATATATATCGAGGTGAAAAGCGACTACAGTGAAAAAAGGCAGGAAAGTAAATATACTATGGATTTTATATACCATTGTAATTTGCGACCAGAAATCATACTACAAGAAAAAAATCTGTTCAGAAATTTTGAAATCGCGGCGAAACGCAAATAGGTGAAAAGCTACAAGGATTTTTTGATTTCGAGGTATACGACTAACAAACGATACAGTGTACCTACTTATTTCGTCGCAGGCCATTAAAGAATTTCTTTTACCTATCGCCGATTAGACGTTAGGGTCGCATTGATGCGCGTTGCGTTGCTCAATACCAATTGCGGAAGCAGCGAAGCCCCGACTAAACCGGCTTGGTCCGTCCTGTTGAGTTTGCTTGTGGTGGCTGGCGGCGCGTACTGTCGAGGCACCCACACATGCAAACCGCACGATATATCTTTGTTTGAAGAAGAACTAATGTTGATAAGGTATCGGTACCTTCATTTAAGGACTTAATAAGGAAAAACAAATACTTTTTCATTGTAAATAAATACAAGAAATGAGTAAAATTATCTGTTTACTTATAAAAAACAAAAAATGACCACGGCAGGAGTTACAATCCATTTTTTTTGCAAAAATACCAATAAAAAGACTTGTTTATATTGGTGTCCCTTGTTTTGTAAACGTTTCATCAAATGTATTATTTCAACGAATTTTACTTTATTAAAAACGTACGTTAAGTAAGGATACTTGTGACTATCACAAAATATCAACTCATGCATCTAGAGAAGCCTGTAGATGAAATAAAATTTCTGCTAAGTTACGTTGTCAAAACTGATGGTCGACAAATTTCCCGAATTTTTCATTTGCCAAACCAACGTTATATAATTTTTCCGAATTTACTTTAGTACCATCGTGTAGAACCCTATAGGTTAGGTTAGGGTAGCTTTTATAAAATCCTGAAATATTTACGATTACGGAAAACAAAGCGAGTTGGCAAATGAAAATTTGAAAAATGAAACATTTGACCAAATATATTTTGGCCTAACGAAATAGACCCCTAATATTACAAACGCGAAAGTTGTATGAATGTTTGTTACTCTTTCACACTGCAATGACGAGACCGATTTAAGATGGGTTATACCTGAATTAACACATAGGCTACTTTTTATCCCGAAATTTTTTAATGTTCCCGAGGTAATAAGGATAATCGGAATCTACGGGGATGAAATTGCGGGCAGAAGCTAATATAAGTTGTTGACGAACCTACGTACTGTGAGACAGATATAGTCCCGGAGCTTGGATCGCAAACAGGAAACAGGAACTCCGGAAATTGACTACAATGGACCGCGACCAGTTAATTCTCCTGTCGCAGAGCTAACCCAGTGCTCTGTTAATGTTACAGTGATTTTACATACATACATAACATCATGCCTTCATTCCCAGAGTGGGGTATGCAGAGCTACAGAAATACCAACAACTCTAAAAATACTTCTTAATAATACTGTCCACTTTTTGCATTAACAGGCTTAGATGTCTACCAGTATATTAGAAGTCCTTATTCCCTTAGTCGCCTCTTACGACATCCACGGGAAGACAGGAGAGGCACTCTTTCTAACCAGGCAAGCACACGGAAAAGTGATTTAAGTTTAAAGTTATTTGCCTGTATTTTTTCTTAAATGAAATCATTATGATAAAAACCGGTCTCGCGCACCGATGGTTCCGTACCGCTGCAAAGTAGGTATTATATTACAATTTGAACTCAATTTAGAATTGAATCAGTGTAAGCCCAACTCGCACTTGAATTTTTTTCATTATTTGTTGTTTTTCTTCAGGGTTTGTTAGATAAACATACCCAAATTGACGCTTAGAAATATGTTGTTTTTTTGTCTTCAATATGGATTTACTTTAATATTTCACTTTCTTTACTTTTATATTACCCAGTGCCTCCAACGCACATATGAGTTCATATTAATTTGACATTGGTTTGTTCGCATTGTGACTAAGTAATTATTCTAACAAGAAGAACACGTTATTTTGAATAAATAAGGTAATTAATATTTATTTTCTTAAAATAAATGTTAATTTTATTTAATAACATTAATAATGATTAGCAGAAAAACAATTCAGTGTTTGTGATGATTTTTATTGACGTTCATTATTCAAATATTTTTACTGAAACTACGTAATCATAATAATACTGTATAATTACTTATAGTATAATTTGACGCATTAGATCTTCTGATCCAAGAAGAACATATTCGACATAAGTAGAACATTTCAAAATTCAGAACTCATATATGCGTTGAAGGCACAGGGTGAAAATCACTAAATATTATCACCGCGTCTGTGCGTTCAAGGCACTGATTGAAAGTAACGAAAACGCATATATGCGTTGGTGGGAGTGAATGCGTTAACCTATCCGATCTACATATCCGTTTGGTAGTTAAAAAGTCACAGGCTGACAAATATACACGGAAAACTTTCTATTTACTTTTTATCATCATCACATCCGTACTGACTTCTTGGTATGTCCAAACAAATGATTCCTTGATCATTCTTACCAATACTACTATGAAACAAAACTTGCGTGTCGATCATCATTTCCCAATACAATTCGAGTATCTTCACGAACTTGTTGCAAAATCAACTCAATCCCATTCAAAATATAGTACATATTCACCAGTAACGCCAGACAATTCGACAGAACATACATTACCTTATTGAATCCAATATTGTGAAGTTACATTTCCATCTTCAAACGATAATAGAAATATTTGACCTTTGATATTTGGTGCGACTGTAGAAGAGCAATTTGTAGAGCCTTTGTAGATTGGACCGTGTCTATTGACAGACGAAGACACCTTTCGCTTTCTTGTTTCGGTTAAATTTGACGTAACTGTTTGAGCATCGATCATCAGGCCCCTATACCACCACCCTGACAACGACAGTTGATAGGTGACAAATCGGTATACGTTGCAGAGTTAACAAGTTTCTACGGCACTGCGACTCGTGTAAACTGCGCCATGTTGAACTCTGAAATGTCACCTATCACCTGTCGTTGTCACGATGGTCAAACAGGGGGTAGGTATCGGAAATTTGGTACGATATTTACCTAAAGTTGGCAAAAACCCGGCATGAGTTTTTAATTTAACTATTTTAATAATATGTTCTGGGACTCCACGATTGCATAAAAATTAAAACAATACGAAAAGGCAAAAAATACACAAAATATGTTAAGCTTAAGCTAAATAAAAAAAAATGTTTATTTCATTTTTACATTACAATATTTCGTTCATGCAGTGATCGGGGAAAGCGGTGCAAAACTTTAACAAAACTTAAATTACAACCATGAAAATATTAATATCCTTATACTAAATCCGAGACTCTGATATAGAGTTAAATGGAACACTAATCTGCCAATTATATTCTATTTTTTCAATAACATTCTTATTTTCTTGGTTGTAAGTTCTCCTTTATGTCAGCTTTACAAATTTCTGACTTTTCCGGTGGATTTTTCAATTTTGTTCTTTCATAAGAACATTCTCCTGACAGTGAAAAACACAATAAAAAAAGAATAAGCGAAATCGATTCAGCTGCTCTCGAGATTTGCGCTTACCAACACATTCAGCGATTCATTTTTATTATAGATTTATTATATAGATACATTATATTAGGTATGTCTCCATACCATTCACGCCGCTCGACTTTAGGTAAATATCATACCGAATTTCCGATCCCTGTTCATTATAGCCCTTATTAATTTCAGCATTTACGACTCCTAAAAAACTAGAATGGAGAAAAGTGCATGACTAAACCAAGCAACAATGGACTCTATTTTCTTAACAGTAAAACATAAGACATAACTGTCTTTGATATGTTATCGTTTCGTTAGATATGATAGCTCTTATTTAGATAGATAGACAAAATGTTTATATGCGTACTACAAATATACCTAATATTATTAAGAAACACGCATGAAAAACAGAATTTAGTTTCATTGATACGATTTAAGCGAAAACGTAAAAAAAGCATATAAAACGCATTACACTAAGTTTTGAAAGTAGATAAATCAGGTTTAGTAAAAGTCAATCCTAAAACAAGATATTTCAACTTTTCAAAATTTTGAGAATGCGTTACTTTGTTTCACCATTTTCGACGCCACAACCATAGTTATTAGAATTAATCAATTTTATTTACTGTGAAAGAAAACTGATTAAATTTGCTTTGAGACCCTTCTAAAATTAATAAATAATTAGGAAATCTTCACGTTCAAACAGCTGAGTATTTAAGAAGCGCTATTACGCAAAACATCCTTCAGAAAATATAATATCACATCGAGTTGCCATAGAAACCTCTTACTTATGTACTTAAATCTGTACTCACCTTAATCTTTAAGGTAACTGCTTCAGCACTATTACTCGTATAAAGTTTATTATAGTTTAAATCCCACTTCTTATTGTTGAAGGAGCGGTGTCTCCTGACACAAGCGAAATTACTTGCTTAATAGGAGGCTCCAAACTTGCTTATTGTTAAAATCTTTAATAAGTAATAACCTAAATAAACATTTTCATTTTCCAGTTTTCATTTTATACGTACATTATTGACTAACGGTGTGTAAATTAACAAATTTCAATCATTCAATGAACCTATTACAAAAACCCGAACATTTTTACGTCTCCTTTCAATTTCCAAGAGATTTAACACCGCTACCGGAATACCTATCAAAGTGTACGACAAAATTGCCGCGTCAATTAGCCGATGAAAAGAAAGGGTCGTGCCTCAACCTTGGGATGCCTTCTTCATCGAGTATTCGTAAATGAGCAGGCGAGCGAATAACAAATTCGATTCGCAAACGCTTCAATTTGCGAACATATATATTCGTTACGTTAGAGATAGTGGTCCTACGAGAACTGAACTTGTCCAGGATAAAAATACTCTTTGTTAATAATAATTCACAGTCACACACTAATTTACCTATACTGCAAAATCAAACACACAATCAAAAACACTTTGGTACATTTTATGACATTTGCGGTCGTTTACTGAATAAAAAACATTTTGTATCTTTTTTATCACCTTCGCATTTGCTTAGGATTGCATTTATGCATTATTATCACGCCTTCATTCTCAGTGGGATAGGCAGAGCTAAAGAAATACCAACAACTCTAAAAATACTTTTGCATAATCAGCCCAAGAAAAGTTTACTAGTGTATTAGTGTCAGGTTTCAAGCCCATCTCCATACAGTACTACAAGCCCTTAATCCCTTAGTCGCCTCTTACGACATCCACGGGAAGACATGGAGTGGCACTATTCTAACCCGGCAACCACACGAGGTCGGTAGTAATTTAAAATAATTTTCTTTGTTTTATTTTAAATCTAACACATGATTACAAATACAGGCGATATCTGCTATAAAATTAGGCTGAACCTGAATTTTGAGATTCTTTAGCCGGTTCTCAAACTGCCCAGAAGGATCACAGTAGGCTGACCGATAAAAATATAATCTATTATTAATAGATTTTATATCATGATCATTAGAAAACTAATAGCATTTAACAACTTTTGATAATTTGTCTCATTTGCATGGGATCCTATCATTTCAAAACCAACGTATCACATATGATTCATTTCACAAACATTCATTTGACAACCCGCTTTTTTCCCGAAACAGTAAATAATTCTGAATTTGTTTCTGGATCATTGTGTAGAACCCTATAGGTTAGGTTAGTTTTATAAAAATCCTGAAATATTCGTAGATGCAGAAACGAAAGTGGGTTTGCAAATGAATAGGTTGCGAAACAATGCATTTCTCGAAGATTTGACGGCGAAAAGGCAGAGAACCCATTTTCATATCTTCAAGTCGACACGTTAGCCAATTTGGGAGTGACCCTGCCTCCAAATCCTGAGCGCGTATGTATTTCTCTATATAACTATATCTATCTTTGTCTAGTACCCATAGTACAAGTGTAGATCTTCTTCTTTCTTTGCCCCCGCGGCGAAATGTAGATCTTAGTTTGGGACTAGGTCAATTTGTGTGAAATTGTCCCCTGTTTTTTTTGCAATTTAAAACCACCTGTGTTAGGAAGAGCAGGACGTTCTGACGCAAGTATTTATTATACAATTTCCCCAATCTTAACCATGAGACGAAACAGAGAGGTTTTTTTTTATTGACAGTGATTTCTAATTCCAAAATACACAAACCCCTCTCAAACATTCAAAGATGATTGTTCATTCCACAGGAATGCTTTTGGCAGGGTCTTTCAAGAAATTTCCGCTTCGAATAAAAACACTTGAAAATCGATTTATCAGAATCGCTGACGTCGTCCATCAGTTAGCAGTGGGGAAAGTCAATTATAACAAAAGTCAATCGGCGTCGATCGAACCCTGAAAAGGGTTTCGTTAATCTGTAGGAAAGTGTTTGCCTAATTGAATACCACTTGCCTCTTTATCGAGGCTGCCGGCTAAATTAGAAATGTCAATTCCACTTGATAGCTGAGCATTTTTAAGGTAGAATTTGGGATTGTTTAGTTAGTCGAGGTGCTTCGCGTTTATTAAATATTCTGGTTGGGTAAAGACGTATTTTGATTTGACCTGGCCAGAATTGTGAGTTGTGTTTTTTACCTGTAGGTTTGTATGTCGGTTTCGTCATTCGTCCTTTTGTAAGCTAAACTTAACTAACGAAGCATCGATAGATTCGTCTTAGCGTTGCGACTGTTTCGGGCGTACTTAATTAAAAACAAATTAAAGTCGTGGATTTACCTCCTCACTGAGAATCATTTTAGGAACACTTAACTCGTTCCTTTTTCAAAATTCTGTATGAAAAATCGTTAGTGAGAAACTTACATAAGGATTTGATATCAATAAATAACTGTCATCGTCTGCTAATATTAAGATAAACCGTCCATGTCCAAAAGTCCAGTGTCAATTAAGGGTAAGGGTCGGGTCGTATACATGTTTAAGACATAGTTATTTTTTCAATTCTTTTAAAAGATCAACCTATTTTATTGTAACTTATCTACACGATGGATGCTTATAAATCCTAAAATTTCAGTCTGTAAGGAGTTATGATCACGCACAAAAAATACTTTGAGGAATTATTTTAATTAATACATACATACAAACATCGGTGTGTATCTAGTTCAGCATTTTTAAAAAACTAACCTAACTTATCTATCCTAACTAATCTACACGATGGATGTTTCTTAAATCCTTTATTTTCAGTCTGAAAGAAGTTATGACTTGGGAAAATTATGACTAATAATACATTTATGCCAAACAACATTTTTTTTTTTTCATTTATTTATTTATTTATTTGAAACACAAACAGTCTTTAGCATAAATCTTATTTGTATATAAGGAAAAATAATTCATTGACAAACAGTGTTCACAGGTGAAATAACGAACGTTAAATAATCAGGCCTCCTAACTAGTCTACTATCAAAAAACAGGAAGAGAGATAGATAGCGCTTTCATGCAAGATGCGCCATCTTCACTGAGAAAGAAAAACAAACATAACCATGCAGGACTTATTTTAGGTAAAAGTAAAAGGTGGCAGGCAGATACTAACAGAATGTTGACTTATACAAGGCACACTTGAATGTAACTAAAGAAATATTGAATATTTCAATGTTATTAAAATAACGATTATAAGAATCACAAGCTCGAGAAATAAACGTATTTTTTGCATAATTCGTTTTATACAGGGGTACGTGAAATAGTTTTTTTTTACGGTAATCACGATTAGGACAACGTATATTGATCTTATTTATAAGGTTCGGACTGTCGACATGATAATTTAAAATTTTAAATAAAAAGACTTGGTCTCTAATGAGACGTCTGGATTGTAAAGAATGTACACTTATTTGTAAACAAAGTTCTATTACTCGTGTGTCCAAACCGAAAGCAAAGGTGCTTGAGAAAAGTTGTTTGTATTTTTTGAATGCTATTAATATAAATTAGATAAACAGGATTCCAGATAGTAGACGCATATTCTAAGTGAGATCGAACAAAAGAATTGTAAAGTGTAACGAGTGTATCTGGCTTCTTAAATGACTTACCTAATCTTAGGACAAATCCAAGCATCTTAAAAGCTTTGTTTACAATTTTGTTAATATGACTACGAAAGAGTAATTTTCTGTCTAATATAACTCCCAAGTCTCTCACCTCGCTAACACGAATTAATTCGATATTAACAAAATTATAAGGGTAAAATAATATATTATCCTTTCTATAAAATGATACTATTTGACATTTTTTTACGTTCAACTCTAAGCAGTTATCCAAACAATAACTCCACAATGAATCCAGGTCCTTTTGAAACAAAATACAGTCATCAAAAGATTTAATAATTTTATAGATTTTGCTATCGTCGGCATACATAAGAAAGTGAGAATTTGAAAAAACCTTTTCAATGTCATTTATAAATATATTAAATAAAAGTGGACCGAGGTGGGATCCCTGAGGTACGCCAGAGGTTACAGGTACAAATGACGACTGGAAACCCTTGATAGTGACAGCCTGAGATCTATTTTTGAGGTAAGACTCTAGCCACCTAAGAAGGCTGTCGTGCACACCGAAAGCTTCCAATTTATTGATAAGTATATTATGTGAAATAGTATCGAATGCTTTGGAGTAATCTGTGTACACTACATCGACCTGGTATCCATTTTCCATTGCCATAGACACAAAATCAACAAATTCACATAGATTTGATTCAGTTGAGCGTTTTGAGACAAATCCATGCTGCTGCGGTATTAAATGTGGTCTCACACAAGAAATAATGCTATCGTAGATGATTTTTTCAAAAAGCTTAGGTATTGTTGATAATTTTGAAATGGGCCTATAATTACAAATATTATGTTTGTCACCATTTTTAAATATAGGGACGACATAAGAATGTTTCCATTTTTGTGGAAATACACCCACTGCTAGTGATAGGTTAAAAATAATTTCCAGGGGCAAAGCCAATTGGGAAGAACAACTCTTGAGAAACACAGGGGGAATACCATCAGGCCCTGGCCCTTTACTGACATCAAGGGTTGCAAGATATTTCTGAACTTGGTCACGCGATACCCTAACAGAAGCAAGATTTAGGTTCGAAATAGGATCTGGTATCCCCGAGGGGAGTTGTTGAGCATTCTGTCGATTTCTTGGCTTAAACACTGAGTAAAAATGTTTATTGAATAAATGCGCGATTTCGCACCCATCGGAAGAAGTCTCATCGATTAAAAACATAGAATTAGGTATATCATTTGAACCACGCTTAGTTTTAACAAATTTCCAAAAGTATTTTGAGTTATTTTTAATGTTATCTTCGCTACATGAAATATAGTTATCATAACAACTAGCCTCGACAACTCTTTGCCTCTTTCTTAGATAGGAAAAAGTATCATAATCTGATTGTTGACCATAAGTTTTCCATTTACGATGCGCTTTTAATTTTTGGTTAATTATTTTAATAAGAGGGTTACTGTACCATACGGGGTATTTTTCAGAGAATTTAAGGGTTTTAGATGGGACATGAGTTTTAATCGCAAGTATCGCAAGCTAGTAACACGCTGACGTATTGGGGTATTTGTATTGTCACCTCCTTTAGGTTTTGCCGCTTCACATTCGGGACAAAACCAGTCTTTTGTTGCGACTCTTGACCGTGAAATTCGCACATTAACTGGAAACTTGCAGCAATACTTATGATAATCATTGTTACAATGATGGCATATGACCAATTCTTTGTTAGCGTTAACGCCCTCCTTGCATGCTGCGCAATGGTGGTCCATACCAAAATTTTCTCTTTTCAAACTCTCAATTGTAATAAATCATATATTTTTTTTTATTAAAAATTAAAAATTAATAAGAAAAAAGAACTAAAAAATTAAAAAAAAAAAAAAAAAATATATAATTATTAAATATTTGTGCAATGTACACAGACGGGATTCGGAACATTTATGCGACTAGACGGCTACCGGTGAATAAGTCGCAGAAGAGTATGACTTAGGTGTTGACAAGGTAAATAAATCACAATATTGTTCATGAATCAGAAAATGAATTCAAGCCCTTTTCAATATTTTTATAAATGCCGGAGAATGTATTTGAAAGTGGAAATTTTCATCTAGACGCTTATCGTTACTAAGGAATAAAATGAAAAAAACATCGTACTATATAATGTTTTTCACATTTCAAAATGAAAGAATAATCATTTGTCTATTTGACATAGATATATTTTTCCGTCACAAAAATATTTTGCTACTACACTTTAATATTCGTGCCCCGAGTTACCACACGTATGCCAGGGCATGGATAACGATTAAATTTTCAAACCGTTATTAAGTACTTGACGCAATGCTTTTTCATTTCGGTTCCGTTCGCATAAACCGGTATTTTTTACCGGTTTTTCGAGGAACATTTATATAAAGTTATTTTCGAATTAACCGGTACCGGACTCGCCGCTCTTGGATTAAAACGGTTAATTAAAGTTAAGGTTGAAATAAAGTTATCAAAACGTACGCGTTCCATAAAAAAGTTCGGAGCAAACCCGAAATAAACCGGTATTAACCGCTATTTCATAACCCGGTTCCGAGCCCTGACGTATGCTAAGGAACATCTTTATCATCATGAACTGACTCTCAGCGCAGCCATACGACGTTTTAAAAAGCAGCCAAGAGCGAGTCGGGCACGCCCATGAAGGGTTCCGTAGCAGCAAGTAACATAATATAAAAGTTTGTTGTAGCTTTAACGTATTAAAAAAAAACTACTTACTAAATCTCGTTCAAACCAATTTTCGATGGAAGTTTGCATGGTAATGTACATCATATTTTTTTTTTAGTTCTATCATTCTCTTATTTTAGAAGTTACAGGGGGGGGACACACATTTCAACACATTGGAAGTGTCTCTCGCGCAAACTGTTCAGTTTAGAAAAAAATGATGTTAGGAACTTCAATATAATTTTTGAAGACCTATCCATAAATACCCCACAGGTATGGGTTTGATGAAAAAAAAAATTGAGTTTCAGTTCTAATTATGGGGAACCCCCAAAATGTATGGTTTTTTTTCTATTTTTGTGTGAAAATCTTAATGCGGTTTACAGAATACATCTACTTACCAAGTTTCAACAGTGTAGTTCTAATAGTTTCGGAAAAAAGTGACTGTGACATACGGACGGACAGACAGACAGACATGACGAATCTATAAGGGTTCCGTTTTTTGCCATTTGGCTACGGAACCCTAAAAATCCCCCGCGTATGAGGTATCTTATCTTCTTTACCTAATATTATTAATGCGAAAGTACATTTATTCGACCGATCATCATAAAATTTACACGCTCATTACTCGGACTTAGTTTACGGGACTTTGGGAGCCCAGTCGATCGTCTGGCCGCAGACCGTCGCTTTGGCGGGAACTACTTCTTCCGGTACATCTTGGCGATGACGGCTTGCATTTTGGCGACGTCCGGGATGGCGTCCAGATTTTGCTGCACTTTAGCTGCAGCATGGGGTCGTGGTTGCAGCCATTATGGTGATCAACTCAAATTTCTCCCCTTTGAATAGTTAACGGTTAAAGTGATATAAAAAAACATGACTATCTATAATTATGTCAACAAATATGGGAAACAACGAGCTCCCTAACATCCATTTGTCCGAATTTTAATTTTTTTGAAAGCTATGTTACGATGAAGCTATTTTAAATAAAATTCAAAATTTAGTTGCTATACGTAGGTTAGGTTAGGTTAGATTAAAATTGATATAAAACCCTTCCATAGAAAAAAAAAGGAATAATGATTCTTCGGATTTGTACCACTTTCTTAAACAATAAAATCGTGTTGTCACCATCTCATAATATCGATAACCGAACTGCGGTTTTTACCGACTTCCCAAGGCTGGTATCTTTTTAACTATTTAGCTATGTCACCTGTCACTAATACACTGGTAAACTTCTTGGCCTGATTATGCAAAATGTGGTTACAGAATTGCAGACAACTCTTTTTACTGTTGGTACTTCTGTAGCTCTGCCTACCCCGCTCTGGGAATGAGGGCGTGATGTTATGTATTTAGCTATGTATATTATCATTTTGTTATTTTGTATGTGCCAGCATAAAGCATAGCCAGAAGAGTTTCAGGTTCAAATCCTATCTAAGACCGACGAATTTAATTTGGCTTAACATTATGCATTTTGTAGAGATTTCGTAACACTCGTTTAACAGTATAAGTAGCTGCCCACCTTTGTACCTTGTCGCATTAACACCTTTGACAGATTACTGCAGCAGTTCAAACACGATGTTAAAATGATAAAGCACCAAAGTATGTAGGCACCAATAAGGCCAAACGTAGGTACATAAACAAAACTGAAACTGTTATTTCAGACAGTTATTGTAGCGAACTGATATATTAGATACTATTTTTCTTTTTTTATACGTAAGATTTAAAATATTGTGATTTCGAAAACAGTTTTTACGGTGCAATGTATAAGAGTAGTCCATTGTAAATATTCTGTGTAGGCGCAGAATTCAGTAAAATTGTTTTTATTCCGCAAATTGCTTTTTTAAATTATTATTTTTATCTATCACTATATTATAGAGATAAGCATAACTGTGAGTACAAAAGTTTTACCCATTTGTTATTTATCTCTGCTTAAAGTTATTAAATTTCTTTAAGCAGGGATATTTATTGAGTCTGGGACGCTGTCTTTTTATTTTAGTATGTATTTCTCTATAAAAGTATGTTTATCGTCGTCTAGTGCCCCGCCCACAAGTCTGGAGCTTCGTTTAGGTCTCTTAGTACCAATTTCACCATACGATGTTAAATTTAATCAGCGTTAATCGACTGTTACTTCATACATTTTGACAAATGTTAACGCTCTAATCGTCTTGGTACTTAATGTGTGAAATTGTCCCGTGTTTTATTTCTATTATTCTAGCGACTTTCGCGTCAAAGCAAAATGTCGTTTTCTTGATCATACACACTCTTACTTATAAACAAAAGTTCTCTCTCCTGTGGTCAATAGTTAAATAGCTTGTGTGCATATAAGTTATGTTTTTATATGATAGGTCTAAAGCAGTCCTAACGACATTTTTGCGGGAATGGGTTTAGCCAGAAAATTAGGCCTTAAAAGGGTGAATCAACTTTTAAGGTACTCCCCAATTTTCGACATGTCTCACTATGTCACCTTAATTTGGTAGAATGCAATTATGTTTTTTGATGTGGTCAATATATTGAATAAATCAGACAATTAAACTTACTTTCTAGCTGACAATTTTAAAAATTCTTCTATGATTTACACAAATATATCAGGTAACGCAGGGGATGACGTTGTCCCCGGGTTTTGTATGAAAAACGTGCATTTTCCACTGCGTTACCATGTTTTTACAAAATTATAGAATTGGTTTATGATTATGAACAGTGAAATCCGAAAATCTGATTATCTAATTTTAACATGTGTAAACCATTATCAATCTCACATATTCTAGTAAGTTTTTATTAGCGTGTAGAAAAGGAGGACTTTAAAAGTTGATTCACCCAAAAACGTTAACTTACGGTGTGTCCGCAGGAAAGACGGTAACCTAAATCTGTGTATGATCCAGTTATATCTTTTAAAAAACTCGTTGCGTTCAAAAACACGTTTACCCTCCCGCAACCTTTAAACTTCCTTAATTAATAGGGCTCTGGGCAGTAATTTGTTTCAATCAATTACCGAACAATATTATACTTCTGATGAATGCGATGATGAATTACGATCGCCATATATCACGCGGCGCTATATATCTTGGGATTATCCGGACGATGGACAGCATTTGGGGATGTTATTCTTTGTCGTGCTGAGCTTTGCTTAGAATTTTGTTGCAAGTGTCATAAATAAAATATTAGAGGATAATCTTACATGAACTGGCCTCGTCCAAAACTAAGCTTTCGTCTTGCACTATTTAGGTGGTCTGGAAGAGAGTATTTAGCGGTAAGACGTCTGTTGTATATCTTTAATTACACATACATACCTACATACAAAATGTCACGCCTTAATTCCCAGAGTGGGGTAGGCAGAGCTACAGAAATATCAACAAATCTAAAAAGACTTGTATATGATTCTAACTATATCCACATTTTGCACAATCAGGCCAAGAAGTTTACTAGTGTATTTAGTGACAGATTGCAAGCCCATTGCCTAACAGTACTACAAGCCCTTATTCCCTTAGTCGCCTCTTACAACATCCACGGGAAGACATGGAGTGGCACTATTCTAACCCGGCTTCCACACGCGCATCTTTATTTAATATAATACTATTCCGTGTTCTGGTTTTTGGGGTGCCAGACAACGATAACCAGACATATCTAGTCAAACACATATTTTTGTTAATACATAGAAAAAATACGAGGCTTCCTAAATAGTGGCGCTTGTCAAGTCGGTTCAAAACTTGTTACTTGGTATCTATGATTGTTCGGTCAACAGTCCTAATAAGTAATCTAGATATTTCATGCAAGTTTTAGCTCCAAGCATATTTTAAATGTCCGTGTATTTTTTAATCGTAAGAAGACGAATGTGCTATTTATTTTTATGTACTATATCAATGTTGTTGACCTGTGTCTCAATGTATGTGTGGTTCTTTGTTCCCTTGTAGAAGCTGGATGGATGGGCCGATTTCAACAAGCGACGTGTAGTTAGATTCGTCTTAACGTCACGAATAGCGGAATTAAACATACATAACTCACCTTTTCGACAAAAATGTGACAACTTTTTCCGTCGCAACTTTGGAGATAGAGCACAGTTGAGCATTTCTCAATGTTAGTGCCACATTGAGTAACATCTACATGCAATGCAATGCAAAGTTCCTTTTGCGTTACCAAAAACGTATGAATATCGGTAACACAAAAGGAACTTTCCCTACAAATATTTTGGGACACATTAGAATATTCATTATTTATTGCATAGTTTAATGATCTCTACTTACCTGCCATTTTTTTTAATCTGCAGATGTTACTCAAAGTGGCAATTTTTTTGAGCAATGCTGCGTTTTGACTTTTGCCGCAAAGGTGTGATAAATGGTAGGTAACTAACATATAATATAGACGACATAATCGAAACATGGAGCGGGTTTTGTTACTTCCGTTAGTTAATAACTCCCCTGGACATGACACTGCTTTTGCACCGCCAGAAAGTTTCGCCGTAAAACATAGTAAATGTGAACTGTGTCATTCGTTATCTTTCCCGGGGACACAACTGATGCAGCAATTTATATGGAAAACTAAATCCAGGGACAGAAGTTGATGGAAATCATGAATAAATAGTATCTTTGACGAATTTTAAGCAACGTGTTATACTTATAACGCACAGGACGTAAATACAACAAAAGAAGAACAAGAAGAAAAAGAAATAGGTTTATTTAATACAATATACAAAAAAATAAATAAAACGGTTAAGGGAACAGACAATGTCCTCACGGCAGTGAAACGGAGACTGGCTCGGCAAAACATCTTGTCTTACCTTTATAAAGCTTCTTTTGTTTACTTTTCCCAACTTAGCGTTTTTTAGGGTTCCGTAGACAAATTAGGAACCCTTATAGTTTCGCCATGTCCGTCCGTCCGTCCGCAGCCTAGCGAAGTGACTCTTAGTACTAGAAAGCTGTAATTTGGCATGAATATGTATATTAGTCACGCACGCCAACAAAATGGTACAATTTTTTTTTTTAAGTTACCTACCCTACACGTACCCTATAGTGTGTGGTGTTGTTGGATAGGTCTTTCAAAATTATTACGCGTATCTGAAAACAGTTTTTCGATTAAGTAATCCTTTTTAAAAAAAAAAGCTTTAAATCGCTAATTTTTGTTAGAGTCAAGAGTCCCTTCACCCTACAGCCGAAACTACAAATACTTAAAATCAGAAAAAATCTTCAATTAAAGCACATATTACGAATTTAAAAGGAAAACTATCACGACTAAGTAGACATCATTGGTGCTTGAGATACATGCGATTAAAGCGTTTATACCTACTAAAATCATCTAAGACGGCACCAATTGACTTTAAATAGAAAATTAGTTATTACTTGTTCATATTTATGTTTGTAGTACTTAACGGCTTCGGAACCCTACACTGAGCATGGTCCGACATGCTCTTGCCCGGTTTTTTTAAATGAGGTCCTTACAGAGCGAACACGTTTTCCATAAGTGCCTTTTAATACGTCTAACTTAAAATAAAAATAAATGTATTAACTAGTGATAGAGTCTACTCGTTTATTAGTCTAAAAATATAATCCTTGTCAATTTATTATAAAAATAAACTACAGTCCACAACAACGTAAGCCATATACCTTAAAAGGTAATATACCTATAAGACCCTTTCGTTAATATCGTAACACGAACACAGTGTAACAGCACCTTTATAATCCCTAGCCAACAAATGGGATATTTGTAAATGAATTATTCTTAATTATTTGGGACTTACGTCGGGCAAGGGCTTATTACTTTCCATTTAAAGTTAATTATGTAAAACAGCTGGGCCCGCGATAATTAGGAGGATGGGGTAATTGGCGTTATTCGTAAAAGGGATTTATTGGGGGTGCAAGTTGGGAGCGGTTAGCGTTTGTATTAAACATGCGCTCGTGTTGTTTATCGCTATTCCCTCGGGATTCTCAATTTTTCTAAACACAAAGAATATCCTATGTTCGTCTCAGAGGTATCAAATTCCTCGCAATCGTTTAAGGCGATGAACCAAGTGAACTGCGCGAACTAACATACACGACATTTCCGCACTTATAAAGTTTACTTGTAGTTTTAACTTTACTTTAACGAGTAATACTTAAGTTTTTTTTTTTTATGTTAAGGAGAAGGCACACGAGCACTCAGACCACCTGATGGTAAGTGGAATCTGAGACCCATAGACATTTGAATTCTCAAGACTATAATCCTAAGACCTCAAATGCGTTGCCAACCCTGAGGACTAAGAATCAGAATCAGAATCAGAATAATCTTTATTCAAGTAGGTTTACAAATAATAAACTCTTTTGAAACGTCATAGTAGCGACTTAGCCTAAATTGACTGCAGGTTCAAATCGCGACCGATCAGAGAAGAACCTGTAAGAAACTCTGTCGGATGTCTTTTTTTTTCGACGTTCGCAACCTTTTGTCATAAGGACTAAACATTTTATTACAAGCAATTCAGTCCCAAGCATTGTTATCATTAATATAGTCTTTAATACTATAATATGCTTTAGAAATTAGTTTACGCTTAACGTAACTCTTAAATTTATTTACTGATAGTTCAGTAACATTACTTGGGAGCTTATTATAGAACCTAATACAATTACCCATAAAAGAGTTTTTTATTTTATGGAGCCGCGTGAAGGGCACTGCGAGCTTATATTTATTTCTGGTATTAACATTATGTATGTCACAGTTCTTTCTAAATTTAGCGATGTTTTTATGAACATACATAATGTTTTCATAAATGTATTGACTGTGCATGGTCAATATGTTAATTTCTTTAAACTTATCTCTAAGCGAGTCTCTCTGGCCCATCTTGTAGACAGCACGAATAGCCCTCTTCTGCAGAACAAAGATGCTATTTACATCAGCAGCACTACCCCACAGTAAAATACCATATGACATAATACTATGGAAGTAACTAAAATAAACTAATCGAGCGGTATCTAAGTCTATTAATTGCCGAATCTTATTAACTGCAAAAACTGCAGAACTGAGTCTACCCGCCAATCCAGCAAGATGAGGACCCCATTGGAGCTTGGAGTCTAACGTTATACCAAGAAACACTGTATCATTAACTAGGTCTAGTTTGTCATTTTTAATAGTTACAGTAGTTTGACTATTTTTCACATTAGTAGTCATGAACTTTATACATTTCGTCTTTTTCTCATTCAGTAATAAATTATTAACACTAAACCATGATACCTAAGATGGAATGCCTCTATGCTAGTAATTTCACCGGTTGTCTTATCCCCACACCGGAACACAACAATGCAAACACTGTTGCTTGGCCTCCGCCACTCCTTAATTTTATTTTGTTTCAAAAATGAAAATGCTATTTAAGAGCAAAGGTAAGTACTTACACATTACAAACATATCATGACGCCTTCATTCCCAGAGTGGGGTAGGCAGTTAGAAATACAAACAATTCTAAAAAGACTTGTTGATAAATTATGTAACCACATTTTGCACAAGTAGGCTAAGATGTTTACCTGTGTATTAGTGACAGGTTGCAAGCCCATCGCCTAACAGTACTACAAAGCCTTTTCCTTTAGTCGCCTCTTACGACATCCACGGGAAAACATGGAGTGGCACTACTCTAACCCGGCAACCACACGGGACTTTTACTAAACGTGGCTTATCATATTTTGGAGCCTCCTAAGCTGAGCTATCCAGCCGTATAAGGTCATTATCTCCCGGACATCTTGTAGATTTTTTCTTGTGGGCTCTGTCGTTCCTCGGGTGGTGGCAGAATACCTGTGCTCATGATGAGCAAAACTATACGCTGAGCCATTTCCTTTTTGCTGCTGCAACGCACTCATTCTTTAGGCAATTTTTGCGTATTGCTTGTGTGTTTTTTTATTTATTGGTTCAAATTATAACTTACATAGGTATTGTGTATTAGTGATAGGTTGCAAGCATCGCCTAACAGTACTACAAGCGATAGCAAAGGTAAGTATAGTCAATTCGCTTAGATAGTGTCGCTAAACCCACACACACTTAAGTTTAGTAAAGAAATTTAATTCGATGTAAACTGCCAAATTCACTCGCATGCTTTGTTTACGCGGCGGCATCCTTTGGCGGTGCGATACAAAAGCGACGACACTATCTAAGCGAATGGACTATAATTAAACTTTATCTCCTCGCTGGTAGATTCAAATTGCCACTCGCTAAAATCTCCCTGTTTAACGTATGGACCTCTCGAGGTTAAGAGCTGAGAGTATTGTAAATTGAAAAGTATTTGGTCTCCAGCTAAAAAAGTCTCAGTTACCCATTGCCGCTTGACAGCTAGGGTTGCGTTGATGCTCGTCGCTCGATACTTAATACGCACGCAACAAAACGCGACGACAGCACGGTTTTGATTTAACCGGCTCGGTCCATCCTATTGAGTTTACATGTGGTGGCTCGCGGCGCGTACAGTCGAGGCACGCACACATGCAAGCCGCGCAATATGCCTATGTTTGAAAACGAACTACGGTTTACGAGTACAAAGACGACACGCTAGCCTAGCCTAGCTAGGTAGTGACCCTGCCTTCGAAGCTAGCAGTCCTGGGGCCCTAGCCAAGATGCAAACGCTTCTAAAGTTTTTCTTTTCTATCGCTCAAAATGTGTGGGATGACATTCTCGTGCGTTTCGATAAACCACGTGGTCGACTGTCATCCCACACATTTTGAGCGATAGAAAAAAAAACTTTAGGAGCGTTTGCATCTTGGCTAGGGCTCCTGGCTTCAAAACCCGGTAAGGGCAGATTTTTGTGAGATGAGCTCGAATATTTGTTCCTGAGTCTTGGTGGTTTTCTATGTATTTAAGTATATATCTATGTAATAAAAATTAATCACTGAATGTGTTGCTAAACGCAAATCTTGAGAGGAACTGAACCGATTTCGCATTTTTTTTATTGTGTTCGTTATCGTCAGGAGAAGGTTCTTATGAAAGAAAAAAAAGTCCACTGGGAAAGTCAAAATTCGCAGCGGGGTGAAGCCCTAGGTAGCTAGTTTATCTATGTAAAAAAGTTTATCGTTGTCTATTACCTTTATTACAAACCTAGAGCTTAGTTTGGGATTAGGTCAACTTGTGCGACATTGTCCTCTGATATTTTATTCATTTACACTACTGTAATTGCCTTCGTATCAATCCTCCCCTTCTAACTCAGTGCGCAACCAATCGATTTCAATATAAAGGAGTTTGATTAATATGTGCCGGGTCCTCGAGAGGGCGCCACATGGCCACATGTGCTCGTTACCGAACTACAGGCCTTACTCATGGAAATTGATTGGGATATCTTGAATACAGCCAATTGAAAGTATATGTAGTTTAAACGGGGCCATGCTACCCTCCTAATAGGAAGTATCTCAGATAATACTGCTGTGGCAATATGAACTTTATTAATGACAAAAGAGAATTAAATCTGCTTTGGTTATTAAATTTAAGATGCCGCTGTTTATTGGCTTAGGATGCTGCCCATGACCAGAAATTTAAGAGGAATGTGAAGCAAAAAAAAACCATACAAAATGCGATAAAGTTTTTCTCCCCTTAAACATTGCCCAATTTTCAAATACGTTATAGATATTATGAAAAACTATGCCTGTCTTTTCCAAGAAAATAATTTATTGGAATTAAAATAAATTAAAAAAAACCAAAGCGTAAACGTACAGACCTAGTTTTCCATAATATCTACAACATATTCAAAAATAGTGGAAATCGGATTAGATTTAGGGGGTGAGAAACGTTATCGCCCGGAGCTAAATTTGTATGGATTACTTTTGACAGCCACTCGATTTAGGCATCGTTTCACAATCCTCTTACCTTCTTTTGAAAATAACTTTTTGTTCTTATCTTTTAATAATAATGATCTCATAAACCCGCAAAAAATATTTAAAGAATGCTTCAAAAATGATTTATCCATACCCTTCATCGTGTCATTTGAATTTGAAAGAATGACACAAATTATACTTTAGCTAACATAGGTAAATGTATAACGATTATTTTAATTAATAGAAACCTCAGAGACCTCTTCTTTTAGAGCTGATATTTCTTAAACGAACTGATTTAAATGAAACTTGTATTAGACCCACCCCGATAAAAGAAACTCTCTTGATAGTCTATAGATATAGACATGGTCAATATACATAGATATCCTATCACGCCTTCATTCCCAGAGTGGGATAGCCAGAGCTACAGAATTACCAACAACTCTAAAAAACTTTTCGATAATTCTGCGATGTTTACCAGTGTGTTAGTGACAGGTTGCAACCCCATCGCCTAACAATACTACAAGCCTTTTATCCCTCGGTCGCCTCTTACGACGTCCACGGGGAGATACGGAGTGGCACTATTCTAACCCGGCAACCACACGGGTAAACATGCATTTGAATTCAGATAATTGTAAAATAATTATAACCATTCAATTTTATTAATTATCAGTACTTATACAGACACAAAATAAAAACGTTAAACTTACAACACCCCTTGGTTTTACTTCGAGGCAAAATATGTTTTTTTTTACATGGCAATGGGAAGGCACACGAGCACTCAAGTCACCTGATAGTAAGTATACAGATCCATAGACATTTGAATTCTCAAGACTATAATCTCAAGATCTCAAATGCGTTGCAACCCTGAGGACTAACATGGAATGCCTCTATGCTAGTAATTACCCGGTTGACTCTTCCCCACATCAGAACACAACAATGCGAACACTGCTGCTTGGCGGTAGGTTAATGGATAAGATGGTGGTAGCGATCCGTACGGACCCTGCACAGGGTCCTACCACCACTAAAACGTTATTGACAAACAAAACCACTGTTTGCAAAGATGAAACCTAGATTGGTCAAGTTACTTAGTCTATTTTACATGCAAAGTGACCGTTTTAGAACCAATCAGGGTCCATTGGCCGATGTAACCTGATAACAAATAAATTGGATCCTTCAAGTCTCTCCACATCCAGTTTATCGTATAATGAACACCCCTAATCTGCCCACCGTTCGGTAGGCTGTAGTATTACGCCTCACATGCCACTTACTATCCCCTTTTCCAATGTTCAAGGAACAGTTTGACAATAACTACGTTTAACTTTTATTTCGGACCTTTAAATACAGGACACCCTGTATGTCTATTTACATGTCATTCTGACAAAGAAATAAAATCATAATGCAAAATGAAACACAGACAGCTTTTTTATAATTACTTAGATTTGTTCCTGATTTGTCATATTCCAAATTGGTCATCTTCCAAACTCGACAATTTTCTCGTCATATTCCAGATTCTTCATCTTCCAAACTCGACATTGTACAGTCAAATTAAATCGCGAACACGTGCTTACAGGAATAATAAGTATTACTTAGGACTTTAGTGCAAATTGTACGGACTGTAGTAGTTATACTTTGTACTACGGCTATTAGACAATAATTTACTTAAGGCGGAGTCCAAAAGAATTGGTAAATAATGTAACAATCATAAAATGTACTACAGAGGATTTCTATAATTTTGTACAGGCTGTACATGGTGTGACCAGTTAGGAATATGACCAGTTAGGAAACTGTCGAGTTTGGATGATGCCCAATTTGGAATATGACGAATCAGGAACAAATCCTTCTTTAACAATCAGGACAATAACAATTATTGGTATGTACTAATATATACGGTAAAAAATATTTGGTGAGTTTCGTTATTTTTACATGTTCATGCTGATCGTAAGTGATCATACAATAACTGAAGTCTACGGGCAGTTTGACAACCCTTTGCTTTTGGTTTTTTTTTTGTGGTGGCTGGACCCTGTGCAGTGTCCAACCGGATCGCTACCACCGTCTTATCCATTAATCACCCGCCAAGCAACAGTGTCCGCATTGTTGTGCTCCGGTGTGAGGATAAGACAACTGGTGAAATTACTAGCATAGAGCCATTCCATCTTAGTTCTCAGCGTTGGCAACGCATTTGAGGTCTTGAGAATTCAAATGTCTATGGGTCTCAGATTCAACTTACCGTCAGGTGACCTGAGCGCTCGTGTGCCTTCTCCTAAACATGAAAAATAAAAAATAGACCCTTATGATGGATTAGGATTTTGATTTATTCTGTTTACTGTTTTACTCTACTCACTTGACATTGGCGAAGTCACTGCGTACATCGCGGTGGACCGCCATTAATAAAAAATAAGAAGAAGAATGATGGATTAGACTAAGCAGATATGAATAATGTTTTTAGTAATCCTGACAAACCCTTCTAACTAAGCACCTGCAAAGTTCTCTTGTAATATAAAATATTTAAAACAAGATCCAGGCAACGATAAAATTAAATTAAAATTTAAAGTTCGTAATAAACTTAGCTCTGTCTCTTCCTCGATTTATCCAAGAATTACGAGTGGGAAGGCTTTCAAAGTTTCGAGGATTTAAAGCTCCGGAAATTACCGTCTAGGCAGTAAAACTATGGTGTCGGCAGCAGAAAGTTTTTACCATCGTAATTAGTACGTTAAAAAATTCAGAGCTGCTTTTGAATGGCTGGCTAAATAACTACTTATTGTAGTTTAAACTTTTCTTTATGCAATTATTACGATACGATAAAAATAACATACATACATACAAGGTCATGCCTTTATTCCCAGAGTGGGCTAGGCAGAGCTACAGAATCACCTAAAACTCTAAAAAACTTGTTGATAATTCTGTAACCACATTTTGCACAATCAGGCCAAGAAGTTTACCAGTGTATCAGTGACAGATTGCAAGCCCATCGCCTAACAGTACTACAAGCCCTTATTCCCTTAGTCGCCTCTTACGACATCCACGGGAAGACATGGAGTGGCACTATTCTAACCCGGCAACCACACGGAATAAAAATAACTTCTCGGTATTAAGATTTTAACTTTGACTGTTGGTTCAAACTAGTTCAATTGTGAATGTTTATACAATCTTGCCGGTGTTAGAATGAAAACCCTAGGATGTGGCTACTCAGAACGAAACAGGGATTGTAAAACCGGTTTTATTCGAAACCTGTATTCAAATTGACAAATTGTTACCGCTAAAAAAAAAACCTATATTTAAATTAGAGGTATTATTGTCATTCCGCTTTTGTTTTTATCGCTATGTATACACTATTTACAGTATTAAGTACCTGTATTCAATACCGCTATTAATTTCACCTGATAAGTAAGATATCAATTAGACTGTAATTATTTGTAATTTAAGACATGTCTAAGGCGTGTATGAGTTTTTGTAAGAATACCGAAAACTTTTACAGAAACAAATAAACAAGTATATTGACACTGACAGGTTTACTGGTTATAGCTTTTAGGGGTAAAGTATCAAAAAGAGGTATTAGTTAAACCGATAATATACCGATATTCATTATACCGCTAATCAGATCTTTCGCGACATAAATAGCGAAATGCAATTATAACCGGTTATACCTCATTTGAAACCGGTAGTCAGAATACCGGTAACGATCCCTGGAACGAAATGATTACAAGGCACTGCCACGGAACACCACTATCCGCTTTCTGGGAGGGGTGGTGGAAGCAAATTATTTTTAATGGCATTAGGATGGCATACGAGCACTCAAGTCACCTGATGGTAAGTGGAATCTGACACCCAGAGACATTTGAATTCTCAAGACTGCCATCCTAAGACCTCAAATGCGTTGCCAACCCTGATGACTAAGATGGGATGCGTCTATGCTAGTAATTACACCGGATGTCTTATCCCCACACCGGAACACAACAATGCAAACACTGCTTGGCGGTAGGTTAATGGATAAGATGGTAGGGATCCGGACGGACCCTGCACAGGATGAAGAGCTAAAATAATGGGGTAATTACTCAAAAGGTCCCTTGGGTCGAAGTGTGCTTACGCCTTCATCAGCATATCATAATCGAATTAACGAGTTCAAAATTGTTAGGTCTAACTGAAAGAAAAAAATAAGTATCAGGGGACAATCTCTAACAAAATGACCTAATCCCAAATTGAGCTCAAGTTGAACTTACAACGATATAATATACTAACATAGAAAAATACATACACATGTACATTAAGTAAACAGTCGGTTTAGTTCGTGTCGTACCAGCTCCCTATTTTACTATCTTGATAATGACATGTGACAGGTGACAATTCAGTACACATTGCAAAGTTAACTCGCTGATACATTACTGAGTTTCAGAATAAGCTGCGACATGTACACTGAAATATCACCTGTCACCTGTCATTGTCAAGATAGTGAAATAGGGGGTTGGTACAACACGAACTAAACAGATAGTACCGAAAGCAGTTGACAGAACACCGAATTAGTTCGTGTCGTACCAGAAAGTCAAGCAGTTGACAGAACACCGAATTAGTTCGTGTCGTACCAGAAAGTCAAGCAGTTACCAGAACACCGAATTAGTTCGTGTCGTACCAGAAAGTCAAGCAGTTGACAGAACTCTAGAACGCTAATAGCAGTCTTCGTGTTTACAAAATACGTATGTATTCCATGTAGCTACCAATACCGGAAACTGGTTCAAACATGGGTTCCCCCTTATTACGCCGAACTTTTTTTGTAATAATTACTTTGAGCATTACGAATCGTCGCAAGGAATATTTTGTTTTCAAATAAAATTACTGAGTAGAATATTTTTAATTCATAAAGTTATTGAACCTAATCATAGATTTAACGCATTTACTACCACCGACGCATATAGCGTTCACTATCATACAAGTTTGTTCCTAGGCCACGCCCCCTGGCAGTGAATGCGTTAAAGAACTATTATTATTCCAAAGCTTATTATGTTGGTGTAGCAATAATGTTTTTATTCGTGTCATTGCTCAGTTATGCATCTGGGCAAACAAGAAAGCAAAAAATTTTTTCAGAGAAGAAAAAAAGACCTAACACCGAATTGCTGGCGGGGACAAGTAATGAAATACAAAATATATACTTCCTGAAAAATAATTGTACTTTTTGATTGCAATCCCTGCCTGGAACACCTTTTTCAATATTCAAGTAATTTAAGTGCTCTTACTATGTTCTAAATATAAAGCTTGTTTGCCACTTTTCAGTATATTTTAGTACAGTCGGGTTTTATAAAAACATTATAGAGAGCAACTTGCAAAGCTTCAAGTCCATCTATTCATGTATATTTCAATGCGAAAAGGGTCTCAAATTATTATTATCACTAAGTTCTAAATAATCACACGACAATACAATCCAATCGTTACTGAAATCTATCGCCATTTATATTTAGTCATATATTATACCAATTCATCCCGTTTGTTTGTTTCGTGTCAAACATCCATTTAGCCACTTCATAACTCAATCTAAACACAAAAGCTGTTCTAATTTGCAAAATCGAATGATCAAATATCGCAGGTGCCAATTAACGGCACACGATCGAAATCATACAGCGTGGCTTTAATTTAATACACTTGTCATCTGCCTATACAGGGTGTTCACACTCCTATCGCAATTTTCAAAAGCATATTTTCTGAATCCGTTAGCCTTTTACACTGTTTCAATAGATATACCCATAGAATCTTTAATTGAGGTTGGATTGTTTCATAGAAATTATGGAAATCAAAACTGTTTCAGAATAAAACAACGATAAAACGATGCTGGTTGATACCGGCTCCTGAGAAACCGAATTAAGTAATTTCAAACTTAATTAAAATGTCAGTTTCTAGGACAGTGGAATTTTTATAAATCTTATTTCCGTATTTGATACTCTGCGACAGTATTTCGACGGCTGGCTGCAAATTTTAAGCATTGTATGTTTCAACAGAAATGTATTTGTTTTCGATATCATGATGCTGTGATAAACATAAAGCATTTTCAACTTATTTACAAAATTTAATCTACGGTTACGATTGGAAAAATACTTAATAGGTAGCTCGTGCACCGACCTTACACTCCTGTCAGTCATCTTCGTATTATCATCTTTCAGGGACACCCTGTATGTCTATCTAAAACAAGGTACCTTACAAAGACTATGTCATCATCCTGATAAGGTTCAAAACGCTACGCATAAATTGTGGGTATTGTGCCTTAAGCTTGTTAGCGTCATAGAAGGCACCATTCTAATTTGGAATTATGCCAAGTTAAGTGGAAGCTTGTTTAGAGACTTATGGTTATGACTTTGCGAGATTTACTCAAGTTTAGTTGTTTTATTATTAAATAATGCAAAGCTTAGACGCTTAACGATATTGGAATAAGATCAAAGGCTTAAATATGGAACAGCAAGATCTTACGTCTATGCATAGGCGTTGATAATTATCAGTTAGATTATTTTAAATAACATACTTTTTAATTTAATTAGAGCACCTACGCCAAAGCGTGTTGTATTTGTAAATTTCCCGACGTGATACGCCCTGTACATCGCTGCAAAACATGATATTCGCGTGAAATGATATTCACAAAACGTGATAGATATTTGCAAATAGTGCATTAAGGTTATAGAATCGTAGGTAGGTTTAGGTTATGTCAGTTTAACAGCAAAAACCAGGTATCGGAGCTTCGTCTATACTCTCTAGGTAATTGATATTTTGCTAATAATGATGTTTTGTGAATATCATGTTTTCTGAATATCATGTTTAGGAGCGTCCTCACTGCGAGCGTTCGCGTGTAATATTCGAGTGGTGTGGACGTTGAGCCGAGCGTTACTGTGCTCCTCACCACTTTATTGTAATATTTAGTGGTGGCAGAACCCTGTGCAGGGTTCGTCCGGATCGCTACCACCATCTTATCCATTAACCACCCGCCAAGCAACACTGTTCGCTTTGTTGTGTTCCGATGTGGGGTTAAGACAACCGGCGAAATTACTAGCATAGAGGCATTCCATCTTAGTCCTCAGGGTTGGCAGCGCGTTTGAGGTCTTAGGATTATGGTCTTGAGAATTGAAATGTCTATGGGTCTCAGATTCCACTTACCATCAGGTGGCCTGAGTGCTCGTGTGCCTTATCCTTAAAATAAACAAAAAAAAAGTTGACGCCGAATGCTCTCAATGAGGACGCGCGTTTTGCGAATATCATGTTTTGCGAATGTGATGTTTTGCGAATATAGTGTTTTTGCAAACATGACATTAACATAGCTAATGGGATACGTCTAATGACACATGGAACATGTATAGCCCGATCGAATTCGGAACCAAGCAACACTGACGCTAGTGACGCCGCGTTAGTGTCGCTGCGACAGAGCGATAATAGAAGATACTATACATTACGGCAGCGTGTACAAACACTGCTACGCGGCTTCAGTAACGCTGCTAACGCCGCGTCATTGTCAAGAATTAACAAGGCATCGTATTTCGTAGTTTCATTTAAATTGAATGAATTGTAAATTTCTATAAATTTTTCGGCTATTGTGTAACAATATCACAATTTTACGAGGATCTTCCTCTTTTTAAATTTTTAAGGCTATTAGGTACACGTCGAATTTTTGTAACCTGGCCTGGGATTCTACACGGAAATAACTATATCGTATTTGACGTGTTTCCGTATTGTCAACGTTTTCATAACTCTTATGTCATTTACAATAATGGCGACTGTGACATAAACGATTCTAAAACACGTCAAACGCGATATCGTTATAACGCAGTAGAACAGAAGCCCAGTTTTTCCACGCAGTTGCATTCTGTTGCATCCTTATTGTCGTTTAAGAAAAGCTCCTTAACCATACGATGCATTTGCATGTTTATTCCTGGGACGCGTGCTTATCTTCAATAATTCAATTGTTTTGTATTCTGTGCTAATCTTATCACAACAAGTTCGTTTGATTCTTGAAGTGCAAAAATCACTAGCAATTACTAGCATAGAGGCATTCCATCTTAGTCCTCAGGGTTGGCAACGCATTTGAGGTCTTGGGATTATAGTCTTGAGAATTCAAATGTCTATGGGTCTAAGGTTCCACTTACCATCAGGTGGCCTGAGTGCTAGTGTGCCTTCTCCTTAACATAAAAAAAAAAAAAAAACCTGACACAATGATTTATTGTGCATACATACATACAAAGTGTCCCGTCTTCCCAGAGTGGATAGGCAGAGCTACAGAATAACCACCAACTTTGAAAAAAACTTGTTGTGACAGTGACAGGTTGCAAGCCCATCACCCAATAGCACTACAAGCCCTCATTCCCCTAATCGCCTTCTGATTTATTTTGTATCACTATATTGTATTTTTCAAGGCATTGTGTGCTTGATCATGACTAATACAAAACCGCAAGAACGCCATGACACCTCACGTGACCTGTCATAGTGATGTACCACCACAGGCGGTACCATGAGCGATTTAAGTCACCCAGTCCAGCAATTTATTCCAATTTAAGGTACCTATGGGCCTTAACATGCGTCTAGTGATAAGGCCAATAGGTTAATTAATCCCGAACAAAGCAAAGGTAGCTACAGACGACAATACGAATGTGTCGATTTGGATTGCCGCCAGAACGCGCCTGGCGATTGAACTGAAATATAGACGGTGGAATGATGCAGCTGTTCTTATTGCTTGTCGATTCGAAGTATTAGCCGGTAAACTTCAGTTGTCGCGGTAGCAATCAGGTTATAGGTGAAAAACTTAAGTAGAGGATCTGTTGTATGTGGTTGTGTACAAAATTATTATGGAACTTATGACAGCTTTCAAATATAGAACGTCAAACTGTCTATACAGTGGGGCTAGACGAGTTGCATTCGACAAACGTTAGCGATTATGTTCCGATACACAAATGTATAGAATTGACGTAAGCCACCGTGATTGTCACGTGGTCTATCTCGGTGGCTTACGTCGATTCCACACATTTTTCAATCGAAACATAAACGCTAATGATTGTCGAATAGAACTCATCTAGCCCCACAGAATGGAGTTTATAGTGAACATGCTTTTTGGAAAGGTGTGTGTGACAAATCGGTTAACGACAATGCCTCCCTACTCAAGAGGTTATTTATGAAACGCTGCAGAGCCTATTTTAGGTCTGGCGGCAAGTACTTCGAACACCTGAAGTATCGTATTACCTTTTATCGTAGTGTCGTTGTATTTTACATTTACGTAAACTGTCTTTTTTTATTTCAAATCAGTTAACTTGATTTTAAGACCTGGACCTGTTGTATGTAGCACAACTACATACAACAGGTCCTTTATTTAAGTTTTTCACTATACCTCTCGTTTAGTTGCTCGTTCTATTGCTCGTTTAATAGTATAAGCCCATAGTAAGTCATTCGGTTTCAGATCATCCGGTTTCCGCTAGTTTCCATCATCCATCTACGTTTGGTAGCGAACTTGACTTGTTAAGCTACTGTAAAACCCGTTCAAAAATAGATAATAACTAAATTCAACGTTATTTAACTCTCGTAACTAAACCGTGACTGTTCATAAACTTTTGATATTATCGTATTGTAAATTTAGTCCCAAGTTGATACAAGGTACTAAAATAATTATTAACCCTTTCATTGCCAAGCGTGCCCAACCACACTACGCCGCGATTCCAACGCTTCCTCAAGCATCACGCCCATAGGCGTCTGCGACATCCAATTAAGTTTTATTGGACGGCGATTGGCGTCAACGGCACCAAATTAAAGCTAAATGTCACGCTGATCGGCATCTCCATATCCAGCTTAAGTAAAATTTTACGCCAGTGGGCGTCAGCGGCATCTGAGATCGAATTATAGTAATAACAAGTTCCAAAGGCTAAATAAAGATATAATTACAGAACACGATATTTATTTACAAAACATATTTCTTAAAATCTTATGATCCCGATCGGCGTCTACGGCATCGTGTTAGGGTAAATAATGACGACAATAGGCGTCATAGGCATTTAATGGGTAAAATCAATCAATGATGTTTAGTGGTGGTAGGACCCTATGCAGGGTCCGTCCGGATCGCTACCACCATCTTATCCATTAACTACCCGCCAAGCAACAGTGTTCGCATTGTTTTGTTCCGGTGTGGGGATACGACAACCGGTGAAATTACTAGCATAGAGGCATTCCATCGTAGTCCTCAGGGTCGGCAACGTATTTGAGGTCTTAGGATTATAGTCTTGAGAATTCAAATGTCTATGGGTCTCAGATTCCACTTACCATCAGGTGGCCTGAGTGCTCGTGCGCCTCCAACGAGGTGTTGTCAAAGTTATAATTTTAAATGTCTATTTACCTGTCAAGAAATTTTCAATATTTTCTCAGGAAAAACCAAACTTTTAAGTGAATGCAGATTGACGCTCATTTAAACCGCATATTTGGACAAATTATACAAATTATTCACCCTAGAAGCAGCACAAGCCAAGGAAATAATGGGGAAGGATAGTGAAGCTGAAAATTTCCATACAAAATGCGATAACGTGCTTCTCCACTAAGTTTGATTTTTCAGATTTTTTAATATGTTGTCGATATTATGAAAAGCTAGTGGTCCCAGGTCAAAATCCCAGTAATGGCAGATATTTGTGTGATGAGCGTTTGTTCCTGGAATTTGTGTGTTTTCTATGTATACCCATACCCATAGACTAAGCCTAGAGATTAGTTTGGGACTAGGTCAATTCGTGTGACATTGTCCCTGGTTATATATCATTTATTTCTTGGGAAAAATTTAAAACAAAATCGGAAACGTAAAAACCTTGTTTTTCGTAGCAACTAAAACATATTTAAAAATCGTGCACATGCATTGAGCTTGATTTAGGGGTGGGAAAAGAAACTTCCCTTGGAGCTAAATTTGTATGTAATTTTTGACGGCTACGCGATTTAAGCGCTGCCTTACAATCCGCATTTTATTTGTTGTTCAAACGTGGGTCAAACTCGATTCTGCCAAGCTATAGATTAGCTCAGCAAAGATACGTATAAAATCAACATAAGCTCTGAAACCGAACGGCTAACGCACCGTAAACATGTATGTTTGTACTTCCCCGATAATAGCGCGTATCATAAACACAAGCCGGAAGTGCCGTCGGATATTGCGGCGAGACTCGAGACCACTTCCGTAAAATGCGGATATGTGTCCATATTGCACCAGGATTTAGGTTGTACACGTTTATAGAGGGAAGTGTTCTTTGTGGAGAATCGGAAATGTATGAGGAAGTTTGTAGGTGTTGGTTGAGTTTACAAAAAATATTGCTTCAATATTGTATAGCGTTTATGTATTGGTTTATCAGTCAGCAACCTTTTTATCGTAGATTTTTAAGACACGTTGGTGACCCTGCCTCTGAAGCCAGCGGACCTGGGCTGGGTTCTTGGGTGTGATAAGCGCGAATATTTGTTTCTGAGCCTTGGATGTTTCCTATGTATTTAAGTATGTATTTCTCTATATAAGTATGTTTATCGTTGTCTAGTACCCATAGTACAAGCCTAGACTTTAGTCCGGGACTAGTTCAATTTGTGTAAGATTATCCCTGACATTTATTCATTTATTAATTTATTCATAGATTACCGTTACTTCAGCGAACGGATCAACCTACACCATGTGATATGTGCAAATTTTACTATTTTTCTTAGTATTGATGTAAAGATAAAACGCCCCGGGAGCCTAAGCTCTAGACGACGCTTCGAATCCGCCGCCGAACGACCCTTGAGGAAGGTCAAAAGGTCACAGCATCTTCATCCACCGAGTGCAACAGTAATTATCTCGTCAGAATCACTGCTAGCGATTACGCACAATGGATTTGGACATTTTTCAATGTACCGTCGCATGGCACAGAACGTTGTTACCTTGAATTGATTTTTCATCCACGGTCACGGCGGGTATACCACTTTTCACCTCAGAACCTCAGGCAGGTTTTGCAGTTTGAAGACAGTAAGCAGATTTTGCTGCGAGCGTGAAATAAAGTAACTTTATAGGGTTCCGTAGTCAAACTAGGAACCCTTATAGTTCCGCCATTCCGTCCGACCGTCCGCAGCCCAGCGCAGAGACTCTTAGTACTAGAAAGCTGTAATTTGGCATGAATATGCGTATTAGTCACGCCGACAATAAAATGTAAAAAAAAACGTTTAGTATACCTCCCCTACGCGTAACGTGGGGATGTATATTTTTTTCTCGTCTACCCTAAAGTGTGGGGTGTTGTAGGATAGGTCTTTGAAAACTATTACGGGTTTGTGGAAACAGTTTTTTGATTAAGTAATCCGTTTATGAAATATTAAGCTTTAAAGCGCTAATTTTTGGAAGACTCCGCCCCCTCCCCAGCCAAAACTACAAATACTAAAAATCTGAAAAAAAAACCTAAATGAAAGAGCATATTTATAACGAATTATAAAGAAAAACTATCACGACTTACGGCATCATTGGTTCTTGAGATACAGGCAATTAATTTGTTTACACCTACTAAAATCATCTAAGACGGCACCAATTGACTTTAAGTAGAAAATTACATAGTTCTTACTTGCTGATTTTTATGTTTATAGTACTTAACGGCTTCGTAACCCTACACTGAGCATGGTCCGACATGCTCTTGCTTGGTTTTTAATTTTTGTTAACAATATAAAGGTGAACACTGGAATTTTGCTCGTCGTCTTTAAACAGCCGAACCTTTTTGAGGTGCTGACTTTAATAAACAATGGAACTGGGCGTCTATACTACTCGGAGAAATCATATTGAATTTAAAATGCTGTCGTATAGTCAACGTTATGATAGCTCTTATTTACTTGTTTTTGACAGTAATGGCAGCCGCGTTAAAAACAATCCTATGACAGTTATGTCAAAACAAAAGCGTAAGGCTTTACCGAGAACAATTAGTGTCTTGCCTGTTTCATTTTAAAAAATCTTTTTCAACAGACTGAAGTCGGCAGTGGTTAAGAATCTCAAGTATTTGACTTATTTAGCAGTTGGCTAAATAACAGAAGTTCTTTAACATCAAGTACGCCATTACATTAAACTGAAAGTGCAAAAACTAATAACCTAGCATCTAAAACGACCCTGAAAAGCACTTGTTCTTCCAATCTCAACCCACTAATCCCACCATTCCAGTTAAAGTTATATCCTTAACGGCTCCTTTACCGTAAAGGTTTCAATTTGAACGATCAACGCTAGAGTTCTGCAAGACCTAATCCTTTTTAGGGTTCCGTAGTCAAACTAGAAAACCTTATAGTTTCGCCATTTCCGTCACAAAAAAAAAATTAGGGTACGTCCCCTACTAGTAACGTGGAGATGTATTTTTTTATCTAGTCTGCCCTATAGTGTAGGGTGTCTTTGGATAGGTCAAAGATAGGTTCAAAAATGAAAACAGTTTTTTGATTAGGTAATCCGTTTATGAAATATTAAGCTTTAAAGGGCAATTTTTTATTAAACGCAAGTGTCCCCCCCCCCCCATTAAAAATTAGTTAATACTAAACTTGTTGATTTTATGTTTGTAGTACTTAACGGCTTCGGAACCCTACACTGAGCATGATCCGACATGCTCTTGCCCGGTTTTTTATTGTTACTACTTTTATAAAAGCGGTGTTTTTCTGTTTCTCGTATGCACTGTCTAATTGTTTTTTTTAATGATATTTTATCGCCACAGCAGCCGCAGAACTGGGTTGTACGAGTAATTCTCGACGTTATGGGAAAGTCAGAGCGTACAGAACAGAGATGGACCAAATATTTGGTAAATATTCGGTATTCAGCATATTCGGCAAGTTTTTCAATGTTCGTATTCGGTCGAATAGTTCGCCTACATTGCCTAATATTTACCGAATAAACAAAGTAAATAAGTAACGAGCGTAGGTTGTTTCGTCATTCGTCGGATTGACATCGTATTTCAGCATTCTAAGCAACTACCAAAAATATGTAAACATTTATTTTGCAAAAAACCTTAGCTTGAGTATGAAAAACCAGAGTTGGTTTAATTAAGTAAGTTTTATAAGAGCGGACCTGTCATAACCTGTGTTTAGCGATTCGGCGCAACCGAATGTTCGGCCGAATATTCGTATTCGGCAAAGTCCGTTTTCGGCCCGTCTCTAGTACAAAACATATTTTAAGTCGTGATGTGTAACATTATAACGTATCTAATGTTACGTTCAATTGTGTCACTAATGAATGATGGACACATACGGAAAACACGAGAATAAGGGGGATTTAAACTTAAATAAAAAATAAAAACACAGAACAATGTCACACAAATTGACCTAGTCCCAAACTAAGCTCTAGGCTTGTAATATGGGTACTAAACAACGATAAACTTACTTATATAGAGAAATATATACTTAAATACATAGAAAACATCCAAGACACAGGAACAAAATACTCGTGCTCATCACACAAATATCTGCCCTTACCGGGATTTGAAACCAGGACCCCGAGCTTCGAAGGCAGGGTCACTCCCAACTAGGCTAGTGTGTCGTCCAATTTGAATTTGAATTTGATAGCTATCATCGATCTGTTTAGCGTAAACAGAGCGAGAGTGGTTAATTGGGTCTTTTCAGAATCTTCAGTCTACTTCTTGTTTATATCTACATATAAACAAGAAGTATCATTTCATTTTGGTTGTATTGATTTTTTTTCAGTATTGTATATATGGTTCAGGTAATCACAAATTTTCCCAATAAAAAAGCCCTTCGGATACCGTTTCTCTTACCATCATTTTTTGCCACCATAGACCGGTGTTACGGCTAAAGTTACTATGGACACCTTAAAATAGACTAATGATTGGGAAAAACTTGGGATTGTCATAACCACTGTATCACATACAGCATTGAAAAACCAGAACAACCTCATACAGTGCAAGGCCGCTTTCATTATACGATTTCCATGGGCTAACATTATTTGGTAAAACTTCAAATTTTGGTTCGTTTTCACTAAGTCAGAGTTGCATGAGTTTGTATTCTATTATTCTCGACGTTCACACCGAAAGGTAAAGCAACCTTTTTTGAGAGTTTTCGAGAGAATAGCAAAAAGTATCTTCCGACCGGAAGGTAAGAAATCCTTCGGGCGTTTTGGCACAGAAAATGTTCAAGGAAATGTTGAAAACTCGAGAAACAAGGATTTATTGTGTACATGGTCATCAGATGTTTTTTATTCACATGTTACCTTTTTTAGGGTTCCGTAGTCAAACTTACCCTCGTCCGTCCGTCCGCAGCCTAGCGCAGAGAGTCTTAGTACTAGAAAACTGTAATTTAGCATGAATATACTTATTAGTCACGCCACCAAAGTGATATAATTGAAGGTAAAAAAATAATAAAAATGGTACCTCCCCTACACGTAACGTGGGGATGTACTTTTTTTTTTACGTCTACCCCATAGTTGTGGGGTGTCGTTGGATAGGTCTTTCAAAAATATTGTGGGTTTGTGAAAACAAATTTTCGATCATCCGTTTATGAAATATTAAGCTTGAAAGCACAATTTTTTGTTAGATTCAAGTACACACGCGATAAACTTACTTATAGAGAAATATATACTTAAATACATAGAAAATATCCAGGACTAAGGAAGAAAAGTTTGCAGTGCTTACATACATACATACATAACATCACGCCTTCATTCCCAGAGCGGGGTAGGCTGAGCTACAGAAATACCAACAACTCTTAAAAGACTTGTTGATAATTCTGTAACCACATTTTGCACAATCAGGCCAAGAAGTTTACTAGGGTATTAGTGAGAGGTTGCAAGCCGATCGCCTAACAGCCTATTTGCAGTGCTTGTCACACAAATATCTGCCCTTACCGGGATTTGAACCCGGGACCGCTAGCTTCGTAGGCAGGGTCACTAACAACTAGGCTAATGTGTCATTAAGTGAACCAGATGCGCAGAACAAAATTGAAATCGTCATTTTAGATTAGTTACACATAAATTTAAGCTGTCATATATCTTATAGCTGTTGCCCGCGACTTCGTCCGCGTATAAAAACAAAAAAAAAGCCTATATGTTACTCAGCGATTGGATAGCTTTCTAATTGATCCAGTAGTTTTGAGTTTTTTGTTATCTTATGATATCTTATCTTACAGATGGGCGCTCAGTTTCTTAAAACATTTATTTCTTTTATACTTCTTAGTGATCCTAATAAGCTGTTCCGTAATCCCACCAATACCATACATATACACCCATAGTCGACGCAAATTGGGGTGTAATAAGTTCATAACTATGTATAAATAAATAATCTGTAAAAAAACCTGTAAAAGTAAAAAAAAAAATAAGTAGTGGCCCAGTGGATTGTTTGATAACTATATAGTTAACTCATCACTGACACTAACTAAACTGACACGGCGGGGGACCGCTAAGTAAATGAAATAACATAAAATACCCAGCTACTTAGCGGACCCCGACGTGTCAGTTTAGTTAGTGTCAGTGTTCAGCTATCTACTTATCAAACAACCAGCCCTTAGGGCCACTACTTATTATTTTTTACTTTTTAGCGGTTTTTTTACAGACTATTTATTTATAAATAGTTATGAACTTATTACACCCCAATTTGCGTCGATCCTTAAGTCCGACTCACACTGATTACCTAACCAATACCGATTGAATTACAACCTTGAACATGTCTAAAAATATAACGGAGGACATAGTAAAATCCCTCATCGACACGTGCTGTCCATCCGCCCTATATAACGTCGTTATGGATCCAACCTTTCAGCGTAACGGTCCGGATGTTTACCCTTGAAATGGGGGGAAGAGGGGACCGCGTAGACCGTAATGAGCTAGGGTAAAAGCTAGACATCCGTATTGCGTATTACGAGCATCTTAGAGCTGCCAAGGTTTGTTTATGGTATATAGAAGGCAAACTAACACACGGACCATTTTATGGTAAACGCGATCAGGGATAAATAAAATAAATAATAAATGTCAGGGGACTATCTCACACAAATTGATCTAGTCCCAAACTAAGCTCTAGGCTGGTACTACTAGACAACGATAAACATACTTATATACTAGAGAAAACATCCAAGACTCAGGAACAAAATATTCGCCCTCATCTTACAAATATCTGTCCTTAACGGGATTTGAACCAGGACCGCTGTGTTCGGAGTGAGGGTTTTTTTTTTATGTTAAGGAGAAGGCACCCGAGCACTCAGGCCACCTGATGGTAAGTGGAATCTGAGACCCATAGACATTTGAATTCTCAAGACTATAATCCTAAGATCTCAAACGCGTTGCCAACCCTGAGGACAAGATGTAATGCCTCTATGCTATTAATTTCACCGGTTGTCTTATCCCGACACCGGAACACAACAATGCGAATACTGTTGCTTGGCGGGTTGAGTGAGGGTCACTAATAACTAGGCTAACGTGTCGACTACAATCTTAAGACTGTAATGTTAAATTTGTTATCAAACCTGAGGACTACGATGGAATAACTGTATAGCACACAAGCCACCTCATGGTAAGTGGGTTCTGCGAAAGACATTTACATTCTCAATACAACAATCTCAAGACTGTATTGCTAAGACTACCAATTCGTTGCCAACCCTGAGGACTAAAATGGAATGCATGTATAGCGCAAAAGCCCCCTCCTGATTGGTTGGTGGGATCTGGGATAATCATTTGCGTTCTCAATAGAACCATTTTAAGACTGTAATCCTAAGACAACAAATGCCTTGCGAACCCTGAGGACTAAGACGGAATACTTTATAGCACACAGGCCATCTGATGGTAAGCGGGATCTGGGATAGACATTTGTATTCTCAATACAACAATCTTAAGACTGTAATCCTAAGACTAGTAATGCGTTGTCAACCCTGAGGATTAACATGAAGTCTTTTATAGCACATAGCCTAGGCTACCCGATGGTAAGTGGGAAAGATTATTGCATTCCCAATACAACAATTTTAAGACTTATCCTTAGGCTACAATTGGGTAAGGATCAAAAAGTTGGCCACGCTAACTCACTCCATTAAATTTTTTATGAAACTGTTGTGACACGAAAATTAGCCATACATTTGTAGGGATAATTTTCGTGTCACAACGGAACTTTTTTCACTTTTTTTTGTTTCTATGGTTAACTACGCTTAACTATGGTCCAACTATTTGGTCCTTACCCAAATGCGTTGTGAACTCTGAGGGCTAAGATGAAATGCCTGTGGCCCGTTTCACGAAGCTACAAGTTACAAATTAAAAGCGGAACTCTTTCTAGCAAAAGGAGTTAGATAGAAGCTTCCGCTTGTAATTTGTAACTTGTAGCCTCGTGAAAGGAGTCTCTGATGGTAAGTCTCGTTCACCATCTTCAAAACCTCTTCGTTAGTTTTCGAGGGAGAGATCGGTGCAACTCCGAAATATTGTTTTCGTTTTTCGTTTTTCGTTGCGAGTGATTGCTATTAAATTATTGGTAGGGTCTCGACACCACATCATAACTACATCAAAATTATCTAGGGATCACAAAAACACATTCATTCTGCTGTCTCAATAACTTGACGACACGCTATCCTAGTTGGTAGTGACCCTGCTTTTGAAGCTAGAGGTTCTGGGTTCAAATCCCGGTGATGAGCACGAGTATTTGTTCCTGAGTCTTGGATGTTTTCTAAGCATTTAAGTATATCCTTCTCTATATAAGTAAGTTCATCGTTGTCTAGCACCCATAGTACAAGCCGAGAGCTTAGTTTGAAACTAGATCAGTTTGTGTGACATTGTCCTGTGATATTTATTTATTTATTTGTAGAATTTTATAAATAGGGATATAGTATTTTGTTTCTCTCTATCAATTAGGCAGCTTTATACGACACTGAACACGACTAACATGCTTGCTGCCTAATTGAGAAGGCACTCGCTAAAATGTGTTTTGTACGCTCCGACGGGACTTCTTAAACTTACCAGATAAAATGTTACCATTAAGATCGACGAAGCGCTGTGTGACAATACTATAACATGCATAGTGTATGTAAGTATGTATGTAAACAATTTATTAACTGAAAGGATAGATTGTAATCAAGAGAATTTTTTTTTACAAAAGTGAACTTATTCCTTTAAAGGATTTCTTTCTGGGTTAGCTGGAAGAGATTGAAGAAAGTGAAATGTTGAATTCAGAATATTTAGTGCTCAACGTCACAGCATTAGTTGCACAGCATGTCAAATTATCGTAAATTTTGTTAAGCTCGTCAGAATTACAAAATAGAAACAATTAAATTGAAAACTTGTGTTCTCGTAAAAGGATATTATTCCTTTTTACAAGCCTTAATGTTACTTGCATTATTCGGATGTATATTTCGCATCTTTAGAATTGTAGTGACCTAATCCACATATGTTGAATTTCGATTTAGGTCTCTATAATACTAAATTTATGACTCATAATCGTAAGCTGAAAACGTTTGAATTAGGTCACTATAATTCCAAAAGTGCGATTTGTAAATAATCCGCTTCATATCTTTCGAATTTGATTTGAACCAGTTTCCGTTTATACACTGGACTGAAATTTAAACCACATGCGTAAGCCCGGTGACCATGCAATATTGGTGTATCTAAGAGCTGATATGATGATGGATACCTTAGCGGCAGGATTTCCGCTGAACTTAACGTAGACCCGCCGTGTTGGGAGTCGTTAGTTCGGACTTGACAAGCTTGACTCAAAAGGGCAATTCTTTGGCGTTTCAACCGCCTGTCATTGTTGTCTTCAATATATTGACCAAAATAATGATAACTACGAGCAAATTTTTATGTAACTAGAAGCAGTACCAGAGATAGTTTGTAATTCTTGTAAATTAATTAAAAAAGTGTAAATTATATCTGAAATAATATGCAAAGACAACAATGACGGCGGTTAAAACGCCGAAGAATCACCCAAAAATGAAATTATTGACTAAAACTTATTAAATCTACTGTACTTTTCTGTTTTTGGGTTAAAGTTATTAGTCTCTAATAACTTTAACGAACTGATTTTTTAATCAACGGAAACTCATCAGGCCTTAAATGATAATGGAAATTAAAAGCGATTATTTCAAATTAACCTTAAGGTAAAGTAGCTTAGATTTATCTTTAAAATGTTAACCCGGACATTTTGGTCCCACTGACGTAAAAGTGACGTCATTACCCATACAGGAGGTTGTTTTATAAGACAACCAGTAATTTAAGTTACCAAATTGTAATTTAATTATATTCATGTAAATAAAAACACATATTTTGTGTTGCATTTCAATGTAACTATAATTTCAGTTTACGTGTGGTTGCCGGGTTAGAATAGTGCCACTCCATGTCTTCCCGTGGATGTCGTAAGAAGCGACTAAGGGAATAAGGGCTTGTAATACTGTTAGGCGATGGGCTTGCAACCTGTCACTAATACACTGATTAACATCTTAGCCTACTTGTGCAAAATGTGGTTTCAGAATTATCAACAGGGTGAATCAACTTTTAAGGTACTCCCCAATTTTCGACATGTCTCACTATGTCCCCTTATTTGGTAGAATGCAATTTTTTTTTTGATGTGGTCAATATATTGAATAAATCAGACAATTAAACTTACTTTCTAGCTGACAATTTTAAAAATTCTTCTATGATTTACACAAATATATCAGGTAACGCAGGGGACGACGTTGTCCCCGGGTTTTGTATGAAAAACGTGCATTTTCCACTGCGTTACCATGTTTTTACAAAATTATAGAATTGGTTTATGATTATGAATAGTGAAATCCGAAAATCTGATTATCTAATTTTAACATGTGTAAACCATTATCAATCTCACATATTCTAGTAAGTTTTTATTAGCGTGTAGAAAAGGAGGACTTTAAAAGTTGATTCACCCAACAAGTCTGTTTAGAGTTGTTGGTATTTCTGTAGCTCTGCCTACCTCATTCTGGAAATGAAGGCGTGATGCTACGTATGGATGTATGTACGTATTACATAATTTGATCTGTAGATTAATAACACTCGGTCAAAGTCAAGTCAAGATGTTTCGTGTCTGATTCTTCGCTTATTTTTATTCTCGATAAAGATTAACTAAATACGTTGACATGTACGTAATAAATGATTACGAAAAAACTAATTTGAATAAGCCTATATGCATTGTGACGTCGACGGCAGTCTAGACTTAACACGTGCCGTAGAATTTTCTAGAAAATCAATCGTAAACAACCCAGTTCGTTTGTGACGGTTTAATGCACATGCACACCTGTAATGACTGCATTGCCTCACATGTTTGTTGTTGCTGTGGTCATTGTCCAATGCATTTGTGCAAGCGACGCGCTGGTCCATGCAATTCGTTATTGCATTAAAATTATTAAACAATATACACACATGACTTTTTAACCCTTTACAAAAAGTAAGGGGTGTTATCAGTTTAACGTGTGTATTGTGTGTTCGATTTTATGTGTTGTTTGCTCATAAATATACGTCGTTTAGTTTTTGCTTTTACTCCGTGTGGCTGCCGGGTTAGAATACCGCCACTCCAAGTCTTTCCGTGGATGTCGTAAGAGGCGACTAACACCCTTAGCCAAGAAAAGTAATTACTTGAGTAATATTGGTTTTTCGGATGCGTGTTTTTATGTTTTGTGTCATAGTTTCTGTTCTTTTTTCATTATGGTTATTTATTTTAATTTGTTTTCCTTGTTTCTTTCATTCTTGTTTTTTTTTGTGCCTAATCACTGGTTCTCGTGATGCATTCAAATAGGGGCCACTGAAAACCAACGTCGTGGGTCGTAGCTAGAGTAGCACTCTATTTGGTATTATATTTTGTGTATTGTGTCAAATTTTAAAATTATTTATATTATACTTAAAAAGAGAAAATTAAATACATACTTTAATAAATAGAAAACATCCAAGACTCAGGAACAAATAATGGCGCTCATCACACAAAATATCTGCCCTTACTGGGATTTGAACCCAGGACCGCTGGCGTCGAAGGCAGGGTCACTCCCAACTAGGCCATCGAGCCGTCAAACGTTAATGTCAAACGTAATACTGAAATCGTTTCTTAAGTCATTAATTTTGCTTAGGTAATAACTTTTCGTGTCTATAAATACGGGTGTAAGGCAATAAGGGCTTGTAGTACTGTAATTGTACAATCAGGCCAAGAAGGTTACTAGTATTGCAGGTTGCAAGCCCATCGCCTATTTAGTAATAAGAATTATTTAGTATCTCAGACAAAACTCCTGTAGCAAATACAACCTTATTAACAACAGGATAGGATTGAATCGGCTTTGGCTATTGAACTTGAGATACTGCTTATTGGCTTAGGAGGTCAGAGTTCCTTTCCAACGAAATCATTTTCCTTCAAATATAATAAATAAATATCTGGGGACAATGACCAGTTGACTCAGTCTCAAACTAAGCTCATTCTTGTAGTATTTATTTATTTAATCTTTATTGCACAAAAACAAGTACAAATGGCGGACCTAATGCCTAATGGCATTCTCTACCAGTCGACCAAATAACCAATCAGAAATTTATATAATTCAGTGGGTGCACAGAAAAAGAAGCCAGATAAAACTAGAAACTTAACATAATTATCCTATCCATTGCTTATACCTACTTAAATAATACAAAACATATATACGTCATATACTTGTACATATAATACTCATACTAATATAATATATAATAAATAATAATAATAATAATAATAATATATAGTATCGGTAATAGACAACGATTTAAATGTTATAGAGAAATAAAAACTAAATACAAAATACTCGCGCTCATCACACAAATATTTGCCCACATCCGAAATCAAAACCGAGACCGTTGGCTTAGAAGGCAGAGTCACTGCCAACTAGGCTAACGCGTCATCATTTAGATAAGATTCGTACATCATCAATACTATTCAATACCTCCATGAGAATATGCCTATTATCTTCATTCAATGAATAAAAATACGGCATACATTACCATACAATCAAATATTTATATGCCCCCTAATGATATCTTGTTGATAAGCCAGTCACGTGTTTCCCCCATAAAACCACAACGTTCACCCCAAGGACTTCAGAAACATTTTTCCCCATAAATATTTGCACGAAAAGGGGCAATAGATTGTTCCGGCCATTCGGAATAGATCACCGAGTTGTCCGCCGTTTGACCGCAATATAGCATCACTCATCGTTAGTCCAAAAAAATGGACATTGTCGGGTTCCCTTGGCTTGAACAAGATTTTTTTAGAAATTCTATAATCACGAGATTTTGCAATTGATAAATGAATTAGGAAGTACTAACTGGGTCATACACAGATTTAGGTTATCGTCTTTCCAGTAGGCACACCGAAAGTTAACGATTTTAAGGCCTAATTTTTTGGCTAAGCTCATTCCTGTGTCCTGCCGTCAGCACTGCTTTAGACTTATCATATAAAAACATAACTTATATGCACACAAGCTCTTAACTATTGACCACAGGACAGACAACTTTTGTTTTTAAGAGTGTGCATGACCCAACTACGGACTGTTTTTAAAAAAAAACAAAATACCGGTTTATTTGTAAAACAAAGTAACGACTACTTTGTATAAAAGGGATCTAGAGAATAACCTGAGATCTCATTACAAAAATATTTTATCAAGTAACTGTTTTTCTTCTGGCTATAAACTTAAAAAAAACAGTAATGTAACTGGAATTAGAATATTTAATAATTTCCCAGAATATATTAAGGCACTATATGGAATGGAATTTACAAGGAAAACTTAAATTTAAATGGCTATAACAAATAAATAAATAATTTCTATAACTTTGTAAAATTACAAGTCCAGATTATTTTATTAATATCTGAAAAAAATGGACGAGTCTTATAGGGGCTGAAGTTGAGGCCCTCTAGTGTACGAGCCCACTAGTTTTGCCCTTTCCGCCGAAGCAGATATCGTCACTACTTTGAAAAAACCGCGTATCTTATATTTCGTGATCTACGATTTTAAACTTAAATACAATACAATACAATACAAATACTCTTTATTGAACACCAAAAATAAAAAATAAAAACAGAACATGGAACAGTACATTTAAATCATAGGTATACAACAGGCGGTCTTACCGCTAAATAGCGATCTCTTCCAGACAACCTTGTAAGAGAAATAACTGAGGACACAAATTCATGGCAGGGGGTGTAAACTAATTCGTTTAGAACTCAAACTAAATAACTACAAGAAACAATTAAATTATTTCAATTTTGAAATTAGAACTGTTTATAAATATACTAAATATAAATACATAAAGTAAATAATTGAATAAATACATACTAAATACATATAATTATACATCTATATAATATATACATACATACATCCTCCAAAAACAGCCAAACAATGACAACAGACGAAGCATGAGATATAACAAAGAAAAAAAGTAAGGGAGATAATAGAAAAACTACGGAAGTGACAGAAAATGATCCTTTAGCTTGCTTTTAAAAATGGCAACAGACTTAGCACGTCGTACCTCCACAGGCAAAGCATTCCATAACCTTATCGCCTTGATGGTAAAAGAATTTGTGTAAAATTTAGAGGAAGAAAAAGGAACTGACAGGAGAAGGTTTTGGGACGCTCTAATAGATTTAAAATAATTGAACCGCTCCTTTAGGTAGCGCGGGGTTGCAGGGTTGAAAAGAATGCTGAAGAGGAGATTTAAAATGTGAAAGTTACGACGAGCACGGATTGTGAGCCACTTGAGCTGATTGCGAAAAACGGAGACGTGGTCATACTTGCGTAACCCAAATATGAACCGTATGCACAAATTCTGAATACGCTCAAGCTTATCTAGTTGCTCCTCGGTGAGATCCAAATAGCACACGTCAGCATAATCTAGAATAGAAAGCAGTAAACTTTGAGCAAGCGCAATTTTCGTGGCAAGAGGCAGAAAGTTCTGAAACCGTCTGAGAGAACCTACAGCTGCAAACATCTTCCTGCTAGTCTCACTAACTTGAGGTGCCCATGACAAAGTGTGGTCCATGATGACACCCAGATTCTTAACCTGGAGAGAGTAAGGTATCAGAACACCGTCGAAAAAAACTGGGGGAAGATTCACAAAGTTGACTCTAGAAATTAGTTGGGAGCTGCCAATGACGATCACTTGAGTTTTAGAAGGGTTTACTTTTAGCCCAAACGCATTGCTCCAACTCAAAATTCGTTTCAAATCTTCATTGGCAGCGTCAACCACAGAAAAAAGATCGTCAAGCGTACCCTGAGTATAAATTAAATGTGAAGAGAAATAGGTTTAAAATCGTACATCGTTTTTCAAAGTAGTGACGAATATCTGTAGTACTGCGAAGGAATATAACAATATTTTCTAGTATTTTTTTTAGTAATTGGTATAAAATAGGCCAAGTTTTTTTCAAATAAAAAGTTAATCATCGGTAGTTTATTATCAGAAAACAATAGTAATGAGCAGTGATCGTAGATTTTGTAGCAAAATCGGTGCAATGACGTCTTAAAGACATACGAGTATGACAGAGACCTACGGTTGTCGAGGTGTATAATATGATTGGCTTATAATTGGCTATTGATTGTATATTATAATAAAACGACACACTACACTTTTTACTTGATTTACACCACCACCACCAAACTACTACCACTGCACCAAAAATGTTACAAAACCTACGATCACTGGAATGAGAGTGCGAATGTGCAGTCGGCATTATTTTAGCTAGTTACAGTCTTAAACCGCGTTTGTTCGTTTGCCTAAACTCCTACATACATACATAACATCACGCCTTCGTTCCCAGAGTGGGGTAGGCAGAGCTACAGAAATACCAACAACTTTAAAAAGACTGGTTGATAATTCTGTAACCACATTTTGCACAATCAGGCCAAGAAGCTTACTAGTGTATTAGTGACAGGTTGCAAGTCCATCGCCTAACAATACTACAAGCCCTTATTCCCTTAGTCGCCTCTTACGACATCCACGGAAAGACATGGAGTGGTACTATTCTAACCTGGCAACCACACGGGCTCTTATATTAATAATATAAACTTGACGCTACCTTTAATCTTACAGTAAAATTTCAAATCGCCACCGAACCCCCTATAAAAAATCTAACCTACATCTAACCATACGTTGTTCTCGCCGTGATTGGCATGTAAATTCGGAGTCCCGAAAGATTTATTTGCCGTTCGAAATACAAAATGGAATTAGTCGAATGCTCTCGGTGCGTCATGCGGAACCGTTTTCGGCGCAAACTAAAACGTTTTAGTGAAAACCGTTGTCGCCTGTGATGCCGGGAGGCCTAATGGCTCGTGAACGTTTTTGTTATTCTATTTTAGGTTTTAAAAATGTTTTACAAATTTCGTGCTTTTTAAATAACATGTGTAAGGTTTGGTACTTTTTTAGCATGGAGGAGGCAAACGCGCACACAGGTCATAGGCTGTCAAGGAAAGGAGGCTGCCCACCTTTAAAAAAAAAAACTCAATTTAATGGATTCCCAAAACTATATTTAATTTAAGAGGATTGTGAAGCAATGCTTATATCGCGTAACTGTCAAAAATTATCCATATAAATTGAGCTCCGTACGATAACCTTTCTCACCCCCTAAATCTGTTCCGATTTCCACGATTTTTGAATATGTTCTAGATATTATGTACAGACCTCAGAGTTATTCATAATATCTACAATATATTCAAAAATCGTAAAAATCGGACAACGTTTAAGGGGAGAAAAACGTTATCGCATTTTGTATGGAAATTATTTGCTTCACTCCTCTTAAGGTATTGTTGATTTCATTATCCTTTTCTAATATTTCAATCCTGTATTCTGGTAATTTGGTAAAGTGAGTGTTCTAGTATTTTGAAATTCTGATATTTTGAGCGTGAGTGGTTTTATCAAGCCTAACCTTACCTTACCTATTATTTTCAAATCAAAATTTCAAATTATTTATTGATACAGTGGATGTAATAAATACTTTAATAGGAGACTTAGCTATTAGTGCTATTACTGCTAATATTAAGACACTTTACAAATTATTGTCTACACTAAGCTAGGCCTGATTCGTAATAAAAGACTACCTAGACAGAAACGGCGAAAGTTAAAGAATTATTTTTGATTATTATTAATTTATTGGTGGATGCCGGGTTAGAATAGTGCCACTCCATGTCTTAGGAGGCGACTAAGAAAATAAGGGCTTGTAGTACTACTGTTAGGCGATGGGCTTGCAACCTGTCACTAATACACTAGTAAACATCTTAGCCTGACTGTGCAAAATGTGGTTACAGAATTATCAACAAGTTTAGAGTTGTTGGTATTCTGTAGCTCTGCCTACCCCACTCTGGGAATGAAGGCGTGACGTTATGTATGTATGTATGTAAATATCATTCAAACGTTTGTACGAGTTTATCGGTATCCGTTCATTTTTCATAATTTCATTTGCACTTGTTTCGTTTGCCATAGTGGTCACTGGCAATAACCTTCATTTTCCCTAATATCACATACCATAATTTAATTTGCCATAAAGGCGTTTTTTCTGAATTCGTAAACCTGTCAGGTAATTTTAACATGCCATCGTATAGAGCCCAATAGGTTAGGTTAGGTTTGTTTTATTACAATTCTAAATAGTTCACGGTTTCAGAAAAAATGCCTTTATAGCAATTGAATATTATGGCACATTATGGTTATGGCATATAAAATTATGTCATATGAAACTCGTGCAAGTGAAATTATTGCATATGTAATTCGGTCAAACGATAGAGACCCGAGTTTATCGTTTCAGCCGAAAGACGTCCACTGCTAGACAAAGACGTTCAAAGTTTGCCACAAGGACGGGTCCTGCACCACTTGCATCTTTCGGTTACCCGCATTGTTAGCCACGTCGTCTACCTTATTAACCCTTAATTTGACAGTGTTCGGTGGGGCGAACATACATTTCAAAAAAATCTAGAAGACACATTTTAGTATTTGTATATTTTATTTTTACTTAAAAAGTAGCTTTGTTTTTTTATTACATGGTAGAAAATAAAATCATAACTGTAGCAAACCTCATCTGTCAGTAGTGAACGCAAAATGGCGGCGAGACGGCAACCGCGAAATATTATCAAGGTATTTATGACATTTTATTTGTTTTTTTTGATTTGACATTCATAAACATGTTATTAATGTAATATTAAGGAGGTAATATACCCAAGTAAAGAGTTTTTAGCTTAATATACGTCGTTATTCAGTGACAGTGACACTTACAATGTGATGTTCGGCGTGACGAACACTGCCAACTACGCAGTGAAACAGTAGCATGCTTGCATGTTCGGTGTGGCGAACATGGCCAACTAATTGGTGGATTGCTTTTTTTTGTATGTTCGGTGTGATGGCCAATGACCTTACGAATTTGGATTTCTGGTTGCATATACCTGGGGCCCTAACATGGCTGCGTTTATCGCGTGACAAAGTTTACATAAGGTATCCGTCACCTTTTGACACGTAAATAAGTAAGACAGTGACGGATGCTTTATCCACCGTTGACACGCGATATAGACGCAACTATACTAGGCCCAATGATCGCATATTATATATAACGAACAATTGTTAAATCGAATGGTTATTTTGGTCTTATTTATCTTGAAGTTTCGTACATGTTGCACTTTCGAAACGTCAAGTTTAGTTTAACATTATTTCTACATTACTAATACGCTAGTTTTGTCTAAGGTCACCCGAGGCGAAAGCAACTAGAGATTTTTTTTCTTTTACTTTGGCTCCGTCCACCATTACCAACTTAATTAGGAGGGTTATATATATAAACTTATTTAATTCCACACCTTTCACTGTACAGTTTCGACTTAAATTACATTACAAAAAGGCTTAATTTTTGAAATTATTTGCATTTTTGTGGAATATGAGTACTATTACATTCACCCCCCCGCCTTGGGGTTAATGCGACTATCATTTAAAAAACATTGTTGTAATCTATAACTAGATGTTAAGAATAAGAGTACATATAGTTCCATACATCAGCTATACGAAATTGAAATCTAGTCCCTGTTATTAGAGTTCAGTATCCAGAAAATTCAGTTTAAAAATTTTATGGGGCGAATGCAACTGTGTGCCATACTGACTAGTGTCGTGGGTGTTAATTATCGATAAATCTTCTAAAAACAAATTTTAGGAGACAGTATCGAAAAATGATTAGTCTGATATTTAGGAAAGAAGAAAAAGAGATTTATCTATTTATCGTTCGTATTTATTTAAATACGGCATTTCAATGAGAATAAAAAAAAATCTTTATAAAAACAGGCTTTTGCAACCTCTCTTACAAGCAAATAACAAAAATCAAAGGAAACTTCAACAAGCGCCAAAAAAAAACTTTATAGAAAAAGGCTAATAATCTTTCTAACAAACAAATAACAGATAGGTGTCTAAGGATAAGTTTCATCGAGATTGTAAATTTTTTCAGGTTTTTCAGTAAGATCGAGATCACGCAAAACCTTTTCTAATAAATCGAAATATTCATACACTGTGTATGGATTGCATGCCCTTTTACGGGCAATTTCTACAGGTTGCGGTTTTTTTAGTGATAACCCGTTTCTCTTGCGAAATCCACGGAGCCATTCGTCACCTGGTATATCGTCTTTAAATGGATTAATTATGCCATTTCTTTTCAGATATTCTGACACCAACGCCTTGAGTTCTTTTGTCGTAAAAGGGAATCCATTTTTTTCCATTATTTTTAAATATGAAGATATCTCTTGCTCAAATGATCTGGAAAACATAGTATCTTTTCCAGGGTTTATCTGTTTTTGTCCGCGCGTAGCGTATACATGTGATATAATTGTTGACAGAGGAATATTAAACCGTTCCGCAGCAGCATAACTGTTTAACTTTTTTGCTTCACTAGTCGTACAGCTTCAAGAAGCGTTTCTCGATTATAACCTTTCTCCCTTTTTCTTTTATAGTTTCGAACCATCTAGAACAAGAAATAAAATAATTAATTTGCTTTAATAATATAAATTTGTCTTTAAAATAAGTTACGAAATATCATTTACAATTAATTTATCTAAATATGTATAGATTATACAAGTATATTACGTAAGTGTATGTACATAATATATGTAAGTAAGTATTTAAATTTAGTTCATGTAGTTATATATTTTATTATAACTAGGATAGGTACGTATTTTGTGCACTGTAGGTCTCCTGGATAAGTTTTTTTTTATAAATAAGCAGCACTCGTCTTATTGTTTCTTTTGATTAAGTAACAATTATGCACAGACAGGTAAACATTTTATACAATCAAGTAATAGGGGATATTACTGCCATTTTATCACACCAGAGTGCAGCACTAGCACAAAAGAAAAGAGTTTTTGACAATGACAACACCTTTACATAAAACTGTCAAAGCCGGTGTACGTTCCGATACCATGTATGTTAAAGCCAAATGAATTAAGTTCACGTCAGGCTTTACTACATCAATAATTACAAACAAAACAAGTATTGAATAAGGTCTAATTATTATTCATTTACTTTATTTGTTACTCATACATAACATGTAAATAAGGAATATATATGAGTTTTATATTAAAATGACATTGACATTGCGGCATCATGACACATGTCATCTGACATTGTTACCCTTTACGGTGGTGTCGCCACCTACGCAGAGCTTTGCGGAATATCCCCTATTGAAATACACGTATCGAAATATCGACACAGTGATATCGATGCGAAGCATCACTAGTGATTTGTATTTTTCATACAAATACTGTGGGGCTATTGTGACTGCAGAAATAGTTGCAATCACCCATTTACACAAAACATTGAGGTTAATGTAACTGTATCAATACAATGAGAATTCTAAGACATAGCGCTTAAACATATATACCAAAAGTACTTACGTTTTGTCTCTTAACTAGAATGAACTTGCAAATTTACTGGAAACCACTTGAAAAATTTTTTTGGGCACAAAACAAAACAAACGAGGTTTCAACGCGTTGCTCCAAAATGGCGGCTGGCAAAAAATGCTCTGTCAGTACAACAGTAATCGACTCAGAGGCGCCATCTACACTTCATATGAAAAAGCAATAATTTCCCTAGTCTTCAACAGGTGGCACGTCTTACCAAAATCAATAGATTATGACATAAATCAATTAGTTGCTTTTACCGCACAGTTGCTTTAGCCCCGGATGACCTTACTTATATTTCTTATCGCCTGTTGTTTCTTTGTTTTCATTGGTGTGAGATTTTGCTTACTTTTTCGTTTATTTTGCTTTTTTTCTTTGCTTGCTCACAGCATAAAATACCCGGACGCATTGACAAAATTTTGGCACTTGTTCCAAAAAAAAGTGCATCTTCAGACGCGAGTGGAAAGTCTGAAAGTGACGAAGATGAACTGCATGCACTGAATTCCGATAGCTCATCTACAGCACCATCAATAAATTCACCCTTTATGAATTTGAGTATAGGCAGCTCACATGGCGAAGCAGAGGATGGTTTTTACGAGAAAGGAAACTGCTATAACTTTGACGAAAACTGTAATGAAAAAGAAGGCAAGAACACTCAACAAGATATGACAAAAAATTCCGTCTAGAGATATATCACGGGCTTATTCAAGCCAAGCGATCAGCCAAAAGAAAAAAAATTGAATGCCGTGAAGTCAAAAATCCTGCTAAACCAAGACCAGTTAATTCTGTGAGGTATGACGAAGTAGGGCATTTCCCTTCAACGAAGACAGAGGGACGATGCTGTCTTTGTTTCAAAAATACTACAGTGTACTGTATAAAATGTGATTTCCGAATGTGTTTTGTGACTGGGAAAAATCCCAGGAACTGTTTCTTGTCATTTCATACTGAGAAATTGTAAATGATTCTCTTTTTATACATTTTTTATGAATAAAATTGCATGCTTGTCAATATTTTTCTATGAATTTCTTTTCCCCTTTTTATTCCTGTTTCGCTGGCAGTGTTCGGTACAGCGAACATACTTTTCCTGAAAAACTGAAAGCACATGATTTTTTTTTATATTTTTTCAGGGCTGCTTATGACCCACAAAAACAGTTTTTAACAAAAAAATAGTTTTTTTTTAATTTTTGTATCTCTGCCAAATTAAGGGTTAAAGGTAATGAAGTGCTACCGTCACTTGGAAACGTTTTGATCCCCAGTTCTGCGAGCAAGTTATTACTGTAAATGTATATGTGTTGTGTTGTTAATGTGTTATGTGTGTATGTTGTGTATGTGTGTGTGTGTGTGTGTGTGTGTGTGTGTGTGTGTGTGTGTGTGTGTGTTGTATGTTAACTACTTAATTCTTTAAACCGTTATCATCCATCGAGTTTAATTCGTTCATGGAACTATTGACATTAAATTAATGAAATCAATGGAAATTAATCAGTGGAATAATTTATTTACTATCAATACAAATCACTTAAAGCTTGTATGAAGTAGGTGGAATGTTTTAATTCTAAAATGTACCTACCCCTAGTCAAAACATAATGTGAAGTAGTTGTGTTGCGTTTACTTGGCTAGAAAGTAAATAACATTTAGTGTAGTACTTTAAGCATTATTTGTCTGTCTGCTTCATAATTAAATCTCAATTTTCCTCATATTTCTCATTACGCAGAATCTAGCGGTTGTCGGCTTTCGCTTCAGCTTTCTCTGCTGCTTACAGATGATTGTATTTCTATTTTACAAGATAGTCTGCGGTTAATTAAACAGTAGGAATATAACAAAAATAAAAGTAAACTCGAATAAAAATTTCGTCTTTTTAAACATCATTAATTTTATTGACTTATGATATCTAGTTGAAAAGGAACTTACCTGTAATTGCTTAGCAGCAAATAATATCTACTGATTTTATTTTTCTGCTCTCTCTTCTATCTATCTTTGATAGAACTGTGTTTGACATTCAAAAGCGATATTGCTTGTCAAAATTCCGACTGAACTATAGCTTACCAAAAAAGGTCACGGGTATAGGAAAGGGTTCTTAGTTTGGCAACATGATTGATTTTTTACCAAAATGAGCACCTTAGTATTTGGTGAGGTTAAATTCTATTTTGGCACGCTATAAAATTTGTGTGAAAACGGCCTTTCATTATCGTTTACTGGTTTCCTCTGCTAAAAAGCAGATTTTAAAGCCAATTCTGCCAACCAGAGCAAAAATGGCGTATATGCATACAGACCTCATTATTTCATACTATCTTTTTCATTTAGAAGGCAGTATTGCACTAAGGATCAACATGGGTCCTAGTCTTAGCAAGTTTTTAGCGTGACAATAAGTTACAAGTAGTAAATATTGCTGACTCTCACGTGCATATACCCTGCTAAGCTAAATAGCAGCAACTCCAATAAAACTCCTGTTGCAATCACAACCTTATGGCTTAGAAAAGTGGATTGAATTTACTTTGGCAAATGAATCTGACACATACTGTTTTTTTGCCTGGGAGGGCAGAAATGCTAAAAATACCTACTCAAGTTTCAACAGCAACACAGGCTTGTATCGGGGAGAAAGGGATAATGGGAGACAAAGGGCAAGCAAAAGAATATTGAATTTCACTAACATCCAAGTGCAATAAAAACAGGACACGGTGTATGTGAATTTGTATGCAAAGTAACCCGGTGTTATAGCACTAGAGTGTAGATGTTAAAAAACTAACCACATTGCCATAATTCTATGGACGTTGAATCCCTGACTATCATTACCTCTTTTTCTCCTGCCTCTGCATAATTTCGAATAAATTAAACTACAGAATGGTTCAGGGTATATGCATTAAATTTAAAATTGCACCACCGTGACTAAGATTACTAAAAAAAACTTTAAAATAATTAGGAATATTTAGGAGTTCTGGTCCACTTATTTTGTATGGAGAAGACAAACGAGATAGGGCACCAGAATGGTGAATAAATACAAAATTAAATCTTTCACATGTCTGAGTCTACCAGTCTGTATATACACTACCATACTAAGGAATTAAATTACCGACACTTAAACAACTATAACGACTTGTAACAAATGTTATCAAAATAAATTTTCATTTTTTTTACGTCGTCTACACACCACGATACTTTTTTTTTTTTTTCTCTCAATATAACACAGTATAAATTACATAACATGTCAAATTATATGCAGTTACATTGAGATCGTCAGAAATAAAATTAAATTATAATAGTAAAAATAGTAAAAGTCAACACAAAAAACAAAGTACATTACAAAATTGAATAAAATAGAATAAAATAAAATAAAATAAAATAAAATAAAATAAAATAAAATAAAATAAAATAAAATAAAATAAAATAAAATAAAATAAAATAAAATAAAATAAAATAAAATAAAATAAAATAAAATAAAATAAAATAATAATAATTAAAAGTCAAGTTCCATATACTCATTTACCGAATATAATGGGTTATCCAACAAAAGATTTTTAAGCCGGCGCCTAAACATTTCGTCAGATACCAAAGTATAAATAGAAAATTATTTCATCTCCGGCCTTTTAGTTTTCTGTTACCTACTGCCGCTATGCCGCTAGGGACGTTGATGCGCGTCGATCAGGAACCTGCATATTTTTCTTTGTTACGCTCTCTGGAAAGTGCTATGAAAGAGAAGGATAACTGTATACGCGAAACAATTGTAGTGTTATTTTTTCATAACATATGAAGCTTTAAATAAAACTATAAAGTCATAGTTCGGATCCTCTGCAAAAACATTATATACAAAATCGATCGATCAAAATCGTCACAGCTGCTGTTACGGACCTTATTAAGAAATTTTCATTTATTTCGGAAATTACTATATTTAAGCAAATATCATGAAATTAAAATATTACATAAACAAAATGACAATGCCGATAAAAACAATCTAAACTTATAACGAAGTTAAAATATTTTAACAAGTTCTTTTTCTATATAAAGTTCTAAGAGCTGAGAAATCTTTTGTTTGAAAATCCACTATACTCAGTGAATGAGTATATGGATCTTGACATGTAGATTTTGGTTCTGACTTTGCATATATTTATTTTTCTATTATTTCTTTACGTTCTAATTAGTTATTTTAATTGTTTTACTATTATCATGACACCACTTGTATTTTATTGTTTTAAGTTATAAGTAATTTATTAATGCTTTTATATTTTTATTTGTAAATCTGACGTCCTCAATGTAATTTATAATAATTTGACATGCTGTACAATTTATGCTGTAACATTATATTGAGCAATAAATAATCTAATCTAATCTAATCTAATCTAATGAAAGGGTCAAAAATGTGTGTATCGCGTTTTATTTGTTTTTTTTTAAACTTTCTCTTAAATCGTATCAATGAAATTCAATGCATGTTCCATACACAAACAAACGCAGCGCTGGCGCGGCCTTGATCAAACCGGCTCGGTCCGTCCTGTTGAGTTTGCTTGTGGTACTTAGCTCGCGGCGCGTACGGTGGCGGCACGCACACATGCAAGTCGCGCAATATATCTGCGTCTGAATACGAACTACTGTTTGTAATGTAGCGACACTGTGTCGACACCGAGTGTCGAGTGTCAAGTATCTCATTGTCTATTATTACAGGACAATTACTACGAGCCATTACAACTACCAGGATAGCTGAGGACAATCGTCGCCTGGCGATAATGGTAGTTAAGGACAGTAACAATCTTCATATAGACCTTTAAGGGCTAATAAAGGAATCCTAACATTGCATTAAATCGCGTCCACCCACGTTAATGTTACTGTAAAAACTATTAAGAGTAACCAGGAAGGTGATCCTCTTAATCTCGTGAGACCCGGTGTGTGTGAGGTACAGAATCAACTTAGTTGAAACTATATTTCAATGACCATAAAGTAATTTTAGTAAGTAATGGCAGTTAAGAGATTAAATGTAACTGAACTTTATTTCCTCCCTGGGAGATTCAAATTCCCACTCCCAAAAATCTCCTTGCTTGTGGTATAATGAGCCTCACGAGGATAACAAATTTGCTTTACAAATTGACGGACGTATTAACCGATGAGTTTAAGTTGTCCTGTCAAAGCAACATTTTAGGGCGCGTATTCTCGATTAGGTGGCTTGAAAGCCGCAAGAGAAACAATCTTGTTCACTTCGCCTTTAATCTGCCCCGTCTTTCATAAAATGCGCATGATGGCAGTCCACTATAGTGCGTTTTCGCGGAACTTTCAGCGACGCTTCTAATAAAGGAGCTTCAAGAGACGAGCATACCCTTTTCTAAATTATAGGGGTTCCTACGGAACTAAAAAATGACCTTCTGCTGGAGTTTCATGCGGAGCTTCTTCTCCACAATGATGGTCTTACCCGAAGCGCTAGTAGATTCACTGCATATGACATGTCAAAGAGCCCTATGCTTTTTTTATAAATTCTTTCGTAATTAGGGTTGCCACCCCTAATATAATATAGTATTGTACTATATTTCGGCTGTCCGTACTTTATAATATACGAAAGACATAAAGTACCTACGCTAAAATACTTTATTTTAAGAGCAATATAATTTCGAAATAAGTGACATAAAATTTGGTGCATAAAGACGTTTCTGAACGAAACCAAAAAAAAATACTTGGCACTTCGTTTTGACGTTTCATTTGGCGGTTGTATTGCAGAACTTGGTTGAAAGAAAGTGCTACTCTGCTGACTGTTAACCCTGGGTTCTTATATTCAAAACGTCTCGTTAGAATTTGACACATTTTGTATGTAGCAAATGTCAAATTTTACCGAGATATCACGTTTTAACGAGATTTATTTAATATAGGTACCCAGGAAAAGTCAATTTTGCTAACTAAAATATTTGCGCAATAATTAATAAAATGTACTCTATTTTTCTTGTGTTTACTATATATTTTTGCGCCATAACTCACCATATATTACATATATGTTTACTTGTTCTTTTTCTGCTGCACTAACGTCCATGGTAAAGGGCCCTACTGAAAATCAGCGCCCTGACTTGCCTCGGCATCGTGCTGAGTGGGTCCCTTTTGGACGTAACGGCACAGAAATTTATGTCTTTTTTTGAAACCGTGTCGTTTTTGTGTCAATAAAAGTATTTTCTTTTTTTCTTTCGTTCTATATCTTGATGAGGCGGCAACCCTAGGCGTAATACCAAGCAAGGCGGCAAACTGCATAGTTATAATATAAGCATTATAAATCTAATGTGGCCCCCAAACTCACCAATAGAGTATAGAATGCTTTGACTACTGTCTTGCAGTTGGCTGTATAAAGGGTCTGTTGCGAATGAGACAGCTGTTTATGCTGAGAGTCATACGCACACACCGCGTCTTGGGCAAGAATCCGTGTCAAAGTAAAATGTTTCACAACGCCCATTTAGAGTTCCTGTGCCTTCAAACAAATCACATTTTAGCGCGTGCCTTCTCAATTAGGCAGCTGGCAGGTGAGTCGAGTTCAGTGTCGTATAAAGCTGCCTAATTGAGAAGGCACGCGCTAAAATGTGTTTTGTACGCTCCGACGGGACTTCTTAAACTTGCCAGGTAAAACTTCACCATTAAGATCGAGGCAGCGCTGTGTTGAGAGAATCACCCCCCTGGTCACCCTTCTCCAGACATTCACTCGCTTTTTTTCATCCCTACGTGTTTATCGTGTATAAAAACACGCTACGTCTTTATTTTCTTTCAAGTCTAGGTACATGTTAACTTCACTCCTGGGATGCCCAAGATTCAGGCTCAGCCCAGTTTGGGATCCACCGCAAATTAGACTATTCTTTCTTATTCTTCTTTGGTATTACGGCAGAGCATGTTACGCTGCAATATCACAAATGTGGACCCACCTTCAAAGGTTGTCCGTCTGTATATCTGCCTTGTATTGTTGAGCTACTGTTAGTACTACCGAACGTAATTTATTTCTAGTGATGAGACTCGACTCAAATAATATCTAGACATTTTTTATTTGCAGTACTTAAGCATCACTAAATGAAAAGATTTCTTTTATTACAGGGCATTAAGTAAGGGTTTTATTTGTAAGTTAGTGAAGCATTTTACATTTTGTAGGTACCTTATTCCACTGGAATAAGGTGCAAAAACGTAAACATATATTTGACGTCGACTGGTACATCGCTATAATAAATTTCAAACTAACCATGAAATAAACATTAGCATGAAAATAAAATGTATAGTGACAATATTAACGCTATAAGAACCATCTAGTCTCTTTCACTGGTTTACATTCGGCTATTTGATGTTTTCAAACATTTCGCAATCACTCAAAGGTAAACTGGAAGAAGTTATTTAAAGCTATAAGTTTGCTTTTGTACAGTCGAAGTCATAAATATGTTTTTTACTCTTTAGTACCTTGTCACTTTCATTCACTGAGATAATTTCATATATTATATTATTATGTATAAATTGTCTTAGTGAATGAAATTGACAAGGTAAGGTAAAGACACGAGTACTTTACAAAGGATCAATGTTCGACACTGACTCTTATTCAAAGAAGATAAGAGTTATTCATTACACACAAACAAATGAATAACTCTTATCTTCTTTGAATAAGAGTCAGTGTCGAACATTGGTCCTTTGTCGAGTACTGGTGTCTTTACCTTACTAAAGTGTAAACATATTTATGACTTCGACTGTACATACCACAGAAGGTCTAAGGTGGAATGCCTTATCCCCACACCGGAGCACAACAATGCGAATATTGCTACTGCTGTACTGTTTGTTATTCTGTTTTTACAATAAAGTATTTTATATACATACAACATGATTCTAAGTATGATTAAAAAAAAAAATGATTGTGTGTTAGATATGTACTTTACCATTTGCGATACAATATATATTATAAGGGCCAAAATATCGAAATTCGATTCTCAGAGGACGGACGCGTAAACTCCCTTATGGCATTATCCAAACTAGTAGTTCCCTCAGTTTTATATCAGACACTTCACAAGTTTAACAACCTTTAAGCCGCTTGATACATTCACTACCGGTGACACCCTAGTAAGTGGTGAAATTCTATACGATTCCATTCGATGGTACTGAATGAGAAAAACAAACTCAATAAATCAGCAAGCGCTAAGACTCCCAACAAACACCAAATTGACGCAAACAAACAATTCGCGGTATTGTAATAATACAGTAAATCTTATACAAATTATTAGCACATAACCTTCAACCTTATAAGGGATCGAATAAAGTCTGTTATGGGACGGTTGTTCGCTTTATCAGCTGTTTATATAATGGCGGAATCAGCCACCATCTTAAGTTAAAAGAGGCACATCTACAACTTGAAAGCCCTAGCAGATACAACTATTTCGTACCATAAATAAGGTTGCCTTTAACATTTAGTGGTTTAACAGCAATTGCGCCCTTTTTGCTCAAAAAGGTAGCATGGTTGGAAGCAAATAAAAGATTCATTAAGGAAATGGTTCCTATTTGAGTTAAGAATTGTGACTTGCAATTATGTGTTTATTACGCGACGATGACAGCCGAAAGAGAGAGAGATGTCGGAATTTAATGCTTTTGTGCACCCTCTTAGAAACGAAAGGGTGAAGATAAAACGGGATTTAGGAGAGTTTTACAACTTCTCGGTCAATTCGGATTCGGACATTACTTAATTTTCACAAAAAAGTCACAAAGATGATGTTATTTACTGTTTAGTTTAAAAAAAAGCAGCAAGTATATTAAGAAGTTCCCCTTCATATTCTGGTATTTACGTAACTTAACGCATTTGTGTGTATACGAAGATTCGAAGTTGTTACTTTCTTTAGTTTAGATATCGCAAGTGACGTAGTAAATAAAAAAATAAGAATATAATAATGTGGATCTGTTTTTTTTTATAGTCTTTTTTTATTCTTATATAATTTAACAGTTTACACTTATCATTTGTGCGTCAAAATATATTAAAAAAAAACTATTTAATAATGTACAAAGACAACAATACAAAATTACTAACATATTATTATTAAAACGCAGTCTCGAAATAATATTATTACAATTTTTAAATTTTTAAACTGACTAAATCAGACAAGACAAATACTTACTTAATGCACAAAGACAAAATAATTATGTAACCCTATCCTACATTGACCTTACTATAACGTTAAAGTATAGCGTAACACTTATTCCGCTCCTAGAAATGAGCGCCTCATTATGTGGCAGATGAGATTGAAGCTTCAATCCCGAGCCAATCCGCACTTGGCAGGGGTCGGCAAATTTCCAAAGGATCATGGGATAATGAGAGAAAACTGTGAATTTTACTTTCAGAATAATTTTTCTGCAACGGAAATACGTTTTTTTGCGGTTACGACGTTGCAATCGGGGCGCGCGCAATCCGTTTACGTCTTACGTTATTTGCGCAGATATAATAATTGTATAAAGCCTAGTTTTGACAATGTTTTTAATTGGTGTGTGGTGAAATTTGCATAAGTGTCTCTTGTAATCAATCAAAATTAAATTGTTTTTGTCATTTCACCCACAGTGGCATATAATTACGTTTAGTTGACTGTTTGTACCAATAGTGGTGATCTTTACGCCCTTAACAGTACTATGACCTCAACCAAAACGTCTCAAACCATAACACTTTTTCCGCTTCTACACATGAGCGACTCGTTGAGTTACCCGCGCCTCATTATGAGGCAGATAAGATTAAAGCCTCAGCACCTCAATCCTGAGTCAATCAAAACTTGGCAGGGGTCGGCAAAATGTCCAACGGATCATGGGATAACGAGAGAAAACTGTGAATTTTACTTTCAGGATCATTTTTCAGCAACGGAAACACGTTTTTTTGCGGTTACGACGTTGCAATCGGGACGCGCGCAATCCGTTTACATATTATTATTACGTTATTTGCGCAGAAAAAATAATTGTAATGTTTAATGTTTCAATTGGTGTGTGGAGAGGTTTGCATAAGTTTGGTGTCTCTTTTAATCAATCTAATTTCTAAATATGTTTGTTATTTGCCCATAGTGGCATAGAAATACATTTGGTTGACTGTTTGTCCCTTTACGATTTTAGCCTTTACGCCCTTATTCATCATCATCACCATTATCAGCCGGAAGACGTCCACTGCTGGACATAGGCCTTCCCCAAGGCTTTCCACAACGATTGGTCCTCTGCTGCTGTCATCTAGCGGTTTCCCGCGACCTTTATCAGATCGTCGGTCCACCTTGTGGAAGGCCTGCCGACACTTCGTCTTCCGGTTCGCGGTCGCCACTCTAGAACCTTTTCGCTCCAACGGCCATCCATATTATGTTAGTAAAATCTTAAACAACTATATTAGTAACACAATGTCAATTATAAATTAAAATCACAAAATTTAATTAATCATTAGTACTCGACATAGTTCGCCTTGGTCGTATGCCTGGATGCCCAGAAAGCGAGGATCGGGCTACCATCCTTTCAGCCACCGCTGCCAGGAGGCTGTTGGCGCTGCGCACGCGCCGCATCAGGGAGACGACTCGCTTTTAAGGATTGCAATCCGGTCCGGCGGATTCTGTAATCCGGCCGGAACCGGCAATTATTGGGAGCTACCAGATCCAGTACAGCAAAATAAAGCGCGAAAACACGCGTAATACAGCACGGCACGGCACGGAATCTTACATACAACAATACTAAAATTAAAGCAAATTGCTGCTTAAATCCAAAAAGGTCACATTCTAATCCAAAACCAAATATCGAAATATTTTATTTATTTTAATCAACGTAATATTCGAACGTGGCTCCGCTTGACTCGTGCCATGCGCCATGCGATCGTTCCGATGCGACGTTGCCGTTGTTATCTCACGCTTCCCGCCAATTTTATTTTATGGTGAGCCAGGGTAATTAATGAAACTTAAGTTTGCCTATGATTTTGTGATTACCTAATAAAAAGTTGATTTTCTGAAACTTCAAATGATCCTTTCTTTACTGTAATTCCTTTATATTATTATATTACTGTTGGGAACCGGTCGCACATCCGCGCGGGGGAGACGCGCGGGAGGACGACACGGGACGTCACGACGGGCCGCAGCGACGCGGCCGCCACTCGCCTTACGAGACTCCACCGCGATCGGACGACTAAATTTAATTATTTTATTATTTTTATATGGTAGACCGGGGAATTGTAAATAACGGGAGATTAAATCAGCCCTATAATATACAGTCCACTTTTATTTTACATTAACGTCCCAGGACCCTAACATTGGTCCTTCGAACCGGATATGTGCGACCGGTTCCCAACAATTACCCTAAAACTTGATATATGAAAATAGAAAAATTTGTTTATATTAACACCGCGACACCAATCCGGTCGGATCCGGCCGGATCCGGCTGGTTTGAAAAATAGTCCAGTTTGCAATCTACTCGCTTGCGCATGATTACGTGGAAATCATCCGTGCGCGCCTCCGTGAACATCCCTGATGCACTGCAGTAACGCGGCAGCACCAACAGGATCCCGAATGCGTCATTGTACTGGACGCGTAGGGCGCTGCAGGCTTTGTTAGAATAGTTGAACCACAGGCTGCAAGTGTAGAATTACTGACAGAATGTTTTCAGAGTTATCTTAACACTTTTCCTACATATTGCTCATGACCGCCAACGCCCTACACTACTGCTCTAAATCCATGTCATCCCCCCTCCCTCCCTCTATAACCTCAACCTAAACCTCCTTTTATTTATTTATTTATAAGTACATCCACATAAGAAACCATATAAGAAAGTGGTATTTTTGTCTGGCATATAACAATAACGGAGTACATAGTTTTCACAATAATATTAGTAGGCTCCGCATTTAAAGATGGTTCAATGGAAATACATTGTTACTTAGATAAAGCACTAATCAAAATAAAACAACACTATTAAATCCCAAAAGCAGATTTAAAATGAAAGAAAGAATAGAATAAAAAGAAATCAAACGAAATTGACAATACTGATAGACACTCGTAGAAAGCAATTTTATTAATGCTTGTTATTTTTTGGCAAGATTTAGGTTTTGTACGTGTTGAGACAAACATGAAAATTGACAACGGAATCATTTCTGCCCACTGAATTGTAGTCATTACAGACTTGGACCATAGGTGACTGCAATCCGAGGTTAGTCCTAGTGAGGGGGATGGCAAAGGGCTTCGAGATAGGTCGCCTGGGATAATTACGTGGCGTCGACAACGAGATCTTCTCAAGGAGTTCATCCTAAACCATAACACTTATTCCGCTCCTAGAAATGAGCGACTCGTTGAGTTACCCGAGCCTCATTATGCGGCAGATGAGATTGCAGCCTCAACACCTCAATCCCGAGTCAATTCGCACTTGGCAGGGTTCGTCAATTTTCCAACGAATTATGGGATAGAGAGAGAAAACGTGTGAATTTTACGTGGAAATGGTAATTATTTTTGGATGGATTCTCATATTCTCATAATTTCCAAATTCAATGTAGTTGTTTTTTTATTAGAGTCATATTATGCTGTAACCTTCAAATGACCTTAATTAATTTTAAACCACTTTATCACTGTAATTTTACATTTACAAAAGACAGCTCTTTCTACGGTAATTCGTCTCACATTAATATCTATTGACACTAAATGTAACAATATATTAATTACCTTTCTCGTATTTACTGTCTTACAGATAATTAACAAGAAGTCCTTGAATTAATTCAACATTTGTACAAATATCGATGGTAAAAACAACTAAGTCACACTAAACGTTCAGACTTATTAAATAATTGGTCAATTTTATACTAACTTACAAATGAGGCGACTGAAACACTTAAGCAAAATTAGGAACTACAACGGCATCGGCGCAGGATATAGTTATATCCTTTGGGCGTCGAGACCCTTGGTTCATGGGGAGGCGACCCGGTGCTTTTGGCCTTTTTGGGCGTTTTCCAAAAAAAGCACCTACCTGTTTGTAGTTAAGGACAAAAATTAACAACGCAAATTTTTCAGGGATCCTATCATTCCATAAACAATGTTTCACAACCCGCGTTTTTTTCCGAAACTGTAAATAATTCAGGACCACCGTGTAGAACCTTAAAGCTTAGGTTAGGTTAATGATATAAAAATCCTGAAATATTTGTAGTTACAGAAAAAAAGCAGGTTGGTAAATGAGTGGGTTGCGAAACGATGCATTTGTCAAAGATTGGTCGGCGAAAAGGCAGAGAACCATTTTATTCCTTTACGTCACGAAAATAAGTCATATTTTTACATAAATCGCACTTTTAGAATTATAGTGACCTAATTCAAACATATTCAGCTTTCGATTTTGAGTCATAAATTTAGTACTATAGAGACCTAAGTCGAAATGCAAAATATTTGGATTAGGTCACTATAATTCTAAAGATGCGAAATGTTCTCATAAGCCAACAGGCGGTACTTCAAATTATGCATAACAGATACAAACCTCACCTGTTAGTAATATGGTTGAATTTGCTACACGAGTTTTGTTTGATATGCCACTTTATCTCTTTAAGCAGTAATAGTTAATTGGCTGTTTGTGAAGGTTATGCCGTGACGCGTAGTTTAACAAACAATGTTAATAAAACCGAAATAATGGTATATAAGCACAAAAGACACCTGGAACTAAAACCATCTATAGCGTTTTGCGGATCGCAACTTAAAATTGTTAAAAAAAGAAATATCTAGATCACGTGATCACGGAAACATTGAGGGACGACAAGGATCTCCTAAGGCAAAAAAGGACAAAAGCGGCCAAGAGGAACTGCTGGCTCGGCGCTTTGTGCGTTGCTCTGGGGAGTGATTCTCTCAATACAGCGCTGCGTCGATCTTAAAGGTGAAGTTGTATCTGGCAAGTTTAAGAAGTCCTGTCGGAGCGTACAAAACACCTTTTAGCGCGTACCTTCTCAATTAGGAAGCAGGCAGTGAGTCGAAATCAGTTTCGTATAAAGCTGCCTAAATACGAAGGCACGCGCTAAAAGGTGTCTTGTACGCTCCGACGGGACTTCTTAAACTTGGCGGATAAAACTTCATCTATAAGATCGACGCAGCGCTGTGTTGAGAGAATCACCCCTCAGGTGAAGATCACCTTGTTAAAAGCGTATTGCCAGGCGTTGTACACCAGCCAGTTGTGGCGCGAGAACGCGCAGCGCGTGGTGCAGCACAATGACGAATGAATGATGATGTAGTGGTGGTAGGACCCTGTGCAGGGTCCGTCCGGATCGCTACCACCATCTTATCCATTAACCACCCGCCAAGCAACAGTGTTCGCATTGTTGTGTTCCGGTGTGGGGATAAGACAACCGGTGAAATTACTAGCATAGAGGCATTCCATCTTAGTAACCCTGAGGGGGTTGGCAACGCATTTGAGGTCTTAGGATTATAGTCTTGAGAATTCAAATATCTATGGGTCTCAGATTCCACTTACCATCAGGTGGCCTGAGTGCGCGGGTGCCTTCTCCTTAACATAGAAAAAAAAAACGCGTTCTGGGCCATGCTGGGCCTACCGTGGCGGTGTGTTATGTAGCGCGTCGAGCATGTTCGCCGAAAGCAGGGTGGATGACTTCTCTACTGAGCTCAGAAAAAGAAGGGCCCTATTTATGGAGCGGGTTAGACGGACTGACAAAGGAATTAAGGGCTGTATAATTATGGGGGCTGCAAGTTCTCCATAATGCAGCCTTTAATATTCCAGCTATAATATTAAGAGAAGAGATAATGTTTAAAGTTTAATGGTTCTTGTTATTAGTTTAGTATTTATAATTTACTATGGGTACTTATAATGCCTGGAATAAATGATATTTAATTTAATTTAATTTTAATTTTCGTGAAGTAATGGAAAAATTACCGTTGAAAATTTATGTCTTTTACTATAGGTATTTTTTTGGAAAACGTTCTTTTATTGAAATCTCAACAGGCAAATAGAAAATGCATCAGCAATACTAGATTTTTTTCAGAATTTAAGGCACTTTACCTCGAGACTCTATTGTTATCAAAAAAGTCTCGTTTTATTCGAGTTACGCTTTTGTTTATTTTAATTAATTAATTTTAACATAGTTATAACTTTGTTTTTAAGTTTTAATTTGTAATATTTAGGGCCTGATTCACAATCGACAAGTAAATTTATCTGTCAAATAAAGATAGCCCTCTCTTTGTCTATTTTCTAGTGTAAGAAAGTTAAAGGGATAAGTTTATTTGACAGGTATGCTTTACTTAAAATCAAAGCTTGTTCTTACCAATAAATGTAAAAAAATGGGACCATTCTCTCACAAAATCTCAGCCTAGAGGCTTGTTCTACGGAAACTAGAGAACGGTAGATATACTTATACAACGTAAAGAAATAATTACTTTCATAGAAAACATCTAAGTCGCGGGAACAAAATCGGAATCGAACCCGGTACTAACTAGACTAGCTAACCGTACAGTCTAATAAAAAATGTTTTCTGCGCTAAGAAAAAAATATTATTACAGTACTATCAGATTATCACATTTATCACTAGCAAGTGATGGTATATTTGTCATTCGTGTTTTATTGAAACGAATTGCTGATTACTACGAAATATCCAATTAACCAATTCAACGGCTGTGGAACAGTTTGGACGCTTCTAGAACCGATTTGTGGCCACACACCGCGGCATCAATGCTACAATCGCTCAATTCCGGCCAATTATTGAGGGGGAAGGGGACTGATGGATATAGCATACGTATACAAATTATACAAACACATTGTATGTACACAGGTGTCCCGAAAATTGTCGTCAAGCCGCCATTAGCCATCGTTTTAACTCTAGTGATGATCAATACCTCCAAAAGTACAAAAAATCGCTGGACATACTTGGGGGTTAAATCGATAGCTTATGAGCTGCCTTATCACCTATTTCCAGCTTACGTCGATTTTTGGAATTTTTACATACATACATGACATCACCCCTTCATTCCAGTGAGGTAGGCAGAGCTACAAAAATACCAACAACTGTAATGGTAATTCTGTAACCACATTTTGCACAATCAGGCTAAGATGTTTACCAGTATATTAGTGACAGGTTGTAAGCCCATCGCCTTGTAGTACAAGCCCTTATTCCCTTAGTCACCTCTTACGACATCCACGGGAAGACATGGAGTGGCACTATTCTAACCCGGCAATCACACGGGAAACACGCGGCGGATTTTTGTTTATGATTTAACTGAACGGGCGAAAGGGTTAACAACTCCATTGCATAACTGCGCAGTTAAATTTTACGGTAAAAGAAAGGAACAGCGCCATATAACTCCTATAGAATATAATATAAAATATTTATTGCATAACTGTGTACATAGGTATTAATATAAAGAAAGTACAGTACAGAAAATGATAAGCACTTTATGGCATAGACATAACGACCTATAAACTGAACCAAATGAATGAACGCAAGCCTTTACGAGTAGTGACAGCCGCAGTAAGAGCGGAGATATTCCATAATTATGCATTCGTAAATTGTGTTGTATTAATTGTAATTTTAGTTTGAGTATGATTGAAATTCAATGATATTTTTTTTTGTAGCAATTCACAACGAAATAATTAAATAAATTTAATATAATAAAATCTGTAAAAACTTACAAATGAAAATTAAAAGTAACACTACACTAAAACTAAAAACTAGATTTAATTAAAAAAAAATGACATGCCTTCTTTTAATTTTAACTTGAACAGTATTTTTGTGTTTGTTATTTATTTGGTATGCCTAGCACTAATTTGTATGCCTAATGGCAAAACTTAGTGATCTATTTAAAAACTATACTATTTCTGTAATGAAACCTATGTTTACAATATGAATAAATTGAATTGAATTCAACTGAAAAGCATTTCCAAAGCATAGCGTTTTTAGTAAGTATGGGACCGCGCCGCCTCAGATCTCAGTGCGATTGCGCATTAAAATTAAAATTCAAAGGCGCAATAAAACAGGGCCTTTAATTCTTCTCGGTAAAAATATAGTGAATTTGACATGTTTTCGTATCGTCAATGTTACGATAGCTCTTATTTACTTGAGAGTAATGGCGGCCATTAAAAACAAAACAATGTCAAAAGCTGTATGGTTTTACCAGGTAGAAAAGAGCTTATAAATCGCACTAACGGGTGATTTAAAAAAAAACAAATCACATTGGGTCAACCTTTTTAATGCCCAAATCCGAGACGTGAAACACCCTCCAGCGTTCCGAATCGCGGGCATTTATGGCCAGGTGTCTTTTAAGGGTAGAATTGAAAGCTACTTCCTGAGTAAGTTCACATCATCATTGACCTGATCCTACCTCTTTAATCTCCAAGTTCAAGGGCAACTCTATGTAAAAAACATATCGAGCAAGAGCATTTAGACCATGCTCAGTGTAGGGTTCGGAAGACAAAAACTATCGCCTTTAATTTTATCTCAACCCGTCTAAACCACTATTTCCACTTAGCAATTCAATAAAACAAACCAGCTCCTATTCCCCTCGTCTCCCCTCACTTCCCGTCCCCCACCTGTTGCAACGAGTTGTTTACGTTCTGTATCTCAGACGCGTAACGTTCTTACTCCACATTTAACGTAAGTAATTTTCAACATTATTTTATAAGAATATAGAACTGCAAATGGCTTGTCTTTGATTTGCAGTTACGGTGTAATAGTTTAGAGAACACGCCAGCATAACTTGATACTGTTCTAGAAAATTGTAGTACTTTAATACTGCTTACCAGATATGTTGCTATAGCGTGTCGAATTTAAGGTTGAAATTTGTTTGGTAGTCTTAAGCAGTTGTGCCGTTTTGACTTTAGGTGTTTGTAAATTGAACGGATTACCATTTGATGTCTTTTTTAACCGCCTAAGTTTGATGCAATCCGTTTATATTAGAGGCAATTTCAAGTATCATTAGAATACGTTTGCTCGTTTTATTCATAAATTTAAATAACACTTTAAGATGAAGCGGGTAGCCTAGTGACCCTGCCTACTAAAGCTAGCGGTCCTGGGGATCGATTTCCTGTATGAGCAGATATTTTTGTGTGATGAGCGCGAGTATTTTCTAGTGAGTCTTGGATGTTTTCTATGAATCCGGAGCCTATAGCCAAGATGCGTTCGCTAAGTAGTGTTACGAAAACGAAAACGAAACGAAAAGACACGTCATCTACCAGTGACGCAATTGGTTTAAAAACCAAACGAATAAAAACGCTAGTTAGCGAATATATCTTGGCTATAGGCTTTGCAGGGCCTCTATTCAACTGCGTTATAACGATATCGTTTTTGACCTGTTTCCGTATTGTCAACGTTTTGATAACTCTTATGTCATTTACAATAATGGCGACTGTGACATAAACGATTCTTAAACGTGTCAAACACGATAACGTTTTAACGCATCTGAATAGAGGCCCAGAGGTAGTTCCACGATAGTTGAGATGAATTATTACACACACAGCTACATGAAGTAAGGTACTGATATAAGAACAGGGCCTCTATTCAACTGCGTTATAACAATATCGTTTTTGATCTGTTTCCGTATTGTCAACGTTTTGATAACTCTTATGTCATTTACAATAATGGCGACTGTGACATAAACGATTCTTAAACGCGTCAAACACGATATCGTCTTAACGCACCTGAATAAAGGCACAGTAATTTCAAAATCCCACTGTGTTTACATGACAGTGTTCAAATCAAATCTCTTTATTTTGCCTTAAATGTTGTACAAAAGATGTTACAGTTGGAAAAGTCACACACTTTTGGCCAGTGTCTGGCATGCAAAAATGTCATAATCATTTAATAAAATTTAAAGCGATTTTAAAAACTTCTTCAAGACTACACGGGTCGATAGTTTATACATGGATACAATTAATTCATACTTACATAATAAAATAAGTTTAGAAAGTCACAGTCAATGTTTAAAGTAATCAAAATATTCTTCAGTACTTTAAAAACATTCCTGCACTAACCAATTCTTACGTTTAGCCTTGAATAGTCTAAATAATAGGCAATTCTTTAATGTCATCATGCAATCCATTATAGATGCCAATGGATATACAATATGCGTTCCTACCATACAACTCAATTAAATAAGAGCTATCAAAACGTTGACAATACGGAAACACGTCAAAGGAAATGTAATTTTTAGGGTTCCGTAGTCTAACTAACCCTTATTAGTTTCGCCATGTCAAGTAGGGTTATCCCTCACTTTCTCCTTTTCTTCACCAGCAGGTAAAGAGAAAAACATTGAGGAAAATTTCTCCTTATGACGTTCTACTAGGCCTCCTGTGAACGGTAGGATATCCTCACAAGTAGACTGGCTTCCCTCTTTCAGGAGTGCTCAAATCTTGGTCTGTTAATACAGTATTTTTTTTTTCTTGAAATCTCGAAACTCATTTCATCAAGTGTGCCATTTCACAGAATCGAAACCTGTTTTCTACTGAAACCTTATTGTTTTTAGGTTATCTTAAGTATAGGTAACGTAAGTTAGGTTCGGTTAGACCTGTGACGTGGAAATGTTTGTCGATGAAATAAAAATTCGCCAAACTAAACCATTCGATGAAATGAAAATTCGGCGAAGTTGAACATTCGATGAAATGAGTGTAGACATGTCAAGGTAAACCATTTTAAGCGGTGGTTATAAGTTTAAAGTGTATGTCTATGTGTCTGTCTATGGCATCGTAGCTCACAAATGGAAAAACCAACTCTAGCGTGGTTTTTAAAGGAAGCTAGTTTAATCGTGATGGTTCATAGTTAGGTTTCATGGAAATCAGTTGGGCCGCTTAAGAGATACCATCTTTAAAATTAATGGTCGTAAAATATCGGGGATTTTGTCTTTTTAACTAATCACGTTTATGTTTTTTGGTGGGATTATATTATGGCAATTGGTTGGTGATGCCTGTATGCTAAGTAAGTGCATTCCATGAGCACGACTACTAAGTAAAGATCTGATTATAACACTACAGTTATCCTGTCCCTTTCACTTTTTACTGGAAGAAAAACCTAAAGAACGGAACAGGACTAACAAAGCTTCAGACCTTAATTAAGAGTTATGATCTTTTCGTTCTACACTGAATTACCTTATATAAGACAGCGTAAGATTTCAAAAGTGGTCTCACTAACAATGAATAAGTACTACGCACTCACGCTTATACTCCTCGCCTGCATCGAAGGCTAAAGGTACTATCGCCCTACTTCCTTAGACTACCTAAACTACAACAAGAAGGTAGAACCACCTAAAGCTAACGGTTATAAATTGGGAATAATTATGGGGCATCTAGAAAAGCTGACTATCAAAACAAATGATCATTACTTAATAATAGAAGAGACTTTCCTTGATGGTACTGTTGAAGAAGTGCAACGTTTCGAGCTGCCTCGTGGAAGTAAGCAGGAAGAAGTAACAGCTGTCTTGGATGAAGATGGAGTTTTGACTATTTCAGCTCCAGGACATGAAATTCCACCACCAGAAAGAGTTGTGCCTATCATAAAGGTAGCAAAAAAACCAACAGTGTCGCCAGAAAAAGCTATCGGCACATCTTCGGAGAAAATAGATACGCCTAGTAAGAACGACAAAGGAGAAAATGTAATTTTGGATAAAGTTGAAAGTTCATCCCAAAAAGAAGATGAGTTGTTGAAGCCGATAGTTCCTTAAAATAAAGATGAAATTGGCATTACCAAATTATGCGCACAAGAAGTCAACATTGGATTTAAGTGTATATTTATTTGCAAACCGCCCTAGCTTCGTTTAGGTGAGAAGACATCCTATAAATGATGGTTAAAATGGTATCAAAAATCAGGTGTGTCATATTAGGTGGACAAACAGACGGAGCTAGATGCTTTATTTTTTCATGATGATAAAGATAATATTAGCAATCAATGTAAAGATCAAGTGCTTAATAAATAACAAGTTACAGAAAACAGGCTTTATTCAAGGCTGGGGTTTAATTTTGAAATTTTAACAATAATATACATGAATTTGCATAAAACGTGTCATTGTAACAAATTACCTCATATGGAGCATGAATGTGGCTAAAGATGTACTTAAAACAACAAACACGTTCAAGAATTCTAATGAATTGCCGTAACAAAGAAGCTTATAACATTGTGTTCCGTTGTAGCATTCGCATTATACTAATTGTTAATGTAGTTTAAAGGTTTCAGGGTCGCTTGATACTGAAATACAAGCCTTTGCTTTTTTAGTATTAATAAGCTCACTAATGAAAACCATTATCAAACATGTTTTCTTAAAATTGTAACCAAGGCATGCATAAAACTGTCTAAGTAAGTTAATACATAACCTATATGCATTCAATATCATACAAAGTTTATTAAGTTGCAATATTAAATTGCAGTGGTTTTGATATTAATATATTACACATTTACTCTCTCTAGGCTGTGAGGTCATAGAGACAAGTACAGTCAAAGACTTTAATTGTTATGCCAATATGAAACCACATGAAAGAAAGCTAAAATTAATGATTAACGCTGTCATTATGACAGGATTCCATAGTGACATAACAATTAAAGTCCTGGACCGTACAGCATATTTAAGTAAAAAGTTTATTTTCTGTGTAATCGTCATAAAACACCAAAATCTTAAATGAATGACGCTTAATAAATAGGTAAGACCTTGTGCAGGGTCCGTCCTGATCGCTACCACCATCTTATCCATTAACCTACCGCCAAGCAGCGGTGTTCGCATTGTTGTGTTCTGGTGTGGGGATAAGACAACCGGTGAAATTACTAGCATAGAGGCATTTCATCTTAGTCCTCAGGGTTGGCAACGCATTTGAGGTCTTAGGATTATAGTCTTGAGAATTCAAATGTCTATGGGTCTCAGATTCCACTTACCATCAGGTGGCCCGAGTGCTCGGGTGCCTTCTCCTTAACATAAAAAAAAAAAAAAAACAATAGTAACGAAACGGTCAACCCACATATTTTAACTAAGGTGTTGAGTTTGTGAAGTTAGGGCTTGTAGAGTTAGAAGCTTGGCTCTACTTGAGGTCTAATAACTTTTGATGGTGTCGTCTTGGCAAAATTTTACATGAAAATGTTTTTGGTGGGCTTGTAGTACTGTTAGGCGATGGGCTTGCAACCTGTCACTAATACACTGGTAAACATCTTAGCCTAGTTGTGCAAAATGTGGTTACAGAATTAACAAGTCTTTTTACAGTTGTTGGTATTTCTGTAGCTCTGCCTACCCCGCTCTGGGAATGGAGTTTGTAATATTAGTTGTTATAGCGGCAGCAGAAATATATCATCTGTGAAAATTTTAACTGTCTGGCTATCACGGTTCATGAGTTACAGCCTGGCGACAGACAGACAGACAGTGGAGTCTTAGTAATAGGGTCCCGTTTTTACCCTTTGGGTACGGAATATTTTTTTAGTGGTGGTAGGACCCTGTGCATGGTCCATTAACCACCCGTCAAGCAACAGTTCGCATTGTTGTGTTCCGGTGTGGGGATAAGACAACCGGTGAAATTACTAGCATAGAGGCATTCCATCTTTGTCCTCAGGGTGGCAGCGCATTTGAGGTCTTAGGATTATAGTCTTGATAATTCAAATGTCTATGGGTCTCAGATTCCACTTACCATCAGGTGGTCTGACGGCTCGTGTGCCTTCTCCTTACCATAAAAAAAAACTGCTTTGTATTTGTTGATTCATTCTAATTCTAACACGACCATCGGTCCCTATGGCTCCAGCCAACACTAATATGTTATATATATACATTCCTACATATATACTATCACGCCTTCATTCCCAGAGCGGGGTAGGCAGAGCTACAGAAACACCGAGAACCACAAAAAGAGTTGTTGGTAATTCTGTAACAACATTTTGCACAAACAGGCTAAGATACTAATGTATTAGTGACAGGTTGCAAGCCCATCGCCTAACAGTACTAGAAGCTCTTCCCTCATTCATTTCGTTTGTTATATATTATATACATTCGCATTATAAATGCGAAAGTTGGTGTGTTCATTTTGTACTCCTTCACGCTGCAACGGTTTTGGAGTGGGGATAACATTTACCTTGTATGAGATTACATAGGCTACCCCGGGTTTTTCAATCAGGAAAATTTGAAAGTCTCAAAGTGAATAACGATAATAAAAATACCCCGCAACATGAGATTAGACGCATGTGGTCAATTTACTTACTGAATACATATTATTTATTTTTTAACCCGAACAACGTCTTCTATGCAGATGACGTCGCGGGAAAAAGCTAGTAGTTAAATAAATCTGTGTGAAATAAGGATACCTCAAACTCTGAAGTTTAAACGTGAATTTGAATTTTTTATAAAGAACCCATAAAATATTTCCAAAAATACCCATTACGACCACAAGTTGGCCTAGTTGGGAGTGACTCTGCCTCCGAAGCCAGCGGTCCTGGGATCAAATCCCGGTAAGGGCAGATATTTGTGTGACGAGCGCGATTATTTATTCCCGAGTCTTTGAAGTTTTGTATGTATTTAAGAATGTATTTCTCTATATAAGTAAGTTTATCCTTGTCTAGTACCTAGAACTTAGTTTGGGACTAGGTCAATTTGAGTGAGATTGTCCTCTGATATTCATTGATTTATTTATTTACTAGCTAGAGTACAGAGTATAAGTATTTTTAATTTTTTTATTTCAAGTCATCACTACAAGTCAACTAAATGCTCTTAAAATGCAACTGTCACTCTGACATTAAATATAACCTGACACAGATCCAAGCCTGCTTTCTCAAAGGGGATTCCCAAAAGCCTTGCAGAAATGTATGCAAACACCTCACTATAAACAATACAGAAAAAGTTCGAGGCTAATGACCTACAAGCCTACTCTTAAAGTCAGACATTCACGGTCGAGCCACTCACGAAGTAGCATTATACCCAAATATATAGTGTTGACACACCAAAGTAGCGCTCCACTTCTTGATTTCACGTAGGTACGCAAGCGTATAACGTTAATTATTTAGGTAAAACAATAAATATCCGGGGACAATGTCACACAAATTGACATAGGGGATAATTTTTGAAGCTCACCGACGAAAAATTACTGACTTTGAAATTTATTTGTGCATCGATGTAATTTACGAGCGGGCCCACCTTTTTGATTTGATATCATAACGCCTTTATCATATCAAATTCGAAAGGTGGGCTCATTCGTAGATTAAATCGCTGCACAAATTGATGTTAAAGTTTCTAATTTTTACCCGACTTCGGCGAAGCAAAGGAAGGGTAATGATTTTGACACCCTATGTATGTTTTAGTCAGTGAGCTTCAAAAATCGCTCCCCTGGTTCCAAACTAAGCTCTAGGCTTATACTATGGGTACTAGACAACGATAAATATACTTATTAAGAGAAACACATACTTAAGTACCTACTTAGAAACCATCGAACACTTAGGAAGAAACGGTCACGCTCATAACTGAAATACTGTTTTTACTGGGATTTGAACCCGGAACCACTAGTTTCGTAGGCAGTCACTACCAACTAGGCTAACGTGTCGTCAATCTAGTTGTATAGTCCAGGATTTAATTCTGGATTAGAAAGAAGAAAAAACTGGAAGTTCCTTTCATTTGGAGTTTGCAACTTGGTTGTACATTCAGCCTTATTAGTAGCTGCTCCCTTTTTGGTACCTTGTCGCTTTTACGCCTTTAAGAGATTTGTGTAACAGTTCAAACGTGACGTTAAAGTGACAAAGCACTTAAGTGTGTAGCTACTTATGACTAAATCTTGGTTATCATTTTTGCTGCAATTTTGTCTAGTTACAAAACAATCATTATGTTAGCTTTGCCTACTGATAACTTCGACACCAAGTAAGAATGCTCAGGACTAAATGTGTGAATTACAGATTAATTTAATTAATAATTATAATTAATTTTCAAAATCCCGGGTTCTGACAGGTAGAAAAGTATTGTTTGGATTAAATCCAAATAACTTCAGCTGTCTAGAGCCATCACGGATCTGCCATGGATAAGAATTTACGTGCCTGCCTGCAATACCCACATGCACTATAATAATAATATTTATGCACTATACGTTCTATAGACTGACCCCGTTAAGCAGAAGAAGCCAACCTTTGGTGTAATGTGTTTATTATTGGGTTCTCTTAAAACATCTTTACATTTGTCAACGCAGTAGAATTTTTTAACATACCTGATTCCCGCGACTTCCATCTAGTTTTTCGGGATAAAAAGTGCGCTATGTCCTTCCCCGGGACTCAAATTTTATCTTCTTAAATTCAGTGGTTTATCCGTGAAAGCGGACCAACAGACAGACAGACTGAGTTACTTTCATATGTATAATATTAGTATGGATTCGTTTTTTGTACAAATAGTCTGCTTGTTTTTTTTGTAAATATGTCTCCAAATGTATTGTTTATTCACCCTAAATGTGCAATTTATTTCTAAGTAATAAAAGTCACATTGATGCAGTTTGAAACCTAAGCTATCACTACAAAGCCAACCATGCAAATGAAATGGGGATATTGCTTTGATTGCATTTAAATGAAAGTGGCAATGAAGAATTCTTACTCGTCTCGCCTTACGTCACAGCAACCAAGATAGATTGCTATTTTCTTTCCTTGTTTTTGTTTAGTGATCACAAAATGAATTAGTTTCAATGGGTCTTTGTACAATGAGTTTTGTTATTTCATTGCATCTATATTTGTAACTACTTCAGCCACTATAATCAACTTATTGTAACACTTCATACATACGCCTCCACCAGGATATTCGACCATCCATGCAATAAGATCAAGGTGCAAGACAAGTACCTTTGTCACACAATTATCTCTGTTAACTTTCAACATCGCTTTTCTTTGACATGCTTCACATTTGTTATATTTATAAGTTAAAGGCATGTCTCTCCCAACGGTTTACGATCTCTGCCTTCTAAAAGTGCAGTTATCAATAAACAGTTTCCAAACGTTCACTGCACACTTACCATCCCTTTATAAGCTCGCTGCGCCACTGCAACCGCCATATTGCTTCTACAAGCATACGCGCAAGCAGCAATGAACAAGTATTATATACTCACACTCTTAATCTTCGTTTGCGTGGAAGCAAAGTCCGAACGGCCAGCGATAGTGGACCAGTTTTTAAATCACTCTATGCACGCCTTTTACTCTCTTTGGCCTTGGGAACAACTAGCTCATGCGATCGATAAATACAGCAATCCAACAACAGTTTTGCCACCATTACCAGGTGGTTCTCAATCCAAGACGAAGGTGAAAAAGTTCAAACCAGAGTCGACGGATTATTCGAATAAAGCAAGAGTGCCATTAGAAACTGCATAAGGATCATCGTTGGAAGAGATGCTATTGGAACACGCATTGAAGTAGTAAAGTTGCAACTCAATTGATGCAGGATGCCTGTCACTTCAACTGTGCGCACGGTTCTATACACTGACGCATCAAACTATGGGATGGGTTTAAGGTTTGCTCAAAGACCAAGAACTCCACCTTTTTCATGCAATTTTAACGTAACTTTATTAATGAATACTTCACTTTGTTTGCCACTTGGAACTGATTGGCTATAACTCAAATAGTTTACTTTAGTGTGTTTTACAAGTCGTGTTTATACCTTAGGTTAGCAAATCAAAACGTAATTTTATTAAATTCAGAGACAGTAATGAAAGGAAACAATAATTACAGAAAAGATTAACACTACTTTAATGGTCGGTGCCTCAGACCTGTCTTCGCTTTAAAAAGCGCTTCTTCTTCTTCTTCAGAATTATTAACATGTCTTTTGGGAGTTGTTGGTATTTCTGTAGCTCTGCCTACCCCACTCCGGGAATGAAGTTGTGATGTTATGTATGTGTATGTATGTCTTTTAACGAGCTAAATTATTTTCTTGTAAGTTTTGCTTTTATTAAATTATTATTTTTGTGTTGTTGTTTGTATGTAATGTCCTAAAAAAATCATTAACGTTATTTTTAAATAAATTCAGACACGTGTAGAATTTGAGAACAATTCCCGGGAACTATCTAGTTCTCTCGATCAAACTGTTTTCATGTAACTAATTTATGGTATACCACCTATCTGAGTGCATTATATGTGTATGCCTTATCATCAAAATTCGATCAGCTTTTGATTCCAAGATAAACGAAAACTTACAGTTCTTGAAGAGCGTTATTTAGAACTAATTTTAATCTCTGGATAGAATCATCATCAACAGCGCTCCTCCTGCGTTAGTGCAATTTTCTATGAATACGCCGTATTAAATCCAGGTTATCTATTCTATTAGATACCATACTGCCTTTGACATGTTATAGTATTGTTAATGTTAAGCGTTACAAACTGCTGCATGGTTTTATCCAGTAGCCTGGAAAAAACAGCTTCAATAATAAAGAAAGACAAAAAACAAAGAAATGCACTTTCACAAATTAGTAAGATATCATGTCAACATTGTGACATGTGCTTCGGAGAAAGTGCTAAAATAAGGAACTCTCGAAGTTGATGGAAAATAAAGGAGATCCGAGAGAGGCGGTTGATAAATCAGCCCATCGGGATTTCATTTTGATACCTTTTCTCTTTAACGCCTTTGATAGATTAGTACAGTGATTCAAACATAAAGTTGAGCGGCAAAGCACTAAAATGTGCAGCTATTGGTCGACCGTACTCGTTTTTAGAATTTGACCATTCAGCTCTCACACATGCTTGCAGCAAAGGGTGTAAAGCCGGGTCTACATTCAGTAAAAGGCATCAGCTCTGTCAAAAAATTACTTACACTGTTAATGAAAAGTAACTCGTAAAAAATTCCTTAAGGTACACATGTTTGGAAAGTTACTGGGGGAAAAAATATCCTCGAAAAGAAGAACAAATAAAAACACTTAGTTAATTTAACAATACTTACCCCTCTTTTTTGACGTAGAGACCTCGTCGTGTTGTTCTCCTAGACTTATTATTTTTAGTTTAATGTTATTAGCCTTACATTTGTATTGATTTTATTTGTTCGAGCTTTAATCATTATTATTTTATTACTTTATTAAGTACTTGTAATGTAACTTACTTTTAAGTATTTCTGTACTTTATGTTTAAAAAAATTACCTTCTGCTGGAGTTTCTTGGCGCTTCTTCTCCGCAATGATGGTCTTATCTGAAGCGCTAGTAAATTCACTTAATATTACCGACGTGTAAAAGAGCCCCATGGGGGCCTTTTAAGTGAATAAACATTTTGATTTTGATTTTGATAGGTATTAGAGTAAGAGACATCTAAATACCTACATATGATATAAATACTATACATATATAAATTTGCCTTTCAACATAATGCGATCAACCTGCAACGTCAACGATTGACCAACCAATACTATAATGGTGTATTGTTTCCGAGGGTAGAAAATACGCGGTTTATGGGGAGACGAAACGTAGTTGAGGCCCTCTAGTGTGCGAGTCCATAAATTGCACTTTCTGCTGAGGCAGACATAGTCCTTTTCACAACTTCTGTTAGGGAATAAAAACAAATGTTATTATTATTATTACCCGCCAGCGATTTCGCCCCGCTGCAAGTTTTTGAATTTCCCGGTGGATTTTTCATGTTTTTTCTTTCATAAGAACCTTCTCCTGACGATAACGAACACAACAAAAAAAAAATTGCGAAATCGGTCCAGCCATTCATGCGTGATGCGGTGACCAAGGGAAATAGGGATTCATTTATATATATATATATATATATTATTTACTTTGTCATAAAAGTGCCGTTTTCTAACCCCAAACCAGACCAAAAACATTTATATTTACGAGCAGTGTTGAGAAATATTATTTTATGACAATACACAGTATGAACTTGTTTACGTTCTCTATTCATAAGAAGCACCGACAAACAAACTTTCTTTGTTGCATAACACACGGCTCTCCGTATAATTGTGACTCACCACTGCGGTGAGTCAATAACACCTGACTTTTCTGTCCTTAGGTCAACGACTTGTAGACATAACAAGCTGACCGAAGTTTTTTTAAACACAATTACGTAAGACTTCAATTTAGGGTCCCGTGTGCAGCGATGATCAACGCTATTTACCGTTGAAATTGTAAAACAAAGGGTACCCTTCGTCAAAGGAGTCATTTACAGTACGCACATCAAATATGTCCAAGGATCAAGAATGTTCCTATTTTATTTTGATAATTTGCTATGTACTTTTCACATTTAACAGTCACAAGCAAATATGATCATACATACATAAATCACGGCTGTTTCCCAGAGGGGTAGGCAGAGACCACTTCTTTCCACCTGCTACGATCCTGGCAAAGCTCTTTCGCTTCTTCCACATTCATACAACGAGTCATGCATGCACGTCGGTTTCGGATACTTAAGATTCGGCCCTTTTCCAGTATTTCCCCGATTTGATTAAAAAAAGTACGCCTAGGGCGCCCCCTTCCAACCCTTCCACTCACTTTAGCACTGTATATTTCTTCCGTGAATCGTTTTTCATCCATCCTTTCCAAATGACCGAACTCATCGAAGCATGCCCTTTTCAATTTTAGTCACTACATCTTCTTTCAGACCGCACTTCTCTCTGATGTTTTCGTTCCTTACTATATCACACAGTTTCACACCACACATACTACGCAAAGAGCGCATTTCTACTGCATTTATACGACTTTCATGCTTATCCTGCCATACCCAAATATGATCAAGTTTAATACATCAAGAGAACAGACACATTATGTAGGCGTTATGTTTATTGAGGTTCAGGATCGCGAAACATTACCGACTTTGTCAAATTTGACCTTTTAAGAGTATTGGGAAGCGATGTTTAAGTCGTATAGCTTTCAAAAATAATCCATACTAATTTAGCTCCACCCACTAAATCTCTTCCGATTTCCACGATTTTTTAATATGTTGTAGATTCCGTGTGGTTGCCGGGTTAGAATAGTGCCACTCCATGTCTTCCCGTGGATGTCGTAAGAGCCGACTAGGGGAATTTACGTATAAGGGCTTGTAGTACTGTTAGGCGATGGGCTTGCAACCTGTCACTAATGCACTATAGTAAACAACTTATCCTACTTGTGCAAAATGTGGTTACAGAATAACCAACAAGTCGGTTTAGAGTTGTTGGTATTTCTGTAGCTCTGCCTACCCCACTCTGGGAATGAAGGCGTGATGTTATGTATGTATGTATGTTGTAGATATGTAGGACTATGTTTCCGCTTTTGTTTTTTTTTCTTTGCATTAAATATTTTCTTAGTATCTGGGTCATACACACTCTTAAAAACAAAAGTTGTCTCTCCTCTGGTCAATAGTTAAGAGCTTGTGTGCATAAGTTATGTTTTTAGATGATAGGTCTAAAGCAGTCCTGACGGCGTTTTTGCGGGTATGGGCTTAGCCAGAAAATTAGGCCTTAAAAACGTTAACTTTCGGTGTGTCCACAGGAAAGGCGGTAACCTAAATCTGTGTATGACCCATCTACAACATATTCATAAATCGTAAAAATCGGACAACGTTTAAGGGGAGAAAATCGTTATCGCATATTGTACTTTTTTTTTGCTTTACATCTCTCTTGAGAGAAACGCATAGTTTGTGTTCCAATATGACCAACAATATCAGCCAACGGACTGCCAACTACCACCATCTTATCCTTTAACCCGCCAAGCAGTCTTCGCATTGTGTTTCAGAGCGTGGATAAGACAACCGGTGCAATTACTATAGGTGAAAAATTTAAGTAAAGGACCAGTTGTATGTCATGTAGTTGTGCACAAAAATAATATGGAATTTACGTCAACATTTAAATATAGAATGTCGAAAGGTCTGTTACTACGGCAGGCAGGCAAACAGCCTGGGGGGTTATTACGACTTAACTATGCAGTTCTGTTTACGCTCAGAGAAAAGGACAGAGCTATGAAGAAGAAGAAGAAGAAGAAGAAACTTTTATTTAGTGCTAATACAGTATTACATTGGTTTGAGTTCATAAAAACGTATTAACTAATAAGCACCAAAAGGGCGATCAGCTCAGCAACATGCTGCGACAAGTCACAGCGCTGATTTTCAGCTGGACCCATTTGGACACAATCACCACTTATTATTAAAAACTCCTTAAACATTACAATATTTGCGAATACAAACTACAGTATAAAGTATCTAATAACTAACACTTATACCAACAAGACAGCCATTTTAACAAACACCAATAACCACCATAATTCCTAAAAATATTTCATATCAGAGAGGTGACAGAATAAAAGGCTTCAACGACCTACAGAGAATGCCCGTCTATGTCGCCACGTTGTGCACTTAAGAGGTGTGCTTTGAGATGTTTTCGAAAAGTATTGATTGAGGTGAGATCTCGCAAAGGTGGAGGAATATTATTCCATATTTTGGTGGCGGCATATTTGAAACTTCCCCTGTAGGCCGCGGTCTTATGCGGAGGAATACAAAGAAGGCCCAGACGCACACGCCTAGACCACAATAACTTATCAAAAAGGTAAGGTGGGTGTTTTCGCTTTACAACGCCAAACAAAAGAGTGGCTAAGTGCATATGTCGTCTGGTGGACATGTTGAGGATCTTAGCATTATTCAGATATGGTGAGATGTGACTTCTTCGAGGAATATCAAAACAGAATCGAGCGCACGCGTTTTGTACTCTTTGAATCAAGCTTTTTGTTTTTGCTAAAATTCGAGGACCGTACACAACATCAGCATGGCTTAACTTTGAGAGTACCAAAGAGTCAATAAGATTTATTCGTAATTGCGTACTAAGGTACTCACGTATTTTGTATACCACCTTCAATCTATAGAAGCAATCACGTACTAGACTTAGTATATGTGACTCAAAACGTAATTCTTCGTCAAATAGGAGGCCAAGGTTTCTTGCTACTGCTACTTGTTCTATCTGGGTGCATTCTACACAAATATTAAGGTGATTTCGCAAAATGTTACGGCGTTGATGATTTGAGCCTAAAACCATGAATTTGGATTTCGTTGGATTTAACATAAGGCAGTTTTTATGAGCCCATTTTGCCAGACGAAGTAAGTCATCATTAATTTCTTTTACAGCTTGATCTGTATCTTTGGGATTAAATGAAAGGTACAATTGAACATCATCCGCATATATATGAAACTTACAGAACTTGAAACAGCCAACAACATCTGCACTATATATTATAAATAGCAACGGCCCAAGGATCGATCCCTGAGGCACACCCCTGCTAACCGTGCTTGGGGTTGATGAAAGTACGGTCCCATCATCATTTCGCAACTGCACATATTGTGTGCGACGGCTCAGGTAGCTGTTAAACCATCTTAGCGCGTTCGCGTCGAAACCATAAAACGACAATTTAGACAATAATAAAGAAATATTTAATCCATCGAAAGCTCGCGAGAAGTCGAGCAACACAAGAATTGTACCCTTGCCCGCATCCTGTGCCTCCAAGATATCACTCGTCACATCCAAAAGAGCGGAGGCAGTTCCACGACCTCTTCTAAAACCCGATTGCCTGTCTGGTAAAATCCCCTGCTTTTCGACGTAACCTGTGACCTGCGAGGAAACTATCTTTTCCAACACTTTAGATAGACAAGGTAAAATATTAATAGGTCGCAAGTCACCATGGGTTAATGGATTGGGTTTTTTAGGCAATGGGCTAACTTTTGCCACTTTCCACTGCTCAGGAAAAGTAGCTGTATAAATAGACCTGTTGACGATAGCTGTAATAATTTTAATAGTGTGAGGTAAAATCATCTTAATCATCTCTAACGAAATAGTGTCCATTCCCTGCGCATTAGTTTTTAGACCATTAACTACTTTAAAGACATCGTCTTCGGTAATGCAATGTAGTGTAAAAGATGACCCAGTGTATCTTTGGAATTCAAAGTAGGTTAACTCAGATATACTTACTTCTCTTCTACCAGGAACCTCGAGAAAGTGAGAGTTTATTGCCTCTGGAACCCTTAAATGAATTGGAATTGATGATTCCGGTTTCGGAGGAAGGACATTCAATTTCAGATTCTTCCATAGCAATTTAGGTGAACTAATGTTGTTATTTACATTATGGTTAAAGAAAGATTTTTTTTCATTATACATTGCGATGTTTACTGCCTGTTTCAGTTCTTTAAAGTATTCATGATGAATTTCTGTACGAGTTTTGTAGTATCTTGTAAGGGCTTCTTTTTTTAAAATTATCATTCGTTTAAGAACATCGGTCATCCAAGGCAAAGAATGATGCTTGATTATGACATCTTTAGTCGGGGCGTGAAGATCAAATAACGATATAATAAAATGATTAAATTCCGTGACCATATCATCCACATTATCCTTACACAAAATATTACGCCAAGGCATTGACCTTATGTCATAGTTAAATTGTACAAGATCTATGAGTTTCAAAGGTCTAAACGAAATACGCTTAGGAGGTAAAACCGTTTTTTTTACATTTAATTCACACATGAGAAACGCATGATTAGACAACTTACTGCCGATTATATCTAACGTTATGTTCCTTACCCTCACATCAGTGCATATAACATCAATTAACGTTTGACTATGATCTGTAAAATGTGTCGGTGATTTTACTACCTGCTGTAATTTGTGTATAGCCAAGCCTGGAATTTGTGTATGACAGTTATATAACTCTGTCCCTTTCTCTTAGCGTAAACAGAACTGCATTGTTATGTCATGATAACCCCCCAGGTCCTTTACTTAAGTTTTTCATCTATAGAACAGAGGCATTGTATCTTAATGCTCAGGGGCAACGCATTTGCAGTCTTAGGATCGTAGTCTTAAGATGACAGTCTTAAGATCGCAGTCTTAACATCGCAGTCTTAAGATTATAATCCTAAGATTGTCTGTATCAAGAAAATGCTTGCGGACCATGCGTCTTGAGAACGCAAATATTAGCATCAGATGGCTTGGCCTCCATGGCAGAAAATAAATGGCCTTTACAACTCCCTGTCAACATTTTTTTATTACATCGCGGAACTATTGGAGCTCATGATCGACTCACGTTTGACTTGGCATTATTAGCTATATACGATAAGTAAAAGTAATTTGCTGATTATTTTATTTTATTTATTAAATTTTATTTAAACTTTTCCATTCGCTTTCTACTCTGTCGCAAAGCAATTTATTTACGAATATCATCAATAGGCAACCTATAGAATCCAGACTAACAAACAGCATTGTATAGGATCACTTTCTCTAGTGTGCTTCCCAAATTAAAAAAAAACCTCTCAAAAGGTGCACAGTCAACAAAACAAGGAAAACGCACGTGTCAGATGACCTACAACTGCTAACGGTACACTGAGGCCGGCCGGTTGCGCTGGAGTCAGCAACCGTTGGTCCCCTTATAGAGAAAGTATTATTTAGACTTTAACTTGGTTAAACCATATTGCCTTTGACATGTTATTTAACTAGGCCGCCATTACTATCAGGTAAGTTAGAGTTACCGTAAAGTTAAAAATACTTATTGACCCAGTAGAATAGGGGCCCTGGGGGGGTTAACATGAAATAGCTAAGAAATTAATTTTACGGTGAGAGAAAGGTTTACGCTCATCCTAAACTGAATTGCTAAACCCTCTTATTACAAAACAATAGTTAAATAAAAATTGACAGGGTAACAAGTTCGGGTGTCTATCGTTTCATCGAACGCTATTTTCTGCTGAAACCATAATGTTTTCAGGGTATCTTAAACACCTAACCAAAAGTAACCTACTTAATTAATGTTTAAGATGCCCTGAAAACATTATGGTTTCAGCAGAAAATAGCATTCGATGAAATGATATTCGATTCAATGATACATTCGATGAAGTGATGAGTTACCAACAAGTTCATATATCTCATGCAGATACCGATTTCATATATTACAAAGAAAATGTATGTTCGATGTTTCATTGGTCGTGAAGGAACAACAGTGTTTCTCCGTTATTATCAAACAAGACAAAAGTATCAAAACTACTCCGCAACCAGTTTCCTGTTTTTTAAGAGAAATTAGACGCTACATTGTGGAATCGCAAACACGATTGATCGTTGATTTTGTAAACTATATCCGTAATCACATTCTCATACATCCCTTTATAATATTTTTATTCCCATGTAAATTGTCAATTTTACCTAATTAAGTTCCTCCGTACGCGATTTGTTTTCTATTAGCAGATAGGTTATATGGATATTTGACATTTAGGGGTCAAAGTAAGAACTTCGGTAAACAAATTGCTATATTGACGTTTTACGAAATTTTTATCGCTGCCTTAAAATAGTGTTTTTTCAATAAAATACAAAGATATGTTTTTGAACCTTATTACAGTGCAATAAGGTGAAGAAGCGGAAGCACACGACACATTGGTCTAGTAAGTAGTGGCCCTGCCTTCGAAACTAGAGGTCCCATACAATAAACGAAACGAAGTTAAATTACTTATTATAATTACATACATACATACATAACGTCACGCCTTTATTCCCTGAGGGGGGTAGGTAGAGCTACAAAATTACCAACAACTGTAAAAATAATTGTTTATAATTCTGTAACCACATTTTGCACAAATAGGCTAAGAAGTTTACTAGTGTATTAGTGACAGGTTGCAAGCCCATCGCCTAACAATACTACAAGCCCTTATTCCCTTAGTCGCCTCTTACGACATCCACGGGAAGACATGGAGTGGCACTATTCTAACCCGGCAACCACACGGGGAAGTAATTAATGATAATAATAATGATTAATTAATATATATTCGCGATTTAACAATAAGCCCTCTTCTCTTCTAACGTTGCTCTGCCCTCCAAGGTTCATAGTGTTACTGTAATTTCTTAGGATGAGGATGTGACATTGTGAAAAATCAATAAATTTAATTTGAGTTTGATTTATTTGTGTGACGAGCAAGGTTCCTAAGTCTTGGATGTTTTCTATGTATTTAAGTATACATTTCTCTGTATTAGTAAGTTTATCGTTGTCTAGTATCCATAGTACAAGCCTTGTTTGGGCCTAGGTCTATTAGCCTAGGTTATTTATTTTATTTTTTATTTTTAACATCTCTTTGTAGTGTTCCTATCGAGCGTGGAGTAGTGATAGCCACCGAGCGGTCATGCTGCTCCGGTAGACAATTATTAATGAATATACATTTATTAATGAACGCTAGCAAATACTTCGAAGAATTAGTTTTCAGCTACTCTTCCTATATCTTCCTATAGGAACTCGATTTTCGAATAATCTTCACAATTTTCGAGCCACTTTGCCGAAATACCAAAGACGGCGGTTAACTGTAATGTAGTATTCGAAGCTTTTACTACTACAATTATTATTATTTTACTTTAATGATTGTTATTTTTAACTGGCTTCATTACTCTTTAGGGTTCTGATAGAATATCAGTGCTGTGGTTTACCACAGTTTTATGCTGAGCCAGCGCCTTCTCGTCTCACCATCACATGGCTCTTTTTCTGCATTTATGTTTTTAATATAAGTTAATTTTATTTCGCAAGTAAGGATTTTTACAATATTTATAAACTAATTATATTTGCATGCTTCTATTGTTAGCCTAAGAAACCAAACCATGTATTGTGTGAAATGAATAAAGATGTTTATCTATCTATATATCTATCTATACTGTAATTCTATGGAACTTGCTAACTATGTAAACAAACAATATATTGAAATTGACATCTAATGTCAATTTTAGTAAAGCGGCTTGTTTACATAGTTAGCAAGTTCCATAGAATGACACTTTATCATTCTACACTTTATTGGTAACCATATTAGATTTAAAATGCTAATACTATTACAATGTTGTGAGCCGCTATCTTTATTATTGGGATTGTTTATTTTTGCTAACCACCCATTTTTTTAATCGAAAATATAAAGTATTTTAAGAAACTAAATTGAATATTTCAGTAATTTATCGCTCCAATCATTTTTTATAATTTTTTGATAATTTGAGATAGGACTTCTCGTAAACTACATGTCGCGGCTGAACCTATAAATCTGAGACACAAGAACAAAAAAAAAAAACAGCTGATAGTTTAGTTTAGTTGTCATCTGTCAATGTCACCGTTCATGCTCTGTTACAGTGACAGATGAACTTTTTTTCATAACTAAAGTCCAAGACTAACAGATTCAGCCTGTGAGGAAGGTTAAACAAAGGTCATTTGTATATTTATGAAAACATCTTGAATCATTGATTACTTTTTCGAAGTAAACGTCAGATTTTTTTCAAAACCTCATATCACGAAATGGTTTTCGAAATAGCTCTTAAGAAAAAAAAAGAATAATCCCACTTGCTGCAGCTTAAGTGTGCAGCTGTTTAGACTATGCATTGTCCGTCCGTCAATCAGTAACTGAAGAGTTTAATAATAATATGTATTAATAGACATAATAGCGGTATGCTTGGTCTCTTATTGTCCTTACTCCCTTACATTTTGTAACAATAAATGCAAAAGTTGAAAACGCTACTTCGAAATACAATCTTAAGTAGCCGCATGTTATTGACACAGATGTCATGCAAGTAACAAATACCGACACAGTATGTAGAAATTATATTTCGTTGGCGTGACTAACATGTAAATTTATGCCAAATTACAGCTTTCTAGTACTGTACTTCCAGTCTCTGAGCTTGGCTGCGGACGGACGGACGGACATGGTAAAACTATAAGGGTTTCTAGTTTAACTACAGAACTTTAAAAAAAAGAGTATATACATCAATGACATGAAATATAAACAGAAAGTAGATACGTTACTCCTCTCTCTTACTCTTGTGTTTTCCGTATCTGTACATTATTCACAATTGAAACAATAGGGAACATGCTTAGGTATTTGTTTTTCTTACGCGCTATGTAAAGTTCTATGAAAGAGAGGAATAACTGTATAAGTACGCGAAATAATTATCGTGTTTAATTAATATACTAACATGTTTGTAGGAGTTTATTCTCAAATTACTTATACTAACTTAATTAAGTAGGTACCTTAATATTTACACATTTTTAGGTTCTGTACCCCAAGGGTGTTAAATGGGACCCTATTACTAAACCCACGCTACTATAAAGAGCTGTTTTGAACAGGGCCTCTATTCTACCGTGTTATAACGATATCGCGTTTGACGTATTTTAGAATAGTTAATGTCACAGTCGCCATGATTGTTTATGAGTCATTAATAATGACATAAGAGTTATCAAAACCGTTGACAATACGGAAACACGTCAAAGACGATATCGTTATTACCGTGTAGAATCCCAGCCAGAAAGTTAAACATAAAAGCCGTCCTATACAAGAAATGTATTTTTCAACGTATTTTTATTTGTGCAGTATCTTAAAAACAGTAACACGTACAAGCGTCAAATTTGGATTGTAGTACAAACCCTCAAAAAAAAATACCTGAAACATTCTATATTGATATAACATTCAAATTGAAATCAAATAATACACACTGTGCGTGAGTCTGACTCGCATTTGACCTAAAACACATATTCAAGCTTTTTATTTACATAAATGTGCAAAAATATTATACTTAGGCTCCGCTGTCAGCGGACTATATAACCGTAATAGGTGGAGTTGAAATTTTAACAGTGTGTTTTTCTATTGACGCAATAACAAAAAGTAATAAAAGAAAGGGGCTCCCTTAAAAAAATCAGGGCTGAGAAAATACATGCTTTGCTTAAATTGAAATACAAATTACAAAATACTATCACGCAAGTATTTAAAATACGAAATACAAAAAATATTTAAGTAATTTATTTAAAATATAAAATACAAGAAAAAGTATTTTAGCTATTTTTATTTTAAATACAATATAAAAATTACAAAATACTATTAAGAATGATAAGTGAAAACGACAATTTGACCTGACTCGTGACATTGACAATTTGATATTGGTAACAGGTGCTATATTCTTCAGAACGCACCCATTCATAAGATCGCTATAATTATGAAGATTAAATTTATTTATGATTAAATGTATTTTGAGGCCATAAGTATTTGAAATACTAACTACAAAAAACCACGGCGTCAGGTATTTGAATAACGAATTATAAATTACATTTTAAGCAAGTAATTTAAATACCAATACCAAACACGTATTTGTATTTTAAAAACGTATTTTAATTACAAGTTATTCAAATACTGCCCAATCCTGACAAGAATGGTACGGAACCCTTCATGTGCGAGTTCCACTCGCACTTGGTCGGTTTTTTAAATTATGATGTGATTAACGTTTAGTCACGCAGAGTGGATTACTACTTACTCGTAAACCACCACTAAAGTCATTTTGTTTCTAATATAAAATGATATCGGCAACGTGTCCTTCCATTCAACGAATGTTATTGAAACATACAGCAATTCAATTACACATGGCTAGAACTTGAAACGCATTGAACCAAATGTTTAATATTAACAGAAACGGCTATCGAAACATGACCCAGTCGCTTTCACGAGACGTTCCATCGGTTGACGATGCCTGCCCGCCAAGGCGCAGTTATCAATGAACAGTTCTAGAACGTTCCCCCACGCAGACCAAGCCTATATAAGCGCGGGGCCCGGCTACAGCCGGCATACGACTACGAAAGCCATACGAGACACACACGAACAATGAATAAGTACTTCGCACTTACACTCTTGGTCCTCGCGTGCGTGGAAGCGAGAAAGCACCACCGTGAAGATCCCTTCGCAGCCTTAGACCACCAGCTTTCTCATTCCCTCGCGTTCCACTACCTTTGGCCATGGAGTCAACTAGTACAAGCTGCTGCTGCTATGGATAATGAAGAGAATCTAGAAGAACCACATATAATGTCTGATTCGAAGCATTTTGAAATCAAGATGAACGTGAAGCGGTTCAAACCGGAAGAATTGAGGATCAAAGTGAAGAATCAGTACATCATTGTGGAGGGAAGACACCGAGTGACTTCTGATGATACCCGTTTTATGACCAATCACTTCGTGCAACGCTTTAACTTGCCGCCTGGTAGCAGGCAGGAGGAGGTTGTTGCTGTGTATAATGAAAAGGGTATTTTGATTGTGTCAGCTCCAAGACATGAAGTGCCACCTCCACCAGCGGAAAGAATCGTTCCAATCGAAGTAAGACTACCGGAACCATCATCAGAAAAACCAGCAATGTCTTCAGAAAGCCCGATCAACACATCTTCAGAGAAAATTGAAACGTCGTCCGAAAAAGACATTGAGACTTCGTCAGAAAAAGTGGAAGCGTCGTCAGAAAAAATTGATACGTCCTCAGAGAGAGTAGAAGCTTCCTCGGAGAAAGTTGAAGTGTCCTCAGAAGCCTCTTACAGAAAGCCATCTCCAGAATCGCCGCTGGTAGAGTTGCAGATGTTTGAGAAGTCGCATGTTGGCAAAATCAGGAAGAAGGAACTGAAGAACTCTACTAAGCATGTGAAGGACAATGAAGTGACAAAAGGCGTCAGTGGCAATGGATTGGACTACGCGTTGATCGAAACAGACGAGTGAAATTCAGCCTAGGAATTTTAAAAAAAGACTGATAGCTTTAAAGCGGTGCTGTGAACGATAATCTTAGCCTAAAAATGTGCTCTTACAGAACAATTTTGAGTACTTGAAAAACATGCGAATAAAAAACCCAATCCGACCAAACTGCAGTACAATTCTTAAATAAAGTGGTCAATTTTACTCGGTTTTATTCTAGTTTGGTTGAAATGGAGTGTCACAGTGTTTTTACTTAATTTGTCAACACATTTAGAAAAATGTTATTAAAATTATATTGTATAATATAACCAGCTCTGAGATTTATCGTGTTATTCGTTTTGTATGAATAAAAATGTTATTTATTATAATTTATTTTGTTGTTTTATTGTGGATGGAAATGATTGACTTTACATACATTTTTGCTTGCATCATTATTTTTGTTCAATTTAACCTATAATCCTGATTTACCGGACATTGTCCGGTAAATCAGGATTATAGGTTAAATTTCTAGGATTTCTAGTTTGACTATGAAACCCTAAAAATAATTAGATTTATTTTCAACTAAATTGGTCCTATACCCGTTATGAATAACGTGTCCGAAACATCGCGAATTCAAAATCAAACGCCAATAAAACACCCCGTTAAGAAACATGTTAAATTTGTAATATTTTGTATTTTTTTCTGAGTCAGTATTAACCAGATTTTGCAAGAGAAACACAATCATGCGACTGCTATAGCTAGCTCTTTCCCTGCTGATAAGTTATAACGGCAGCAGCTGTTCATAAAAATAACGGTTTTTTAATTATTAACCTGTTCATGTTTTGAATAGGAAACATAATATTTGGATCTTTCTTATTACAGTCAGACTAAGAGAAGTATAGTGTTTTATTATATAAACATTCCCCTTATTTATACGCACTAGCGACCCGCTAGTGGCTTTGCCCCGCTGTAAATTTTTGTCTTTCCCGGTGGATTTTTCTAAGATTTTTTTCTTTTATAAGAACCTTCTCCTGACAGTAACAAACACAATACAAAAAGAATTAGCGAAATCGGTTCAGCTGCTCTCGAGATTTGCTCTTAGCAACAATTCAGCGATTCATTTTTATTATATAGATAATAAATCTATTTTAGTTACAGTATTCTGTCAAATTGTAATGTCACAATGACAGATAACGACAAAACATATTTCAAGCCAAATGCTATTACGCATTTACCCCCTTACTTATGAACGTGAAATAAGCTTAGAATAGTTTATGCCATGCTTTGTCACTTTCTGTCAGATGCAAATGTCACAATTACAGATAAGGACAAAGCATGGCATAAACTATTCCAAGCATATTCCCCGTTCATAAGTAAGGGGGTAAGTCTACAATACAACGTATAAGTACTTGGTGTTAAACAGTGACTTTTGTAACGCTACAATAATAATTATTATAACACTACCTATTCTTAAGAGGATTGTGAAGCGATGCCTAAATCGCGTAGCTGTCAAAAATAACCCATACTAATTTATCTCCGTGCGATAATATTTCTCACCCGTTAAATCTATTCCGATTTCCACGATTTCTGAATACGTTGTAGATATTATGAAAAACTAGGTCTGTACGTTTCCGTTTATGTTTCATTTTATTTTTTCTAATACATATTTTCTTGGAAAGGACAACGATAAACATTCTTGTATAAAGAAATCTAAGACTTAGGAATAAATGCCTTAATGGGATTTGAACCCAGGACCGCTGGCTTCGGAGGCAGGGTCACTCCCAACGAGGCTAACGTATCATCAAAAACCCTTCTGCTTTAAACACTCGCTTTACGCGTGCTAAATCGTGGATAGACGGATGATGAGTACAAAACCTCTCTTCTCTCCGTCCGTCTTGGCGATCCTCGGGGAAGAACTATGTCCAGCAGTGGACGTCTTTCGCCTAACATGATGACCTTGAGTCGCGTCACGTCAAATAAATAAATAATGATTTATTTGGTGTGGGTGTGTCTAGTGACTTTTGTATCTGTTACTGCCTTAAAAAACAAGACATATTTTACGTGTCTATGAGTGCGGGACAACTTAGGTCAATAGATAGAAATTAGTAATGATAATAAATTGCTTGAGAAAATGACACCCCATTTCCAAAACAGTAAGGAAAACCCGTACAAAAGAAAATCATAAAATGACACTAAAAATATTACTTCCTCCGGTCACGATTCATTTACGTTTACGTTCATACAAACGTATACGAACGTTGGGTAATCTTGCGCAACTACAATCACCCAGTTAGATCAAATTCGATCTTGTTACATAAAAATAAAGTAGCATATCGAACCATGCATTTAGGAATTATGCCATTTAGAATATGGTAGAATTTTCACTGGTGTATTTCGTATTACAAGCCTAAGCTCGTAAGCGGCCCAAATAGTGACGAGAGCACCGAGCAGTGTTTCACAACGCACCAATTAAAGGGCTTTGCTTTGACGCTATTCATAGTGCGGTAAGTAAATAACATGGATTTTTTAATAAGTTCTCATTTAACTGCACATGTTTTTTGACAACATAATTATATATTACCCAACTTCTATCCGCGACCTCGTCCGCTTGGAATTAGTTAATCGGCCACCGCATGTTGCAGAGATTTCGATTATCGTTATTCTTATCGATACCAAAGTCAAAAAATTGGTCTGTGTATGTGTATTCGCTTCTTCTCCGCAATGATGGTCTTGTCCGAAGCGCTAGTAGATTCACTGCATACTGACGTGTAAAAGTGCCCTCATGTGGCCAATTTACTGAATAAAAGATAGAATTTGAATTTGAAAGAAGCTTTATTTATTTATACCTCCGACGCAAAAAGAGGGGTGCTATTAATTTGATGTGTAAGTGTGTGCGTGTGTGCGTGTGTGTGTGTGTGTGTCTGTGTGTGTGTGTGTGTGGGTGTGTGTGTGTGTGTGTGTGTGTGTGTGTGCTGAGTAAATGAAATAATATAAAATACCCCAGCTACTTAGTCAGTGTTCAGTTAACTACCTACTTATCAAACAATCAGCCCTTACTCCTACGCGACGACGCTTGGATCAAAAATATTAATACCTACTTATAATTAAACTTATAGGGCCGCTACTAAATAATAAGTAGTTAGTTATTATTTATTCTGTAGATGGATAAAAAAACAAATTACTAATTACTTTTTAGACATTTTTCAACAGACTTTTTTGAGTCGGGGGTTTTTAAAATTTTGTTTACTATTAATTGCTTGTCTCAATGTAGGTATCACCAGTAAGTGCCTAAGTAATGTTTTTAGATTATACGAGTACATACACAAACGTACCTGCGGCTAGATTTGGTAAGTTATGTTATGAACACCCGAAACAGTGCACAGAATAAGACAAAAAAACAAGTATTCGCCTTTTGCTTAATTTTGTAATTCACCTGAAAAGGAGGTTTATATAATGTTTGACCAAGTGGTGTCAGCTAACTATTATGTCGATGTGATATAAGAGGTTCCACTAGAGCAAGCACGAACGGCAATGTCACCTGTAATTAGGGTTGCCACCTTTCTTATCAAGATACTAGCGACCCGCCAGCGGCTTCGCCCGCTGCAATATTTTTTTTACATCACTTAGGGGTATAATAAATAGATGTTGGCCGAATATGCATATTAGTCACGCCAACAAAGTGGTGCAATAAAATGTAAAAAAAACACACACACGTAACGTGGGGATGTATTTTTTTCCTCGTCTACCCTATAGTGTGGAGGGTCGTTGGATAGGTCTTTCAAAAATATAACATAAAACAGTTTTTCGATTAAGTAATCCATTTCAATCCAATTATGAAATATTAAGCTTTTAAGCACTCATTTTTGTTAGACTCAAGTGTGTCCCCCCCCCCCCAAAAGCCAAAACTTCAGATACTAAAAAACTGAAAAAAAATTGAATGTACGAGCATGTAACGAATTTTAAAGGAAAACTATCACGACTAAGTAGACATCATTGGTTCTTGAGATACAGGCGATTAAAGTGTTTATACCTACTAAAATCATTTAAGACGGCACCAATTGACAAATAATTGAAATAGAAAATTTGTTATTACTTGTTGATTTTTATGTTTGTAGTACTTAACGGCTTTTGAACTCTACACTGAGCATGGTCCGACATGCTCTTGCCCAGTTAAGTTAATGTTATTAACATTTGTTGTAAATTTATTTGTGCTAGTTTTTATAATTATTATTTATTACTTTATTCCCTTGTAATGTCATGATTGAAAAAACAACGTTCTGCTGAAGTGTTCGTAGCGCCAGTATACTAACTCCATTATCAAAGTGCAAAAGAAGCCTCATGGAGCAAATTTATTAAATAGAAAAAAAAAAACGGGGCAATATCACACAAAATAACTGAGTCCCAAACTAATCTCTTTTCGTATACTATGGGCACTAGATAACGATAAACTTACTTATATAGATAAATACATATTAAAACTTACCAAAACATTCAAAATGAGGAAATAATTCTCCCGCGCACACCACACAAATATCTGCATCACCGGATTTGAACCCGGGTCCGCTAGATAATTATGTGGACCCTGTTGGGTACAGCCAACAGGGTCCACATAATTATCATGAACATGTACTTACCTATGGTTACAACAACACCTGTAAAATGTGGAATGCAATAAATACATTGAGTATTGAGTATTGAGTATGATTCTTCTGTTAAAATACTCTGTCAGCACTACTTTTTTTTTCTATTTTAAAAAGAAGGCACACGAGCACTCAGGCCACCTGATAGTAAGTGGAATCTGAGACCCATAGACATTTGAATTCTCCATAATCCTTAGACCTCAAATACGTTGCCAACCCTGAGGACTACGACGGAATGCCTCTATGCTAGTAATTTCACCGGTTGCCTTATCCCCACACCGGAACACAACAACGCGAACACTGTTGCTTGGCGGGTGTTTATTGGATAATATGGTGGTAGCGATCTGGACGGAACCTACAAATACAACAAACGACGGACAAATTAATTATCATAACACAACACACGACACGCTAGCCTAGTTGGGAGTGACCCTGCCTTCGAAGCTAGGGGTCCTGGGTTCAAATCCCGGTAAGGGCAGATATTTGTGTGATGAGCACGAGTATTTGTTCCCGAGTCGTGGATGTTTTCTATGTATTTAAGTATATATTTCTCTATATAAGTAAGTTTATCGTTGTCTAGTACCCATAGCACAAGCCTAGAGCCTAGTTTGGGACTAGGTCAATTTGTGTGACATTGTCCCGTGATATTATTATTATTATTATAACCCAATTAAGCAAACAAACTTAGCAACAAAAACTTCTTGAACCCGCGAACAAAGGAAAAGCACATTATGTTTACAGAGGAACTTTTATGAGTCTCACTAAGTATTGTTATAACTTAATGTACACTTTTCTCGAGGAAAAGTTTAAAATACCGTTGGAAATTGTACCCATAAATAATGTCGTTTCTTCCACGGGACTTAATTTTGTGAGAAACGGTCCGTTTTTATTTAAATTACCAGTTGTCTGGACTGACTTATATTTTATTACAGTTTTAATTCCCTTACGCAAGCCCGGGGAAATTTTTAATTAAAACCAATGGCAACCGTAACAAATTTATTAATATTTATATTACTTAAATACATACATACATTACATAAAATCACGCTTTCATTCCCAGGCTGCAGAAATACCAACAACTCTATAAAACTTGTTGATAATTATGTTACCACATTTTGCGCAATCAGGCTAAGAAGTTTACTAGTGTATCAGTGGCAGGTTGCCTAACAGGGTCAAACCGCATGAAAGAAAGCTAAAATTAATGATTAATGCTGTCATTACGAGAGGGTTCCATAGAGGCATTACAATTAAAGTCCTTGACAGTACTACAAGTCTTTATTCTGTTAGTAGAATTAGCGTCTTGGCTAGGGCCCTTGAGGACTAATTGTAAGATGGAATTAATTCTAGTAATTTCACTGGTAATGTATGTATGTATGTATGTACAAAATCAATTACATTACAAAAAATTGCAAATTACAAAATCAAAAGTAGTAAAATTTATACCTTTAAGGGATATCTTCCAGTTAGCCTTTGGGTGAGTGAGTAAAAATAAATGTAACAAACAATAGATAAATACTAAAGTACAAAATATAGACGAGAGGAAACAATAGAAACTATTAACTTTAACTAAACAACACTATTTTTAGGGTCCCGTAGTCAAACTAGGAACCCTTATAGTTTCGCCATGTCCGTCCGTGCGTCCGTCCGCAGCCTAGTGCAAAGACTATTAGTACTAGAAAGCTGCAATTTGGCATGAATATGCATATTAGTCACGCCAACAAAGTGATACATTTTTTATTTTTGTGTACCTCTACACGTAACGTGGGAATGTATTTTTTTTCTCGTCTACCCTATAGTGTGGGGTCTCGTTAGATAGGTCTTTCAAAAATATTATAGGTTTGTAGAAACAGTTTTTTAATTAAGTAATCCGTTTATGAAATATTAAGCTTTAAAGCGCTAATTTTTGTTAGACTCAAGTGTCGTCGTCCCCTACAGCCAAAACTACAAATACTAAAAATCTGAAAAAAATCTTAAATGAAAGAGCATATAACCAATTTTAAAGGAAAACTGTCACGACTAAGTAGACATCATTGGTTCTTGAGATACAGGCGATTAAAGTGTTTATACCTACTAAAATCATCTACGACGGCACCAATTGACTTTAAATAGAAAATTAGTGATTACTTAACGACTTCGGAACCCGACACTGAGCATGGTCCGACATGCTCTTGCCCGGTTTTTTTATAAATAAGCACATAAATGAATAATAACAACTAAATACGTCGACACGCTAGCCTATTGGATGTTTTCTTTGTATTTAAGTATTTATTTCTCTGTATGTATAAGTACGTTTATCGATTTCTAGTACCCACAGTACAAGCCTGGAGCTTAGTTTAGGACTAGGTCAATTTGCGTGAGATTGTCCTATGATATTTATTTAAATTTAAAATACTCAGATATATCAATAATTTAAAATAGACTTATCTTATCCCCACACCAGAACATAACAATGCTAAAACTGCTGCTTGGCGATAGGTTAAAGATGATGGTGGTAGCGATGTTACGAGTAACATGATAAACTAATTTAAAACTAGCGGCCCGCCAGCGGCTTCGCCCGGTGCAAATTTCCGACTTTCCCGGTGGATTTTTCAATTATTTTCGCACCTTTTAAACCTTCCCTGGACTTTTGTGGGGCAATGTATGTAATTTTATTTTTATTATTGTACTTATTAAATAAATAAATAAATAAAATAAATAATAAATATGACAAACATTTTAAATCCCTAATCAGCCAAATCGGCCCAACCGTTCTCGAGTTTTAGCGAGACAAACGAACTGCAATTGATTTTTATATTAAGATAATATTTTTTATATTATCGACTAAGGGAATAAAGGCTTCTAGTATTGTTAAGCGATGGGCTTGCAACCTGTTACTAATACACTAGTAAATATCTCAGCCTACTTGTGCAAAATGTGGTTACAGAATTATTAACATGTCTTTTTAGAGTTGTTGGTATTTTTGTAGCTCTGCCTACCCCACTCTCTGGGAATAAAGGCGTGATGTTATGTATGTATGTATGTAGATAGATAAAGTCAGCCCTATAGATAAATCTCCAAAGCCCGCACTTAAAAACACTCTGATAGTAAAATACATTGTCCGCGCCCGGCGTTCCCTGTTTTACTGCACCAAAGCGTTAGTACACCACTTGTTCTTTAGTTTACGACCTCTATTACTGCTACTATCGTTTCTTAACAGACACTAAAAATACGGACCTTCCGATACAAAGTACGTCGAGAGTAAAAGAACATAGACTGGTCTTTAGACGTCCGAAAAAGTCACAAGCGTTTTTCAAGTTAAATTCATGCGCGTAGCGATCATCTTCTACAACACAATACAAAGCACTCTATTGTCCACCAAACAAAAAAATACAGAAAAATAGCACAATTTAAAAGACCACTGTAAACAACAGGCGGTCTTATCGCTGATTAGCGATCTCTTCCAGACAACCTTAGAAGGGGTAAGGTGTCAAATTAAAACATTTTACACAGTAGGTGCAGACTAATTGCGCACAATAACAAAAAACTATGCTGCCTATAAAACATGATATAGCTATAAATTGCCGCTTACCAAACTAATAAATAAATAATCAAATACATACTAATACAAATAAATACATTATAATGAATACATGCATACATAACGTCACGCCTTCATTCCCAGAGTGGGGTAGGCAGAGCTACAGAAATACCAACAACTCTAAACAGACTTGTTGATAATTCTGTAACCATATTTTGCACAATCAGGCCAAGAAGTTTACTAGTGTATTAGTGACAGGTTGCAAGCCCATCGCCTAACAGTACTACAAGCCCTTATTCCCTGAGTCGCCTCTTACGATATCCACGGGAAGACATGGAGTGGCACTATTCTAACCCGGCAACCACACGGGAAAACAACACAAACAACATAAATAAATAAATAAATAATAACTAATAACATATATCTTATATATAAAATTCTCGTGTCACAGTTTTCGTTCCCATACTCCTCCGAAACGGCTTGACCGATTCTCATGAAATTTTGTGAGCGTATTGAGTAGGTCTGAGAATCGGCCAACATCTATTTTTCAAACCCCCAAGTGACATGAAAAAAAAAATTGCAGCGGGCGAAGCCGCTGGCGGGTCGCTAGTAAATAAATAATAATAAATAAATATCAATACATCCAACTCAGGGGACAAAAAACCGGGCAAGAGCATGTTGGACCATGCTCAGTGTAGGGTTCCGAAGCCGTTTAGTACTACAAACATAAATAAATATCAACAAGTAATCACTAATTTTCTATTTAAAGTCAATTTGTGCCGTCTTAGATGATTTTAGTAGGTATAAACACTTTAATCGCCTGTATCTCAAGAACCAATGATGCCTACTTAGTCGTGATAGTTTTCGTTTAAAATACGTTTTAAGCTCTTTCATTTAAGTTTTTTTCTGATTGTAGTATTCTGAGTATTTGTAGTTTTGCTGGGAGGTTAGGCTTGGAGGGAGTCAACACTTGAGTCTAACAAAAAATAGTGCTTTAAAGCTTAATGTCCCATAAACGGATTACTTAAACAAAAAACTGTTTCCTAACCCGTAATATATTTGAAAGACCTATCCAGCGACACCCAGGGTAGACGAGAAAAAAAAACATCCCCACGTTAATTGTATGTATGTATTAAGAAATGTAGGGTGACCATACATCTAGTGTAAATATTTTTTTATCATACATACATACTAACATCACGCCTTAATTCCCAGAGTGGGGTGGGCAGAGCTACAGAAATACCAACAAATCTAAAAAGACTTGTTGATAATTCTGTAACCACGTTTTGCAGAGGTAGGCTAAGATGTTTACTAGTATATTAGTGACAGGTTGCAAGCCCATCGCCTAACAGTACTACAAGCCCTTATTCCCTTAGTCGCCTCTTACGACATCCACGGGAAGACATGGAGTGGCACTATTCTAACCCGGCAACCACACGGGCTATTTTTTTATCACTTTATTATTAAATAAACACACGCGTAGTTAGATTTAAATTTGCCCAGATAGTAAAATAATCTGGTTCCTGAATATTAATTCAAAATCACCGTGTGTTTATACCGGGAGTTGTCTGTAATAGAAGCAATAAATTGAGAGATCGTTTCTACTCTGTAAACTTCTTTAAAAAAAAGGTGTAATTTATTATTTGGGATTTTTTCGAACATACTAAATAGCATTTTCAATGTACTCCATCCAATAGTCTATTTGACATCTACTGTCAGCCTACAAACTTCGTAGTTTTCGCAATACATTGCTTGCTTGGAAAATCTAAATTCATTAATATTTAGTTAACATTAAGTTATTTTCAAAAGTTTTAAAATAAATGTTGTTACGTTTGTGGTGTGGAAACGATCCCTAAATTTATTGCTCCTATTACAGGCCACACCCGGTATTTATCTTCTTCTTTATCTAATATATAAAATTCTCGTGTCACGGTGTACGTTATTGAACTCCTCTGAAACGGCTCGACCGATTTTCGTGAATCTTAGCGTGCATATCGGGTAGGTCTGAGAATCGGCCAACATCTATTTTTCATACACCAAAGTGACATAATAAAAAAATTGCAGGGGGCGAAGCCGCTGGCGGGTCGCTAGTCTAATATATAAAATTCTCGTGTCACGGTGTAAGTTATTGAACTCCTCTGAAACGGATCGACCGATTTTAATAAAATTTTGTGTGTATATCGGGTAGGTCTGAGAATCGGCCAACATCCGCCGCTGGCGGGTCGCTAGTATAGTATAAAACAAAGTCACTTTCCCCTTTGATTTGTCTTTTTAACCGTCTGTTTTTCGCTAACTTCTCCTAAACCACACAACGGATTTTATGTGATTTTTAACGATCAGTTAGATAATTTTCACGGAAAGTTTTTATGTATAATAAAGGTCTGTGTACGTGTGTTACAGAAAACTCCCACATATACCGAAGCAAAGTGAGGGTAGGTCGCTAATTTAAAATGATTAGTTAGTTTAGTTTAGTTTTTATTTCATACAAAAAAAAATACATTCAAAGTTTGCATTACGCGTCAAATTATTTATATTATATTAAATTATTCATATTATAAACGCGAATTTAAAACGATATTATAAATTAAAATAAAATAGTAATAATCGTAAGAAAAACTTAATCTTAAGAGGATTGGGAAGCGATGCTTAAATCGCGTAGCTTTCAAAAATAATCCATACAAATGTAGCCCCCCTAAATCTATTCCGATTTCCACTATTTTTGAATATGTTGAAGATATTATGAAAAACTAGGTCTGTAAGTTTCCGCTTTTTGTTTTTATTTTTTTCTTTCGTTTTCGAACAACGTTTAAGGGGAGAAAAACGCTATCGCATTTTGCATGGTAATTTTTTGCTTCACAGTCCTCTTACGTCTTAATTAATTTAAAAAATCCAAAACTGCGTTTGTATGTTCATTTTCGGTTCCTTTTTGACAGGTTCACTGATCAATTCATTTGGTTCGGGTAGTTATCGGCTAGCTATGTATAATTTTTAGTGAAATAAACGTCAACCTTTCCGCTCCAACGGCCATCGGTTCTACGAGCAATGTGCCCCGCCCACTGCCACTTAAGGTTTGCAATTTGATGAACTATGCCAGTTACTTTAGTTCTCCTGCGGATCTTCTCATTCCTAGACACGCAGCATAGCTCTTTCCATCGCCCTTTGAGTGAACTTCATGCCTTCTTCTGTAAACATCGGCGACTCGTGGCATTTGGGTAGCATTTGACGTTTCTGACAGACTAGTGATGTAACAATGTTTTCTGTACAAGTCGAGCAAAAGAAATCAATTAAAAAAACCTTTTCAATCATTTAATTATAATGTACATACACGATATATTTGTTCTAACTTCTTAGAAGTTATCCTACGTCTTCTATTTGAAAAAATCCACCTGGTGTAAGAAAATTATGTTTTGACTTCGACTGACGTGATGCATAATTTTGTTGTTTTTCTCTTTGATTTCGACTTCCTTATTTTGTAATTAGTTATTAATATTTTTTTTATCTTTCTAATACATAAAGTTCTCGTGTCACGGTGTACGTTATTGAACTCCTCTGAAACGGCTCGACCGATTCTTATGAAATTTGGTGTGCATATCGGGTAGGTCTGAGAATCGGCCAACATCTATTTTTCATACCGCTAAGTGATGTAAAAAAAAAATGCAGCGGGCGAAGCCGCTGGCGGGTCGCTAGTTTTAATGCATACCTTTACGCCTTTATTCCCAGAGTGGGGTAGGCAGAGCAACAGAATACCAAAAACTCTAAACTTGTTGATAATCTGTAACCACATTTTGCATTCAGGCTAAGATGTTTAGTTGTGTTTAGATGTGTAGTTTTAATATAACCTGTATTTATTGATAATAATATTTCTAGTTTTTGATTACCTTTTAGATGCAGTCTCAGTAATGAACGTAAATTTTCAACTTATTTCCAGGTAGGTACCTATTAATTTGTTTCTTTATCTTATCTGAAAAGACTTGAAAAACGTGTCTCACCCACTAGTGCTTCCTAATTGCCACGAGTCGCCGATGTTTACATGAGCCATTGTAAGCGATCACGTCTCAGATCCATATGTCATCACTGGAAAGGCACAGATCAAAGACTTTTGCCTAGAGGCACTGTGGTATTTGGGTCGAGAAGATAGTGCGTAGCTTACCGAACGCCCAGCCGAGTTAGATTCGACGATGAACCTCTTTCTCGATGTTGGACTTATCTAACTGGAGACGAAGTGTCGGCCGGCCTTCCACAAAGTGGACCGAGGATCTGATTAAGGTCGCGGGAAACCGCTGGATGACAGCAGCAGAGGACCGGTCGTTGTGGAAAACCTTGGGGAAGGCCTTTGTCCAGCAGTGGACGTCTTCCGGCTTGAGCTGAGCGAAAGGAACAGAGTAATATGACTGCTATATGACTGCTATAACTCTGTCCCTTTCACTACCTGGAACTAAGAATGTTTTGACAGATCACAATACCTACTCAGGTCAAACGTCAAACTTGCAAATTCTGACCCACTATTTGCTAACAGTTGAACATTTACTTTTACTGTTTAGAAATTACGACAATGACTAATGATTATATTACTATACTATCAGCAACACAATTTACCGACCAATTGTGAATCTTATCACCCTACAATAACGCTCAAGTGGTCAGTTAACAGTGACGCTGCTTGTCCGAAAAGGTTGAACCAATATAGAACCCTGTCGCTTAGAACCATTTAGTAATTGCGATATAATTTATTTCCCGTGACTTGACGCTGTCATTATGACAAAGTTTTATGGTGGCTCAACTATGGTGTTCGCATTGTTCTGTTCTGGTGTGGGGATAACGGGTGAAATTACTAGCATAGATTTATTCCATCTTAGTCCTCAGGGCAACGCTTTTGCGGTCTTAAGATTGCAGTCTTGAGAATACAAATGGGTTTCAGTGTCTGCTTACCAACATGTGGTCTTTGTGCTGGTTTGCTATCATAGCCATAAAAATACGAATCCTTTCTCAGTGGTAGTAGCACCCTGCGCGGGGTCCGTCCGACCGCTACCACCATCTTATCCATTAAACACCTGCCAAGCAGAGTGTTTGCATTGTTGTGTTCTGGTGTGGGGATAAGACAACCGGTGAAATTACTAGCATAGAGGCATTCCGTCGTAGTCCTCAGGGTTGGCAACGCATTTGAGGTCTTAGGATTATAGTCTTAAGAATTAAAATGTCTATAGGTCTCAGATTCCACTTACCATCAGGTGGCCTGAGTGCTCGTGTACCTTCTCTTTATCATAAATAAGAAAAAAAACCCAAAAATATACATTATCAAAGCCAAAACAAATAATGTAAACCTTAGTAAACTGTAGCTCAAAATCATTTAATTTTTTTGAATATTGTTGAACGCGTTTCAAAGAAAAATACATAAAAAACATCGAAGACGGAACCGGTATTGTATGTAGTCACTACCAAGCCTAGCGAGTCGTCAAAATTTAACCGTTTTTGGTATTACCCTAAAAAAATTGGGTTGGAGAACTTGGAGATGCTTGCAGCAAGTGTCCCCTCTGATTTACGGAAGGATGTGTACTCTTACAATTCAGGTGCTAAAGCTGTTTCTAGAATTACGTGAGATTATTTCGACAATGTCATAGTAACAAAGTTGTTTTATCGAAATAAACGATATTTGGCTTACGGAGATGTTTTTGAAATAGCCTGCAGACATACGAGCCTTCGCCTGTATGTAATTACATAATCGAGTTTAGATCAAGTTTTAGTTCATAATTTATAAAATAATCCCTTATGGCCTCCCGGATCACCTGGTTTTGCTCAAGGACATACCAAATGTAAAAGGCACCCTATAGCCAAGTCTACAAGGTTGCAAATACAATGTTACTGGTACTGGGTCTTACGAGGATAACTAAAAACAACAACCTCCCGTCATTTGGATGTTCAGGTCTAGCTAACAGTAATTGATAAGCCCTGTGGCACTAAAACGTCTAGACCAACTGGTTACGGGTAAAGCTGTGGTTTTATTTAGAGCGGAAAATCAACTCATTGCCTTGGGTATTATTTCTACAATTTTTGTTTAGGGTCTTGCATCGTGTGTAGGTATGCTATCGCAAGACCGGAGTTGTGTTGCCAACTGTTTATTTTCTCCGAAAATTCGTAAGTTAATTGAATTGAATTTGACGACACGCTAGCCTAGTTGGTATAACCCTGACTTCGAAGCTAGGGGCCCTGGGCTCAAATTCCGGTAAGGGCAGATATTTGTGTGACTGAACACGAGTATTTGTTCCTGAGTGTTGGATGTTTTCTATGTATTGTGAACCACATTCAGGATAACGAGTGTTAACTCAGTAAAACTATTAACTTGTAGATATTTAGTTATAAGAATATATTTCAATACCAATGACTCTTAGTACTTCTAACGCTTGGATACAACAACCGAACACCTTAAAGGCTGGAACTAGAATGAATGTCTGGACTTGGTATCGGTTACAAGATAGTTCTTTTTCCTTCATTTTACCACTTATTCAACGGCGCTATTTTTGCCGGAAATAACCGATTCCAAGTCAAGTACAATTGCTATATCCTAATAGTTATTTTTACACTATGGTAACATAACAACATACAGTATATTCTTCATTAATTACACTAAATTTTAACAATGCTTTAATTTGGGGAATAACATAATATAATATGCAATTATAATTTACATGCGAAATGTTAGTTCTATATTTCGCCACCAGGGGTTTGAACATGAAGAATATGATCAAATATTATTTAAATTATAATAACGCTTACAGATTCGTCCATCCTGACTACTACTGTAACGACCTCGTGACAGTGTTATACTTTTTACTATAATTCTCTAATATTTTGAAACACTATTGTACCTATTCACATATTATACATTTCTTTATTACAAAATATAGAATTGTACCCTTTATTAATATGTTAACTTAGGGTAAAGAGTTAATCTATATTCAACATGATAAGTCAGTAAGTATGCATATAATTATAATCACTTTATCAACCTTGACATATTGTTAACAAAAAAAATAATCGTAAACATTGAAACATTTTATCCATTAATACAAATAATCATACACCCTATTACTTCGACATATATAATACATTATCCAAGAAACAATTAAATCCCTCTGAAAAAAAAAAAAAAAAATTAACATCCTTCCCATAACCATTTTATATCCAATAGCCATTTTATATCCAATAACCATTTTATATCCAATAACCATTTTATATCCAATAACCATTTTATATCCAATAACCATTTTATATAAGTACAGTACAAAAATATCCTTCCATCCTTTATAGTTTTACTTTTGCTTGGATATTGAAGCCTTATTTCATTACTCATCTACATTCATCCCGTCATCACTACCGCTAATATCCTCTTCATCCCTTTCCTCGGAACTTGTATCATCTTCAGACCTTTTAAAGTTTAACCAAGGATGAATCTTCTCTACCGGATATACACCCTTGTAAATAGCCTTTCCCTTATGCTTAGTAATTGGAGTATCTTCGACTTTGTACCTGTCATTACTCATCACTTCAATAACCTTGTACGGCCCCAGGCATTTAGAGATTAATTTCTTGCTCTTGCCCGGACACAAAATAGACCTCTCCACCCTAACAAGATCTCCTACGTTGAATTTTCGCGGATCACACCTAACTTTATCAAACCGTTTTTTCTGTTTTTGTTGTGTTATATCTATATGCCTATCTACTTCAGCCCTAATTTCCCTTAACTTTAGTGTGGAGTCGCTTTGCTCGTCATTATTTATTGTAGATCGTAGTTTTCCTTCAGCCATGCTTGTCAGATCAAATCCAAATAATACCTCCGCGGGTGTGCGTCCTATTCCTTTATTAGTAGTGTTGTTTAGTCCCCACTGAACATTTAAAACCTTGCTATCCCAGGCAGATTCATCGCGACCATGATTCATTGCGGTCAAAGAATCTAAAATCGAACGGTTGTATCTTTCCACCTGCCCGTTAGCTCGTGGAGTGGCAACCGCGTTCATCACGTGTTTAATCCCTAAATCTTTTAAGAAGGTTTCGAACTTTTTACCCGTAAAAGTAGAGTACCTGTCAGTAATTAACCTAATAGGGCATCCAAACATGGAAAAATATTCCTCGAAAACTCTAATTGTTGTAAATGACTTTGTGTTTTTAACCGCTTTCAAAATAATGAACTTACTGTAAGAGTCTATTATTACAAGCAAATATTTGTTCTTACGTTTGCTTGTATTAAATGGGCCCAGGTGGTCAGCGTGAAGGGTGTGGAAGGGTCTGGAAATTTTAGGTATCGGATGCAGATAGCCCGATTTCCTCCCCGATGGGGTTTTACTATGTGCACATTCCAAGCAAGACTGCACATATTTTTTTGTAAATTTACTCATTTTTGGAAACCAGTATGTTTCTTTTATTTTAGCAAGCGTCTTTTCGATAGAAAAGTGCCCAATTTCGTCATGACATGCTTTTAAAATATGCCACCGCACACCCTTTGGAACCAACCACCTGTGTCCATTATCAGTAACCCTATACACGCAATTATTCTGAATACAAAAATTTTGTTTTACATCTATTACATTTTTACTATTGGGGTCTAATAATATATTTTTAATGCGCAGTATTTCACTGTCAGCAGACTGAACAGTTTTAAGCCAATCATCTGAAATAGAGAAAACTGTCGGCAGATCCAGATCAACACAGCCGTCAGTTGAAATTGGGTTCCGGCTCAAGGCGTCTACGTGACACATCCCCTGACCAGATTTGTATTTAATATCACAATCAAACTCCTGTATCGAGCTCCACCAGCGAGCCACCCTCGGTATCATGTCCCTTTTCATGAATGTAGCGCGTAGAGAATTACAATCTGTCACGATAGTGAACGGCATACCTAGTAGATAGGGCCTAAACTTGACTAACGACGAAACAACAGCCAATGTCTCTAATTCATATGACGAATAATGTTGTTCAATAGGTGCAGTTTGTCGGCTATAATAGGCCACAGGTTTTAAATCACCGTTATCTTGCTTCTGAAGTAAAATACCGCCTACGCCCCACTTACTTGCATCGGTGTGCAGTTCCGTCGTCAGGAAAGGATTGTACAAAGCTAATATAGGTCGGGAAACTAATCTCTCCTTTAGTTCACTAAACGCATTTTCTTGTTCGCTACCCCATACCCAATGTGCATTATTCTTAAGCAAACTCGTGAGGGGTCTAGCTATGACGGCAAAGTTTTTAATAAATTTCCTAAAAAAACTTGCTAAACCAAGAAATTGACGAACGTTATGAACGTTTTTGGGGGTTGGAAAAGATTGCACTGCTTCAATTTTCTTGCAACCTGGTTTAATACCATCAGCAGTAACTTGAAATCCAAGAAAATCGACGGATGTTTGAAAGAAAAAACATTTACTAGGTTTTAACGTCAAATTAAATTCCCTTAGTCTTTTAAAAATCGATTCCAGTTTTATTAATCCTTCCTCGAACGTTTTTGAGGGGACCAAGACATCATCCATGTAAGCCACAGCTGTACTAAACCGAAGCGGACCCAAAGCCTTATTTATAGTCCTTTGAAACACGGCCGGCGCGTTTGCCAAGCCGAACGGCATTCTATTGAATTCCCATTGACCGTCTGGAGTTATAAACGCGGTCTTGGGTTTCGCTTCCTCTGATAGTTCTATCTGGTAGTAGCCGCTAGCTAAATCTAACGTAGAGTAAAAGGAATATCCTGACAATCTATTCATTTGATCCTCCATGCATGGAAGAGGATAATGTTGTTTAATAGTCTTTCGATTAAGCGCCCGATAATCCACGCATAGTCGTTTGTCACCTGTTTTTTTTCTAACTAATATGATTGGGCTAGCATACGGGGAGTTAGACTCTCTTATCATCCCAGTGGCACTCAACTCATCTATCATGCCCTGTACTTCCTCTCTTTCCTTCTGAGAAAGCCTATACGGTCTGTATACTACTGGTTGATCATCATTTAAATCAATTTTCATTTTTTCTAAGTCTGTACATCCTAACTCGTTTAACGACGTTGCAAAACAATCGCGGTAAGCATTCACTAGGTTCAAAAGTTGCAATTTATGTGCATCAGGAATATTACCAACATTTAATTGTTGCAAAGTAAATTGTTCAAGCGGTTCGTTTCTCTCAATCCTATTAATTTCACAGAACCCAAAAGACTCTAGAACCATTTCAACTCTGGCAACCAAATCGTTCTTATTAAAAGTTATTGATTTTTCGCACAAAGGAGTAATGAGAACATGGCCTACCCCATTTCTAATTGAATAAATGCCTTCTTCGATTTGATATTCTTTACCTGGTTGACCTCTATAACTGCTATGAACGTATATATCGCAGTCTAAATTAGAATCGCATTCCACCTCTAACAAATCTACTCCCTTGATCGTAACGTCACTAGCTATTCGTAACTGTAAGAGTTTTTTAATTATCCTATCAACGTCGTGATTGGTTCTACTCGTAAAAATCAATTCCTTTTCAGTCTTAATTATTTGGATGTGAGGTTGTTCGGTAAACGTCTGGCCAATTAGTAATGGATACTTAAGGTATTGATCTGGTACAACTACACAGGTGACTTTAGCCTTTACATTTTGAATCTGTAATATTGCTTTACATGAACCTAAAGAATTAACAACCGCACCTCCAAATCCTATCATTGGTCGACTAACACTGGTATCTATTTCGCAAAATATTTTCTTAGCCTCACATTCACGAATCAAAGTTAAATCACTACCAAGATCGACTAAACACGTTGTATCTTGGCCATTTACTAATACTCGCTGCACATACTTATCTGACTTTTTGTCTCCTAGTGGTTCATTTATTAACAGGATAGACCTATCCTTTTTTTCATCAGGATTGTTTTCGCTTCTAGACCGAAAGCATTCAGTGTCAACGTGACCAATTAGAGAACACTTTGAGCATTTTTTTATAGGTTTAGTGCACTTTGACAACGGGTGTCCATCCTGTTTACAATTATAGCAACGTATGTTGGTGCTAAGTTTGTTTGGAGCACCTACAAAAGTATTAGGCTTAAATTCTCGAGCTCTCTTATTTACGTTAGTAAAGTTCCTAACCGGTCCCGTTTTCACGTTGCGTAAATATGCCAAAAGTTTATCTGTATTTGTAAATTGCGCTGCCTCAGCCCCAAGACGCACTGATCTGTCATCTATACCATATAGAATACATTCTACAGCCCTTCTCCCTATTATATCGCAACGGTTTAAAAGAGAAACTTTTTCGTAATAATATTCTTCGAGTGACTCTCCAAACCTAGCTCGCTTTGCTAACATATCCGTTAACATTTGACCGTAATTTTCTTCTGAAGGGAAAGCAGATCTAAGTTTGACTTGCCACTCGGCCCAAGAAAACAGAAGAGTCGGCAACCCTTCGTACCACTTTTTTGCAACGCCTACTAATTTTGGTAAAGCATAGTGAATAAGTTGACGCTCAGACCATTCATACAGCACAGCACATTCGTTAACTTTAGTAAGCCAATTTGATATTGTCTGATTCTTTGATGAAGGATCAAACTCGGGTACTACGTTTGTATTGGAGAAAGTGTCCTTATTATTCCTACGAGAGGATCCAAAATTATCTAAAAGCTTCGTAAAATGAGAGAATAACTCACGCGAAGTGTCTTCTGGTTTAGAAGATCGTTGTAGCCTATTCGAATTCACGTCGCCGCCTCTGGATCTGTCGTAGTGCTGCGATGGTTGCCTGGACATGCCGTAGCGCCGTGTGTTTTCCCTGGACCTGCTGTAGCACCGCGATGGTTCGCCGGATGAGTTGTAGCGTCGTGATGGTTCCCTGGACCTGTCGTAGCGCCGTAATGGTTCCCTGGATCTGCTGCGACGTCGAGAGGGCCGCTGGTCGTTGTAGTAATCCCTGGTTTGATTCAAACAGGAGCGACTGCGACTTCTCGCAATGCTTCCCCGCACACGAGAACGTGATATAGTTGCTGGTGATCGTTGTCGAGTCTCGCACCGTGAGGGGCTACGTAGAACACGCGTTCGTGATGATCGTGTCTTACTGCGACCACGACTAGAGTTCAAAGCCGGATCGTGGCTTATTGCTTCACCTTCTACTGGCAGCGATGCCCCATTTTTGTCATCCATCCTTTAATCTGAAAAATGCATAGACGGACATGAAATGTTCAAAATGTAGAAACTAACAAAAACATACTTGATAATGGTGTAGCCAAAGAGTAGTAATCTTGGCAGTGTTCCATTAATAAATTCGTAATCAAGCACATAAAACACCCATGCTAACTACAAAACATACCCAAGGAGTAAGTGAGCCTTGGCAATATGCTTTGAATCAAATCTAATAATGGTTCAGCCAAAGAGTAGCCTTAGCCATGTTCCATTAATAGATTTGTAAGTAAAAGCATAAACACCCTGTTAACCACAAAACATATCCAAGGAGTAGCCTTGGCAATATGTTTTGAATCGAATCTAATAATGGTTCAGCCAAAGAGTAGCCTTGGCCATGTGCCATTAATTGATTCGTAATCTAACACATAAACACACATGTCAACTACAAAACATACCCAAGGAGTAGCCTTGGCAATATGTTTTGAATCGAATCTAATAATGGTTCAGCCAAAGAGTAGCCTTGGCCATGTGCCATTAATAGAATCGTAATCTAACACATAAACACACATGTCAACTACAAAACATATCCAAGGAGTAGCCTTGGCAATATGTTTTGAATCGAATCTAATAATGGTTCAGTCAAAGAGTAGCCTTGGCCATGTGCCATTAATAGATTCGTAATCTAACACATAAACACACATGTCAACTACAAAACATACCCAAGGAGTAGCCTTGGCAATATGTTTTGAATCGAATCTAATAACGGCTCAGCCAAAGAGTAGCCTTGGCCACGTGCCATTAATAGATTCGTAATCTAACACATAAAACACACATGTCAACTACAAAACATACCCAAGGAGTAGCCTTGGCAATATGTTTTGAATCGAATCTAATAACGGCTCAGCCAAAGAGTAGCCTTGGCCACGTGCCATTAATAGATTCGTAATCTAACACATAAAACACACATGTCAACTACAAAACATACCCAAGGAGTAGCCTTGGCAATATGTTTTGAATCGAATCTAATAACGGCTCAGCCAAAGAGTAGCCTTGGCCACGTGCCATTAATAGATTCGTAATCTAACACATAAAACACACATGTCAACTACAAAACATACCCAAGGAGTAGCCTTGGCAATATATTTTGAATCGAATCTAATAATGGTTCAGCCAAAGAGTAGCCTTGGCCATGTACCATTAATAGATTCGTAAGCAAACCGATAAAATGCATTTCGCATTTTGAATTTCAAACAATGGAGGTAATTCGACAAAGTAACGCTAATAAGGCACAGTCAGGTCTAGCCCTGGTCAACTATCTGAATATTGAAAAACATCCATATGCCAACTGTCCGTACGTTTAAACAAACTTTTTTTTTTTTTTTTTTTATGACATGCAGCATGGTAGTTTTCTCAATAGCCAGTAGATTAACCCAAAAATGTATAACTAGAAAAGAAGCCACGTACCTTTTATATTTTCGATCCCACTTCTGACTTTGTGAACCACATTCAGGATAACGAGTGTTAACTCAGTAAAACTATTAACTTGTAGATATTTAGTTATAAGAATATATTTCAATACCAATGACTCTTAGTACTTCTAACGCTTGGATACAACAACCGAACACCTTAAAGGCTGGAACTAGAATGAATGTCTGGACTTGGTATCGGTTACAAGATAGTTCTTTTTCCTTCATTTTACCACTTATTCAACGGCGCTATTTTTGCCGGAAATAACCGATTCCAAGTCAAGTACAATTGCTATATCCTAATAGTTATTTTTACACTATGGTAACATAACAACATACAGTATATTCTTCATTAATTACACTAAATTTTAACAATGCTTTAATTTGGGGAATAACATAATATAATATGCAATTATAATTTACATGCGAAATGTTAGTTCTATATTTCGCCACCAGGGGTTTGAACATGAAGAATATGATCAAATATTATTTAAATTATAATAACGCTTACAGTATTTAAGTATATATTTATGTTTATCCTTGTCTAGTACCCATAGTACAAACCTAGAGCTTAGTTTGGGACTAGGTCAATTTGTGTGACATTGTCCTGTGATTTATTTATTCATATATTTTAATAATCATTTATTTTAACCCATTACCTTTTCGAAATGTTTAGAGAGCTACCTACAGTACATGTATGTTAGGTTAGGTTAGTTTTATGACATAACCAATCAAGGGAAGTTAAACGATTTGATGGTTAAATGATTTTCTAACTTATGAAAATTCGAACAAACGAAGCAGTGGCTAACTGAAAACCGACCCTGATAGGTAACCCCGTTTTTACGTTAATATATATATATATATATAAATATATTTTTTTTATTTTTTTTATGGCATCGAGAAGGCAAACGAGCACACAGGCCACCTGATGATGGTAAGTGGAAACTGTGACCCATAGACATTCGCATTCATAAGACTGCAAATGCGTTGCCAACCCTGAGGACTAAGATGGAATGCCTCTATGCCAGTTATTTCACCGGCTGTCTTATTCCCAAACTGGAACACAACAATTTTTTTTTTAATTTTTTCTTGATTTTTTTTTATTTGTTAGGATATTCGCCGTTATAATACATACCTATATATTCTGTTAAAACATACATACATACATAAAATAACGCCTTCATTCCCAGAGGTAGACATAGCTTCAGAAATAACGACAACTCTAAAAAGATTTATTGATAATTCTGTAACCACATTATGCACAAGAAAGCTAAGATATTTGCCAGTGTATTAGTGACAGGTTGCAAACCCATTGCCTATCAGTACTACAAGCCCTTATTCCCTGAGTCGCCTCTTACGGACATCCAACATCCATGTTCATAAGAAACCGTTTTTTAAAGGTACAACGGACGGACAGCGTTAGACTTAGTAATAAGTTTCTGTTTGAATTTAGGTACAGTCAGCCTTATAAAGTACCTGTACACTTTAATACCTTGTCGGTTTAAATCCTTTTACAGATTAGTCCAGTATTTCAAAACTGACGTTAAAGTGAAAAGGCATTTACATGTGCAGGGCCTCTATTCAACTGCGTTATAACGATATCGTGTTTGACGTGATTTTAGAATCGTTTATGTCACAGTCGCCATTATTGTAAATTACATAAGAGTTATGAAAACGTTGACAATACGGAAACACGTCAAATACGATATCGTTATTACCGTGTAGAATCCCAGCCCAGGTACTTTTACGTATCCCTAAAAACCTGCCACCCACGTGACAGTGAGTCTTGGTACATAATATCCATTATAATGCGGTTGATAAAATTATTACACTATTTTATAGTAATACTGATAAGGTTCAAAGTTAAACAACTTCTAAATAAATGAGGGCCTTAGCGAACTGGACTGATGTGGTTAATAACGGTAAATGCAACTTTCACCTGAATCAACTGCAAATGTTAATGCAACTGAGATTCGCTTAAAAACTGGGGCAGATTACTTTATAGGTAGTAAAATGTTAACTTTATAAGTCTAGAAAATATCCGGGGCAGTGTCACACAAATTGACCTAGTCCCGAACTAAGCTCTATGCTTGTACTATGGGGACAACGATAAACATACTTATATAGAGAAATACATACTTAATTAGATATAAAACATCCAAGACTCAGGAACAAAATAAATATCTGCCCTTACCGAGATTTGAACTCGGGTCCGCTAGCTTCGTAGGCAAGGTCACTACCAACTAGGCTAATGTGTCATCGTAATACCTTTAGAACACAAAAGGCCGAGGTAGTTGGTGACTGAGCTGGCGTTCGAGCTCGATTCCCAATTTGGGTAAAAAAAAAAACAGGGGACAATGACACACGAATTGACCTTGTCCTAAACTAAACTCTAGGCTTGTACTATGGGTACTAGACAACAATAAACTTAGAAATAGAGAAATATATAATTAAATACATAGAAAACATCCAAGACTCAGGACCACTCGTGCTCATCACACAAATATCCGCCCTTACCGAGATTTGAGCCCAGGAGCCCTAGCTTCGAAGGCAGGGTCACTACCAACTAGGCTAGCGTGTCGTAATGATGTGTGATGTAAAGAAATTACTTAAATATGAATAATCTTGGTGTTTTCAAGGAAAGTTGGATAGGTTTTTTTCTGGGTAAGCGTGTACCACCTTCGACCTCGTGTTAGCTTAACATCGGGTGAGACTGAGGTCAAACGCAAACCCATTTTTGATATTACAAAGGGTATCTATCATTTTATCAAAACACCTTTCATCGAATGTTTCACTTCATCGAATTTCATTTAATCGAACGCTATTTTCTGCTGAAATTATATCATTATTTTTTAGGACATTTTAAACATCTAACGTAACTTAACCTACGTAATTAATGTTTAAGATACCCTGAAAGCATTATGGTTTCAGCAGAAAATAGCGGTGGATGAAATGAAATTTGATGAAGAGATGTGTTAACAAAAAAAAGCTATTTAAGACTTTGGAGCAATACTCGCCAACATGTCACAGGTTGTATGCATTTAACGAGTAGAATAGAGCTTCTGAGCCGAACTAGCTTCGTTTTATGTATTTGATAATGCTACACCGGGAATCGCACAAATAAAATCACTACAAATGTTAGATCAATAAGAATAATATTGTACTTGCTTCAGCAAATGTATATTTACATACATAACATCACGCCTTCATTCCCAGAGTGGGGTAGGCAGAGCTATAGAAATACCAACAACTCTAAAAAGACTTGTTGATAATTCTTTAACCACATTTTGCACAATCAGGCCAAGAAGTTTACTAGTGTATTAGTGACAGGTTGCAAGCCCATCGCCTAACAGTACTACAAGCCCTTTTTCCCTTAGTCGCCTCTCACGACATCCACGGGAAGACATGGAGTGGCACTATTCTAACCCGGCAACCACACGGGGCAGTGTATATTTACTTAATTATAACTCCACTTGTATTTTTGTATGTCTTGTTGTCATCTGTTATTGGCTTACTGAAATGTATTCAAATCTTAAGTATCTATTTCAATGTATCGCTGTTGATGTCCCAAATAAACTAAATAAATAAATAAATAGTGGCATATCGAGGCACATTTGATGCGACCCTCTACGCTGACTCTCGGCTAAACCCCACTGTCAGCAGCAAAGACCCGGCCTTAAACTAATGGGATTACCGACGTTTCGGCCTGACCAGAATCCGGCCGAGAACTCAATTAGTGGCGCCACCTATGCGACGCGACGGAAAGTTACGGTAATGGCATATAGGATCAAGTTTAAAGGAGAGGAGTGTCAAAACCATGCGTTAGGTATATGATTTGGAATATCGACGCATTAATGAATAAAACGACCTTTAAATATCAAATAAAGCTCGTACGGATCTAGTTCCTAACTTAGTTGGCTTTTACTGTGGGACAATGATAAACATACCTATAGAGTAATACATACTTAAAGACATAGACAACATCCAAGACTCAACTACTCACGTTCATCACACAAAAATTTCGTCATTACAGAAATCGAAATTGGGGTGCTGTCTATTCCAAGATGCTCATTAATTTGTATTTATCGTATAGTCGGTGGCTCAGCAACTGTGTGTCTGTCTGAGGTATCCATAACTCTCAAACGGATGTTTGTACTCAGGAGTTATTACCGTTCTTTGTTGCCCTTTGCTTACTTAAAAAACCCCTCTAAATAGTTTCAATAAAATTGCTATATTGTCGCTTAATGTCTGGGGAAGCACAGAACTAAAATACTTCTTTATGTTGATTATTAATTTCCAACAGATAACTAGGCTGAGGCTTATTGTTTTCGACATGTTTCCGTATTGTCAACGTTTTGATAGCTCTTATTTTCTTAACAGTAATGGCGGTCGAATTATTTTGTTATACCTCGTTTCAAACAAACAAGATTTTCACTCATACTAAAAACTATAAAATAAACATTTACCTCGACGTTTCCACTATATTATGTTGTATTATAACAGCCTACTGATATAGGCATTCAAGCATTATGAAAAACAAGGGATCTCTTAAAGTTAGGTTTAGTCTACATCCTGGAACAAATCCCTATTAGAGTTTTATCCTAGAGTAGACGGTAACGGTGTTTCATTTTCGTGCTTATAACTAATCTAATGGATTAAAAAAAGGCAGAATAAGTAAAAGTAAGACATAAAAGAAGATGGTAAATAAAACCAATGCGAATACTTATAGTTAATTTACAATAAATGGCACTGTACATGAACATTCACAATAACAATTGGTACCTAATTATTATGTGTGGTTGCCGGGTTAGATTAGTGCCACTCCATGTCCTCCCGTGGATGTCGTAAGAGGCGACTAAGGGAATAAGGGCTTGTAGTACTGTTAGGCGATGGGCTTGCAACCTGTCACTAATACACTAGTAAACTTCTTGGCATGATTCTGTATAATGTGGTTACAGAATTATAAACAAGTATTTTAGAGATGTTGCCGTTTCTGTAGCTGTGCCTACCCCACTCTGGGAATGAAGGCGTGATGTTATGTATGTATGTAATTATTATGTATGTTCATGTTCTAATGAAAATAAACTGTATTTCATTCCAAGTCTACTTTGCCTTATAATTCACAACATTCACGTGAATTTACGTAGTTTCTCTCAGGATACAACTGTTTAGTCGTATTTTCTGGCTTCCTGGAGGAAATTGTGTCGCATTGAGCTTACAAACAATTCATTGTGGCTATCGAAGTTCCTGCAGCATGCAGTTAGTTTAACTTGTGTTGTTATTGCATCGGTTTGCATGACCCTGTGTTTAGTTAGTGCATCTGGGCTTTCTATACAAGCTGTACACTAGTGTACACGCTGATTTTCGATAAGAGTGACACAATCCAAACTGAAATTTTGTACACATATTTTTATTAAGTACCTACTTTTGTACATTATGTGACATTTCTATGGTTAGATAGCTATTGAAAAGACCGGTCAAGAGAATGTCGGACCATGCTCAGTGTAAGGTCCCGAAGCCGTTTAGTATTACAAGCACAAAAAACAACAAGTAATAACTGTTTTTCTATTTAAAATTATTTGGAGCCGTCTTAGATGATTTAAGTAGGTATAAACGCTTTAATCGCCTGTATCTCAAGAACTAATGATGTCTTATTAGTCGTTTTAGTTTTCCTTTTAAATTCGTTGGTTAGTTTTCAGATTTTTAGGGGGAAGACACTTGACTCTAACAAAAATTGGCGGTTTAAAGCTTAATATTTCATATACAAATCCCTTAATCGAAAAATTGTTTCCATAAACCTGGAATATTTTTGAAAGACCTATCTAATGACACCCCACACTGGGGTAGATGAGAAAATAAATACATTCTTACGTTACGTGTAGGGGAGGTACATTAAAAATATTTGAGCGATGTGGTCATTTTGCGATCTAGTCATTCTACTAGTGACCCATCTAGACACGCGGGAGCGTGTCAAGCCAAGTTCAAGAAACAGAACTGGCGAGCCGCACCGTGTGTAATATTACACGAACCATTTGGAGCCACTTTTGACCCCCTCATAAATCAAAAACTATTTTACATAAACGTATCAAATTTGGCTCATATATTGAGACTTGCGAGATACATAATGTGTTCTAAATTTCATAAGCTTATCTCAAACGGTTATTTAGATATTAATGTCCAAAATTCCTCATTTTTATCATTGACTGACCTATAGACCAAAACTCTAACCCAGTTTCAGGTGACCTAGAGAGTTAAAATTTGGTATGCAGATAGGCAATCAGATAAAAACAAAGGAATAAATAAAAAACTGGCAATTTTTAAATAATTAGATTCTATTATGAACGCTTAACATAAATACCTAATATTACTTAGGGTACCTACGTTATTAACTGGGATTAATTATTATTTTTATATTTAGCGCACATCAATAGTATAAAATCATTACCTACTCATAAATAATGATAAAATAATAGGCATTTAGATTTTCGGTATATACAGGACGCGCGCGCGCCGAGTGACGCCGGAGCGGCGCGGGCGGGGTGGGTGGGGCACTGTGACAACGGAATCGAACCGTTGACGCGAACGTGGCCGAGCGAGCGGCAGCCGCGCTCATAAGCGCGAGCGCTGTCTTGCTGTCCGGTTGTCTCTCGATATCTGACCTATAAGGTTGCGATTTATGCTGCGAAATTGCTAAGTTTTCTTAAGAAAAACTTATAATTGTAGTAATATTATTATTAAAATTTCTTTAATAAGTAGGTACGTACGTATAGTATTATAGTATAGGCAAGTAGACTAGTTTTGAATTTGTCCTTTTAAAAGGACCCACGGCGTTACGAGGATATGTACTTACCTACAAAAAGTAATGATATCCCACCAAAAACATAAATGTAAAAAAGGAGAGCCAAGTTCAATACAAAAATTATTCTCTGCTGTGGGCTTCGCCGCAAAAAGAATGGAGATCTGAGATTGAGTGCCAAGTTCTATGCAAAATCCAAATAAGTATGTAGTCTAAGGGCTGACTTGGCTGGTTTTCCCATACGAATTATTATTAAGTATATACCTACTTCTACACAGTCATGGAAGAGCCTTATGTTCGATGGGTAGTTTCTACCAGCAAGCCAAATTTTCGGAATAATAAAATAAGAACCGAAAGGTAACAGGTTTAGAACATGCGAAGGCTATATAATTCGTATGGGAAAACCAGCCAAGTCAGCCCTTAGACTACATATTTGGATTTTGCATAGAACTTGGCACTCAATCTCAGATCTCCATTCTTTTTGCGGCGAAGCCCACAGCAGAGAATAATTTTTGTATTGAACTTGGCTCTCCTTTTTTACATTTATGTTTTTGGCGGGATTTATTTTACCACTTTGTTTGCGAGACTTGTATGTATATTTATGCTAAATTTCAGCTTCCTAGTACTAAGAATCTCTGAGCTGGGCTGTGGACGGACGGATGGACGGACGGACATGGCGAAATTACCTATAAGGGTTTCTAGTTGGACTACGGAACCCTAAAAACCATTATGTGTGTATCATTATAATTTTTCGGAAGACCGTTTAAGATATTTTTGCACCTTGAAAGTGCCATTTTCGCTAGAGTTCATGGCCCCACCCTGGAAAATAACTTAAATGAAAGAATATAATATAACTAATTAAAAAGGGAAACTATAATCGGATAGATACCACCATCTTATCCTGTAAACTACCACCAAGCAGCAGTGTTCGCATTGTGGTGTTCTGGTGTGGGGATAAAATAACTGGTGAAATTACTGGTAATAAAGGCATGGATGGACAGTTAACAGTGTGGGCGATGGTACTATACCTATATGGGAACTAGACAACGATAAACTTACTTATATAGATAAGTATATACTTAAATACATAGAAAACATGTAAAACTCAGGAATAAATTCTCGTGCTCATCACACAAATATCTGCCCTTACCGGGATTTGAACCCAGGACCCCTAGCTTCGAAGGCAGTGACACTAACAACTAGGCTAGCGTGTCGTCAACTTAACAAAAAAAACTAGTTTTTCGTCTTTCTTTTGTTTTTGTGGTAACGGCGTTGAAACCCTACGCTGAGTATGGTCCGACATGCTCTTGCCCTCTAAAAATACTAGAATCAGCTTTTTTTAAAGAGAGTGAAACCATACGCCCGTGTGGTTTCCGGGTCAGAATAGTGCCACTCCATGTCTTCACGTGGATGTCGTAAGAGGCGACTAAGGGAATAAAGGCTTGTAGTATTATTAGGCGATGGGCTTGCAACCTGTCACTTATACACTAGTAAACATCTCAGCCTACTTGTGCAAAATGTGATTACAGAATTATTTACATGTCTTTAGAGTTGTTGGTATTTCTGTAGCTCTGCCTACCCCACTGGGAATGAAGGCGTGATGTTATGTATGTATGTATACCGGGTGTTGCCTATAACAGAAGCAATAAATTGAGGGATTGTTTCCACACCACAAAAGTAACAACATTTATTCTACAACTTTTGAAAATAACTTATTGTTAACGAAATATTAATGAATTTAGATTTTCTAAGCAAGCAATGTATTGCGAAAACTACGAAGTTGCTAGGCTGACAGTAGATATCAATTATTATTATGTATGTATGTATGAAACCATAAACTTTAATAAAAACCGCATGCAGACAGAGTCACGGGCGAAAACCTAGTGCTCCATAGTTAACTAGTTCCAGTTTCAAAATATGTTAAAACTTTAACCATCAAATTAACAACTCACCAAACAGAATACTCTGTTTGGAATCACCAGTCATAACGAAATCTACGGAACTTCGTCATTCCGCTCTCAATAAGCGAAACTTAACTAATTTGAATAATAGTGGTAAACTTGAGTGGCGGGCCCTGAGGGGAGGCTTTCGTGGAATTCTGGATTATTTTACAATGATATGCCTATCTATGTAATAAGTGGGTAAGGAAGTACGTATGTTTGAAAAAAAAAGGCTCTTTTTTGTCGATTGACCGCATTTGGAGTCTATTCTGTCCCATGATATTTATTCCACAGCCTTCTTACACCATCCTAACTATGACAGGTGACATTTTAGTCTAATCATATGGATCCCACTTATATGAAAGCTCGTATACTCACTGTCTTTGGACACAAGAGTAGTACAAGGTAAGGTCGAGGGGCACCAGACCACGTGGAAGTTCGCCGATGAGGTGGACGGACCAAATAAGAAACGCCGTCGATGGTCCTCTACACGAATGTACCAGGAGGGCGGCAGTTTACGAAGAATGGCGTCGCATTTCGAAGCGACAAAATCAACGTGAAGGCCACAACCACTCTGACAAGAGTGTAACGCCAAAGTAGAAGATAAAATATGAAAGATAAAATAGGGGGCTGGAATCTGTCATAAGTTCTGTTGAGGGATTTGACAGAAGCGCGTAGAACTAACCGCGGGTACTTGTACCAAGTCTAAAAGAGAAAATATTATTTTCATCACACATGCTCAGAAAGAGTGTGTACACGCAGGCGTATAGGGCAATTTTAGCTTATTTACCACCCAAGGGAGTAATGGGTTTAGTTTTAAAATATAGAACCCATTGGGTACATCATTTCAGACTAAGGAGGTGTAAAATCAGCCAACGTTTATTTTATTCGATCCTAGAATCTTTGATTTGGCAAGCGTGACCAGAAATGATTTAATCTACTGATTTGCAAGAGACAACTCCTCGGCATTTGTTTCAATTTCCCTCCAATCATATCAACCTTATCTTTAACATATTTCTGACAATTCAGCTGCCAACTAACGTTAACAATAACAAACACGGCTGGAATTCTACAAGGTAATAATGATATCGTTTTTGACCTGTTTCCGTATTGTCAACGTTTTGATAACTCTTATGTCATTTACAATAATGGCGACTGTGACATAAACGATTCTTAAACGTGTCAAACACGATATCGTTATAACGCACCTGAATAGAGGCCCTGGGCTGGAATTCTACAAGGTAATAACAATATCGTTTTTGACCTGTTTCCGTATTATAAACGTTTTGATAACTCTTACGTCATTTACAATAATGGCGACTGTGACATAAACGATTCTTAAACGTGTCAAACACGATATCGTTTTAACGCACCTGTGGGGCTAGACGAGTTGCATTCGACAAACGTTAGCGATTATGTTTCGATACAGAAATGTATAGAATTGACGTAAGCCACCGTGATTGTCACGTGGTCTATCTCGGTGGCTTACGTCAATTCCACACATTTTTCAATCGAAACAAACGGCAACGATTGTCGAATGCAACTCGTCTAGCCACACTCAATAGAGGCCCAATACAACAATATGGCGAGGAGGGAACTCCGGATCATATATTTTTTAACTGTTCAATTGCTCCAGTTTCTCTGTACAACTTTCTCCCTGATTTCATCTCTCGCCCAGCTAACCTTAGTTATGTCCTCACTTTTGTAAATACTTCGTTTGTATATATTTTAGTTAAGTATATTTATGACTTAAATATTAAGTTGCAATATGTCATTTTAGATTTAGTATTTGTAGTTGTAGTTGTTTTAAATAATCTATTTATTTTTATATCCCCAACTGATGAATCAACATCTGCTTTTGTAAAAACTTTTTCACCTATTACTTGAAACTTCTAAGTAGCCATATATATAAAAAAATGAACGTGAACTTGAAACAATAACGCGGTATAGAGCTCACGAACTCAGTCTTTGCAAAACCCGGGCGAGAGCATGTTTTTTAAATTAATAATAACATGTAAGTACATAATGATTTTTTAAGATCTCTGATGATACCATTCGATATTATTATAGTGAAAACTAAAATACCATTTACCTTTGCTTTACATGAATGGGAGATAGCCGATTTTTTTTATATAATACAAATATTATACAAAAATGAATCCCAATTTCCCTTGGTTACGACATCACGCATGAACGGGTGGATCGATTTCGCTAATTCTTTTTTTTGTGCTCGTTATCGTCAAGAGAAGTTTCTTATGGAAAAAATGTAAAATCCACCGGAAAAGTCGAAAATTTCCAGCGGGGCGAAGCCGCTGGCGGGTAGCTAGTGTTAATATAAAACTATGCCAAATATTAGCTTTGTAGTACCAAGAGTCTCCGAGTTAAGAGGATTGTAAAGCGATGCTTAAATCGCGAAGCTGTCAAAAGTAATCATCATCCGCACCTTCGGTAGAAAAAGGGCACAATTTCCCCTTTAGTAATATTGTACATTGTGCCTTTGTTCTACCGGACAAGGGCACAATTTCCCCTGTAGTCACATTGAACATTGTGCCCTTGTTCTACCGAAGGTGCGTTTAGCTTCATGCGATAACCGTTCTCACCCCTTAAATCTATTCCGATTTCAACGATTTTTAGGGTTCCGGAGCCGAATGGCTAAAACGGAACCGTCCGCCTGTCCGTCTGTATGTCACAGCCATTTTACTCAGAGCCTATTGGCACTATATAAATGAAATTTGGAGGATAGATGTATTCTATGAACCGCTATACGATGATGTAGTAAAATTGAAAAAAAATATTTAGGGGTGGCACTCCATAAATGTAAGTAGGAGATAAAAAAATTTTTTTGAGTTACATCAGCGTGTGGGGTATTTTTAGATATGGCTTCCATAATAATACAGAGGTTTCTAAGTGACTTTTTTACGTAAGTGAACAGTTGGCGAGATATACGTTTCTAAAGTCGTAAAAAATTCTGTCCGAGTGGGTAGCTTTTGAACTGTTAAATAGAACATTCAAAAAAAAATACAGGAGTAGAATATACGAAATACTTCCAACCAAAATTGTTTTGAACACGATACGCTGTGTAGTTTTTGAGATTTTAATAAAAAATAAATAAAAAAAAGAATTTCAACCATGAACGTTCATCCCAGCTACGGAACCCTTCACTGTGCGTGGTCCGACATGCACTTGGCCGGTTTTTGAATATGTTGAAGATATTATAAAAACTAGGTCTGTACGTTTCCGCTTTTTTAAGTTTTGTCTTACATTTAAATATTTTCTTGGAAAGGAAAACGTACAGACCTAGTTATTCATAATATCTACAACATATTCAAAAATCGTAAAAATCGGACAACGTTTAAGGGGAGAAAAACGTTATCGCATTTTGTATGGATTGTTATTGCTTCACAGTCCTCTTACACCACGGACAGACAGACAGACGGAGATGGTGAAACTATAAGACTAACCTTGATACCTTGGTGCGGAACTTTAATAAAAACGCTGCTTAATTTAGTGTTGGTAGGTCCCCGTGCAGGGTCCGTCCGGATCGCTACCACCATCTTATCCATTAACCACCCGCCAAGCAACAGTGTTCGCATTGTTGTGTTCCGGTGTGGGGATAAGACAACCGGTGAAATTACTAGCATAGAGGCATTCCATCTTAGTCCTCAGGGTTGGCAACGCATTTGAGGTCTTAGGATTATAGTCTTGAGAATTCAAATGTCTATGGGTCTCAGATTCCACTTACCATCAGGTGGCCTGAGTGCTAGTGTGCCTTCTCCTTAAAAAAAAAAAAAAAAACGTCTATAGAGAAGCCAAAGACAATAAGATTTGGTTATAAAGGTAAACTATGCTCATTTTCTTCGTAGTTATTACGACTTCAAGACTATTATTAAAACCTGCCGAAAGAAACATTGCTACAATATCTTCAAAGGCACCTTTGTACAGTCAAGGGCAAAGATATGTATACACTTTAGTACCTTGCCGCTTTAATCGCTGTAACAACTTCATATGACAGCTTAAACATGACGTTAAACAGACAAGGTACTAAAGTGTATACATATTTTTGCTACTTATGTATGATTTTATTATCATACTTTATTTTGCAAACGAGTCCTTATGTTTAGTAAAGTCTATATTGATATTTATATTTTTTTATAAGTCCTAAAACTTTACGGCTCCGGAACCCTACATTGAGCATGATCTAACAAGCTCTTGCCTGGATTTTCATTTGATAAATTACGTATTGTATGATGATGGTAAAAAAATCCCCGGCCTTTATCCTAAATATAAAAAAAATAATCAACTTAACCATAACTTATCTCCCATTTGCATTTGTAATAAGTTCAAATTTTTTTTTTTATCATTTAACAAGAGATTTAACCTTACATTCCCATTTCAACTAGCTACATCTTTCCTGTAACTTCAATGCCATCAACTCTTAGTTCCCTATTGATTTAACTCCTTCCGGGGCCCGTGACTTTGAACTGTGTGAAAGAATCATCTAAATTGCTCACAGAGGCCGCCTCCATTACTGCTGTGCTCCATTCATAAAAAGGTGTATCTGGAGTTTCAAAACTATAAGCAAATTCGACTCTTTACGGTTATAATTTCAGTAGTATTTGCAATAGCAGTTTTTTGACTCTTGTGTCATTTTGAGAGCAGATTAAGTCGATTACATTCAGACAGGGACTTTAAATCTAGATTTAGATGGGGTCTGGAGGCCGGCGATCGCCCCTCTGGGACCCATATTATAAAATTGATAAATTACCACTTAATGGGTATGTTTGTTCATATTATATGTCATTGATTCCCGTGTGGTTGCCGGGTTAGAATAGTGCCACTCCATGGCTTCCCGTGGAAGTCGTAAGAGGCGACTAAGGGAATAAGGGCTTGTAGTACTGTTAGGCGATTGGCTTGCAACCATTTACTAATACACTGGTAAACATCTTAGCCTGATTGTGCAAAATGTGTTTACAGAATTATCAGCAAGTTTTTTTAGAGTTGTTGTTATTTCAGTAGCTCTTTGCCTACTCCACTCTGGGAATAAAGGCGTGATGGTATGTATGTATGTAAATTAGGATATTTCACTATGTAAACAAAATTATTTCTGGTTCTATATTTTGTCAAAACCAACCCTTAAAGAGAATAACTGTAACCTTTCTCGGGTAAAACCACTATTTTCATAAAAATATTTTCTTACGATTAAAATTTTAAGTCACCATGATACACGAGAAACCCATATTGATAGGGGGAACTATAGAAAAGTGTGTGGGGTTATTCTTAAACCTTATATTAATCAATAATAATGTAATATAATATTAGAGGAATTCCTCCCAAACTAACCTAGTCAAACTAAGCTCTAGGCTTGTACTATGGGCACTAGACAACGATATACATACTTATATAGAGAAATAAATACTTAAATACATAGAAAACATCCAAGACTCGAAAATTAATACTCGCGCTCATCAAATATTTGCCCATACAGGGAATCGAACCCAGGACCCTGTAGGTGTAGGTGTAAACCTGTTTTTTCTTCCTCCCTAGTTAATTTCTCGATAGATTCGGACATCTTCCAATCTTTCCAATAGGTACCTAAACCGCAAATAATAAAAACTCTTTTTTTATTGAAACTCTCACAAATTAATTATTTACGTAATAATATATCCGAATACTTAACCTAACTGTAACCCAATCTAAAATGATAGCAAAGGCATCGTGTCATTCCACGATATACATTCCCAATCGACATTCTATCACCGTCGTCTAGAATCCCTCCCCTGTCATTTTCAGTCATCAAGGAAGGCGCCGTTATCAAAGCGTCGACAGTTCTCGCGTAGGCTTATTATTTTTAATGAGCATACTAACGGTATCCCAACTTTTTATGGTCTGAGCCTTATATCCATAGGAATAAGGTACAATGTGCAAAGGAAAATTGCTCGCAGGATAAAAATCAGAATTGCTTCCATCGTCTTTGTGTTTGTTCTAAGATCAATTAGGCGATAAAAAGACGAAGTAAAAGTGAGCTATGCAGGGTGGTACAAACGAACCCCACATAGAGGGTAACCACCTTAAGTTCTGGAAATAGTTAATTCTACACAAACAAGACTTACTTTTTTTTTCTTTTAATGAAGTTAAACCATCGTAACAATTTTGATCCGTTTATAGGAACCTACTGTGCTGTACATTTATTTCCTTTTTATTTTAATGTATTTTCTCTTATTGGTACTGTGTCCATGGGTCCATGGCGGTAGAGGCGAGAGTCATCAAACCGTGCATCGAAAATATTATGCAAAGTGGACGCAACTATAGAGCTGCTTAATCAGCTGGAGAGGCTTCAGAACGTGTGCATTAGGTACATAATTGACCATGTCTTTGATTTCCGTGCTCATTTAAAGTGGTTGCCTATTAGATTGCGTAGAAATGTTAATATCCTGTCGTTGTTATTAAATATCCTTTTCAATCCACGATCTCCTCCTGACCTTTTGACGACACGTTGGCCTAGTTGGAAGTGACCCTGCCTCTGAAGCCAGCGGTCCTGGGTTCAAATCCCGGTAAGAGCAGATATTTGTGTGATGAGCGCGAATATTTGTTCCTCAGTCTTGGATGTTGTCTATGTATTTAAGTATTTATTTCTCTATATAAGTATGTTTATCATTGTCTAGTACCCATAGTACAAGCCTAAAGCTTAGTTTGGGCTATGTCAATTTGTGTGAGATTGTCCCGTGATATTTATTTATTTTCGAACGGTTCTGTTTCTTGGCTACTGGCCAGAGTCGCTTACGCTCGAGTGCCAACCTACTCCTTGCTTTTCCTGCCATCAAATTCAACTATTATTCCAAATCCTTCTCGGTACATTCTGTTCGTTTGTGGAATGGGCTGCCAAGTGACACTAGGCAATCTCAATCTGCTGCTTCTCTTAAATCTATGCTGTGGAAGTACTAGGTTAATTCTTGTTCCTGATTTATGACTTACTAGCTTCCGCCCGCGACTTCGTATGCGTATAAATCAGATCCCGAGGTAATAGCGATATGAAAGGTAGCCAATGCGTTAAACCAAGGTATAAGCTCTTTTCTTTTCAAATTTCACCTAAATCCGTCCAGTAGTTTTTGCGTGATAATATTAGTATGATGACTATATGTATATCCTTTCTTCTTTTGATACTTATATTTTACTTATTTATTTAGTTAAGTATTTGGGTATACCAATAAACGACTAGCGAACGGAATTGTAGGTAACACCTAGTTAGGCAATAAAGTATATGACTTTGACTATGACTATTGACTATATAGGGTATGGTTATGTTAGGTGAAAAGGTGTTGAAGGTTTTATTACTTTATTTGTTTATATGCTATGGACTAGTTCTTATTATTTACAAATTATTCAAATAATTTAGGTATCTAACAGTAACTTTACAATTGCCTAGTGTTTTTTATCCACGACGGAGCGCCCATCCTTCAAATTTTCATAAAAATAAGAACAGGGCTGGAATTCTACAAGGTAATAACGATATCGTTTTTGACCTGTTTCCGTATTGTCAACGTTTTGATAACTCTTATGTCATTTACAATAATGGCGGCTGTGACATAAAGATTCTTAAACGTGTCAAACGCGATATCGTAACGCACCTGAATAGAAGACCTGGGCCTCTATTCAAATGCGTTATAACGATATCGTTTTTGAGCGATTATTGTAAATGACATAAGAGTTGTCAAAACGTTGACAATACGGAAACACGTCAAAGACGGTATCGTTATTACCGTGTAGAATCCCATCCCAGAGCCTCTACATTACATTCAAAAGGCTAAGGAGCTATCGAAGCTTGCCTTAGCTTTTGACGTTAGGTTTTTTGTATGCCCAAACAAATATAACTGCTATAACATCCTCGCAAAAAAAAAAACGCTGAAAATTGTACTTTCTAATATTACGACTTTCAACATTATGACTAATACTATGATGAAATTTTCATCATAGTTAGTGTTTACAGACTGTGTGTTTTCATCATGAAAAACGTTATAGTCAGTCTGTAAACACTAACTATAACGATTTTCATGATGGAAATCGTTACGGACTGTAAAAACGGAAGTTAAATTTTACGGCAGACAACACAGACTTCACTTATTGTTAGTTTTTTTTTGCGGTTTTGCATTATTCTTATTTATCTGATATATTTCACAAATGCTAAGAAGGCAGGCACTTATTATTAAAATATTTTTTTTATAATTATTCATCAAATTAACAAAATATATTTCTTATAATTTCTCAAATATTCTTTACTTATTATAAGCCTGTACAATTTACTTTCCTAGACTTAGTCTGAATTAAACAATTAACAATTATTAAAATCGAAAACTAAAATAAATTAGCTCGCCCCCTTAATAGAGTAAGATCCATCAGCATCATACATTGCATTCTTTTTCTGTGAATAATAACTTTCACTGTAACCATACCCTTGACCTTTATAAGGCTCATGATCATATCCATGATGACCATGCCCATGATGACCATAGTCGTGATGGCCAAAGTCGTGATGACCAAAATCATGATGGCTGAAGTCGTGATGATCGTGGTCAATTTCGATGTAGTGTTCTTTCTTGTTTTCTTTGAGGTAGTGGATGAACCAGAGCACGAAATGCCAAGCTTTTGTGATGATGGCGAAAAAGATGAAGCCGTAAACTATTTTGAGGGCAATTAGCTTCATGACCGCCGCAAAGATAAAATGACCTGGGGACAAATAAATAAATAAATATAAAGGGATAATCTCACACAAATTCTGCTCTGCTAACACAAATGGCAGTATCTCAAACAAAACTCCTGTAGCAAATGCAACCTTATTACCAACGGGTTAGGATTAAATCTGCTTTGGCTATTGAATTGCAGATACTGCTTATTGGCTTAGGAGGGCAGAATTGACCTAGGGCCGTAGCCAAGATGCAAACGCTACTATCGTTTTTATTTTTAATCACTCAAAATGGACGGGATGACATTCCCGTTCGTTACGATAAACCACGTGGTCAACTGTCGGCCCATACATTTTGAAGGATTGAAAAGAAAAACTTTAGGAGCGTTTGTATCTTGGCTAAGGCCTCGAGTTCCAAACCAAGCTCAAGGCTCAAGGGTACTATGTCTGTCGATGATACTTGTCAACGATAATCACACTAGTAGTGAAATATATAGAAAACATCCATAATTCAGAAACAAGTACACACGCTCATCACATAAATATTTAACCTTATCAAAATTTGTATTATATTAAATTCATATATTACGATACTCGTTTACACGGACACTAAAACCAATCTCACTACACCTCGCTGTCGTAACACAAGAAAGCGGCTAAGTGCATAGTAATAGTATAAGCATTCTGAATCCAATCTGGTTATCGATAGAGTTTAGAATGCTTCGACTACTATATTGCAGTTAGCCGCGTGTGGTACTACGGCAGCCCCCCTGTCAAAATCAGGCCTTCATTCAGCCTTTACGAGAGAACCAAGAACCATATGTATACAACTTTCGGGAGTCGGGTCAGTAAAGATACACATATTCTGATTTTGAACTGTCAATATAATACTAATACTTCTTTTACGTTAATCAAGTTATAAATTTTAAAATCCCCCGTGTGGTTGCCGGGTCAGAATAGTGCCACTCCTTGTCTTTCCGTCGATGTCGTAAGAGGTGACTAAGGAAAAAGAGCTTGTAGTACTGTTCGGCGATGGGCTTGCAACCTGTCACTAATCTCGTAAACTTCTTGGCCTGATTGTGCAAAATGTGGTTACAGAACTATAAACATTTCTACAGTTGTTGGTATTTCTATAGCTCTGCCAACCCCACTCAGGGATTGAAGGCGTGATGTTATGTATGTAAATAAATAAATAGGACAATCTGACACAAATTGATCTAGTCCCAAATTAAGCTCTAGGCTTGTACTACGGGTACTAGACAACTATAAGCATACTTATATAGAGAAATACATACTTAAATACATATAAAACATCCAATACTCAGGAACAAATGTTCGCACTCATTACACAAATATCTGCCCTAACCGGGATTTGAGCCCAGGCGCTGGCTTCGGAGTCAGGGTCACTCCCAACTACGCTAACGACGCATGTCGTCGTCGTGTAAGTATTTTAAAATATTATATGCCTACTTCTTACCTAATATATTTTGTTTGTTAGGTATCCAACAATAGAGTCCATGATACTAATAGGCGTCTGTCCAAAGTTTTCATGGTGTTTATCGAATGCATGATAAGAAACATGGCTCTGTTTATGGCTGGCCCAGATATTAGCACTCTGTTTATAGCTGGGCCATAAATCTGGGACGTATTTGAAAATGGCCAGGGCCCACGCCATGGCCACCATGGCTTTCATACTCGCAACCACTAGGACGATGCTTAGAACGATTTTGAACAGTCCAAAACTGGCAGCCAACAGAAAACCTAAGTGCGCTGCAACAGAGAAGTAATGATTTAGTGCAGCTACGAAATAGATAATTTATAATTTAACTGACTGAATTATTACAAATTCTTAGAAGGTTCATATTAACGATGTTATTTTCCTACAGGGCCTCTATTCTACTGCGTTATAACGATATCGCGTTTGACGTGTTTTAGAATCGTTTACGTCACAGTCACCGTTATTGTAAATGATATAAGAGTTATCAAAACGTTGACAATACGGAAACGCTTCAAAAGCGATATCGTTTTTACCATGTAGAATCTCGGTCCTGGTATTCTAATGGTCTTCCGTTCAAACAAAGGAAAAAATATATTTAAAAACAAAAATGACACGAACACATTTTGACGGCGTAGAGCGGAGGTGTCAAAGATAGTTAATTTGTGTTTAAAAAAGTCAGTCCAAGGAAAAACGTTTAAAATATCTTTATTACGAAAATATCTTAATCGAGTACTTTCGTTTTTCAATATTTTGTCCGCGAATTCCAGGCATAGTTCCATAAATAAACAATTGGATTTTTCAAAGATATTTTATTTAATCTGCTTAAAATATTTCGTTTCTTTGGATTACAATTTTAGTGACTAGCTACCGTTATTTTATATCTTTCCTACGGAACGTAAGGATTTCCAGATGTCGATTGTGAAAAAAAATAATTTTTCATCCCTAGGGAGGAAAGTGTTTTGAAATAAGAATTGGTCAAACGTTTATATAGGCGAATATTATACGACACTACAAAATATAAGGTTCAATATTTACTATCCTTTCATTACGACGCTAGCCTAGTTGGTAGTGACCCTGCCTTCGAAGTTAGGGGTCCTGGGTTCAAATCCCGGTAAGGGCAGATATTTGTGTGATGAGCACGAGTATTTGTTCCTGGGTGTTGGATGTTTTCTATGTATTTAAGTATATATTTCTCTATATAAGTAAGTTTATCGTTATCTAGTACATACCTATAGTACAAGTCTAGAGCTTAGTTTTGGACTAGGTCCATTTCTGTGTCATTTTCCTCTGATATATATATTATATTGTCTTTTTTTGTCTTATCATTTTGGTATTTTGCAGTCTATCGCAACGCAGCAAGTAAATTATAAATTATAAAAATAATAAAGGAATATCTTTATCCTTGGATAGTTTTGATGTGTGTAAACCCGTTTTAAAATAATATCAAGAAGAAAACTATGCTCACTATTTTTGTATGACAATAAATAAAATGTATGTTGGTTAACTTTTCGTAGTCGATATGAAAAATAGATTTTTAACCCGGGTTAGTGTCAATACCACCATCGAATCATGGATGCACTCGTGCAGCCTAACAACCTCGGGATTTAATTGACTACATCGTCTCATTCTCATTCATCCCCTTTCTAGGGTTCCATACCCAAAATGGGCTCCCATACATACGTGATTTCGTTGTCGTTTTTTTGTCTATGTCTACCGTGATTGTATAGATAATGGTACGGAACCCATCGCGCGCGAGTCCAACTCGCACTTTCGCTTTCGTCGGTTTTTAACAATTTATATTGTTGTCACAGTAATTTCGGCACATTGGGAGCCCGTGTGGTTGCCGGGTTAGAATAGTGCCACTCCATGTCTTCCCGTGGATGTCGTAAGAGGCGACTAAGGGAATTAGGGATTCTAGTACTGTTAGGCGATGGGCTTGCAACCTGTCACTAATACACTGGTAAACATCTTAGCCTGTTTGTGCAAAATGTGGTTACAGAATTACCAACAACCCTTTTTGTAGTTGTTGGTATTTCTGTAACTCTGCCTACCCGACTCTGGGAATGAAGGCGTGACAGTCACATGAAATAAAAAAAATATATGAGGCGCTGAGACTGAGATGGGATGCCCTGTGTAACACTCCCCAGTTGAATACAGAACAAGATTTAATACAAAAAATAAATACAGTCATTAGCTGTTCAAATTAAACAGTAAACACCCGTAATGCCTAGTATTTTTTCTGTCCGAAAAAAGCACATTAGTGTTGTTTTTTTTTAAATTTTAATTAAAAATGCTTTCACCCTAAATATTATTAAGCCAGGCGCGCTACAAGTGTTTCAGCACTTCAGCAAAGAAAACTGTACGTTCAGATTTTAAACAAAAATAACCCTTTCATTGAAATTAAATGAATTAGAGAACTTGCAAGAATTCACTTGTAATTCATTCTGCGTAATGAATAGCGTTTACAAGTTACCCAGCTTGGAGTAAAAAGTGAATTTCAATAAGCTTTAAATGAATGTAAAATTCAACCAGAGATCTGGAACGCGGTTTTGGAATTTTGCGTAGTTTCCTTGCATTTAAATTAGGAACTTATCAATGAAATCAAGAACGTTTCAAAAGTCTTTAAAACTTTATTTAGTCGAGTTTTTACTCGACTGCACAAGAGTGGTAATGTTTCTCAAATGTAGGTATATAGTGTGGAAAAATAAGTCGGGCCCTGGAGAGAAACTACCTTAAATCCTTGTGTTGGCTCATTTTACTTATAAGAGACATTCCTTTATTTTTAAAAAGAAACAAAACTGCATTCTAAGATTTTCTAAAACTCGCTTGCGTCGCCCGGGACTCTCGCTATTTTATTATTGTGATCGATATTATTCAGGATAAAATTTCTGTAACAAAACTTGGTCTTAAAAGTAAAAAAGATCGTAAATTCTACGATTTTTATTAAACCCGGGAACTATTCAAGTGAGTTGAGTTTTAGAGTAAAATTGATACCGACTCTGCCGTGCTAAGTTAAATGTATTTTTTCTAAATAAAGTAATTGTACTCACTTAACAATGCATAATGTCCGTGTCCTCTTGCTTCAATTAAACTGACGTTCTTATCTTCCAGAGCATTTACTAAATAAACAGTAATTAACATTAATACAAGAAGAACTGTTGTTTGCACTAAGGTTCACTTTTGGATGATTGTTAGAGAGCGAATTGAAACACGACTTGCTTGTTTGATGACTTGTAATGCGACTAAATAAAATTACGTAGCAACAGTTTTAATATGCATATGACAGCGTTAACATGCCGCCCACCAAAGGACAACTTTGTCCTTTAAATAATTACAATATCATTTATCTCGCTATACATGCATTTTTAACTAATTTTCATATCTTACTTAATCAATTTCAATTGGCAGTAAACACAATTTGGTTACGGGTCTCTTAGTAACACTTTCACCACTTTTAACACTATACACTCGTGTTACACTGTCTGGTCCTGGATGCTTGTCGACAACTCGTCCGAGAGCCCACTTACCAGGTGGAAGATGGTCAGTTTTTATGAGGACTATCTGGCCTATCTGAAATTCCTCTATCCTTTTCAGCCATTTCGGTCGTTGTTGTAATCTGGAAAGATATTCTTGTTGCCATCTTTCCCAGAAGTCTCTAACTATCTTTTGTGTGTATTGCCATCGTGACAGAGTACTAATTCTCACGTCTTTTAAATTAGGAGACGGAACATTTATAGGGGCTTCACCGATTAAAAAGTGTCCAGGCGTTAATATGTCCACGTTGTCTATGCTATCGGCATCGATTGGGCACAATGGCCTTGAGTTTAAACAAGCTTCAATTTCACATAAAACCGTATTCATCTCGTCAAAAGTCAGATTGGTAGTGACTATTCTTTTCAGGTGGTATTTCATTGATTTGACGCCTGCTTCCCACAAGCCACCAAAGTGTGGACTGTATGCAGGAATGAAGTGCCACTGTGTACCGTCTAACGTCAGTGATGCGGCGATCTGTCCTGTGAAATCAAGTTGGGCGTCTTTCCATGCCGCAACTAGTTCTTTATTGGCACCGACAAAGTTCCTGCCTTGGTCACTCCACAAGTGTGCGCATTTACCTCTTCTAGCGATGAATCTTTTAAATGCAGCTATAAAGGCTTCCGATGTTAGATCACTCACTAACTCTAGGTGTATGGATTTTACGGACATGCAAATAAATATCGCCACATATGTCTTAGTAGTTTTAGCTCCTCTACCCTTTGACATTAGGGTTGTGAAAGGCCCTGCAAAGTCGACGCCACTGTGTAAAAATGGTCTAGTAAGCGTGACTCTTTCTTTCGGCAAGTCACCCATTAACTGTGGTTTAGGAGAGGCGCTTTGCCTGACACATACCAAGCACTTCTGTACATGTCTCTGCGCCAATGATTTTGCTTTTATTATCCAATATTGAGCTCTTAGGTATCCCAGCATTAGTGTAGTTCCACCGTGTAAGGTTTTAGTATGAGCGTCTGCTACTATTAAAGGAGTCAGCTTGTTTTTGTTGCCCAAAATAATAGGATGCTTGGCATCTTTATCCAAATTTGCGTTCCTCAGTCTGCCTCCTACTCTCAGTATAGCTTCTTCTAAATAAGGGTTCAGGAACCTAATCTTACTCTTTCCGGTTACTTGCTTGTTCAATTTTAATCGGTCTATATCTTCTCCAAATTCTTGTTGTTGTACTAGCCTTATGCACCTGTGTAAGGCGTTTTGCAGATCATGAGTAGTAGGATTTACGTCGCAAATTTGAAGTTTCTTCATGTTTAAGAATTTAGAACAATAAGCCACTGTCTTAAGTAACTCTGGTAGATTGTCAAAACCCTCAAACTGCTCAGTTAAGCTATTCTCACATCCAGTTTCTACCTTAAAATTTGTTTGTATCATCTTTCTTTCTACATCTGTGTTTGTGTCATTAGGTCTTGTGTATTTAATCTTATGTCTTGATAGCCATTTTGGACCTTCCCACCATAATTTAGATGTCTTAAGTTCGGATAAGGACATTCCTCTAGAAGCGATGTCAGCGGGGTTATCATTTGACATGACATGGTGCCACTTATCTTGATTGACATTGCCAGTGATTTCTACGACTCTGTTTGCCACAAAAGTCTTCCATTTTTGTGGCTCACCCAAAATCCATGAAAGCACAATAGATGAATCCGTCCATGCGAATATTTGTGAGGCTGGTATTCTCATCGCAAGACCAACTTGTTTTAATAACTTTGATAGTATGACAGCTCCGCATAATTCGAGTCTAGGCAAGGATACAGTTTTGACTGGAGCTACTCTCGTTCTTGATGCAATCAAATGTGTGCTGATCGTTCCATCAGCCTTCTTCACCCTGATGTAGACTGATGCGCCGAATGCATTGATGGATGCATCACTGAACCCGTGTATCTGCACACTGCCTGTAGTTCCAGTGCTTGAAGTGTTCAGCCATCTATTTACGCGAACATCATTTATATGTCCTAAATCAGCTCTGATGGTAACCCAGTCTTCTTTAAATGATTGGTTGACCTCCTGGTCCCAGCCTACTTTAGCCACCCATAACTTTTGTATAAGTATCTTGGCTCTGAGAACGCATGGCGAAATCCAGCCGAGCGGATCAAAGAGTTTTTGTATATCTGACAAAATGCTTCTTTTGGTGATAGGGTTTGTAGGCGGCGGCAACGTAAGGTTGTACTCAAATTGATCTGTTCCCATATTCCACTGAACACCAAGTGCTTTGATAGTGCCATCCATATTCAAATCAAGATGTGCATTTACTGATCTTTCTTCAGGCTGCAAGCTTCGCATGAATTCGGTGCTGTTAGATGACCACTTCTTTAGCTCGAATCCACCCTTTTTGAGGATGTTTTTAATTTGCATACTCAATTCTATTGCTTGCTGAGCTGTATCACAACCTGACATTAGGTCGTCTACATAAAAGTCTTCAGTAATTACTTTAGCTGCAACTGGATAGTTGCCTCCTTCGTCCTCGGCCAATTGCATTAGCGTTTTTACTGCTAAATACGGAGCCGACGCAGTACCAAATGTCACAGTCAGGAGGCGATAATCCTTCATATCATGAGTGACATCATTTCTCCACAAAATGCGTTGGTAGTCAACATCTTCTTTTGTAGTCAACACCATTCGATACATTTTGTGTATATCTGACACGAAGCAAACCGCATGCATACGCCATCTCATTATCAACCCTCTAAGATCTTCTTGCAGCACAGGCCCCACAAGAAGGTCATCATTGAGCGAGGCACCGTTAATACCTTTACATGATGCGTCGAATACAACTCTTGTTTTGGTTGTTTCCTTTTCTTCTCGCACTACTGCATGATGAGGTAAGTAGATGCTCTTGACTGTATATATTTCTTCTGCTGGTACTTCTTCTATATGTTTCATTTGAATGTAGTCTTTAATAACTTTCGTATAATCTTCTTTCAATTTTGGCATTCTTTGAAATTTCTTCTCTAATTGTAACAACCTATTTTTTGCAAACTCTCTTGTATTTCCTTCACATGCTCTTGGTGGTTGAGTTTTGAATGGTAATTTAACCACATATCTTCCTTCTTCATTTCTTGCATGAGTATTTTTAAATATTGTTTCGCATTGTTGTTCTTCTTCAGTAAAGCTTCTTTTTGTGTCACAGTCAACTTCCCACATTGACTTGAGAAAATCTTCCACATCGACTTGGTGATGCATAACGGTGAAAGATTGCGTTTCTGCATTTGAATCTATTTCTCCAAACAAGATCCAACCAAGGGTTGTCTTCTGAGCACATGGTGTACCCGGTGGACCTCTGATAATATCATCTTCAATAATCTGTGCATATTCCTTTACCCCTAGGAGTAGATCTATCGGACCTGGTGCATTGTAACTCGGATCTGCCAGGTGAAGATCTTGTATATGAGACCAGTTGGTAGCCGTTATAGTTTTCGTGGGCATCTTAGTGGTCAATTGCTTAGAAATCACGTAGGCTCGAAGCTGCATTGTAAACTTCTCATAATGCGACGAAACCTGTAGTTGTACCACTTGATTTATGTTTGTTCTCGTCGATCCCACTCCAACTATACTTCCTCTTGCTGGTTGCCTTGTTAGTTTGAGCATCTGAGCCGCTTTTTCACTAATAAAAGATGCTTGTGAGCCTTGATCTATCAGAGCTCGAAGTGCAACGGTGTGTCCTTGTTCACTTCTTACGTTCACCATTGCAGTTGCCAATAAAGCTACGCTCTGTCTGGCAGTATGATGCGAAGCAATTGCCATCGAAGCTTGAAGCAATGGTTCATTGTCTTCCGTGTTTAAAGGTGCCGATTTTATTTTGGTTTCTGACTGAGTAGGATCAACACTCTTGGTAACGTGGACAAGAGAATGATGTCGCTTGTGGCATATGCGACACGACATCGGCACTCGACACCTGAAGACAACATGGCCTTGTGCCAGACAGTTAAAACAGAGTTTATTGTTCTTCACGTATTCACTTCTCTCAGAAGGTAGCATCTTCGTAAATTCTTTGCAATGAGCAAGTGTATGGTTGTCACTACACATAACACATCGTTTTTCATGATTCATGACGTGGAACGTGCGTTCTTTTACTGTGGTTTTCTCACGTGATGGAGCCGATGATGAAGCGGTGATAATCTCTAACGTTCGGAATTTAGCTTCTAGAAATTTAACGAAGTCTGTCCACTGAGGTAATTCATCCAAATTATCCTTGTGGGCATACTCCTCCCATTCTTTGTGTGACTCCGAGTCCAACTTCTGTACTACCAGAAATATCAAAATAGGATCCCAGGAATCGGTCTTTATTTTCAAATTTTGCAAACTGTTCAAACACTCTGTTGTTGTGTCCAATACTGATTTTAATTGGCTCGCCGACTGTGTACTTAACTTCCTTTGCATAAATAATCGCTTCATTATCGTATTTACTGTTATTCTTTTATTCCCGTAACGCTTCCGTAAAACCTCCCATGCTTGTGTGTAGTTACTATCGGTGACTTGAATGTGTTTCAATATTGCCTCTGCTTCCCCAGATAAACTGGTTTTCAAATAATGCAATTTCTGTACGTTGGTAAGTGACGCATTGTTATGCACGATCGAAATAAATAAATCTTGAAAGGTGGGCCATTGTTCATAAGTACCAGTGAAAGTGGGCAACTGAATCCGAGGTAATTTGCCCAGCTGGTTGTCTGATTTGTCCACAACACTCGTGCCTTGCTCAGGTATCTGAATAGACGGTAACAAGATGTCTCTTAAATCACCCTGCATGTTTAGGTACAAATCTTCATAGATATAATATTCTTCATTAACAAAGTACGCAAGATTGCCTCGTTGGTCCCGCGTAGTACATTTAGTTAATTCTCGATGTGCCTGTTTAAACGTCAGCCAATACTCTTCAACGCATTGTAATCTGGCTTCGATATAACCTCTTGTTAACCGTGACTTCGGACATTTCTTTAAGTTTACTTGACTTTTCTGCAGTTGTTCTGCCGTTTCTTGTAAAAGACTCATCAATTGTTCCGAATTAGACATTTTTGCGTATAATTCTTCATAAACTTCTTATTAAATGCAAATTAACTCCTAATGTCGAAGCACGTTGTTAAAGTAATGAAACTTAAATTGCTTAGTTAATTGCATAAACACGGCTGTCTCGGTGAATCCTTATCTCCCGCTATTGTTCTCGCGGCTACCTGGCCGCCGGCCGCTCGACCCTTTCTCAGCTGGCGCGTTAGCCGTCCGGTTCGTTTGGACCATATGTTGTTTGCACTAAGGTTCACTTTTGGATGATTGTTAGAGAGCGAATTGAAACACGACTTGCTTGTTTGATGACTTGTAATGCGACTAAATAAAATTACGTAGCAACAGTTTTAATATGCATATGACAGCGTTAACAAGAACATTCATTATATTTCCCGCCATATTTGATTCCAAGGCCAATTAGTTCAAACAAAGTTATTTTCCAACCAAACACGAATTTTCAATTTTAAAATTCGAACGTTACTTTTTCATCGTTTTTTAATCCGGTATAAACCACAGCTCAATGATTAATGCCACCAAAGAAAATAAAAATCATTTTTTTATAAACCGACATGAACCAAAGTACAAAGCATAATGCCGAAGTGACGGCGTCAGTGTAAAGAGGTTCCTAGTGATAATCAGTTGGCAAATATTGTGTGCGAGAAAGTGTTAGGTCTAATTTTCACATAACGTTAAATATGTGAGAGTATTATGAAAAAGGTTACGTGATTTTAGTTTTCACTCGTGAAAACGGATCTGCTGATTCAGGATGTAAATATTTTTAGTGTGACGGACTCGTTGGTAAACTCACCGGTTCATCCTACGTGACTCTGAATAATAGATTTGAAACTGTATAAATTGTGTAAGTGAATAGTTTTTTTTTTAAAGTGAACTATCGAGATTTTTTGACCATAGAACACTTGAAAAATTCATTCGAAAACGGCAATGAAACGGTAATAGTAGTTTATTCACCAAGGGGAGTAAGGCACGGATTACTAATCGAGTGTGCATTTGAGGCCCGACGCTATGCGGAGGGACGTAAACCACACGAGTTTAGTAATCTGTACTTACCCTCGAGTGATATATACTACTTTATACTACACTTAAAAATAAATAAAATACAAAAGTAACAAATGAATTCGTTCGAGGAAGAACGAGAGCGCCATCAAACAAGGGCTCTACTTTAAAATCCGTTTAAAAAAAAAGTGAATTTTAACGCTCTGTACAGTTTGCGTGTCAAAACACGAAAAAAAGGTGAATACGATTTGCAGGCTCCAACTTGCGTGCGTGTCGAAGTGAGTTGATTGACAACGTCACCTAGAATTTTAAAAAAACGGGGTAATAATGGATTTTCATACGACATTACTGCCCTGGGCAGTTATGAAATTCCATTAAATATTACTACCCTGATTTTTGAGAAGGTTTAATGAACAGCTTTCCCGCCTTTTATTAGGGTAATAATTATACACTTACTAACAGTGTGGTATAAAATCATTTTTTTCAAAAGTTCGTATTAGTAGTTGGTTATGACGATCCCTCGCATGCGATTTTTTCTACTTTTAAGCACTTGCTTCTCGAAAATCGATCCGCAAGCCCCTATTTCACAAACCTGACAGGTAAAACATGACACTTATGTAGGTATAATTGTCACCTGTCATTGTGAGCTTGGTGAAAAAAAAAAATTTTTTTTTATAGTTATTAAAAAATTTGGACTTTGGTTACTAATTAGTCAAATCAAAATGTTGATTCAGTAAATAGGCCATCATAGGGCTCATTACACGTCGGTAATATGAAGTGAATTTACTAGCGTTTGAATTTTATAGAATTTTAATAATAATACTTAATAAATAATAAATATCAGGGGACAATCTCACACAAAGTGACCTGGTCCCAAATTAAACTCTACACTTGTCTTGTACTATGGGTGCTAGACAACGCAAAACATACCTATATAGAGAAATACATACTTAAATAAATGCAGAAAACATCCAAGACTCAGGAACAAATACTCGAGGTCATATCACACAAATATTTACCCTTACCGGGATTTGAACCCAGGGCCGCTGGCTTCAGAGGCAGGGTCACTCCCAACTAGGCCAACGTGTTGTCAACATAAACATTATCTGTCCGTTGCTGGTGATCTATAATTTATTATTAACTATAATTTAATAGAACCAGACATTTTCTTTAATAAAGGCTATAGTCGAGTCGATTCTCAAACATCGACATATCTCCATCCCTATTCTCTACTGGTTTGAGAGATAATGATGATGAGTTGCCAGATATACTAACATATCTGTGGCAACACATTTCTCAAACTGGTCTACTTAAAAAATAACCGAGCAAGAGCATGTCCATGCTCAGGATAGCATTCCGAAGCCGTTACTTAACTTACTACAAACACAAAAAACTAAATGAAAAAAAAAAAAAAAAAACCACTTCGACAGCGTAATGTTAATGTATAACTATGCCAAATTTTCTTTTGGCGACTAAGGCCTATAAGGAAGAATGACTAGGTATAAAAATGACTAGAAAGAAAATTGGAGAGAAGTATTTATTGACTAAGTATAAAGATGCCGACATTTAAATTTAAATACGAAGGTAGGTTTAGGTTATGTTAGTTTTGCAGCAGGTTCGGAGGGCCAACCACCCAGAAACAGGAGCTCTGCGGCAGCGGAGCTCCGTCGACACTACCTAATTTCAAATAATTACGTATTTGAATGTCGGCATTTTTATAATTAGTCAATAAACTTTCTCTCAAATTTTCTTTCTAATAATTTTTATACCTAGTCATTTTTACTTATACACCTTAGTCGCAAAAAGGCAAATTACAGCTTTGTAGTTCCAAGAGTCTCCGAGTTGAGTCGCGGACAGACGGACATGGCGAAACTATAAAGGTTTTTTGTTGACAACAGAACCCTAAAAAACCTACAACAGCACTCTTGTTTTACAGTTAAAATTTTCATTCAGTGAAAATGAACGCTTTGAGACAAGTTTGGAGCAGTTCGGGTCCTTTGAAAGTTGAGTAACGTAGTTGTTTCTTAGGGAAGTTGACTCAACAATTTTCGAGAGCTTAAGTTGAGCGTGCTTGAAGGAATTGAGTCTCGGCGAACTATGAGAAGCATTTCTTTTGTTACGGCGCCGCTGTAATACCGTTAGAGTACCCAATGAACTATGATACTCAGTAAAACTAACTTTAAACTTTGTAATACATGCTAGAGTTAGTTTAGAAGTTGGATGGCGATGAATGATGGTATGGTGGGTAGCGGGTCAGGATTCCAGTCGCTGGTAAATAATGATTTTGTAACACAATATATGGTGGGTATGTATATATGTATTATGTTTGTATTGTACTTATTTATCTATGTATTTTATATATCTATGTATATTAATTTTATGTATAAGTATGTATTATTGCATGCAATATATATATATATATATAAGGGCTTGTAGTATTGTTAGGCGATGGGCTTGCAACCTGTCACTAATACACTAGTAAACTTCTTGGCCTGATTGTGCAAAATGTGGTTACAGAATTATCAAGTAGTCTGTTTAGAGTTGTTGATATTTCTGTAGCTCTGCCTACCCCACTCCGGGAATGAAGGCGTGACGTTATGTATGTATATATTTATTACCTTGTATCATTAAAAGTATTTGTTTTCGTATTTATTATTAGTGTAATTGTTACTACAATTTTATTTTGATTGTATCCCTCTCAGCACCAACCTTCTTTTGTTTCTGTTTGGCCCATTGGTTGACTGGTAGAGAATGCCTTAAGGCATTAAGTCCGCCATTTGTACCTACTTTGTGTATTGGGCAATAAAGTTTTTATAAATAAGTAAATATAATTATAATGTAGATAAATTTATTAGTAGCACTATTAAATAATTTACACTAATATTATAATGAGGATAGATTTGATTTTTGGAATAAACTCAAAAACTAATTTACCGATTTTAAAAAAACACGTTTACCAACGATACACCTTATACCAACTTATCCTTTAAAATATGAATGAAAGTCGATGCAATTATCAAAAATACCTACGATAGTAAATAATGCTCAAACATTAACCATTTCCGTGATAAAGGCCCATTCCCGAACATAGATTCATAATATGCTATACTTAATCGAAAAAGTTCAAATTGATCTACTAGGGTGTAAACCTGTTATCGATTTCGAAACTTTAGCTGTTACAAAAACGTTATTTTCAAGTTTTCAAACTGAGCTATGCGCAATTAATAGGGGAGGGTCACGGGTAAATCGGGGTTACGGCTGAATTTATTATTTATTTAGTTATGAATTAATGTAAAAATATTCTAACATAATTATTAGCCGAGCATTTCTCAAAATAATTGTCATTTTGAGTGACATCTCTAGATTAAAAAAAATGGCAGATACGTAGATAGGAGATAACTTCAAACTATGCAATAATTAAATGAAAATATTTGCCCTAAAATATTTGTATGGAAAGTTTATTTTGTGTTACCGATATTCATGCGTTTTTGAAACGAGCCCTTAGGGTGGAATCACATCTATCAGCACCGATGCGCATTTTGTCTATAGAAAATAGCTACTTTGTACGAAGATGCGTATGCATCTATTCTCTTTTCGCATGACAAAATGCGAATAGGTGATTCCACCCTTATAGATGACTTTGCTGACTGTCTGTCCATCTGACTGTCAAGACCCTTTCTATCTGTCGGGCTAAAACTTGAAATGGGTGTAGTATTAGTGCTCAACATGAGAAATTTGAAATTTCATATGATTTATTGAGTTAGTGAAAAAAATCAATCATCAAGGGTGTCATCAAAAAAAAATTGATTTTACCTATGATGAGAGGATCCCTTAAAAAGTGAATTTATGTAGTATAATTATCTCATTTGTACATAAATACGTAGATAACATCACACCTTCATTCCCAGAGTAGGGTAGGCATAGCTACAAAAATACCAACAACTCTAAAAAGACTCGTTGATGGTTTTGTAACCACATTTTGCACAATCAGGCCAAGAAGTTTACCATATTTAATTTATTTTTTCTATTAATGACTTTTGACCTAAAAGACGGGATCGTATCATAATGTATAAAGTTCAAAATACATAATGTTTCATAATACATAATGGTCATAATATATAATGGTTCTATTACTGAAAACGTAAACATTTCAGGATTTTTTAAAAGATCTTTACTTAGAACCTATTAGGTAAGGTTACGTTTGTTATAATAATAAACCGCAAGGTTTTCAGACATAAAATCATTGTACACGGTGGGAACGAGTAACCCGCTACATTTTAACCATCGATTCTAGAGCCTATTGGGAGTATATAATGTAGTGTAACATGAAGTCCAATAAAGCATAATTTAAGAGATTTTCATGTTATTAAAAACAATTCCATAGTTCATTTAATTTGAACTTTGTCACCTATACCTAAATCATTATTTACTAAGAAATTGATTAAATTAATTTATGCTGTACGTTGATGATATTGCTACTTACAACATTAATCTTTTTAGTCCTAGTTTTTTTATACATGTCGAAGGATGATATAATTCACTTTGATCATCACCGTCAGAGTTCTTGTCAGGCATAGTCTCCAGATTCAGGTGGTATTACAATTATACACAGGAATGATCCATTACACAAAACTTTAATTATCACTTATTTACAAAACCAAAATACAAAGCGATGATTTAGATACAGTACGAGTACGATTAAAAATCAAAATTAACTCTTAAGGAATGCAGTGATGTTGTCTGTCATGGCGGTTTACGTCCTCTCCATTCACTCGCTCAAAAAGGAATGAATCCTCACAACTACCCACCATTGCAAAACACACACTTCAAGCATAGAGAATCGCGATTAGTTTTTATAATAATAAAAACAAAGCTTGGGCATTCTACAGACAGCCACTATCTTAAACGTCGTACTGCGACATACATTTTATGTATTATTTTAGTAGTAGACTAGCGACCCGCCCTCGCTTCGCTCCGGATTAAAGTATTATACATATAAACCTTCCTCTTCAATCACTCTATCTATTAAAAAAAACCGCATCAAAATCCGTTGCGTAGTTTTAAAGATTTAAGCATACATAGGGATATAGGGACAGAAAAAGCGACTTTGTTTTATACTATGTAGTGATACGTCTCGTGTCGTGTGACTTGAAAAAGATAATGGTACCAAGGACAAGCAAGACTTTATTAGGTTTCTCATCTACACTTCATATTATAAAGAGAAAAGTAATTCGAAAGTCTCAAAAACTACTAAGTAGAGCGATTTTGAAAATTATTCCACCAGAAGAATGCTACCTTATCAGCGAGTAACATGGGCTACTTATCCCGGAAAATTGGACGGTTCCCAAGTGAGTAACGATATTTGACTCCTACGCGGACGGGGTCGCGGGCAAAAGCAGTCTGTGCTAATATTATAAAGAGAAAATATTATATTTTTGTATGTTTGTTTGTAATAGATACGAGTAACCTCACCACTGGACCGATTTGAAAAATATTTTCTTCAGTAGAACGCCGTATTATTACTGAGTAACATAGGCTGTTTTTATTATACGCGGACGGAATCGCGAGCAACAGCTAGTATTCCAAATGAACAAGACGTAGGAACAAAACTCTCGGTTCTCAAGTCATAACTTGCACTTGGCCAGGTTTTTAGGGTTCCGTAGTCAAACTAGGAACCCCTATAGTTTCGCCATGTCCGCAGCCTAGCGCAGATACTCTTGGTACTAGAAAGCTGTAATTTGGCATGAATAGGCATATTAGTCACGCCAACAAAGTGTAAATCTTTAGTGTACCTCCCCTACACGTAACGCGGGGATGTATTTTTTTTCTCGTCTACCCCCCCCCCCCCCCCGTGCGGTATTGTTGGATGGGTCTTTTAAAAATATTCCGGGTTTGTAAAAACATTTTTTTAAACAAAGGGTCCATTTAGGAAATAATAAGCTTTAAAGCGCTAATTTTTGTTACACTTAAGTGTCCCCCCCCCCTACAGCCAAAACTAAAAGTGCTAAAAATCAGAAATAAATCTTAAATGAAAGAACATAACGAATTTTAAAGGAAAACTATCACGACTAAGTTCAGATCATTGGTATTGAGATACAGACGATTAAAGTGTTTATACCTACTAAAATCATCTAAGACGGCACCAATTGACTTTAAATAGAAAATTAGTTATTACTTGTTGATTTTTATGTTTGTAGTACATAACGGCTTCGCAACCCTACACTGAGCATGGTCCGACATGCTCTTGCCCGGTATTTTATTGAAATATCACGAAAACTAACTTCGTATTACGTTCCAAGTCCAAAAATATTTTCAAGAAAACTACGAGTACTAGCATCTAACCTATTATGAAAATAACTTTAACATTCTGTGTTGAACTTGGCCCACGCTAGCACTTTAGACAATTTTACCACTTTACTTTGTTCTTGGCAAGCCTTGGCATTTTTCAGGTCTGTAATATCCCAAAACGGCGGCGTGTGAGGCAATCACCCTTAAATTCGGAAATAATGAGCAGTCTGCCTTTACGAGGACGATATGGCTGCTAGGGATGTCCGTTTATCGATAACAGTCGGTAATGGGGATGGTAATGCTAAATTAAAGTGTCGATGCATCGAATTGTTTCCTTGTTGGCAGTTATCGTGGAATTCCTTGTTGCACAATGTTTTTAAATGGTAGGCTTGTAACGTTTGTATGAACAGAAAACTAATTAAAGTTAAGTTTAAGTATTAAGGTAATTATGGTAGCTATTATGGATATAATTTTTATATAATTATAATCAGCGAAAATAAGAAATGCTGGCAAAATTTTCATCACAATGCCGTAAAGCAATTTACAATAAATTATTATTTTAATTTAAAGAAAAAAAAAAATTACTCGTAGTTTAATGGGAGGTGTCTTTAGATAAGTGCGCTTTATTTTGGTGTTTCTAATTTCGAATTTAAATATTTTTCTTTCATTGAGTACCTATAATAACACAACTTTCGTTCTATTTTGGACAAATCACACTAAAAATTAGGCATGAAAGTTTCAGTACAGAACCCAGAGAATATAGATTTTGGCGATCCCGCGTGCGACATAACTCAATTAAAAACTTCGTTAGTCCTGTCTCATTTACCCGATTCATGTCAGAACTTAGAGCAAAGGACTTAACAATGTTCTTTTTAATATCAAAAGTATAACAGTCCACCGCAATATGATTTTTGCTTCAAGATGAACATTCACGATCCATGTTCGTCTAGAAGCTCTAAAGCTGTACAGCCGATTGATCAAAGGTGGTGTTAATTCGCAACGTCTATGGTAAAAAGAAGGAGCACGAGCACACAGGCCACCTGATGGTAGTAGGTTAAAATTAGGGTATCTGGATACAGATCTGAGTTATCCAGATCCCCTAATTTCAACTATTCAAAAACTGAATTCTTCTATTTAAGATGTCGATCAGGGTGTACCAATCTATTTAAAAATCGTAATTCATCTATTAAAAACTCGTTGTTTAAACTATACCTAAACCTTTTCGAAAGTGACTTAATGTATTCGAAGTTGAATTCATCTATTCAAAAAGTCTTAATTCATCTATTCAAAAGTCGATGTTTTAAACGTCAAAGTTAATTAATCTACTTAAGTTATAAATGATTTTAATTTTATTTAATTTTTAATTAATAGTACCTACTAATAGTCTCCGGATATAGGAAGTAATCTCATAACGTTTCAAAGTCTAATGCACCGGCTGTCACTAAGGATTATAATTAAAAAGGCATAGAATGCAACTTCAGCGTAACGCGAGCTGCATTCCAGCGAGCTCTGACAATTATATTTTAACTAGTCATCCGGCCTGGCTTTATTCTTGGATAGATTTTATTCTTCGATTTTGACTTTAGTCTGTCTGTATTGAATTAGTTTTTAAGATTTGCGTGAACATTCAAAGGCGAGAGGAACTTTAATTTAAAATGTGGCAGTTTAAACATGATGTTAAATAAACACTATACTAAAGTGTTAACATACCAAAGACGTCAAACGAACATAAATAAATGAACAACATGTTACTCCAAATATAATTTATTTAACGTAACTATATAAAATATACTTTACTTACATACTACCTATATCTATGAACACACACACACACACGCGAGCCTAATTTAAGTACTATAACACTTAAGCGTAAAGCTTAACAATTTAGGTACGTTTATAATAATGTGTAATTATTACACGTGTCCGATGTTATGGACTCCTCCATCTTTTCAATAATTCTTCGTATCGACGCGTAAACATCGTCAAGGTGAATGTTTTTCACCACGTATTGCGCGCACAACTCAGCATCACACATACATATTTGGTTATTCTGGTCTATTTTGTCACTATCAATTATTTCAATTTTGATAACTTTAATTGCACCGCTGTGATGTGGTTTTTTAACATAGGAGTAAACAGTCGGTTCTGATTTTCTTTTAAGGCCCAGTCCCAGCCGTCGTTCGCTCGCAGACTTTTTTTGTACCGGAGTGTCCGGTACAAAGTTGAAAAGATGTTCTGAGGTATCCTGAAATGATAAGTAGATTATTGTATATGGAGAAATACTTTTTTTAATTGGTATTCATTTCGTATATATCTCAAAAGATTATAATATGTAGGTACATGATTTTAATAGTGTATTTTTTTGAAATTGCTCTTTTTAGTTTTTATAAAGATGAATTATTTATTGTATTTAGTTAGTCTATATCGAATAATTGAATATTAGTTACTTGCCATTTATTTTAATTAGGTAACTACCTATCACTCATTTATAAGATAGGATTTGCGTTAAAAATTCAACGAGATTTGTCAATGAGAAAAAAATAAATCAATGATAAGATATTTAAGAAATTTAAATGAATATAAAAATCACAAATAAAATATATTTTACAAATTATTAACTTACCGACATACTGCTAATACGACCGTGCACTAGTTAAAATATTTTTTTAATAGATTTGATTATGTAATTTTCGCGATTTATATTAGAAAACCAAAGTGTTAATAGAGTTGAAAATCTGACAATTAGTACACATTTCATATAAGGTGCGATCGGCGCCAAGAGTAAGATGATTCCGTCTGTGTTGACATCATATATAACATGATGAATTTTGTCTGCTTGTACGACACATTATTTAATTATAAGTGTAACATACTAACTCTAACCAAAATTTTAAAAGTTGAATCTGAACCCCTTAGTAACGGCTAGAAGTAGTTTTTTGGGGGTTTAAATGTACACAAGCAAAGACACAGAACAATATTAGTATTTCGAATCCAGATTGAGATACATATCACTAGTTGCTATTTCTATTTGGTTTTTTAAATGTATAGAAGCAAAGACACTGAACAATATTAGTATTTCAATTCCAGGTTCTTATGAATGTTTTGTTGAACCTACCTTAAAGACTCACAAATAAAATCGATTTTAGATTAAACTAATCAAGTGATTCCCCATTATGCTGCATTTCTCGTTATGGGATATATATTGACAGTGCATTTTGTCTATAATTTGAAATAAAATTATTGTATTATGGGCATGGATGACGTAAAATCAAGGCGTATATAAACCTTACTTCGAGCATCCAAGATCATTGCTCAGATCTCTATCCTTCAGGACAAGCTCTGCTGCTCGCTCAAGATCATCAAGAACCCCGTGAAGCACCCAACAACTGTCAAAATGTAAGTACATGTATGTGTATTACGTTTAACGACGCGTTGACCAAGTTGATAGTGATCCAGCCTACGAAGCTAGCGGTCCTGGGTTCAAATCCCGGTAAGGGCAGATATTTGTGTGATGAGCGCGAATATTTGTTTCTGAGTCATGGATGTTGTCTATGAAATTAAGTACCCATAGTACAAGCTTCGAGCTCAGTTTGGGACTAGGTCAATTGGTGTAACATTTGTCTCTTGATATTCATATATATTATTTTACTTAAATCTGTTAGGTATATATTTTAAATAGAATACATTTATATCATTTCATGGGTTAAGTAGTTTAATACACTCTTCGAATCATCAAATTATGCAGTTATCTATTCGAAAGCAGTTGTAAATTATAAATACCTAATAGATCTGCTATTCATCATTTAATAATAGATTGTCTTGTTTATTACTGTATACTTATCACTTTCAAACAGAATGTACATCTATTCATGACATGTATGTTTTATGTATGTCTATTCATGACATTTGTATCGCAATATTAATACTATTTATTTTATCCTGTAAAGTCATCTATTCGAAAATATCACAATTAGAATGCAATTACTTTTCATTCATGTCTCTATAAATTTTTTTTTTTTTTTTTTAAATATAGCTTAACAATATTTTACTAGATGTTATTTTGAACACAATTACAGGTTTTGGTATTTTTTTATGCTCCTATTTATTCGTGTATATTTTTTTCTATTTCAGGTCTCTAGCCCAAGATTTATTCTTTTCTGACGACGAGCGTGAAACAGAGCTCAAGACAAAAAACAAAAAACACAGCAAGCGTCCTCGGTGCGAGAGTACTGAGCGTTCTATCCCATCGGCTTCGACTTCGAGTAAGAAGAGCAACGAGTCCACTGCTTCAAAGAAAAAGAAGACGGTTATCAACCCTATCACTGCTCCCATGAAGCCAACGATGTCAGATTTGTTCGGCAGTGACAGTGACGAGGACAGTGTCAAGGTTCCATCTGAGCCAAAGAAGGGTACGCCGATTTATTCTTATTTAACCAGAAGGCTAGCTAACGGTGTTTCACGGCAAATGAGTGAAAGTAAAACTGGATCTCATTACATAGAGTTAAAAGTGTACTCATGTAATGATATCGAGCATATACAGCCTATGAATCGGTGGCGGCATAGTGTCCTAACTATAAAAAATAGAACAGATACCGACACTGAGGCTTGGTCCCGCCTCACGGAATTTGTTGCTGCCACTCGAAAAGAGTTCAAACATTGTCCCGCAACTTTTAACAATACTTATTATTAGAAAGTTAAATTGATGTGTAATTAAACAATATACTTACTTATATTACTATACCTACTTCATTTATTCAATTATGTTTAATATAATAAAGTCTTTAAAATTGAAATTGTATCTTTACAGCTAAACTATCATCCCCTGAGTCGAGACGAAATCTATTTATGAAATGTGATAAATGTAATGTCGCAATTTCGAAAGATAAATATAAATATCATATGAAAGAAAGAAAGAAAGAAAGAAATTCATTTATTTTGCAAACAATTAACAAACCTAAAGAAACTACAATACATAAGAATTGGACACAATTGCATGCAAAAATGGATACCACTCAGCATGAAGTCGAGTCGCTTGTGAGCGCCACGACGCTGATCTTCCGTGGATCCAGGCGCCCGCGTGTGCGAGACAGCGAACAGGGACTTACATAATTAGAAGATAATGACATATGAGAACGAATATACACAAGAAAAATTGTTTGATAAAGTCCGAGTTCAGAAATATCGACATTATTGCTAGCGCATTTAAAAACAGAATCGTAACATATCGCATCAATCCCGCAAATGAAGTCGAGCACCTCACCCCCGAGGCGTTCCTGTGCGACCGTCAAAATGATGTATTAAAAGTTATAAATTTATCACTGCTTAAACACACAGTTCGAGTTACCTCACTCGGGCACGAAACAGTTGAAATCGTTTATTACAAAATATGATTGTGATACTAATGAGTTGTATTTGAATGCTTTAGAAACATTTAAAGAGAAGGTTACAGAATTTGAGCATTGCGAATCTGGTTGGTCTCTTGTTTCAGTGAGTCATTTAGAATTAAACGTTAATAAATACTGTCCAATGCGAGGCGGTACATTTATAGAGTTGCCTGCAGTTGTAAAAAATAATAAAAGTTGTTTGAATATACAGAACAAAGATGAACACTGTTTCTTATGGAGCATTGTCGCTGCATTGTATCCCGCCAAGAGTAATGTATGCAAAACAAGTTCATATCCACATTATTCAACTGTTCTTAAAACAGACGGAATGTCTTTCCCTCCATCGTGTAAAGATGTTAAATTATTTGAAGACATTAACGATATCAGTATTAATATTTATGGATTAAGTAAAAATAACTCAGTAACTGGGCCTCTATATTTAAGTAAAAACCGAAAGATAAACCATGTTAATTTATTATATTTTGAACAAGGAACCAAAGGTCACTACTGCCTTATTAAAGATCTTATAAAATTAGTACGACGACAGTTTAGTAAATATAAAGGTAAAATATATATGTGTGAAGCATGTTTACGGTTTTTCTGTTCTGAAAATAGATATATATCACATAATTGTTCACAAGTTTTAACTGAATTACCTAGAAAGAATAGTACACTCCAATTCAAAAATTTTGATAGACAGCAAAAAATCAATTTTGTTATATATGCCGATTTCGAAAGCTTATTAGTTAATTGTAAAGATCATAATACTGGAAATACCCGAAATTTTAAAATTCATCAACCTTCATGTTTTGCATATTATATTTGTTGTTCGCATGATCCACACTTAAACAAATTCGTAACATACAGGGGGTCGGATTGCGTGGAGGTATTTATTGAAAGATTGATCGACGATGTTAGACGCTTATATAAAATTTTAAATGTTAAAAATCCAATGTTACAATTATCGGAAGAACAAGAAAAAAAATATCGGAACGCTACAATATGTCACATTTGTAATAATTTATTATTCGATGATAAGGTTCGCGACCACGATCATGTTACAGGTGAATATAAAGGCCCAGCTCATTCACGTTGCAACTTAATGCTTAAAGTGTGTTCATTTATACCAGTAGTCTTTCATAATTTAAGTAACTATGACTCACACTTGTTTATCAGGGAATTAGCTAAACACAATGGAGCAATTACAATTATACCAAAAACGAAAGAAAAATACTTGTCAATTACTAAATACATTGAATGTAAGGACTATAGTCGTTCAATACAAATTAAATTTATAGATTCATTTCATTTTCTGAGTTCAAGTTTAGACACCCTAAGTAAAAGTTTGTCCGACAAGGATTATATTTATTTAACAATGATGATTGACAATAAAAATCTACATTTACTTAAAAATAAAGGTATTTATCCATACGATTATATGGATTCCTGGCAAAAATATAACGAGACATCACTTCCAGCAAAGAATAATTTTTATAACACTTTGAATTTGAAGCATATAAGTGACTTAGAATATACTCATGCACAAGCGGTGTGGAAAGAGTTTAAAATTAATTCCCTTGGTGAATATACCGACTTATACCTTAAATGTGATGTTCTATTGCTCTGCGATATATTTGAAAATTTTAGAAACATAAGTTTAAAATACTATAAGTTAGATCCAGCCTATTATGTAACATCACCTAGCCTGAGTTGGGACGCCATGCTACTTTCAACGGGCATTCAACTTGACCTAATCGATGACGTTGAAATGTATCAAATGCTAGAAAGAGGAATACGTGGAGGATTAGTTCAGTGTTCCTTAAGAAATGCTAAAGCTAATAATAAATACTTACCAGGATTTAATGATTTCGATCCGTCTTCTTATTTGATATATCTAGATTGCAACAATCTATACGGACATGCAATGACTAAAAGTATGCCTGTTTCAGACTTCAAATTTTTAAACGATGATGAAATTAAAGATTTTAGTATTTTCAAAGTACCGGAAAATAGTGATATTGGCTATATACTGGAAGTGGATCTAGAATATCCTGAAAATTTACATGATTTACACAGTGAATTACCATTCGCTCCAGAGAAATTTATTCCTCCAGGAGGAAAATCTCCAAAGTTGATTGCGAATTTATATGACAAATATAACTACATCATTCATTACAATCATTTAAAAGAATGTTTAAAAAATGGTTTAATTTTGAAAAAAATTCATCGTATATTAAGTTTTAGGCAAACCAACTTTCTAAAAATATACATTGATTTGAATACCAAACTGAGACAAGGGTCTTTAACTGATTTTGAAAAAGAGTTTTTCAAACTGATGATAAATGCAATCTTTGGGAAAACTATTGAAAATAGACGCAAACAGGTAAATGTGAAATTGGTAACAAAGTGGAGTTATACTGATAACATTACAAATAAACGAAACGGAGCCGAAAAGCTTATTTCTCGACCTAATCTAAAGAACATTTCAGTGTTCTCTGAAGACTTTGTAGCACTTCAATTTCGCCTAGAAAAAATTAAGCTAGACAGGCCAATCTATATTGGATTTTCGGTCTTAGAATACGCAAAGCAACATCTATACAAGTTTCACTATGATTTTATTAAAAAAAAATACAAACAAAATGCAAAACTCTGTTACACAGATACTGACAGTCTGCTTTACTTGGTTTTTACAGACGATATTTATCGAGACATAAAGAGTCACCAATCAAAATTTGATACCAGCAATTTCGAATTAAATAATCCTTACTTCATACAAAGACTGAATGCTAAAATTCCAGGTTTATTTAAAGACGAACTTGGAGGAGATATCATTAAAGAATTCGCTGGTCTTAGAGCAAAACTTTATTCCATCGAAACTATGAAAACACGAATCAATAAAGCTAAAAGTGTTCCTAAGTGTATATCCGAAAAATTTACATTATCACTTTACAAACACTCATTATTTAATGATAAATTTTTTAAATGTAAAATGAATTTCATTAAGTCAATTAAGCATGTAATTTACTCGCAGGAAGTAAATAAAACTATAATAAATAATAATGATGATAAAAGGCAGATACTTTCAAATAGGATTGATACAATACCTTGGGGCCATTGTAAAGCTATGCTTTAGTTTACAATTACGTAATTAGGTATTTGACTTTGTTTATTTATGTTTGTAGATATTGATTGATAAAATCTATAAATAATGTATTAGATGATAATAAGTTAATAATGTATTTCCTATTTGTAATGTGTGTTCATTGTATTTCCAAACTTGTAATAGATTCATTAGAAATGTGATTGTTTTGTTCATATTCCCATTACCAATTATAAATTCCCTTCAATACATCAAGTAGGCACACCTAGACTAGAAGCCTATATAAAGCATTACAGTATACTTATTTCGCAGTCACGATGAAGTTCGTTAAGCATACTCAAACTCTTGAAGTAAATAATATAAAAGTGGTACAGCATGCTCGAAAAGTAAAACATAGTACACTATTTCCTAATACAATTCGCTGTATAATATGTGGTCCTTCCAACTGTGGCAAAACTAATATCATGTTAAATTTATTGTTACATGAAAATGGGTTAAAGTTTAGGCATATATATTTATATTCAAAGACAGCCTTTCAACCAAAGTATCGATATCTCCAGCTTATCATGAAGAGCATTCCGGAAGCAAAGCTTTTTATATATAATGACAATAGTGAGATTATTCATCCCAATGAAGCCTTGACTAATTCAATTATGATTTTCGATGATGTTGCTTGCGAAAACCAAGTAAACATTCGAAATTATTTTGCTATGGGAAGACATAGACAGATTGACTGTTTTTATTTATCTCAGACTTATTCAAAAATACCCAAACAACTGCTCAGAGACAATGTTAATCTATTGATTGTATTTAAGCAAGATGATATCAATTTAAAACACTTATACAATGAGCATGTTAATACTGATATAGATTGGATAAAATTCAAAGAGCTTTGTACTACTGTGTGGATAGATCAATATAGTTTTCTTTTCATAAATAAGGATTGCGCACTAAATGAAGGAAGATATAGACGCGGATTTGACACATTTATTTACTTTTAAACTGGTTATATAACCTTGTTTTTATTTACAAAACTCATTTTAAGTCGAGAGTCTGGATTGAATGGCTGAGATTAAAGTTTCTAAAATGGATATAAATTTAAAAGAGCAACTTATAAAATCAGTAAACAAGATAAAAAACAAGATAACTATGATTAAAAATGAAGAAGATGAAGCTAATATTAAATTGAAAAAGGTTTTTAAATCGATAACAGATCCTTTGGAAACACTGGTCAGTATAAATGGGAAAGTTAAATCACATGTTAATACTCCATCATTGATGGATGTGAATAATACAAACGAAAATTTGAACTCGTCTGCAGGATACGAAAATTTTAAAGACTTATTAAATGCCGATTCTAATCAACATTCAGAATATTATGATTATACTGATGAAGATGATGATAAAAAATTGATAAAATCAAGTGACGACACACTCTTGTCTCTAAAAAAGGAAGACATGATTGATATGTACGAAAACATCAACGTACCATTCGGTATTCGTAGTGTTAATAAGAAACTTATGATGGGAAACACTCCTGTAAGCTTATCATTTATTAATGATGCTACGAACTGTCAAAAAAAATACGTGGTTACCATAAATAATAAAAATTATGACTTAACCGCGGGTTTGAAGGAGCTTTTAATGCGCAACAAACCTGATCTTAATCTTGTAACTGAAAAAGATAAAACTGAGTACAAAGAAATGTTAACTAAAACAAATGTGCACAAACGGGACTGGGACCCAAACGGACAATTAAAAGGTGACAAAGGACTAAAATATTGTAAAATTATTAAACCTTTATTTGTTCAACCGAATGATGCAGATGAAGGCGTGCGGAAACAAACGCAAAAATTAAAAATTGGCGGTTATTTACCTGAATTAAAACAGTATAAAAATAATATAGATTATATTTATTGGGATGATCCGAACGAGCTGATTGAAAGACTAAAACTTTTAATCGCATCTAGAAACGCAGGTTACAGCAATCACGATAATGAAATTATGTCAATCATTGAAGAATTAAAGGAGGCTGGTATTATAAAAGAGTAAGATTGTTGAACAATCGTCATTTTGATAAGTAAACTAAGGCATATTAGACATGAATATCAAACACAATATCAAAATTGGTAACATTGATAATTATCAAATTTTAAGTAATAAAGCCTTGGCTGTGGAAGAGTCTGGTTTGTATAATGGTGTTGATAAAGAGTATGTTGATAAAATAGTAGAGGATTGTTTGAAAAAAGTGTCATATCTCACCAAACAAATTGTGATTTTAACACAGCAAGTAAAAAAAGTTGAAAAAGATATTATGTATAAACAACTTGAAGAAAAAGTTAGCAAGCGTCTTGGGTGTAGCATACGTTATAAATAAAGATCTTGTCATCAAAATTAAAAATTAAAAATAATTAACAAGCACTATGAGCAAAGCAGATGTTGTAAATGAAATTCATAAAAATGTTAGAGTGAACTTCCCTCGGAGAAGTGTAATATTAAAAGATATAGATGATCTCTGGCAAGCAGATTTGATAGACATGCAGAGTACATCAAAATGGAATGCTGGGTATAAATACATATTGGTGATTATTGACGGTTTCTCGAAATATGCTTGGGCATTTCCACTCAAGCGAAAGACTAAAGAAATTGTTTCTAAGCAGTTTCAAACATTGTTTGCAAAAGGGCGTTTTCCGAAAAATTTACAAACAGATAATGGTACAGAATTTTATAATAATACATTTAAAAAAGTTACTGAAAAGTACAATATTAATCATTACTCTACATTTTCTACAAAAAAAGCTTCAATAGTAGAAAGATTTATAAGAACTCTAAAAAATAAACTGTACAAGGAATTTAGTTTAAAAGGCAATTATAAATGGATTGATGGAAATCTTGACAAGAAAGTTTACGAATATAATCACACTTTTCATAGAACTGTAGGAACCCGACCATCAGAAATTAATCATAATAATAAAGCAACTGTATTACAGAGATACATTAACAATTCAATGTCTAAGAAAATACCAAATCGCAAAAGAATTCAAGTCGGAGATTTTGTAAGAATCAGTAAATATAAAGGATGTTTTGAGAAAGGGTTTACACCTAAATGGTCTACAGAAATATTTAAGATTACAAAAGTCCAACCCACTAAGCCTACTACATATTTATTAAAAGACGCAAGGTCAAGACCTATTTTAGGAGCATTCTATGGTCAAGAAATCCAGAAAACTGCATATCCTGAAGTATATCTTGTTGAAAAAGTTTTGAAAAGCAAAGGAAACAAAGTATATGTAAAATGGTTAGGTCTACCGTGTAGTGAAAACAGCTGGATAGATAAAAGTAATCGATTGTAAATGTAAATGGCGTGTATAAATATAAAAAAAATCGTTTCATCTACTCATTAGTATTCGGTTATTTAAGCAAACAAGAGCTTTTTATACAGAATATTGAATATTATTTTAATTAAATTTTTACCGAAAATGAAACGCCGAGAAATAAGTTTCGATAAGGCAAATAAGAAGCAAAAGTTACCAGCAAACACTCAGAAAATCGGAGCTGGACTAAAAAAAAGATTTAATAATATTGTTTCGCACGCTAAAAGACATATTCGTAATCTGAAACCCAAATGCAAGAAAATGTTAACGGAATTAGCATATGCAGCTGCTCAAGAAATAGCTTCCGAATTGCCTATACAATTACCTCGAGTGATACCTGTACCTAAAACTGGTGGAGTCCTACCATTAATTCCTATTTTTGCCGGCTTATCAGCTGCGGGTGGTTTAACCGGAGGTGTTGCTGGAATTACTGAGGCTGTGCGTCATTATAAATCAGCTAAAAAGCAATTCACAGAGTCAAAAAAACATAACGTCAAAATGGATTCAATGTGTATTGGAGGAAGATTACATCTTAAACCGTACAAGGACGGTTTAGGAATTTATGTTTCAAAAAAAAAAAGAACACCCAGGCTAAAAAAAGGCTACCCGATAGAGCATTAAGTAATATCGATATACTAAAGCACTCAAAAAGTATTCCTCATTTTCGTGGTGTATATATGAGAGATGAATTACCAGAAGTGCCATGGCCGATAGAATGCGGCGTTATCAATTTGGATACGTCTAAAAATTCTGGTACTCATTGGGTAGCGTATGGAAAACTTAATGATTACATCGAATACTTTGACAGTTACGGTAATTTGAAACCACCAAAGGAATTTATAGCATATGTCGGATCTAATATTCGGTATAATTATGAAAATTTACAAAGAAACCATTTATATCATTGCGGGCATTTATGTTTGAAATTTCTTAAATCATTTTGGGACAATAGATCTAAATAAATAATAAATGATAAATATATCAAACAGTAATTCTCTACAATAAAAATGACATGTTAAATGAGTATTATACATTCCTTTATGAGCAGTGTTCAGGATTGGATGTTAATTTCTTAATACTAATTAACCAATTTAATTTAAAGGTTTACTATCTGTGTGCTAAATTAGGCATGTATGTTTTTAATAAAAACCCTAACAAAATAAAAAAATCCAATATTCAACTGCCGATATTCAAAGAAACAAGACGCTTGAATTCAAGGATTAATATTACTAGAAGCAATAAAAAGTTTCTCATTTCTCTTGGTTTCAAATTATTAAAATAAAATGTTGCAAATTACCGATTCACCACAACAAGACAACTCTATCGAAAGCTATGAAATCCACAGTTACAATCCCTACAGTCATAGCTTTAAAGAAAACGATGAAATCAGAATACCTATTCATCAGCAAGATGTTTACGTACTACCATCTGCAAGCTCCATATTCATTGAAGGCCATGCGACGGTGTCCGGGTTAGATGCAGCGGGGAAAGTAATATCGAAGGATATTAGTTTTACAAATAATCCAATAATGTTTTTATTTCAAGATATAAGATACGAACTGAATGGTGTTGAAATAGATCGCATTAAAAATGCTGGAATTACAACAACAATAAAATCTTATATATCTATGAATGATGGAGAGAGTAAAAGTGCACAATTATGGGGTTGGAATTTCAATGGAACCGTGCAAAAGAATGGTTATTTCTCTGTTATCATACCATTAAACAAAGTGCTAGGGTTTGCGGAAGATTACAACAAAATTCTCGTTAATTGTAGGCATGAACTTATACTTCATAGAAGCAATTCTAGTTTAAATAGTGTTTTGATTGATAAAAACGAAAACATTGAAATAGAAGTACAAAAAGTTCAATGGCGCGTACCACATGTTAAAGTTTCAGATCGTAATAGATTACTATTACTCAAGCATTTGGAAAAAGATCGAGCTGTACAACTATCTTTCCGAAATTGGGATTTATATGAGTATCCTCTTTTACCTAGAACCACAAAACATTCGTGGTCTGTCAAAACTGCCTCTCAGTTAGAAAAACCAAGATATGTGATATTTGGTTTGCAAACAGATAGAAAATTTAACAAAATGAAAAGTTCGGCTCTGTTTGACCATTGTAACATAACAAACGTGAAGTTGTTTTTAAATTCGCAGTACTTTCCTTATGATTCACTCAACTTGCAATTTAGTAAAGACAAGTACAGTATATTATATGAGATGTATGCCAATTTTCGTCAGTCGTATTACAACACCAGTATCGATCCCTTGCTTAGTTTGAAAACATTCGGAGTAAAAACTACACTTTTTGTTATTGATTGTTCGAGACAAAACGATACACTGAAAACCGGGCCAGTCGATGTGCGATTAGAAATCGAGTCGTCAGAAGACATACCCGAGAATACAGCGGCTTACTGTTTGATCTTAAACGATCGTCTTATTGAGTATAAGCCTTTAAGTAACATAGTTCGAAAAATATCATGAAAGTGATTATGGATGTTCAAGGCTTTAAAAATGAATTCAATCAATTTATTCCAAAAGAAATAGCAATGATCTACAAGAATAGTTTTCTTGTATTATTGATTAAACCACCATTTCCATTTTATGACTTAACAAAGAAAGAAAAATTACAAGTTGCGTGGATAGAAACAAACCGAGGAATTTTATGGAATGAGGGATATGTACCGTATTTTAATTATAACAGATCGTTATTAAACTTTTGTAAAAATAAACGAATTTATACAAAAGGCAATGAAAAAGTGAGGTGGTTGAAGGAGATATTAGAAAATATTAATGTTTATGATTTAGAAGAGATTAAGTGTCCTAATTTAGAAACACTTCATGAAAAATATGCTTCATCATCTGATATCCAAAATTGTATTTATCATTCTAATACATGTGCATTCAAAAATGTAACTTGCTTGAATAAGTGGTGCTTAGAAAATAGTTTTTATAAATAAACGTAATATAATGTGTAAATATGTGTTTGATTTTCTTCTGTACTTTAAGAACGGTTGGTACTTAAAATGATGTCATACGAATAAACGATTACTGACTTTTATTAGGAGCAATGTCAATGTCAAATATCATATAGAAGATGTACGTAATCCTTGTAAGCAGACTAAATAATACGGAAAATAGTTAAATTCAGGGATCGTATACCAGTATTCTTTTCATACAAAAATACCGGTATACAATTTCGGTATCTCGCTTATTGTTAAATATTTTTGCTCTTCAAATAATTTATATAATAGAATAGTGGTATTACCCAATTTACAGTCGAAAATATCAAGGAAATAATGCAAATTCAGGAAGATATTTCAATTTTAATTAATACCGGTATTGATCCCTGGTTAAATTAACATTTTGAATACAAGTCGACTTCTTAAAAAGTCGAATCTACTTGATCGACTTCTTAAATACATTAATTCACTTCTCATTGTGTATGATTTGATAAGTTCGAAGAGGATTTATAGTTTAAACAACAACGTTTTGAATAGATGAATTACGACTTTTAAATAGATCGGTACACCCTGATCGACATCTTAAATAGAAGAATTCAGTTTTTTGAATTGTTGAAATTAGGGGATCTGGATAACTCAGATCTGTATCCAGATACCCTAATTTTAACCTACTGATGGTAAGGGGGATCTGAGACCTATAGACATGGATTCTCAAGACTGCAATCCTAAGACCGCAAATGCGTTGCCAACCCGGAGAACTAAGATGGAATGCCTCTATGCTAGTAATTTCACTGGTTTTCTTACCCCCCCACTGGAACACAATAACACAATTACTGATGGTTGTCGGTTAGTTACAGGAAAAGATGGTGATAGGGAACCGGATGGACCCTGCACAAGCCCTACCACGCTAAGCTAAGCTCCCGCTTTAGTCTTCTGAACCTAACCTCAATGAGTCGGTTTTACATTGACCAGAGTCCAGACTTTATGGGTGACAAGAGGATCCCCTTTCATTCACTAACGTACGGTATAATACTCAAGAAACGTGTTACGGAAATACCCAAATAAAAAACCGGGCAAGAACATGTCGGAACATGCTCAGTGTAAGGTTCCGAAGCCGTTAAGTACTACAAACGTAAAAATTAACAAGTAATAACTTATTTTGTATATAAAGTCATTTGGTGCCGTCTTAGATGATTTTAGTAGGTATCAACACTTTCATCGCCTGTATCTCAAGAACCAATGATGTCTACTTAGTCGCGATAGTTTTCCTTTTAAATTCGTTATATGCTCTTTCATTTAAGATTGTTTTCTCCCGGTACCAAACTCACCTGTACTGTTGTACGTAATAAAAATAAAAACGATAAGATGCGTCGGTCAACTCGATGGGTCGATTTTAGCGACATTTTGTTTTCCTAAAAAGTTATTTAAAAATCGAAAGGCCGCCTATTTACATAATTTGTCATTACATATTCTAATCCTCATAATTTAATCTTTATTGCACATAAATAAGTATAAATAGCGGACCTTATAATGGCATTCTTTACCAGTCGACCAAATAACCAATCCCAAATATGCATAGTGGGTTCAAGTAGACAAAAATAAAAACCTAAAACTTAAAACATTAAATGCAAATTTACTCGATATTATTTGTTAAATATCGATATTCCTGATTAATTGATGTTGCACCTCACTGGCGCCCGTGGGAGTTAAAACGACTGTTTCACTTTGATTGCCAATGAACTTGTTACATCCAATAATTAAGCGAGTTAAAATATCCTGCGTCATAATTCCACTCGTAGCTTTTACAAACTAGCATCCCTTCTCTCTGTATGCAATTATTATATTGTCATTAATAGGATGCATCATAGTTATCTCACCTTACTTTACAATGGGTCCTTTCGGATACATTTCGACCCCTTTAAGATCTTTTGTGCAATTACCCTCTTACACACTCAGCTAATCGAATGTGCAGGTTTCCTCACAATGTTTTTTCTTCACCGTAAGAACACGTGATATTAATGTACATAAGTTAGAATAATACATTGGTTGGCTTTTTCCAAAAAAATGTACTTCGTTAAGGACAAAGTTAAGAAAATTTAACTTTTTCCATTAATTCGTCACGAAAATTAGGCATACATACGTTAATTTTCGTGACGAAATGAAAAGTTATTTTTTTTTTAATTTTGTCTTTAACGACGTACACTTTTTTTGGGAAACGCCCACTAACATGTTTATGGGAGTTTATTCTTAAATTACTTATACTAATTTAATTAAATAGGTACCTTAATATTTACACAATTTTAGGTTCTGTACCCCAAGGGTGTTAAACGGGACCCTATTACTAAGTCCACGAAAACGCCCTGGTACATAGTGACAGGGCATTCGAACTCGGTACCTTACGATCACGAGTCTACCACCTTAGACACTAGGCTACCGACGCTCTAATGCGTCAATTTTACACAGATATATTAAAGCATACATACACACACATATCATCACGCCTTCATTCCCAGAGTGGATTAGGCAGAGCTACAGAAATACAAACAAATCTAAAAATACTTGTTTATAATATTACCACATTTTTGGCCAAGAACTTTACTAGTGTATAGTGACAGGTGGCCTTACAGTCCAGGCCCTTGGGTCATACACAGATTTAGGTTACCGTCTTGCCTGTGGACACACCGAAAGTTAACGTTTTTAAGGCCTAATTTTCTGGCTAAGCCCATTCTCGCAACAACACCGTTAGGACTGTTTTAGACCTATCATATAAAAACATAACTTATATGCACACAAGCTCTTTACTATTGACCACAAGAGAGACAACTTTTATTTTAAAAGTGTGTATGACCCCCTTATTCCTTTAGTCGACCCCTATAACATCTAAGGGAAGACATGGACTAGCACTGTTCTAATCCGGCAACCACACGAGGGGAAATTAAAGAATAATTTGTCAATTAAAATAACCTCGTATTTCTTATTTATATTTATTAATATTATAAGCTAACAAACAATTCAAAAGATCTAAAAAGCCTCATTTATCGTTAATAAACAGTTTATGAACATACTAACAAAAAGTCAGGCAAACGCACAATAAAATCTTAAGTTTTCTTTGATTTCTCCAAAAAAAAACATTTCCTATTATCCTGTGTTTTGTTACTGTAAAATACCAAAAAAAACACTTATCTCTTATTCATAACTTAAACTACACTATAGCTAATTCTATTTATAATTTTAAGGATGGCTTCTTACTCCTAATAAGGTGTCTTCTGCTAATGTCGAGTTATTTATAGACACTCCCATGGACTTATTTGGAGAAATAAGTCCATGGATATCACGAGGACAATCGTTCGGTAAAAGTGTATTTTCTTTTGTCAACTAAACAGCGTAAATAGCTAAATAGAATAGATTTGTATTGCGTTTAATAGGGGGTTGGTTTATTTTTCAACCAGCAGCTGAATTTTTCCAAAACTAAAAACATACTACTAAACTAGATACACACGTTCGCAAACTTTACACGACAGCGTAATAGAAATTACAGTGCTTACTCGGGCTATAAAATCCGCAGAGCGGAAACGTGTGTCCGCATTCCTGCCTTTGCAATTATCTTATGCAGTATTATTTGGACCTTTTTTGTCGGACCACGAGTCCTAATAGTACGAGCGACCACCCGTGGGTTTTTATCGTTGTCCAAATAAATGAAATTGTCCAACAATTTTCAGACCTCGCAAAAAACTAACGCGTCGCTTCAAATTAAAACTGGATATTGCCTATTAATACTTGATACTCTGACTACTTGAATGAGAACGCTTCCATTTATCGTTTGCGTGAACGTTTTAAATTTCATATAAAAATGTCTTGGCATGAATAATAAAACACAAGTTTTAACTGATAAATACCATTCAACCTTAAAATTAACCTAAAGAAATTGGTAAGGACCAAATAGCTGGACCATAGTTAAGCGTAGTTAACCATACAAACAATAACAGCGAAAAAAGTTCAGTTTTCGCTATCCCTACAAATATATGGCTAATTTTCGTTGCACAACGGAAAAGTTTAATAGAAAATTTAATCAAGTGTGTTAGCGTGGCCTACTTTTGGGTCCTTACCCAAATACAGAATACTGACCGCTTTTCGCTTACATTACTCCGTGATGAAACAAAGTAACGATTGCATATGAAATAATACAAAGTCACTTAATTTTAGAAAGAAAGAAGAAAGAAAAGAAAATAATTTTATTTCTGCAAAATGATACATTTTTACTTAAGACTAACATTTTGTAAAGCTAATTACGGTAGAAAATGAAAAACTTAAGATAGCTTAAATTAGCTTGACATGCAGGATTTTAATTAATTATGTTATATTTAATGTAACAGATTGCGAAAAGTGAGCCCACTCAGCATGGTGTCGAGCCACTCAGGAGTGTCTCGACGCTGATCTTCCGTGGATCCAACACTGTGATACACGGGACAGCTAACGGCAATATTAAAATGGGTAGTTTTTAAAATTAGTTTGCGCGTGTAGTGCGTATGCGTCAAATCTATATTTGGATTTTGGGGTTTGTAAATATGATATGATATCCAATAACATAATATTACTATGACACTAATATAGTTAGATACGGAGTGAAATCTACATAATGGTAACGTGAATAAGTGCAAACATATAATATAATGAATATAATTGTATGTACCCACGTAGGTGATTTTTATACTTGTAGTTGTAAGACGGCTATAAACAGTTTTGTTGTTGATTAAGTAAATGAGTTTTTAATTTATTTTTGAACTGGTACGAAGAAGAAGCATTTCTTATCGGAGGGGGGAGATTGTTCCAGCATTTCGTAGCGGCGTATCGAAAGCTGCCACGAAATGCAGCCGTCCTACAACGAGGATATATTAAAACAGGGGCCAATCTTTGACGAGAACGTGGAAACAATAACTTATCATACAGATACGGAGGTTGTTTAATCCTAATAACGTCAAACAAAAGCAAGGCCAGGTGCAGCTTTCGACGGGCCTCCATTTTCAACAGTCCACCTCTATTGAGAAAGGGCGTAACATGTGCTCGCGGTGGTATTGGGAAACAAAACCTCGCACAGGCGTTCTGTATTCGCTGGATCAGTAACTTGGTCCTAGAAAGCAAGCACTCTCCAAAAACGGAATCGGCGTAGCCTAACTTCGGAAGAATCAGGGTATCGCAAAGTTTAATGCGCATGTCGACATTGAGGAAGTTACGTACCTTATATAATACACAGAATTGTTTAGAGATTAAATATCACGGACCGAGTTGACAAGGTGTTAGCTCCGTCGCTGTCACGCATACCCTCCCTTTTACTCCACCAGTATCGTCACTCTAAACCACATTACTAACCCCATGTAGTCTAGAAGCGCGTTGTTAACCAGCTAACGTTATTGATTCCTGAAATAAACCTAAAATTAGGAAAAAGTTTAAGGAAATAAAAAAAAGAACCTTACCTGTATACCTAAACTATAGTTTCTCATGCATTAAATTTACATAAAATCGGCATTTTTTTAATAAGATGTAATGTTATCCAAAATCGCATTATTATCCAGTCGTCGCGATTTTCCTCCTTTAAAAAAAAACCCTGTATTTACCTTAACCCTTGTTTCAATTTAGGTGCAGTTAGATAGGCTACAGAATAGGTTTGTACAGCCAATAAAGAAAGTGCCAGGCTGACTGCTTGAACCGTCTGTAATAAAACAAATAAGGCCTATGATGAGCCTTATTTCTGGACCATACACACTCTTAAAAACAAAAGTTGTCTCTCCTGTGGTCAAAAATTAAAAGCTTGTGTGCATATAAGTTATGCTTTTTAATGAAACAAGAGCGATTTGTAATAAGATAACTAGTTTAATTAATAAAGTACGTTAACACAGTTGACAATATGAAAAAGCAGTCGTTAGTTCCCACCAGACGCCGCGAGAGGCGCGCGCATGTCAAAGTTAAGTAACGTTCCGATTTATGCAGGTTTATGGCTTCATTCCAATATCCTCCCTAAGGCATAAACCCATTTTTGAAGAGCAGTAATCCAGCTTCAATTGAGGAGTGCCTTTTGTCAGAGCATCAGCGACCATTTCGTTTGTTTGGACGTACTCGATGACAATCTTCTTTAACTGCACCTTGTCGCGTACAAAGTGATGTCGTATATCTATGTGCTTGGTTCTGGAATGATAGTTTACAGTACCTGCAAGTTTAATAGCACTTTGATTATCACATAAAATAGTTATAGGTAATGTGGCTAATTGGGGCCAAAATTCTTCCTGCATCTGTTTGAGCCACATTGCTTCTTGTGTGCAGCTTGACAGAGACATGTATTCAGCCTCGGTCGTAGATAACGCAACGGTTGGTTGCCGACGTGAGTTCCAAGTGATTGCTCCGCCTTGATGAATAAAAACATAGCCGGTACATGATCTTCGGTCGTTCTCATCGCTACACCAGTCTGCGTCACAATAACCATGTATAGTCTCTTCTTGGTTTCTTTTATACACAAGTGAATAGTTTTCTGTAAATTTCAAATATCTCAATATTCGTTTCAACGCAATCCAGTGCTGCATTTCAGGCCTAGAATTAAATCTGCTGAGTGTATTTACAGCATAGGATATGTCGGGGCGAGTCCCTTGAGATAAATACAAAAGACAACCAATTATTTCCTGATATGGGTATATATCTGCAATTGATTTTTCATTCTCATTTGTATTGAACTTCATTTTCGGATCAATTGGGGTTTTCACACTCTTACAATTCGACATTCCATATTTGCTCAGTATATCTTGTATATACTTTGTCTGATTGACACACAAAATCCCATTATTTTTATTTCGTTGTACATGCAGACCCAGACAGTATTTCAATTCACCCAAATCCTTCATCTCAAATTTGGCGAATAAATAATTTTTAATATAATTTTTAGTTTGTTCAGAGCTTGTAAACAAAATTATATCGTCTACATAGACAGCTAAGAAAGTTATATCTTCATTCCTTATTCTGTAATAAATGCAGGGATCAAGTAGTGACTGAGTCAAACCAGTTTCTTTAAGTGTACTATCCAGTTTTTGGTTCCACTGCCTGCTGGCTTGTTTCAGTCCATATAGGGATTTTTTCAGCAAACACACTTGAATATTATTTTCTTTAAAGTTCGGAGGTTGAAGCATATATATATCTTCTTCTATATCGCCTTGCAGGAAGGCAGACACAGCATCCATTTGATGCATATCTAAATTGTATTTCACTGCTAAGGAAAGCAGGTATCGCAAGGATGAGTATCTAACTACCGGTGAATAAACTTCATTGTAATCATATCCTTTCCTTTGTGCGCATCCTTTAATTACCAGTCTAGCCTTATACTTTTCTATGTCACCTTTCTCATTCACTTTGGCTTTAAAAACCCATTTGCATGATATAGCTTTTTTCCCTGGTGGCAAATCACATAGCACCCAAGTGTTATTTTTCCTTAATGATTTGTATTCCTCCTCCATGGCTTTCTGCCAATGACTAGACTCAGGGCTAGATAAAGCTTCTTCCAATGATGACGGATCCTGACTTAAAACCAAACATGCATATTCATTTTCATCTTCATTAACATCTTTTGTATACCTTGGTTGCCCGCCTCGAGGCCTCAGGTTTATGTAACGTTCAGGAGAATCAAATGTACAATCGGTGCTTGGTTCATACACTGAATTTTTATCCGTCTCAACAGACTCAAAACTGTCACATAAGGTTGTGGACGCGGTAGAGTCTTCCTCATTATCATGGGTAGAGACAGAGTCTTCTGGTTCAGTGATATTGGCAGCAGTCTCCTCTAATGACATAGGTATCTGTTAATTTCTCGAGTGGTGTCATGTAGTTAAGGACACGAGTCGGAGAGCGGTTAATTATATGAGCAGCTGTCTCCACTGCCTCAGCCCAATACTTCTTGAGTAATCCAGCATCCTCCAGCATACATTTCGCACGCTCTACTAAAGTGCGATTCATCCGTTCAGCCAACCCGTTTTGCTCTGGAGTGTACGGTGCTGTTGTCTGATGCTTGATGCCGTAGCTTGTCAAGTATTTTGACATTTGATTATTATTGTATTCTAAGCCATTATCTGTTCGGAGAATTTTTATCGTGCAATTCAACTGATTTTCCATTTCATTTTTGTAGCTTTCAAATACTTCTTTTATATTGGTTTTATTTTTTAGAAAATATACCTTCACGATTCTAGAGAAATCATCAATAAAAGTAATAAAATATCTTGCTCCGCCCATTGATGGAGACTCCATGGGACCACACAGGTCAGAATGCACAATTTGTAATGCTTCTGTTGCCCTTGTACCAACATTTGTGAATGGGAACCGGATTTGTTTACCTTTTAAACATGGAATGCATTTATTATTTGCCTCTTTGCAATCTGATAATTTCACACCTTCAGTACATAATGGCAATTTGCTTACATCATTGTAATTCAGATGTCCCATTCGCCTATGCCAAATATTTATGCTTTGGCTTTCTGAAGTTGCAACAAATGCATTCCCACTAAATGTATTTAACTTATACATGTTATTTATAAGTTTTGCTGTTGCTACTAATTGCTTCTGTCTATTTAATATTTCACAGCCAGTACCATTAAATATTACTTCACAGCCATTCTTTACCAGCTGGCTAACTGATAATAAATTGGTACTTATTTGTGGTACATATAAAATGTCTTTCACTTGTATATGGTTTAATTTACCATCTTCACCCAGGAGATCTAAATCAACATTGCCCATATGTTCCACTGCAACTGATGCATTGTTAGCAACCGTTATACGTTGTATTGGTGGTGCCCGGACATCATACATCCCATCTGAGACATTTGTCATGTGTAAAGATGCACCAGAATCCACAATCCATGAAACATTGTCCATTTGTTCTGGAGTTGCTGAAAAAACTGCAGCATAACCTTTCACATTGTCATTACTCTTTTTTTTATTATTGCAGAATTTACTCATATGACCATAACGATTACAATTGTAACAACGTGGACCAGGTGACTTGTTACCTTTATAATTCTTGGGAACATATTTATTTAACTTTGTATAAAGAACGGATACATTAGACTCCTTAACTTCTTGAAGTAACTTCATTTTTATTGAATCTGTAGTTATCTTTACACCTGAGCTTTCAAGACCCATAATCATTGGTTTGTATTTCTCCGGCAAACCAGCCAACATTAAGGTACCAAGCCACTCATCATCAACATTAAATCCGATATTTCTTAGCTTGTGGGCAGTGGTTACTATTTTGTTAACATATACCTCAATAGTTGTGCAACTTTCTAAAGTGGTATTAACCAAATCTCGGAGTAACCCAACTTTTCTTGTTAAACCTGAATCTTCAAATGCATTTTGTAGATTAATCCAAACATCCCTGGCCGTCTTTGCCTCTTGAACGTGTATATAATTTATCGGATCCACTAGCAAAATTATTTTTGACTTTGCCTTGACGTCGAGCTTTGGATTTACGGAACTGTTTTCGGCAGGTTCAACACACTCCCACAAGTCTTCGTGTTGTAAATACGTCTGGACTGCAAATTTCCAGGTGTTATAATTCTCTCTTCCCAATAATTTGTCTATATGAACGTTAGACAAAGCCATTTTACTTCGGTACAAATTCAAAATTTGCAATGTAATAACGGCTAACCTAAAAATCGAGAAATCACTCGCGGAACTAGCGTTACTGTTATTACCGGAATCACTTTTCAACAATGACTTTTAGTTTAGTTATTTAACGAGTCATTTGCCCATAACCTAATGAAACAAGAGCGATTTGTAATAAGATAACTAGTTTAATTAATAAAGTACGTTAACACAGTTGACAATATGAAAAAGCAGTCGTTAGTTCCCACCAGACGCCGCGAGAGGCGCGCGCATGTCAAAGTTAAGTAACGTTCCGATTTATGCAGGTTTATGGCTTCATTCCAATACTTTTATATGATAGGTCTAAAGCAGTACTGACGGTATTTTTGCGGATATGGGCTTAGCCAGAAAATTAGGCCTTAAAAGCGTTAACTTTCGGTGTGTCCACAGGAAAAACGGTAACCTAAAACTGTGTATGGCCCTTCTATACTCTTTGCTGGGTTTAATTTCGATAGTCGATCAAGTGAACCCAACGATAGCGCGCTCACAGCCTAGCACACGTCAAGCAATTCCAACTTCGCCAATTCCGTCCCGTTAACTAGTTTTCTGCGACAGCATGCGTGTAATTATGTGCTCTCATAGTTGCACTCACGTTAGTCTCCTTCGTCTTCCTCTTACCTATCTTTCTAATCATTAGGAACGACAAGGATAGTATGAGGTAAATGGACATATTATACGCGTGTTTCAGCTCCATTTTTTGCGTGGTAGAGTGTAACTGAGAAAGCAAGCGTATTGAGTAAAGTAAGTTCTTCTCAAGCTCGACCAAAGAATAAGAACTAAAGGCAACTTCAATTTATATGATAAATTTAAATTTACCACTTTTTCTTTTAACTATCTATTCTATCCTTTAAAAATCGTAACTCTTTTTTTTATGTTAAGGAGAAGGCACACGAGCACTCAGGCCACCTGATGGTAAGTGGAATCTGAGACCCATAGACATTTGAATTCTCAAGACTATAATCCTAAGACCTTAAATGCGCTGCCAACCCTGAGGACTAAGATGGAATACCTCTATGCTAGTAATTTCACCGGTTGTCTCATCCCCACACCGGAACACAACAATTCGAACACTGTTGCTTGGCGGGCGGTTAATGGATGAGATGGTGGTAGCGATCCGGACGGACCCTGCACAGGGTCCTACCACCACAAAACTCTTCAACAAATGTATCGTTTCATCGAATTTCATTTCATCGAACGCTATTTTCTGCTGAAACCATAATGTTTTCAGGGTGTATTAAACATTAGTTACGTAGGTTAGGTTAGGTTAGATGAAACCATGAAAACATTATGGATTCAGCAGAAAATAACGTTCGATGAAATTAAATTCGATGAAACGATAGACACCCTTTAAACACTTCACACTACAGCGCAACGTTTTTCTCTAATCTTGTTTTCTTTTTGCACTTTGTATATTGTGTTGCAGTGTGTACTTGTCAAATAAATGTTATGAGTTTGAGTTTAAAACTACATACCTATGGTAGGGCTTTCATGTGCAGGATCCGTCCGGATCGCTACCACCATCTTATCCTTTAACCTAAGGCCAAACAGGTTTTGCGACGTCCGACCTTGCGAACACACATTGCTGTTTCAGTGTGGATAAGACAACCGGTGAAATGGCTAGTATAAAGCATTCCATCTTGGTCCTCAGGGTTGGCAACTAATTTGCAGACGTCATCTCACGACGACGCAGTTGCTTGGTTGGTACTAAGTATTTTAATAGCGACCCTGCCTACGAAGCCAGCAGTCCCGTGTTCGAATCCCGCTCAGAATAAATAATGGCCATCATCACCTCAAGTCATTAACCTTTTTTCGGGCAGAGGCTCTATATTTACCACCATATAGGTTTAGTTCCAATTTCAACCTTAGTACCTTAATTTAGGGTTCAAATCCAATTTATCTTCCCGTGGATGTCGTAAGAGGCGACTAAGGGAATAAGGGCTTGTAGTACTGTTAGGCGATGGGCTTGCAACCTGTCACTAATACACTAGTAAACCTCTTAGCCTGTTAGTGCAAAATGTGGTTACAGAAATATCAGTAAGTCTTTAGAGTTGTTGGTATTTCTGAAGCTCTGCCTACCCCACTCTGGGAATGAAGGCGTGATGTTATGTATGTATGTATCCAATTTAATTTGCGTGAAATGTTACCTGCTGTGAATTTAATTCCCAATATTTAAATAACTTGGATTTGCATTGCATTCTTTGCTAAACTATCCAGAATGGTGCGGCCTGAAAAAGGGTTAATGGACGACTTACCACCAGGTGGCCCGTGCGCTCGTCTGCTTTCTTAGAGAACTCAACTAATTATAAAAAATCGAAAAAAACCGAAACATTTGACACATTTCCTTGAGATTTAACTATTAGTGAAGGTTTTTAACAATTACTTAGTTTAACTAGGTACTGATCAAACAACAGGCCCTTAGCAATAAAAAAAATCTTTCTAAACACTTCACGATATAAAATATGGTTTCGTCTGGAAAACCGAAGTTTTCTAGGATCGAGTTATCAATCATACTGCGAGAGTTTATGTCGCGACCTGTCATTTATCACGCTAAGTGGCATCGAACTCACGGCTTCTATCTATCTCTTATCCATTGTTAACGACATATATCCACCCTCGTCGCCCTTGAGATAGATCACTGAAGCTATAATTATGTCTACGGTGGGTGTAATAAAATAAATATATGTATGTATGTATGGAGCTGAAATCTAGGGTTGACCTTGTTTTATTTCATAGTGTGTATCTTCAATAGAGCTCAAAATGAAATGATGTGTTTTGTTGTTATTTATCTGATTTTTTATTCCCATTATTTAAGGAGTAAGGCAATCCTTTTCCATACAAACTTTGTGCAAGGTTTTTTTTTGTGGTGGTTCAAAATCTATATAACCATCACGGATATACTTAATTTCTCTTTAATTAGTGCGTCTACGTAAATTTTAGATTATAGTTGTTTGTTTTGAAAGTAGGTTGATGCACAAATTTAACCAAATATAGAGATATCTGCGAATAATGGGTTTGCGTTTCCTTAGTCTCATCTGATGTTAAGCGATTACGATCAGCGACAAAAGCCTATTCACTCTTGCCTTAAAAAAAACAAGATTATACGATTTCAACGGTATCATTGCAAAAATGTGCTTAAAGTTAGTGTGAACAACCTTACCCGCCTTAAAGGGTATTTTAAGCTCATCAAGGGATTTAAACGACATAAATTTATATCATAAAGGATTCTGCGCCTCTATTCTATTTACTCTTGCCTTAAAAACACCAAGATTAAAAGATTCAAGCGATCTCATTAAAAAAACTTTCTTAAAGTTAGTGTGGAACAATGTTACCCTATCCGCCTTAAAGGGTATTTTAAGTTCAATTCAATTCAATTCAAATTTTATTTCCCAATATAAAGCCACAGTATAAATTGCACAGCATGTCAAATTAAAAGTTATTATATTGAGATCGTCAAAATTTAAAATTAGAAATAAATTATAAAATATCTTAAAAAATATCAAATTTGAATAATTTCATTTAACTTTTATAACAATGTCATCTTGCGTAAGAATATCCCCATTAAGGATCGTCATAATAACATGCAATAAACAACAATAACAACGAGCTCAGTAAAGTAAGAAGCATTAATAACTATAAAAGTCAAAAAGTCAACACAAAATACTTATAATAATAATAATAATATCACGGGACAATGTCACACAAATTGACCTAGTCCCAAACTAAGCTCTAGGCTTGTGCTATGGGTACTAGACAACGATAAACTTACTTATATAGAGAAATATATACTTAAATACATAGAAAACATCCAAGACTCAGGAACAAATACTCGTGCTCATCACACAAATATCTGCCCTTACCGGGATTTGAACCCAGGACCCCTAGCTTCGAAGGCAGGGTCACTCCCAACTAGGCTAGCATGTCGTCAACTTACATTAAATGGATACAAATTATTTCATGTCAAGTTTCATGTACTCATTGACAGAATAAAGCGGATTATCAAACAAAAGATTTCTCAGCCGGCGCCTAAACGTTTCGTTAGATGATTCGCGTTTGAGTTCATCACGGGATTTAAGCGACATAAAATTATATCATAAATAATTTCGGCGAATCTATTCTACCAACACACTTTTCAACTCGGCCGCAGTACTGCCCTCCTAAGCCAATACGCAGTATCTCAAATTAAATAGCCAAAGCAGATTCAATCCTACCCTGTTGGTAATAAGGTTGCATTTGCTACGGGAGTTTTGTCTGAGATACTGTATTTTGTGTTAGCAGGGCAGAGTAACTGTCAAGTAAATAAGATATCACGTCAAAGGCAATGGTTTTCTCCCCGTACAACAGAGGTTCAGGGCCTCTATTCTACTGCGTTATAACGATATCGCGTTTGTCGTGTTTTAGAATTGTTAATGTCAAAGTCGCCATTATTGTAAATGACATCAGAGTTATCAAAACTTTGACAATACGGAAATACGTCATACGTTATAACCGTGTAGAATCCCAGCCCTGGAGTAAATACAATATATTTGTAGGTATAGACCGTTTGATATTCTATATATGACGACACGCTAGCCTAGTTGGTAGTGACCTTCCCTTCGAAGCTAGGGGTCCTGGGGTCAAATCCTGGTAAGGGCAAATATTTGTGTGATGAGCACGAGTATTTGTTCCTGATTCTTGGATGTTTTCTTTGTATATAAGTATATATTTATCTATGCAAGTAAGTTTATCGTTGTAGAGCTTAGTGTAGGACTAGGTCAATTTGTGTGACATTGTCCTGTGATTTATTATTATTATTAATTATTATTATATTTAAAATTTAACAGAAAATCCTTATTAGTTTTGTATCTAACCACATGCAAGAGGCAGCAAAAATAGACGATAATTTTATTACCTTGTCACTTTCAATACTTGGCCACATCTCAACTATTGCAGTATTGTTACGTTAGTGCGATAAAGTACTAAAATGATCATCTACTTTTGCTGTTGACTGTACAACTTTTATTCGCTTTGTGCAATTAATGTTTTTAGACATCATTTTCTTAGCATCTCTTAAAATTTAATCAGGTAATTTTAAGTAAATAACTAAAAAAACGAATTGTAGCAATTTTTAAACAAACATATTTCCCTCTTTCTTATCCCAATACTCTTATAAATTTACCAACGGGTGTAAAACAAATCCTCTTACAGAAGAATGGATTAAAATAAGCCTTTAAGAATAACGAACCAAATTGGTAGCATTTATTTCGCCAGAACTAAGAACGTTTTTTTATTTAGGGTTCCGTAATCATTATTCGCCTTTTTTATATTAAGTATATTTCGTCTGTTCGTCTGTCTGTGGCATTGTAGATTCCAAGCGGGTTAACAGATTCAGTGTTTTTTTTAAAGAAAGCTGGTGTAATCAGTTTGATTCTTAGCAAGGTTTAATGAAAATCGGTTTAGTCGTTAAAGAGATATATTACCCTCTTACACACTCAGCTGTTCGAATGTGCACGTTTTCTCACGATGTTTTCCTGGCATCCCGACTTTTGACCAAATCATCATTTGACAAACTATATCATTTTACAAACTTTCATTTCGCAAAAATATGTTTGTGCTTAAACCATTACATGTTATATTTCACACAGCTTCAGCTTTGTCAACTTTGCTAATCTTAGAGTCATCTGAACGGAAGTCAATTTAGACCAGCTTGACTATACTGGCTTACCGCGGGAACCTTGGACCCAAATTAAAAAGTTTACATAGGCTTAAATAAGGTTAGGTAATGTTAGACTTTTGACCACAAAAAATATAAAACAATGCGGCGGGAAGTATTTCTTTGCGAAATGAAAGGTTGTAAAATGATGATTTGATAAAATATTATTGAACCGTTTTTGCTTCACCGTAAGAACATCGGGTAATGTACTTAATTGAGAAAAACTCATTGGTACATCGTAGTCGTGGGGATTAGAACTCTGTGACTAACGATCACGAGCCAACCCCCTAAGCAACTAGGCCAGTGACGCTATGTTTTATATTGATACTAGCTGTTTCCCACGACTCATTCCACCTATTAGTCGTTTATTGCTATTCCCTCAGGAACTGTGAACATTTTTGGGATAAATAGTACCCTATGTCCTTCCCAGAGACTCAAACTATCTTCGTATCAAATTTCATCTGAATCGGTTTAGCGGTTTATCCGTGAAAGCGTAACATTAAGACAAACAAACAGGCAGACAGACAGAGTTACTTTCACATTTATAATATTAGTTTATTTCTCTTTTGTACGTAATAAAAACCGGGCAAGAGCATGTCGGACCATGCTTAGTGTAGGGTTCCGAAGCCGTTAAGTACCTACTACAAACATAAAAATAAACAAGTAATAACAAATTTTCTATTTAAAGTCAATTGCTGCCTTCATAGATGATTTTAGTAGGTATAAACACTTTAATTGCCTGTATATCATGAATCAATGATTTCTACTTAGTCGTCATAGTTTTCCTTTAAAATACGTTATATGCTCTTTCATTTAGGTTGTTTTTTCTGATTTTTAGTATTTGTAGCTTTGGCTGTAGGTGGGGGGGGGGCACACAAGCCCGTAATATTTTTGAAAGACCTATCCAACGACACTCCACAGTATAGGGTAGACGAGAAATAGATCCCCACGTTACGTGTAGGGGAGGGTACCCTTACCACTTTGTTGGCGTGACTTATATGAATATTCATGCCTAATTACAGCTTTCTAGTACTAGGAATCTCTGCGCTAGGCTGACGGACATGGCGAAACTATAAGGGTTCGTAGTTTGACTACGGAACCCTACAAAATTGTCTCGAGTAACGGAACCCAGTGTTCTAAAACGGTTCCACCTGGTTTTCTCCTTTATATTAGTACACATGTAGGCGTATCATATATATTACGAAATTGGGCTCATTTCTCGTAAAACGCAGATGTGATTTAAACGAGGCATCGTTATTTTATTGGATTGATATAAATGGTACTCGTTGGTATCTATTTTTTATAGATGTTTTGCTGAAGGGAAAGGATGTTATGTTTCGTTCAAAGAGAGGCAACAAGCAGAGAAGTATATTCTTTTTTAATCAGCTTATAGTTTCGCCATGTCCGTCCGTCCGCAGCCTAGCGCAGAGTCTCTTAGTACTAGAAAGCTGTAATTTGGCATGTCAACAAAGTTGTAATCTAAAATGTAGAAAAAAAAAAATAGTGTACCTCTTACACGTAACGTAGGGATGTATTTTTTCTCGTCTACCCCATAGTGTGGGGTGTTGTTGGATAGGTCTATCAAAAATATTGCGGATTTGTGAAAACATTTGCCTAAGGGATTCGTTTATGAAATATTAAGCTTTTAAGCGCTAATTTTTGTTAGAGTCAAGTGTCCCCCCACTACAGCCACTACAAATATTAAAAATCTGAAAAAAACATTAAATGAAAGCGCATATAACAAATTTATAAGGAAAACTATCACGACTAAGTCGACATCATTGATTCTTAAGATACAGGCGATCATAGTGTTTATACCTACAAAAATCATCTAAGACGGTAACAAATGACTTTAAATAGAAAATTAGTTATTACTTGTTGATTTTTATGTTTTTATTAACGGCTTCGGAACCCTACACTGAGCATGGTCCGTCAGGCTTTTGCTCGGATTTTAAATGAAATGAAATGAAATTAAATTAAATTTATTTTACCATAACCAAAATACAAGGTAAACTTATACTTACTTAAAGTAATAATCTAGAAGGTAACAATGCCTTATTTCACTATTCTACGACAAATCTCTTAATATTGTTTTCATGGGTATTTGCTTGTCACACCTTCAAAATCTTTATAATGTGTATTAATTTAAAACTTAAAGCAAATACAAACAAGTTATAACAAATTGGTGCATTAAATAATCCAATAATTTAATACAATTTTAACGGCGGTATTCCGTAGAAAAGTTCTTTACCTCCCGTGGTAGTCGAAACTGTGTTACGGCGAGGTAAGATTCTCACTACAAAATGGCTAAGCTTTAAGGCAGAAGAAACAATGCTCAAAATGCTTTGTGACGCTAATGGTCCCATGGTTGCAACAGAACAAAAGGATGCGATAAGAAAGGGCGAGTTTAGCGTAAACAACTTATAGTATATGCAAACTAAACGGAATAAACAACATTTTCACACGACACTCCAATTAGGTGTGTTTTGTTTAAATATTGCTTACGGCAATTATAGAACAACCTAGCATTATATAAAACAATAAATAAAATTTTAAAATATAAATGTATCATGCGTGGTTATGCAGGAAAGTTATGTTCGATAACAGCAATATATATTCATATTCATATTCATTAGAACTATGAACTAACTATTCATTGTTTTATGTGGTTCTTACAAGGGTTCTTATATTATAATTTAAGTCCCAACATAAACCCTGCAAGGGCGCTGCAATTTAACAAAATTGTACATATTTTTCCCGTGTGGTTGCCGGGTTAGAATAGTGCCACTCCATGTCTTCCAGTGGATGTCGTAAAAGGCGAATAAAGGAATAAGGGCTTGTTGGTGTCACTAATACACTGGTAAATATCATAGCCTGAATGTGCAAAATATGGTTGCAGAAATTATAAACAAGTCTTCTTAGAGTTGTTGGTATTTCTGTAGCTCTGCCTACCCCACTCTGGGAATGAAGGCGTGATGTTACTTGGTCATACGCAAACAACAAACTTATAAAATCGAATATATAAAATTCTCGTGTCACAATGTTCGTTCCCATACTCCTCCGAAACGGCTCGACCGATTCTTATGAAATTTTGTGTGCATATTGGGTAGGTCTGAGAATCGGCCAACATCTATTTTCCATACCCCTAAGTGACATGAAAGAAAAAAAAATGCAGCGGGCGAAACCGCTGGCGGCGGGTCGCTAGTAGATAGGTACGTAATATTCGTTTGCTTATACGAGTACCTAGTGAAATTTCTATAGAAAAAAAAACAAATAATAAAACTGCCTAAGTTTGAATCGAGCGGTACAGTCCCCTCAGTGCGCGCATCCAAGCGGCATAAATGTTCCAGAATTAAAAATTTAAAACCCGCAATAAAACAAAACAAAAACTGGGACATTTCCAACTAAAATTAGCTAAAAATATCAATGGAAAATTCATTGTCGCTTTGCATCTTTTTGCAAGTTTTATGCAAAATAATGCAAATTAACCACAAGCGGACTGCCGGCTTATGAATATTCAGACTGACTAGCTTTACACTTTTACTAAATCCTTATATTGTGTAATTTGTGATACTAAAAACATCATAAAACGCTGAAACTGAATAAAAATAACGAACCGTGAGCTGACTAAAGCCACAAGAATGAAAATTAACGTCGGTTTGAAATGAGAACTAATTCGACGGAAAACTCATAACATGTCATAATGTTTCCTTAGTAAAATTTAAGCACGAATAACTATGTTTTAACGACGCCCTTAATCTAGTAGTGACCCTACCAACGAAGCTATATAGCGGTCCTGGGTTTGATTCCAGAATAGGCAAATACTTGTATGATGAGCGCTAGTATTTGTTGTTGAGTTGTGGATTTCTATTAATTGAACTATACATATAAGTGACGGCACTATGTTACAGACTGCAAAGGTGTTGCTAACCCTGAGGACTCCTTCGCGGCTCTCACGCGCAGTAGCACAAACGTTCATTAAACTTAATCCTGTCTTAAAACTACGTGGAAACTAGGAAGTGCTAAAAGGTAGGACATGATAAATGTTTGTGTAACTGGGTTTAAATGTATTTTCAAAGTATACATAGAAAAACAAGTAGTTCGTCTCCCGCAACAGATCCCGCAACCTTAGCCACGTCATCGGTCCACCTTGTTAGACGTCTATTGACGCGGACGCAACTCAAGAACTCTTCGGCCCCATCAGCCATCTGTTCTACAAGCGAGGTACCCCGCCCTACTACCATTTAAATGCAGTATGTTATCTAGATAATATAAAGAATAAACCGACTAATAAGAAGGATTTTTGGAAATTTCTCCGCGTAGGGGTTAAATAGGGGGAGTACCGGGAAACGGGCGTCTTATAGTAAAATATCAGGAGACGATCTCACACAAATTGAACTAGTCCCAAACTAAGCAGGCTTGTCTATGGGCACCTAGACAACGATAAACATACTTATATGAGAAATACATAGATAACATCTAGACTCAGAGACGAATACTCGTGCTCATCACACAAATATTTGCCCATACCGGGAATCAAACCCCTAGGGCAGGGTCATTACCGAGTCGGCTAAACACGTCAGTAATATACTTCGGTTGTTATATACATACATAACATCACGCCTTCATTCCCAGAGTGGGGTAGGCAGAGCTACAGAAACACCAATTACTCTAAAAAGACTTCTTGATAGTTCTGTAACCACATTTTGCACAATCAGCCTCAGATGTTTACTACTGTTTTAGTAACAGATTGCAAGCCCATCGCCTAACGGGACTACAAGCCTTTATCATCCCTTACTCGAATCTTACGACATCCACGGGAAGACATGGAGTGGCACTATTCTAACCCGGCAACCACACGGGTGGTTCATTCGGTTATTATAGTATTTATGTATAAAAATCGTATTCGTTTAATCTTGTCACTCGCTCTAATGCTATTTACTTGTTACGCAGTAACTATGCTCAATGCATAGTCTTCCTTTGTATTGCAATATGATATTAGTATAAGATGGCTTCTCTTGCATAATATATGCATGTGCATCAAGCAGGAATGACGTCGTTAATACCCCAGAGACGAGAATTATGCAGTTACCGTTTGGGAGGTCGTGTGTGTGAATCTTGTGAGGATGTACATCTGTTTGAGGTAATAGGATTACAGTCTTGAGATTATAGTCTTGAGAATTAAAATATCTATGGGTCTCAGGTTCCACCTGAGTGTACGTGTGCTATCTGCTTGATATAAAAAAAATGTGTTTGAGCATTGATTGAAAATGGGATTATAACGTGACTAGAATTCAGGTCTTTTCATAGTTGCAAAGTAAGGAGAGGCTTAAAAAATAAGATTATTTTAATTTAAATAATTTACATAATTCATTTTCGCCATTAAGTTCCGAAGCGATCATGAAGCGATGCTTAAAAGCTGTCAAAAAGAATCCATGCAAATTTAGCTCCGGTCGATAACGTTTCTCAAATCTAATTTGATTTCCACGATTTTGGAATATTTTGTAGTTCTCATGAAAACCTGGGTTTGTACGTTTCTGGTTTTGTTTTTTCTTTATTTGTTTGTTTCCAATAAATATTTATACTAAAGAAAGACGTAGGTACCGACCTAGTTTTTCATACTACGAGTATCTACATCATATTCAAAAATCGTACAAATCGGACAGCGTTTAAGGGGAAAAAACGTTATCGCATTTCGTATGGTTTTTTTGGACCTGGGCGGTTGTCGGCGGAACCTGAATTTTCCCTACGATGACTTGACAGATCGATTTTTAGACCCAAAAAATCCCTATTCCACAATTGTTATCAAAATTGTTGAGACCGTTTTCGAGAACTTGATCAAATATATTTACAAACAGAAACTAGCTTCTACCCGCGACTTCGTCCACGAAAATTTTGATTATCGTTATACCCGCAGGAACTTTAAAATTTTTCCAAAACAATAAGTAGCCTATGATAATAATTTGTTAATCCAGGGTATCTCCATTCCATATTTCATCCAAATCCATCCAGCCGTTGCAAACTAACACAAACTTACACACAAACTTTCACATTTATAATATAAGAGAGTAACGACCAAAATGCAATTAATGTTCATAGATTAAGTTTTCCTTGTATCTGCATGCCTACTATTATAAGGTTTTGACATTATTGGAACTTGTACTATCTCTCCATCTGATTTCACTATGTACCTAATGTTATGCAAATGAAATAAATAAATAAATAAGTAGGATAGGATATTGGTCATTTAATAGTTAAAGTAAGTAAATAAATAAGTTCGGGAAAACGATGTCTGAGTGTTTATTAGGTAACGAATTTTATAAACTATTTGATACGTAAAACCTTAATATTATTGTAATGATAACCTCTTCTTTCACAGCTGATGTCTCGAAAACGGCTCAAATTTTCATAAAACCTGGCTAAGAACCATCCAAGACTAAGATACACATATGCATACAACATACATCTATGAATAGAAGGCTTGATCCATCATGGAATATGTTTTAGTCTCTGGTGTTGTTTTTATAGACATTATTGTATTTATTTATAAACGAGTATGTATATTTATATTTATATATGTATATTATGCACATTTATTGTTTTATCAGTACTAATTGAAGTATTATCATTTCATAAATATGTTTGCTTTGTTTTCTGTCTTTCTTTGTTAGTTTCTATATAATTCTTTGGTTGACTGGTAGAGAATGCCATTAGGCATTAAGTTCGCCGTTTGTGTTATTTTGTGCAATAAAGATTAAATAACAAAACAACAAACAATAGCACCACTCTTTTTGTAAGGGGTCAAACACCGAGCTTTGCCGACGGATAAACTGGAAGTAATCCTTCTGTATTTGTATTGTTTTCTTGTATCCGCCCATAATACAAGGAATTCTGGCTCGGAACTTGATTAATGACGTTAATAATCACTCAGTGAGCCAGATATAATTAATTATAACACTGTTCTAACTAATAGTAAAGGCTAAGCCGAACACTCGACTATTTAGAATTATTTTCACAACTAAATCTACGAGTAAAACAGTAACAAGAGTATGAGGCTTGAATAAAACCTTAACCAATACCCTAACCAAATATGGTCTGTAATTAGATCAGAAGTTAGCCGAACAAGATAAAACTCCTACCGACTGCGCCAGATATTTTTCGGTAGGTGCTCATAGTTTCTCTTTTTTCTTGATCAAATAGAAAAGGGAGGCAACTAAATCGTGGATATATTGGCATAGTTCCCATACCGAGCTTATTGGTATGCATGGTGCGAAATCGGGGCATTACTCGACGATCATACTAACCCAATCTAGAAGATTTCACCAAAAGTTTTGCTGTGTATAAGGTATGTGTAAATACATACCTACGCAGGTATAATATATTACACTGTGCTTTTGTTTAAGTAATTCGAATATAGTTACCATTTGAACTAGTCGAAGAAATTTCCGTAAATATTGTTTTATTTGCTCAACATTTTTTTTTTTATGGTATTGAGAAGGCAAAAGAGCACACAGGCCACCTGATTGTAAGTGGAAACTGTGACCCATAGATATTTGCATTCACAAGACTGCAATCTTAAGACTGCAAATGCAAAATTTGTGGAATGAATAATCAGGTGTTTTTTATCTCGTGGAGAAGTGAACGATCACGCAGGCCACCTGATGGTTAGTGGATTCTGAAGCCTATAGACATTTGCAGTTTCAAGATTGCAATCTTACGATGACAATCTCAAGATCGCAGGGCTACCCTGAGCTAACGTGACTAACTTGGAATGCCTATATGCTAATCATTTCACTGGTTGTCTTACCTTGCACCGGAATGAAACAATGCGAACACTGCTGTTTGGTGGCAGGTTCAAGTGTAGGGGTAGTGATTAGAACGGACCCTCCACAAGGTTCTTCTACAACTGAAGGATTGGAGTGAGTTAGTCATATTTACTTTCAGACCCATTTTGTTAAGGTTCTGGTCAGTTTTAAGGTAACTTTTATTAAAACCGAGCAAGAGCATGTCGGACCATGCTCATTGTAAGCTTCCGAGGCAGTTACTTTAAATAAACACAAAAAACTATATTGATACAGAACAAGTATGAACGAATTTTCTATTTAATGTAATAGGTACTGTCTGAGATCAATTTTTGTAGGTTTATACATAACTAATTGGAAAGTTACTCGTCAAACTGCTTATGCGGTTTGTTGACGATACCGCTCATTCTTTAATTTAATACTATGCACCTAAATGAGGTATATAAACACTTTAGTCACCTTTATTTAAAGAACCAACCAAGTCGTGATAATTTTCCATTTTAGGGTTCCGTACCCAAAGGGTAAAAACGGGACCCCATTTACTAAAACTCCGCTGTCTGTCTGTCTGTCTGTTTGTCACCAGGCTGTATCACATGAACCGTCACAGCTAGACAATAGAAATAAAAACCGGGCAAGAGCATGTCGGACCATGCTCAGTGTAGGGTTCCGAAACCGTCAAGTACTACAAACATAAAAAATCATCAAGTAGTCACTAATTTTCTATTTAAAGTCAATTGGTGCCGTCGTAGATGATTTTAGTAGGTATAAACTCTTTAATCGCCTGTATCTCAAGAACCAATGATTACTACTTAGTCGTGATAGTTTTCCTTTAAAATTGGTTATATGCTCTTTCATTTAAGATTTTTTTCAGATTTTTAGTATTTGTAGTCTTGGCTGTAGGGGGGGGGGAGGGGGACACTTGAGTCTAACAAAAATGAGTGACTAATATGCATATTCACGCCAAATTGCAGCTTTCTAGTACAAAGGCTCTCTGCGCTAGGCTGCGGACGGTCGGACGGACATGGCGAAACTATACGGGTTCCTAGTTTGACTACGGAACCCTAAAAATTGATAATTACATGTATGTACATAACTTATGTTTTTAAGAGCTTTCCAATGATACATCATTTGAAGTTACAATATATAAAAAAGTACCATTACTTTACATGTAAGGGAGGTACCCTAAAAACTTAGTCGGCTTAACCCTTAAGGTAGCAAAATTAAAAAGTACTGAAGCTCTAGCCTCATTTGTTTTAAGTGTTCCCAAAATTGAAATAAAATGAAAATTACAAAAAGTGCACCTTCATGGCAAAACTATAAGGGTTCCTAATTTAAATTTGGAACCCTAAAAAAATACACACGAATCTACTATGTATGTATGTATCCATGCCAATCTTAATCAGCCCTTTTCTCGGAAAGAAATATTAACACTCCGGACCCAAATTCTACGGCTCCTTGAATTTTATCTTAAATCAGGTATCAAAGGCAATCCCTCCTATAAATCAAATCTAAAGGGTTATCATTTCTGTATAATTATTAAAGGCTTGAAAGGGGTTACAAATGATAATATAATAATTATTAGGGTTGTAATCGCGTTTGAGTCCTCTTGTAGATTTTGTAACAGTTTTCAACACCGTACGCTTATATATTGTTGGGTAATTGTTTTTCTGAGTATAAGCTAGATTTTGAGGGTTTTTATCTATCCTCAGCATGGGCCTTAAAAGCCGTTAATATGCTATCATATACTCGTATACTCTTTGCTATTAAAAATGTTATCTACTAAAGGTATCCCAGGGTCCCAGGGATCCATTAAGTTGATTATACGCACACTTGTACACACTTCAAAATGTCTAAGTATCACAAACGTCCCTACATCATTTTGATATTTTGCAATGTACGCAAGTACATTGCAAAATATCGAAATAACGTAATTAACTAAGTTACTTATGACGTTGTCTATACAATAGGTAGGTTTCACTTTTCGACTCTATTTCAATGCTACTAAGGACCGTGCCTATACAAGAAATTACTTCAATAGACTACAAAATTACTTGCGGGAACTTCACTTTTAACTAGCAAAATTGTATTTACTAGAGAGATTATACGTAGTAAAACGATATTGCTTTTGACATGTTATCGTATTGTTAACGTAATAATAACTCTTATTTCCTTGACAGTAATGGCTGCCGAGAACAATAAGAGAAAAAAAGGTGTGAAGGTGGGTATTAAGGCCTGAATGGGTTCGTGTAGATATACACCCTGCGTTTAGCTCGGCTTTATCTTCGAAATTGTCCAGAAACACTGCCGTTTGTTTAAATATTGTGCCAAAAGTCCATATTATACTACCACGTAGAAATAGAGGCCATGTCAGACTCCGGTGTGGTTAGATAGCGCTGTTAGCGGATCGGCTTCATAGTATTTGGGTACCGCACGATTATAGTAATTTCTAGCAGTGGATTGCGGTAACCGCGCGGGTAGTCAAACCGCGTGGGAACGGATCCTAAATAAATCAAACTATTTCAAAAACTTAAATTTATTCAATAAATACTTACGAACTAAACCAAGGCAACTCTAAACATTCCTCTTGAAAGGCCAATTAAAATTACCAAGATCTGAAAAATTTGGTAGAACATTTTCAGCGTTCAATGGAAAAGGTTCATGGTCGGGGGGCCCGTAGCTATAGCCAATAGTGTTATAATCATTCTGGGCGGGGTTGGGGGCCCCGTAAAGGGTGGAGGGTGCTGCTACAGGAGCTTTCATGACTTCCTTGTTCTTCATGAAGTAGCTGATGAGGAGGCCGATGATGTAGCAGAATTTTTGGAAGAACGCCATGAAGAGAAAGACGGAGACCACCTTCAGGACTGCGACCTTTGAGAGGACCAGGAGGATGACCATTACTGGAACAGAGAAATGCAAAATTTAATGAATACATTGCGTTGGGTTAGGTTCTGCCTTGGTCATCGATGTTAGGCATCCTTGCAAATGTTAGGTATTAACATTGTATAACAACTTTAATCCTTATAATTGCTATGACAAATAATATTATTACTAGCAATAATATGATATGAAATACATTACCCCACTAAAAGTTACCAACATGTTTTTTATGACTTTCGACAAATATGACACGCGAAAATCTTCTAATAATATGACTATCACTAGGTCATTATGACGAAAAACGTCAAAGACTGTAAAAACCTTTAATTTTATGGCAAACAATATAGACCCAAATAATAATCCCGAAGCAAAATAATTTACACGATAATATTCATAGAGATTATATTATTTAGCATACAAATTAGGGCAGTGTCACACCGCGTATCGTGGCTAATGCGTCTCGCTTCATGCATACAAATCGAGCCCCGGGGCATTGTGAGCCCAGTGTATCAGGACTTTGATATTTGTATTGCTAAAATTTAGCAATGTGACTGGGGAATAAGATAACGTGCTGGGTTAGCTGACTGTTAGGTACTGGCAGCATTATGAATATGTACCTATACACGTATATCCTTGTGAGACCCAGTGCTTCATAGGGCGTACATAAGCAAGGTAATTTAGTATCAACTTTATTTTAATGCATATAAAGTTCATTTTAAGTTGTTTCAAAATAAAAATGCCATTAAAGCGCTTTGCGCTTGGCAGCATTATGAATATGTACCTATACATACATGTATATCATTTGTGAGTCCTATGTTATGTTAAAGTGACGAAATGGGTTAAATATTGAAAAGTTCTACGTTACATTGGCTTATTTATGCGGCACAGGAAACGATAAGATAATTAAAAAAAACCGGACAAGTACCTACATGTCGGATCATGCTCAGTGTAGGGTTCCGAAGCCACTTTGTTAGCGTTACTATATATTATGTATATTCATGCCAAATTACAGCTTTCCAGTACTAAGAGTCTCTGAGCTAGGCTGCGTACGGACGGACGGACGGACCTTATAAGGGTGTATACGTACGTATATTATGAAAAGAAAGTAATCAAAGCTACCTGAACAATACTGTAAAATAAAAAAAATCATAGCACATCTTTGTACCGCAGGAATTGGTCGCCTGGTTTCCGCTTGCCATCCTGTAGGTACAATGCAAGTGGCCACCTTTCTTTCATCTTGATTATTTTTACGATATGTTGGCATTTACAGCCAAATAAGTAAGAGTGTTTTCATTCTTTGAAGCTGCGCTGCACCAATTAATAACATTACAGGATAAAATAATATAACAAGTTAACAATAATTGGGGTATTTTATGTTATTTCATTTAATTAGCGGACCCCGCCGTGTCAGTTTAGTTAGTGTCAGTGTTCTGCTAACTATCTACTTGTCAAACAATTCATAATTCATAATGATTTATTTACAAAAAAAAGGGTTAGTAATCGATGTTACATTAAAAATTATTCCACCTATTCAGCTGTTTACAAACGGCATGCAAATTTGTACAATTTTCACAAGATACAATATTAAATTAATATTTAAATTACATTATTTATAACAAAAATAAAATAGGTACTGTTAATAAGAAATGTCCACAATAAACACAATATAAAAAAAAATAAAAAAAAATTGACCAAACTGCAGATAATAATGGTTATTTCGTGCCATGGCTATAAATCATAAAATCCTTAACGCTATAAAAACAATTATCATGAAGCCAATTTCTTAAGGTCCTTCTAAATTCCTTGCCTACAAGTGGTTTTATTCGGTCAGGCAAGTTATTAAAAATCAGAATGCTCATATTGTAAGCATTTCTTTTATAAATTTCAGTTTTACAGCGTGGCCGATGCAAGAGATCTTTATAATGCGCTCTTGGATTAGCTGAAAACAATCAGCCCTTAGGGCCACTACTTATATTTTTTTACTTTTTAGAGGTTTTTTTACACACTATTTAGAATCAGGGATTTTTTAAATTTCAATTTTTTTATTTTATTTCATGTTTTTAATCTTTTCTATCTGAGTCTGTTTGTGGCATTGTAGCTCCCAAACGGATGAACGGATTTAGACGCAAGTTATTTTAAAATAAAGCGACATTCATCAGGATGGTTTTTAGCAAGACTTTATAAAATTGGTTGGGCTGTTTAAGAGATATCAGCTCTGAAAGTAGGTGTCACCGTTATTTTGGGGGCTTTTAACCCCCTAAAAGCTCTATATCTCAAAAACGACTGAACCGATTTTTATAAAACATGTCTAAAAACCACCGCTAGAAAACCTGCTTTCATTAAAAAAAAACGCATTCAAATCGGTTTATCCATTTAAGAGCTACGGTGACAGATATACATACAAACACACACACACACTCACTTACACTTCAAACTTATAACACCCCTATTTTTGCGTCGGGGGTTAAAAATTGATATCACTATGGAAAATATTAAAGGACAATTTCACACAAATGAACCTAGTCCCAAACTAAACTTGTACTAGGGGTACTAGACAACTATCAATTGACTTATATAGAGAAATACATAGAAAACCTCCATAACTCAAAGCATATGCTCGCGCGCATGATTTAAATATTACCCTATACCGGGAATCGAACCCGGGACCACTAGCTTCGTACGCTAGATTCTCGGTGTGGGAAAATATTTGAATGATGAGCTCGAGTATTTATTTTTTAATCGCAAGATATCAAGATATTTTAGATCCTAAGACATTTTTGATGTGTGTGCGATAATAGCCTAGTGTCCTGGAAAATTATATTTAGTCCCTCATTTACATTATCAAACAGAAATCTTGTAAAAACTAAAAACCGACTTCATTTAGCACGAAATAACTTCTCATAAAATGATAGGTAATCGGCCAGTCCAATTGAATTCGGCTTTTGGTTAAAAATATAGTGGGACGCCGACTTCAGTTGGACTGACTTTTAGAAGAAGTTATTCTTTGCTTTTTGAAGACGGATTATAGTTTTTTTTTTGTAAATCACACCTTTTCGTGATAAAAATAATACTGTTATGTCGTCCACGTATATTTATTCCTATAATATTTGAGGAGTTCCTTCGATTTCTCCAAGATCCCATCATCAGATCTTGACGTGCTGGAAATGGGACCAACTAGAAAGTATACCCAATTGAAGAAATCGATCCAGCGGTCTTTGTGTTTTCGAGGAACATGCATAAAAAATATCCCGACGAATTAAGAACCTCTTCCTTTTTTGGTCGGTTAAAAATATTGAACTCGTAGGTATGTTTTCTTTTGTCAGATAAAAAAAATGTCGATGATATAGTGCGTTGAAGTTCCGCGTGACGTGACTTTGATACGGGTTATCTTTGTCAATTTTGATTGATTGATAAAGCATAAAATATGCGTTCAATACTTTTTTATAACCTTACTAAAGGACTAATTAGTTTTTTTTTTACCGAGGACGCATCCCTATTATAGCTAACGGACATTAACAAAATTGACATGCTGTAATCAGTTACGGACACCCTCATGATAGATTACACTTGTATACGTAGCAATTAATCTATTTTTTTCCGTAACAATATGAGGAAGTTGGGCCCTGACAAAATATTGGCCAAGACATAGCCTATTATTGATTTACTGACCCAAAGAGAAAAAAAGGTCGTATAGTGCCACAAACATATTTATAAACATGGCCGAACCTCAAAGCCATCTCGTAATTGCTACTCTTTGCCAGTAAGGTGTATTAATACTTACACATATTCTGTTTTTCTTTTTCTCAGAGAAGTTTTATGTTTATACTTTAATAATACGCAACAATATGCTATACGAGTAGAAAAGCTTTCAGGCCAAATATCACTCACGCTCTGGAAAAATTGGATTACTCGTCACTACACAAATCCAACGAAAAAAACAAAAATAAAAAGCGACACTTCACATTCATTTTCACAGTCGCTCAAAATATTTACTCCGTAAACCGTTTTAATGACTTCCATTAGGGATGTCATTCCGAAAACATAACACTTAAGGATTTGCCGAATACGCTACGTATTTTATTAAATCTCTCACCCTAAATGAAACCTACAAAATAATATTCGAGGTTATGAATTTAGTAAAAGCCCAAACAATATGACGTCTTAAAAATAGGACCATAATACCCGCCTCCCAAAGCCATCGTTACCTTTTAGGGTAAAAGTTAATAAAAACTTCTTTATAACTTACTCCAGAGACGAGCCACGTTTTTCTTCTTCTTCGCCCTTGCTTCTTCAACCAACGTATTATTCTGCTCATCACAGTAACAGCACACCAACATCGCAAACAAGAACATCAAAGTTTTCAACATTATTAATAACCTCAAACTTTCAACGACAATCCCGCGCTTTTTGCAACTTTTTTAAAGACTTGCGAGACGCGTTGCGTTTATTTTTAATACTGAACCGTTCAGCCGGAGTTCCCGTAAATAAATAAGGCCTCATACATACTGGCCGCTATAGAAACCCGTAGATTCTACATTTGAAAGTTGTTCATTGTTTTCAGGAGTTTAACGAATATCCGTGACTAATGCACGTGTTCGGAAACGATTATTAGCTCCATTGTGTTCCGGTCGCGTTCCACGTTTGTTTAAATTGAACGCTTTTGAAAAATTTCTCCTTTTCAAGCAAATAGCGGTATTTGCATGTAAAGGAAATTCCCTCGCCTTTGAAATGTAGAAAAGTGTGTACCTTATTATTATTCGTTTTGTGATAACGTGCGTGTTTTTGTTTATGTCAGCAATTTGCACTTTCTTTGTTACGGGAATTCGTAATAGTTATTGCGTTGTTGAACATTCAATATAGTTCTAACTTGAGAAATACGCGGTCTTTGAATTAAGAAGTAAATCTAACACAACACGTCTATTATTACTATTAAAAACAAAATAGGGGCCATTTAGTATATGATAACATGACAATAACAATAGATAGTGTTCGTTTTTTATGAGGCGACAATAAAACAAGGCATTTTTTTTTTGTTTGGGCTAATTATTCGTTTAATTAAGTTGGCATTTGTTTAGCTTTTTCGAGATAACATTAAATTAGTCCATCATCAACATAGCACTCAAATCACTACAAAAAAGTAAGAAAAGAGAGATATAGGTGAAAAACTTAGGTAAAGGACCAAGGCCTCTATTCAACTGCATTATAACGATATCGTGTTTGACACGTTTTAGAATCGTTTATGTCACAGTCGCCATTATTGTAAATGACATAAGAGTTATCAAAACGTTGACAATACGGAAACACGTCAAATACGATATCGTTATTACCGTGTAGAATCCCAGCCCTGATGTATGTAGTTGTAACACATCTGTATAGACCGTTTGACATTCTATATTTGAAAGATGACATAAGTTCCTTATAAATTTTGTACACAACCACATACAACAGGTCCTTAACTTAAGTTTTTCACCTATACTTGCTGATTTTTTTTAATTTTTAATAACGTGTATGTCCTCCTCTCTTGGTTATGCACTCCTAAAGCCTAAAATGCTTGCTCTCTAACAAATTCCTCACGATTTTGGATGGTATCTCTTCCCATGCACATTTCAGAGCGTTAATAAACTGCTGTTGGTTGTAAACCACGCTCACTGTCTCTAATCCTTCGTTTTAATTGATTCCACAGGTGTTCTATCGGGTTAAAATCCAGACTATTCGCTGGCCACGGTAGCACCGAGATACTAGAGTATCCAAGTTCGAAAGTAGGCAGCTATTTGCACTATAAGAACTAAAGCATTCTCAACGCTGCATGATTAGACATAAGGTTTCTTTTTCAATACAATTCCCAAAACAGATAGCTGCTTTCATACGTATGAGATCAAAGTAACCTGAAGCTCTGTGTGGACGGGCATTGTCTATGGGCTATCTCTGCGACTATGCTATTAAAAAACCCCTTCAGATATCTAAAATTTTCTGAAAGAAAAAGTACCATATCTACGGGCAATAAACTAATTTTGCAAGTATTAAACAGATGATTGAACCGTAACAACGAACGGAAAAACAAACTGACTTTCGCATTTATTATTAAAGATTCGAGTGCCGCGGTAAGATTGTCCGGGAGCATGAGCATGTCATGTTCACTCAAAGACAAAGACCTTACGGCGGCGTTGCTGATCGGGTCGCCACCTTCCTGAACACATGGTTCATGGATACGCGTCATGCTCGAGAACGGGTGCTGTCTGAGGGGTCCGGTCTGTTCACGCTTGCAAGGACCTGTTTTTCCAGTTAGTCAAAATCAAAATCAAAATCAAAATGTTTATTCAGTAAATAGGCCCCCATGGGGCTCTTTTACACGTCGGTAATATGAAGTGAATTTACTAGTTTTAGTAAATTCTAGTAATCGTTCCTGACGTTGAGACCTCGTCGTGTTCTTGGCCTAGTCTTTATTTTTAATTTAATGTTATTGATCTTACATTTGTAATTATTTTATTTGTGCTTGTATTAATAATAATAATTTATTACTTTGTTTTTATGTGGTTGTAGAGTTATAAACAAGTCTTTATAGATTTGTTAGTATTTCTAATAGCTTTGCCTACCCCACTCTGGGAATGATGGCGTGATGTTATGTATGTATGTAATTTATTACTTTATTACTTTGTAATGTAACTAATTTTTAAGTATTATTGCACTTTATGATTGAAAAAATTACCTTCTGCTGGAGTTTCTTCTCCACAATGATGGTCTTGTCGGAAGCGCTAGTAGATTCACTGCATATTACCGACGTGTAAAGGAGCCCTCATGTGGCCAATTTACTGAATTAATGATTGAATTTTTATTTGAATTTGATGTAAAACGTTCGAGAAATGGTAATACATCAACATGTACCGATACTAAATACCCTTCTTACAGCAACAACAAACAAACTAACCTAAAACTGCTTACAGAGTAAAAACTTTTTGTTATCCAATACCGTTGCTTGTGTGTACGACTTGCAAAGACACCTACAACCTACAACAAAGGTCAAATAACTTAGGCAATAAAACGAAAAAGTTTTTCTTAAACTAGGTATCAAAGCGTAAATATATAAATTATATCAAAATACTGACTCAGCTGAATATATCTTGGGAAGCTATGAATACCAATTTCAAGACCTGTATTACTTACCATATGTTCTTGTGAATAAACGATTCATTCATTAATTCATACGAAAACATCGGATGTACCCTGATAACCTTTTGAAGATTGCAACCGTTCCACAGACAAAATCTATAAGCTGTCGCGATATTGCGCAAAGTTTGTCTGCGAATATTTTTAGACGTTCGAGCGGCATATTTGAATTAATAACCTCGGTTAAACCGCATATTTCCTACGAAGGATAAGTTTTAATCTCAGTAGAGTAGTAGAGTTGCGCGGTGGTAGGATCGCTACCACCATCCTATCCATTAACCTACCGCCGACCAGCAGTGTGCGCATTGTTGTGTTCCGGTTGGGGATGAGACAGCCAGTGAAATAACTAGCATAGTCTATGGGTCACAGTTTCCACTTAACAGATAGTCTGTGTTTGCCTTACCAATGCCATAAAAAATAATTATATATAACTATCCTTCCAGATTTTGTTTTAGTTAAACACGTTTGGGCTGGGCTCGGAGGTTTCGCTAAAATGCAATGTTTTACTTGAACTAACAACTTACTGACTTACATTATAAATGACAAATTAACTCTGTTTGTTGGTTACTGTTTGAAATCTAAATTTTGTATAAATCTCTGTGAGATATACAAAAAAAATACATCCCACCAAAAATATAACATCACGCCTCCATTCCCAGAGCGGGGTAGGCAGAGCTACAGAAATACCAACAACTGTAAAAAGACTTGTTAATTCTGTAACCACATTTTGCACAACTAGGCTAAGATGTTTACCAGTGTATTAGTGACAGGTTGCAAGCCCATCGCCTAACAGTACTACAAGCCCACCAAAAACATTTTCATGTAAAATTTTGCCAAGACGACACCATCAAAAGTTATTAGACCTCAAGTAGAGCCAAGCTTCTAACTCTACAAGCCCTAACTTCACAAACTCAACACCTTAGTTAAAATATGTGGGTTGACCGTTTCGTTACTATTGTTTTTTTTTTTTTTTTATGTTAAGGAGAAGGCACCCGAGCACTCGGGCCACCTGATGGTAAGTGGAATCTGAGACCCATAGACATTTGAATTCTCAAGACTATAATCCTAAGACCTCAAATGCGTTGCCAACCCTGAGGAGTAAGATGGAATGCCTCTATGCTAGTAATTTCACCGGTTGTCTTATCCCCACACCGGAACACAACAATGCGAACACTGTTGCTTGGCGGGTGGTTAATGGATAAGATGGTGGTAGCGATCCGGGCGGACCCTGCACAGGGTCCTACCACCACTAAAACACACCACAACAACACACAACAACTTACAACAACTTACATACACAACAACTTACTACAAGAACTTACATACATACATACATAAATCACGCCTGTTTCCTAGAGGGGTAGGCAGAGACCACTTCTTTCCACCTGCTACGATCCTGACAAAGCTCTTTCGCTTCTTCCACATTCATACATCGAGTCATGCATGCACGTAGGTTTCGGGTACTTAAGATTCGACCCTTTTCCAGTATTTCCCCGATTTGATTCAAAAAAGTACGCCTAGGGCGCCCCCTTCCGACCCTTCCACTCACTTTAGCACTGTAAATTTCTTTCGTCAATCTTTTTTCATCTATCCTTTCCAAATGACCGAACCATCGAAGCATGCCCTTTTCAATTTTAGTCACTACATCTTCTTTCAGACCACACTTCTCTCTGATGTTTTCATTCCTTACTCTATCAAGAACTACAAGAACTTGTACAACAGAAAAGTAATAAACAGTGAACACATATTTCGCCTTAGGCGACGTGAAGACGAAATAAAGAGACGAACATACTTTCTCATTTACAATAGTATTAACGTAACTATCGCGAATATCTTAGTTACTTTGTTACTGTAAGATAAAGGAACACCTTAATGAATCTTCGTTCATTTTACTGCCGTCTACTAAACTTGCTTGCTTAATTCCAGCTACTAAACGTAAGTAGTACTTACATTGATGCCGTCATTCCGTCAGTTATGTTTGTGATTAGGCAGCCATCGTTATTTTACGAGCAAGACTTCCTTACTGATCTAATGACAGACGGAATTATTATCTTAATTCTAGAACATAAGTTACACGCCGTCCTTTGATTTAACTAATTAGAGGACTGTGAAGCAAAAAAATCCATACAAAGTGCGATAGCGTTTTTCTCCCCTTAAACGTTGCCCGATTTTTACAATTTTTGAATATGTTGTAGATATTATGAAAAACTAGGTCTGTACTTTTCTTTTTCAAAGAAAATATTTATTGGAAAGGAATAAAAAAAAAAACGGAAACGTACAAACCTAGTTTTTCACAATATCTACTACATATATATATCTACTACATATTTAAGCATCACTTCACAATCCTCTTACATTTATCCTTTGCTTTTTCAACTTATAATGGCAGGAAGACATGGTACGAGTTGCTGACATGACTAGACCCCGGATTTTTGTCGCAATGACGTCACAATAGGGTAGTTTGGGGAGTAAATGGAACGGTGTTAATTAATACGGTAGCCTAGTCTATTGGTGTTCTATGGAATTAAATATTTATAATCAGGCATTCACGATATTTTATATCTTAGGTCAAAACTTAATTATGTTGTAAGGTTAAATCTGATTAATTGATAAATATAATTCTAATATTTTTAATTATGTTCCACTGTTCTATTTACTGGATGGAACGGTTATTTAATACGAAAAACTGCCGGATTTAACCGAATTAATTGTAATAACTAAGTAGGTATTCACGATAATAAATACCTATTAAATTGATCAACGTTATCTTTCGATTACTGCAATCCATACACTTATACGTACATTAAACTGGCTTTTTTTTTCGGTCGCCCACTTTTTGTCTGTCAAAAGCCAGTTTAACGTACAAATGTTTGGTTTGAAGTTATATACCAAAAGATAATTTTGATCAATTGACTAGATAATTTTTGTCGTCAATGCCTAGTTATTTAAATTTATTAGGTTAAAAGCCGTATTTATTTTTATTAACTAACACCGTTCCATTTACTCCCCAAACTACCCTATTGTGACGTCATTGCGACAAGAATCCGGGGTCTAGACATGACAGCAGATAGTTGCTATGCCAGTAGCTTGAATTTTTACCGGTCATATACAAAAGTCTATGTCGTACTACACTCGCGGTCAAATAATACGGGTCAGAGTGCGTTTTTCATACTAAAGAGGCTATTTCAAAGCCTTGGTTCCTCGCCAGGGGACGCTTTTAGTGACATCTGATGATGGATACCCCGAGCATCGATACAGGACTTCCAGAGTGCCTAGGAAACCCAGCTGATTGAATCTTCGGCTAACGCCGGAATTGTGCATGTTCAGAAAAACATCTAAAATGGCAATAAAATGTAAGGAAATCCAAATGCTGACCCAAACTCTCTCGCTGTGGTGTTAACTGATTGTGCGATCAGTTAGTTATCTTAAACCTTGTGACCTCCTCTATTGAACCTCGGAGTATCCACCATTTAACCTCACTCAAAACAACCCCTGGCGAGGAACCAAGGCTTCGAAATAGCCTCGTTTGTATGAAAAACGCACTCTGACCCGTATTATTTGACCGCGAGTGTAGTTGTTTCCCGTGACTCCGTCCACGTACGAGTAATTTATCGCTATTCCCACGGGAACCGTTAATTTTTTTTTCAAATAAAAATTAATCTATGTCCTAGACTATAATCTATCTGTGTGCAAAATTTTACCCAGATCTATTCAGTCGTTCTCGCGTCATTAAATAACAAAAATATCCACCCAAACTTTCACATTTATAATATTAGTTAGGATTAGTAGCATTAAGCTACCAAATTGAGAATGCACGCCCTAAAATAATTTTTATACGCTCTGACGGGACAGCTTAAACTTGTCGATTAGATAATATCAACACCATCGAGTTGAAACGTAATAAATGATGACAATAAAACTAGTTTTTAATTCTCCTTTCCCTTCTTAATAGGGAAAACCAACGTTGTAACTTAGAACCGATTTGCTGTCCACGCAGAACTACTGGCACAGTGTGTTCTAGGCTTAAGCACTACCCATTAACTTAACTAGCTGTTAACCTTAACTTCCCCGTGTAACGTTCATCATCATTCGTCAGGAAATTAGTTGTTACTTCAAACTACAAAGAAAGTAGGAAACAGGTTAATAATCATATAACCCTGTCATGTTAACCAACCCGTGAGTCACGGTCAAACAGTGAGGGTTCCGTAGCATCACTGAATATGCGCATTACATAACAAAACTATTACCTATGTATCTTTCTTTACCTTTATCATTATACCGGGTCTCCCGTAAGTAGTACGACAAACTAAAAATAAATATAAGGCATCCCTTGGCTACCAAAAAACACCTCCATGTATTTTTAGTGATTTCTAGTATTTTTGGAGATATTTATCATTTTAATCGGATTTTTTGTAATTTTTCCTTATGCCCATCGCACGAAAAACAAGCTCATGTATTATTACAATGTTTTTTCTGTGGTGTCTTACATTGTTAAATAAAATCATTGTTATGGGGGATGTTTTTAACGCTACATCCCAGTTTTTATTCATGACAGAGACACAAAGTTATTTTCTCCATACTAAGTGAACCTCAAGTTGGTTTTTCATCACTAGTTGGAAAACCCAACAATACAATACAAATATTCTTTATTGAAAACCACACACAAATACAGCATGAAAAGTAAAATACAAATAAAAAGTTAAGTGAGGCAATTGGCGGTCTTATCGCTAAGTAGCGATCTCTTCAAGACAACCTTACAAAGAAGAGAAGTTACAAAGAAACAGAAATAAATTGGTAGGCGGTGCAAACTAAACTAATAAATGGAATATAAAAATGTAAGAAAAAATAAAAAACCAAAGATGCAAACGACATATACGTATAATATATATATAAATATATTAATATATAAACTTAAATAAACCGTGTGGTTGCCGGGTTAGAATAGTGCCACTCCACGTCTTCCCGTGGATATCGTAAGAGGCGACTAAGGGAATAAGGATTTGTAGTACTGTTAGGCGATGGGCTTGCAACCTGTCACTAATACACAGGTCAACATCTTAGCCTGATTGTGCAGAATGTGGTTACAGAATTATCAACAAGTTTAGAGTTGTTGGTATTCTGTAGCTCTGCCTACCCCCCCCTCCGGGAATAAAGGCGTAACGCATATATATATATATAAATAAATAAATACAAAACACATACTCTGTGTGATTACACAAAAGGTTGAATTGAACAAAAAAACTGACTCATAAACCACGCAACAGTTAATGCAGTTTTACGCATAACATTGTGTGTCCGATGTCTACGAGTAGTGTAGTCCAGACCAAAGCAGCGAATTTGCAGTCTTTTAGTGCCCGAGGGAGTGAAGGCAATGGCGTAGCGAGTGCGCCAAATTGTTTGCTAACGTTACAAAATGTTTACGATTGAGAACTCTTATCCTAACGTTTATTTGAGAAACAGCTGTACCTGTCTACACTAACACTGCGATCTCAAACTAAGAAATGAAAACTGGGCCTCTATTCAACTGCGTTATAACGATATCGTGTTTGACACGTTTAAGAATCGTTTATGTCACAGTCGCCATTATTGTGAATGACATAAGAGTTATGAAAACGTTGACAATACGGAAACAGGGCCTCTATTCAGGTGCGTTAAAACGATATCGTGTTTGACACGTTTAAGAATCGTTTATGTCACAGTCGCCATTATTGTAAATGACATAAGAGTTATCAAAACCATGACAACACGGAAACAGGTCAAAAACGATATCTTTATAACGCAGTTGAATAGAGGCCCAGATCAAATACGATATCGTTATTACCGTGAAGAATCCCAGCCCTGGAGTAACGTGTTAAAATATCTGTGTGTGTGTTTATTAATTGACATCGTTTAGTGATGAAAAAGTACAGATCGAAGCGATAAATTGAGTAAAGACGTATCTGGGGACACGGCAGAGCACCGCTCGATCTTGGCGGAGGCACTACCGTGCTTCGCGTGGTGTATGTTGTAATATAATTGGCAGTATTTAATTTTAGCAAGAAACAATAAACAAAAAACCGGCCAAGTGCGAGTCGGACCCGCGCACGAAAGGTTCCGTACTATTATGTTACATTAGACACTATATTGTAACCATTTTTATAGTTTCACCCGTCCCGGTGTCTGTCTGTAACAAAATATTGCAAATATTTATTTTAATTTAATTATTTTATTTTTAAGTTCTGTGAATGTTTTAAGCGTCTCCCTGTTGCCGTTAATAATGTCGGGCCGAAAACAAATAAAAATACGTTTGTTGTTTGGGAAGTCCCGTCTTAAATACTTATTTTATTATTTTTTAGTATTTGTTGTTATAGCGGCAACAGATCTGTAAAATATTTCAAATATCTAATTATCGCAGTTCAAGATATACAGCATGGTGACAGACAGACACATTCTTAGCAATAGGGTCCCGTTTTTACCTTTTGGGTACGGAACCCTACAACCAGCGTTATAATTTGACATATTTAATAAGAGCTCCAGATGTGATACAAAAGGTATGCAAACCGGAGTTCTTTTTACGTTGGTCGTTGATAACATTCGTATGCATTGTTCTAAGCACATGTTTGCTCGATCCTTGCATTCGTTCACAGCGCTCGTTTATCTCAATGGGAATAGTTTACCAGCTCGCTTCGTATTCCAGCTGATCGATATAAATAAAATAAATAAATATCAGGGGTCAATCTCACACAAATTGACCTAGTCCCAAACTAAGCTCTAGGCTTGTGCTATGGGTACTAGACAACGATAAACTTAAATAGAGAATTACATACTTAAATACATAGAAAACATCCAAGACTCAGGAACAAATATTCGCGCTCATCACACAAATATCTGCCTAACCGGGATTTGAACCCAGGACCGCTGGATTCGGAGGCAGGGTCACTCCCAACTAGGCCACCGTGTCGTGTCGATATTGTTTTACTAGGAATTTTATGGCGCACTAGATACATAATCGGTTTCATTGTCTATGGCTTCTGTAGACCGTATCGAAACTTTATTTAATGTAGTTGTCTAACACCGTCATAGGTAAGTATAAATATTCTCTATTTTTTAGAGTTCCGTACCCAAACGGTAAAACGGGACCCTATTATTAAGATTCCGCTGTCCGTCCTTCCGACCGTCCGTCCATCTATCACCAGGCTGTATCTCTTGAACCATGAAAGCTAGACAGTTGAAACGTTTCACAGATGATGTATTTCTGTTGTCGCTATAACAACAAATACTAAAAAACAAAATAAAATAAATATTTAAGATGGCACCCATACAACAAACGTGTTTTTTTTGCTCGTTTTTGCTCGATATTGATAACGACAACAGGTAGACGTTTGAAATATTCTCAGAATATTTAGTTATATTCACTTTCGAATAACTTTTTTGGCACAATCATCATTTGGCATACATTTTTTTTCTGAAACCCTATACTTTTCAGAATTGTTATAAAATAAACCTACATACATACATACATAACATCACGCCTTCATTCCCAGAGTGGGGTAGGCAGAGCTACAGAAATACTAACAACTCTAAAACAGCTTGTTAATAATTCTGTAACCACATTTTGCACAATCAGGCCAAGAAGATTACCAGTGTATTAGTGACAGGTTGCAAGCCCATCGCCTAACAGTACTACAAGCCCTTATTCCCTGAGTCGCCTCTTACGACATCCACGGGATGACATAGAGTGGCACTATTCTACCCCGGCAACCACACGGGGTTCACAGAGATCCCTTAAAGGGATAAATTCGCCTTTTTACATGCCTGCTATATTGTTTGCCTGTTATAATCACTTACGAATATTTTTTTTGGCATAATCATCATTTGGCATACATTTTTTTTTTCTGAAACCCTATACTTTTCAGAATTGTTATAAAATAAACCTAACCTAACCTAATGGGTTCTATGCAATGGTATTTTATAACAATCCTGAAAAGTATACGGTTTCAGAAAAAAGACTATGCCAAATGATGATTATGCCAAAAAAGTTATTCAAGATGAAGGGAGCTCGGTGGAAACAGCTCAGAGGAGCGAGGTTTTTGTACATACAAAACAAGGAGACAATGACACACACACAGGAGACAGGGGGAGATGTGTGCGAGGAATGTGTTGCGAGGGATGTGTTGCGAGGTGGCGTCTGGCTGGCGGACGCGAGCGCAGTCACTGGACAGAGGTAGAATACGCATGATTATCGATGACAAAAACCGGAAACGAACTGAGATGTAAGCGGGTCATACGCAGAATTAGGTTACCGTCTTTCCTGAGGACACGCCGGAAGTTAACGTTTTTAAGGCCTAATTTTCTGGCTAAGCCCTTTCCCGCGTAAACGGCGTCAGGACTCAAAATCAAAATCAAAATCAAAATGTTTATTCAGTAAATAGGCACCCATGGGGCTCTTTTACACGTCGGTAATATGAAGTGAATTTACTAGCGCTTCAGATAAGACCATCATTGCGGAGAAGAAGCGCCAAGAAACTCCAGCAGAAGGTCATTTTTTCAAACATAAAGTACAGAAATACTTAAAAGTAAGTCATTACAAGTACTTAAAAAAGTAATAAATAATAATGATTAAAGCTTGAACAAATAAAATCAATACAAATGTAAGGCTAATAACATTTAAACTAAAAGTAATAAGTCTAGGAGAACAACACGACGAGGTCTCCACGAAAAAAGCCATAACTAGAATAATAAACTGAAGAACCAGTCCTTGCAAACGTGAACAGACCGGACCCCACAAACAGCACCCGGTCACGAGTGTGACGCGTATCTCAGCCATCACCTCTCTCAACCATGTGTTCGGGAAAGTGGCGACCCGACCGCTTTAGACCTATCATACAAAAACAAAAATTTTATGCACACAAGCCGATGATTATGTTTCAAACTATTGACCACAGGAAAGACAACTTTTGCTTTTCAGAGTGTGTATGACCCAAGCAGCAACCAATGGCACGTGCGCTCGGCTTATTTGCAAAGAGCTCGCTACTTATCCTCGCACATCTTAGGTGGAAACATTCACTCCGTTACACATCCTCATTACACAGCCTCGCACCGCTTAGCTACCTCGCACATCTCTGGTTGAAACGTAGCCTAAATGTTTTAGGTAATGCTAGGTTAAGGATTATCATGAAATAAATAAATATCACAGGATAATCTCACACAAATTGACCTAGTCCCAAGCTAAGCTCTAGGCTTGTACTATGGGTACTAGACAACGATAAACATACTTAAATAGAGAAATATATACTTAAATACATAGAAAACATCCAAGACTCAGGAACAAATATCTGCCCTTACGGGGATTCCAACCCGGGACCAATAGTTTCGTAGGCAGGGTCACTACCAACTAGGCCAACCTGTTGTCATTATCATAAGATAAGCAATGTATATATTTTTACTGACATTTGAGTTTCTTGCGGCGTTTCTTCTCAGCAGTGGTCTGCTCTTGGGAAGGGCTGGTTGAATTTTGTCGTGTAAAAGTGCCCCTGCGGCCTACTTACTGAATATATATCTTTTACATTTTTATTTGTAACGAATTGCGAAAGAATTGCTTTTTTCTCGGTGAAATGACGTTAAACAAATACAAATAGGTTGTCACATAATTAAAAACACTTAGGTTTTGTCCCATACAAGTGCATAAATATGACTTAGTTTCTAAAACTAATCAAAAGTTCTCAATTAACAAGGATATTTTATTAAGTACTAGGTTTGCGCGTGACTTTTCGCTTTTTACTCCAATTTAAAATATTCAAAGCCCAGCCCCCGATTTTCAAACAAAACGAACTCCTTTAAGAGTTGACGTAAATCTTTTAAGGTTCTTAAAGCTAACCGAATCAGTATCATCTCTTAAAGAAAAACTCACATTACTCTTACAAATGTAAAATATAAAAGGTTTCAAAGGTTTTTTCAGTTAATCCATTAGGTTGGGATTCCCTTTATGGGATCTAGTTAAAACGATTTGCAGATCAGATTTTTGAAGGAAAACATACCTAATTTAATTTGAACTTATAAAAGACTTTTCTTCAGTCAGATAACTTTTTCTTGCGAACTTGGCGATACGTAGGTACACATATATTTTTTGTGTTTACGGTACAGTCGCCATCTAATACAATGAAACAATAGGGTGCCTCAAAAATATGTGACACGGTTCTCTTACAATGAGACATAATGTATGCTTTATTGTTTTTGTTGGCGACTACTGTGTGCTAGGCTAGGGGTTTATGTAAAATACAGTATGTATATTATTTTCATTTGCTTCCTCTCTGTGGTGTACAATAAAGAGTCATTACTATCAACCCGTATTAGTCTACTGTTGAAGCCTCTTTCAATGCACGCCACTGCTCCCGATCAACATGTACAGAAAATTTAAAATTATTTTACTGTGTTGTTTAATATGTTTGGACTTCTTTCACCTCCTTGACATAATTCATAAATAAAAGCTAAATTTACCCGTGATACTTTAAGGGAAAAAATTCCTTAGCCCGAGATTTGTAACCACCAGCAAAGATGTATCAACATTAGACTCTAAAATATTTGACACGCGTTTATAACTCTGTTACAGACCTGTTGGTGACTGTAATATAGCAGTGCTATCAGTAACATAATTAACTGACCATTTGTGAATCATGTCACCTTAGATTAAGGCACACCATAGAGAAATAAAAAAGTTATTCAAAGAAAACTTAGGATAAGTACACGTGTTTATTACAAAAATATATGCCCTTAATCGGGATCGAACCCGAGCAGGCTCACTTCACTACCAACTAGGCTAACCGTTAAAGTTTAAGTCTACTATAAGTTCAAATCTTTTTAAAACAATCTACTGTATATTCGTGGCTCCACAAAACCTCAATGTCTTCCAGTAACGTTAGGAGGTCTGTGAAGCAAAAAAAAACCATACAAAGGGCGATAACGTTTTTCTCCCCTTAAACGTTGTCCGATTTATACGATTTTTGAATACATACATACATAACATCGCGCTTTCATTCCCAGAGTGATGTAGACAGAACTACAGAAAGACCAACAACTCTAAAAAGATTTGTTGATTTTTTGAAACCACATTTTGCACAATTTTTGAATATGTTGTAGATATTTTTAAAAACTATGTCTGTACGTTTTCCTTTCCAAGAAGATATTTATTGGAATGAAAAAAAAAAAAAAAACTACGTACAGATGTAGTTTTCCATATATCTACAACATGTTCAAAAATAGTGAAAATCGGAATAGATTTAGGGGGTGAAAAACGTTATCGCCTGGAGATAGATTTGTATGGATTATTTTTGACGGATATGCGATTTAGGCATCGCTCCACTATCCTCTTAACCGCAGACAGATAGCGTTACTTCAGATTAAAATTAGACACAGCCATTAGACGTGAGAAAAATAAGAATAAATTCAAGAGACTATTGAAAAAGCATTACCTAGATTTACTTATATAATATTATTTATGTTTCGTACTGTCACTGTGTACAGCATAGTTCTGCTATTTAATTAATTTAAGCCTTACCTAGAGACTGCCGCTCCCACAGTCAAACTGTTAGTCCAGTTTTGTGGGGCAATGTATGTAATTTTATTTTTATTATTGTACTTATTAAATAAATAAATAAATAAATAAAAATACATTTTGTATGGGCAAATGTCAAATTTCAACCAGAAGTAAGTCTTATCGATAGATAAGGCGGTTAGGCGGTTTGAATATAGGTTTCGGCCGTAAGACGACACATATGATAAAGTCGGTAGTGTTTCTCGATCTAGATCTCAGTAACCATTATGCCTATGCGTCTGTTCTTTGGATATATTAAACTTGATCATATATCCTTGATACTGTTAAACGTGAAAACACGATTTGAAACCAAATCCTCGATAGTTTTATTTTTCAAACATGACATCTTTTACGTATGTTTATGGTTGAATCTTCGAAACCCTACGATCTTTAACGATGATGTTTGATTCAAAAGTTGAGTAATTATAACTTCTAAATCCTGGTAAACCATTTTTTAAATCAATGTTGTGGTTTTTAAGTAAACAGCAATTATTTGAATTACAAATTGAAGGTTAAATATCAGGGGACAATCTCACACAAATTGACTTAGTCCCAAACTTAGCTCTATGCTTGTACTATGGGAACAACGATAAACATACTTATACATAGAAACATCCAAGAAACAAATATTCGCGCTCATCACACAAATAGTTGGACGGAGGCAGGGTCACTCCTAACTAGGCCAACGTGTCGTCAAATTTGAATTTGACGGTTCCAAGGCGGCGCAAACTATCTTCATCTCACGTTCTTTGCGCGGAAGCACATAAAGCCATCCCGTTACATTTTTGTGTGGTGTGGCAGCATATAATGGCCTTTTAAGTCTCTGACATCGACGCCGACGGCTCACACGACACTGCCTCGCTCGGAATGCGCTCATATCGCGGGAATTCGCTCGCGGTGGAGCACCCTGTATGAACTTAGGGAAAGCTGCGGCGGCCACGCGTTTGCGGTTAATAGGAATCTGTTCTTTCATTCATGTTTTGGATAAGTTTTTTGCAGATTGCATTCTGAATCTTACTTTACTGTGTTTTAGACATTTAATAACTAAATAATGTTGATATAAAGAGATCTGGTAAACTTAGCTAGTAGCGCTTCATATAACATAAATCATTGTTTTTTGTTGTGAGTAGTACATAATGAAAGATAGATGACGCGCAAAAAAAAACATTTTAAATCTTTCAATCTTTTGAGTCCTGAGAGTTAAACTCTAAAACTATTTGTCCCTTAATTAGACATTAAATAAAGTTTCCACCGAGCTGATTCGAGGATGAAACCGAAATGTTTAATAGAATCTTCCTCTACATTATGTCTTTATAATGTGGTTTGAATTGAACTGTTCGACAAAATTTACAGATGAAGTGTATGGCAACTTAAATAATAGGAGGTATGTGGGGGTACTATTTATTGATTTCAAAAAAGCATTTGACACATTGGACCACGAACAACTGCTGCAAGCTATGAGCGAGTGCGGTGTTCGTGGTCCAATGCTGGAATGGTTCCGCAGTTACTTGTCGAAGCGCACCCTGCGCGTGTCGGTCGACGGAGTCGGAGGCGCAGCGGCAGAGATACTGAGCGGTGTCCCGACCGGATCCGTCTACGGCCCGATAGGGTACATTATGCATGTAAACAGTCTTGCAAATGTGGTGCGGAACTGTTCTGTGTTTATGTATGCTGATGACACATGCCTACTTTATGCGGATAAAGATATTGAAAGTGTAGAAAAGAAAATACAGGAAGACTTTGAAAACGTAATAAAATGGTCACACGACAATGGTCTATTGTTAAATATGGAAAAAACAAAGTGTATGGTAATAAGCTCCCCCTTCTTAAAAAAACGCTATGAACCAATAAGGATTGTAGGACATACGTATGATTGTTTGCATTCCCATAAGCACGCTTGTAGTTGTAAAAGCTTAGAAACTGTGGATAAATATAAATATTTAGGTCTTACTATAGACAAATGTATGAATTGGAAAATTCATATAGATACACTGTGTAATAAGTTAAGATCAATACTTTATAAAATTATAAGTCTAAAAAATGTAGTTACTAAGAAAATACTGTGTATGATCTATCATGCATTGGCAGACGCAGTTATTGGTTATGGAATCACAGCTTACGGACGTACGTTTAAAACCTATTTAGACAGGGTATTAAACTTACAAATTAGAATTTTAAAAAATATAGTAGATAATAAAACGAAAGAAAGTTGTAACAAAAATTACTTACCATTATTTAGAAAGCTAAGCATTCTGCCAGTGCACGAGAAAGTGAGGTACCAAATAGCAACAGAGCAGTTTAATAGTTTCGAATTTAAAACCCCTAGAGCCCACGCCCGCGCTCTGAGGGCCACGACGCAGCAGAAGTACGTGGAACCCGTGGCCAACAACTATTACGGAAAAAGAATGCGTAGTTACATAACACCGCGAATATTTAATCTAATTTTTTCAGAGGATGAATGTATTAGTAGAAATAGTTTTAAAATTAGGTTAAAAAAGTTGCTATTAGATACCTTAAAATCATCATAGTTGTAGTGGGTAGCAAGGTCAGCGAGGGAAACACAATGCTCGAATGATCTTTAAAGTACTGATACATTAGACATATAGTTATAAGTTATTTTATAAATTTATGTGTTTTCTATGGATGGATATGTGATGGCATGTCTATCTATGGGAAACGGGTAAAACAGTTTTGGGTACATGTCAAATGTGAAAGTGAGTGCAGTACTTCGCCAATAAACACTATGTTTGGCGAATTTATATATAAATAAAATGTACCTATATTTTCTTGAAAATAAATTAAAAAAAAAAAAAAAAAAAAAAAACATTTCTATCTCCATTCGACTTCTATGTCTAGGCCGTCACCGCTCCACAAAAATATTTAATTCTCGTTGAAGATAGGTATTGTTGATTCATGAAATTTGGTAAAAAAATTGTTTAGACACACAATTTTTTAGTTCAAATAACACTCTTCAGTAACAAAGTTAGGGAAGGAAATCGTCACTCTTTGGGTCTATTATCCTTCAATAGTAAATTGTTGACGACGGTAGAAAGTACGCAATTTATAGACGAGTCATATAGCCGAAACGTAGTTGAGCACCTCTAGTCCACCAGTATAAAATAATTATTTTGCCGTGGAAATAAACCAATTATTAAGAAATATTTATTTTTGACCCAACGCCAGACCTAAAATGATTTTATTTCCGAATATTGTTCCGAAAACATCATTTTATTGCACCATCGATGTCTTAGTCTCAATTTTTCATGTATCATGGTATCCCCACAAAAACGTACGGGTCTCAGCTGTCATTCACCTTGAAATTGGTTTCACGCCGTCACAGGGCCCGGTTACTTTCTATTACGGGCTGCTTAGGGTTCCGCAGGAAAGGATTTTGGGGAAAGAAATATTGGAAAAGATGCACAAAAAAATCTAATGTGTAAAAAAAAACTCGACTTAATTTTCTGATGTTATCGTCTAATACAAGGTGTTTGGCAGTCGAGTGTAGGGGTTTTAAGGAATGATAGTAAGGGACGTTCTGTTTTTTTTGACCACATTTACTATTTGCAAAGTAGCACGGTTTTTTAAGATATTGACATAAAAAAAAGATTTAATCTATGTTTGCCTGATTTTTGTTTATTATTAAGTCTAGCTGTACTAGGCATTAATTTGAAGAACCACTGCATTGCGAAGGTAAAACACGAAAACATATTTGGATACGGGCTAAACAGGTTGTTTAACAACGTTTTTCTCGCGAACGTAACGTCGCGTAACGTAAAAAAAAACAATCTCAAAAACCGTGCAACTTTGCATAATAGTAAATATAATCATCTCCTAAAACCTCTACACCCCACTTCCAAACACCATGTATATGATAAAAAGTTGAGGTCTCATTACTTTGATTAAAATATTAAAGCCTGTCACTCACAAAACCAATCGAAATAGTTACGGCAGTACTTGAATACAGTTAAATAAATCCATAGCTTTCGTTGCTAACGACTGATGGCACGTTTGTGCACCGCGTGGGCAGTAATATTCGGCACGCTACAAAACCTTCGAGCAATCATCGTTAACCGGGTCTCCACAGTACAGAAAAACGACGTAGACGCGACATTAGCGATGACAAATCTGATCCGGTAGTAACCCTGCCTACGAAGCTAGTGGTCCCGGTATTGGCACGATTTGTGTGATGAGCACGAGCATTTCTGTTTTAGATGTTTTCAATGTTTTTAAGTATCTATATCGTTGTTGTTGTGCCACTCCATGTCTTCCCGTGGATGTCGTAAGAGGCGACTAAGGGAATAAGGGCTTGTAGTACTGTTAGGCGATGGGCTTGCAACCTGTCACTAATACACTGGTCTATCTTGGCCTGTTTGTGCAAAATGTGGCTACAGAATCAGCCACCCTTTATAGAGTTGTTGGTATTTCTGTAGTTCTGCCTGCCCCACTCTGGAAATGAAGGCGTGATGTTATGTATGTATGAATATCGTTGCAACCAGGTCAATTTGTGTGGGATTGTTCCTTGATATTTAAGACGTTTATTAAAGACCTTCGTCGTGTGAGCCGAAATACGTCGACTGCTGGATATAGGCCTTCCTCGAAGGTCTTTACTATGATTAATCATGCGCTACTTGCGTCCAGCACTTTCTCTCGAGAACTTTCCCATTTTCCGATAAAACTTTATGTATCCTATAGAAAATTTCGCTTCAATTGTTTGAGGCGTTAAAAAGTAACACAGTAGTAGTACCTACTCTGTTCTGCCTCACTGTTCTGCTTACGTCTGAAGCCAGCATTATAGTAGTATATTTACCAAGAAAATTTGATAGTTTCCATCGAAATAGCAATATGAGGATTCTACCTCTAGGAGGACAAGTTCACGGACTGACGCTGTAATTTAACGTGACAGTCTGGGTGTTCGGAAGTTTGTCTTTTCACGAAACATCGGCAAGACGTTATAATTAATAATTGTTACAGGGCATTTCTATCGCGTAAAATTCAAGTTTTCAAGCGAATTAAAATAAAATAGTTCTACGCAGACTAAATCACGTAATGTTTTTTTTTTATGATAAGGAGAAGGCACACGAGCACTCAGGCCACTGAATGGTAAGTGGAATCTGAGACCCATAGACATTTTAATTCTAAAGACCTCAAATGCGTTGCCAACCCTGAGGACTAAGATGGAATGCCTCTAAGCTAGTAATTTCACCGGTTGTCTTATCCCCACACCAGAACTCAACAATGTGAACACTGTTCCTTGGTGGGTGGGTCTATTCAAAGGCGACCTTATCCCTTTAAGGGATCTCTTCCATTTAACCTTTGAGCGATTGAGCGTACAACAATTTGAAAAACCGAAGATTAAGACAAATAGCTAATAAATACGTATAAACATGTACATATTTTTACCTAATTCACCATCTGGATAGTATTTTAATCTTTGCAAGTTTATGACACGCGTAAACGGTTTATAATCGAGCGTCGGAATTTACGGATATCCGTTAACCCGGATCACGGCGAGCTCCGGATCGGACCCAGTTTATTTTTCGTCAAATTTCCCGGAACACATTGTTGTAAGAGACATTTCCGATAACGGTTGGTGGATCATGTCACATTACAAATTGCTAAATGATTCACTGTGTGCATTCTGCGAAAATCGATAAATTCGCCGTATTTCTTTTGCAATTGCAAACTTATTTGCAGTTGATAAACTATTCGCGACCTATGTCGATGTATTGAGACAAAAGTTTTTCAACGGCAATAAAATTACTGTACACTCTTTGAAAAATCTTTCTAACTACAACGTTCATGAGAAACATCCGCTGTCAGACTGACAGACGGACAGCGGAGGCTTAGTAATAGGGGTTGGTACTCTTTGGATACAGAACCCTACAAAATTCTGTTTGACCAAAACTTTTTTAAAAACTATTCCACACCCTAGGGATGGAAATGTCATTTACATCCAGCTATCGATATATGAAAATCCTTACTCGCAAAAACATTTCCAATTACGAGCAGTAAATACCCTGAAAGCCTTCATTCACGGCTCAACTCATCTGAATTTTGCAGCCAATTGGAAAGCTTACATTTCGACCAATCACCGGAGTGCATTGGGTTTTTTCGTTTATTTGAGCACAATGATTGGCTGTGAATAGAGGGCTGTTATAAATTTAATCTTTATTTCTGTCTGTCAGTGAACCACAAAACTGCCACTGCTTACTAATATAATACACTCGCGGTCAAATAATACGGGTCAGAGTGCGTTTTTCATACTAAAGAGGCTATTTCGAAGCCTTGGTTCCTCGCCAGGGGATGCTTTTAGTGACATCTGATGATGGATACCCCGAGCATCGTTACAGGACTTCCAGAGTGCCTAGGAAACCCAGCTGATTGAATCTTCGGCTAACGCCGGAATTGTGCATGTTCAGAAAAACATCTAAAATGGCAATAAAATGTAAGGAAATCCAAATGCTGATCCAAACTCTCTCGCTGTGGTGTTAACTGATTGTGCGATCAGTTAGGTATCTTAAGAACTTGTGACCTCCTCTATTGAACCTCGGAGTATCCACCATTACATCTCACTTAAAACAACCCCTGACCAGGAACCAAGGCTTCGAAATAGCCTCGTTTGTATGAAAAACGCACTCTGACCCGTATTATTTGACCGCGAGTGTAAATAAATCTTTTTGAACGCCTACTTGTGATGAAAAGATTGTTTAAATGCTTTAGAAAAATAGGCAGGAAATATGTTTACTCATATTACAAGCTTTTTATTAACTTGAAATATATAATGTGGCACCAACGAGCTGATCTGATGATGGAGTCGGAAGGTGGCGTACTTAACGTATACCTACCGAGTTTGGACTCGTTAGATTGGTCTACACATTTTGCGGGTGGTAGGACCTTGTGCAAGGTCCGTCCGGATCGCTACCACCATCTTATCCATTAACCTACCGCCAAACAGCAGTGTTCGCATTGTTGTGTTCCGGCTTGGGGATAAGACAGCCGGTGAAATAACTAGCGTAGAATCATTCCATCTTAGTCGTAGGATTGCAGTCTTGTGAATGCGAATGTCTATGGATCACAGTTTCCACTTACCATCAGGTGGGCTGTGTGCTCGTTTGCCTTCTCAATGCCATAAAAAAAATGCTGTAAATGACTTTGCAAAAAGTAGTGTTGGCAACAAATTTTTTTTTTTTTTAGGAAAAAAAATTTGCTAACATCTTCTCACTCTTCCTTAACGCCTAAAGCGATTTTAATGATCCTTTCATAATATTGTAGATAGTTTATAGCATTAAATATTTATTGTGTTCATAACCAATCATTTACAAATAGCCAAAATAAAACATAAAAGTTTATTTATTACTTCTTAAGCTAAATTATCCAATATTTAATTGTACCTGTACATTTAAGTGCACAAAATATGAGTTATTACACTTATTACAATAGAAATTCATCAGAAAACTTTTTTATTCCCTGCCTTGCAATAGATAATGATTCTTCGCGAAGTTATTTGAATTTATCGCCGATAATAAATCTATCGAACCTTCATCGACCTTTCGCAACCCTAAAACAATAGACCGAGGAGGGTTGTAAGAGTAACAAAAATAAATTTAGAACTGCCAATATTATTATAATTGAAAGGCTTAATATATTTTTGTGATTTATACATATTAAATATTTACAAATACAGCTACGAGCATTGAACATATTTTGATGTTATATTTTCCACAAATGTTTTATTTAAATCATTAAATACAATAAATTACTTAAAAATAGTCGCATAGTGGTGGTAGGACCCCGTGCAGGGTCCGTCCGGATCGCTACCACCATCTTATCCATTAACCACCCGCCAAGCAACAGTGTTCGCATTGTTGTGTTCCGGTGTGGGGATAAGACAACCGGTGAAATTACTAGCATAGAGGGATTCCATCTTAGTCCTCAGGGTTGGCAACGCATTTGAGGTCTTGGGATTATAGTCTTGAGAATTCAAATGTCTATGGGTCTCAGATTCCACTTACCATCAGGTGGCCTGAGTGCTAGTGTGCCTTCTCCTTAACATAAAAAAAAAAAAATAGCGAATACACATAATGGAACTTGATGCATAAGATCAAGTACCTACCACAAATATTAATAATAAAATTTTGAATAATTGTAACATTCATGAGTTACAATGAAACGTGGCACGTTCTGTTACCACCTCTTCTCCTAGTTTATAAAATTATTCTCTCTAGTTCTGAGTATATTATAACAATTAATAATGTTGTAGGTCCTGGGCGTTTTCCAAAAAAAAATACAACGGTAGTTTTTCCATTACATCACAATAATTAGTCATATATCTATATACTGCCCTCGTAAACCAACAGGTAGTATTTCAAATTAAATAAGCATAGCAGATTCAAACCTCACCTGTTAGTAATATGGTCGAACTTGCTACAGGAGTTTTGTCTGAGATGCCACTATTTCTCTTAAGCAGTAATAGTTAATTTTCGTGACGTAATAGACAAGTTACCGTTGTTAATTTTAGTCCTTAACTATAGGTACCTTTTTTGGAAAACGCCTCCCTAAATGTTGTGAACATGAAAAGCCTACAGCAAGACGCCGCCGCTGAACTGTATCAAAGATACAAAAAATATTACATAGTGTATTCTTGATTTAAAACTAGCTTCCGCCCGCGACTTTGTACGCGTATAAATCAGTTTCCGAAGGAATAGCGATATGAAAGGTAGCCTATGTGTTAATCCAAGGTATAAGCTGTTTTAATTCCAATTTTCACCTAAATCCGTCTTGTAGTTTTTGCGTGAAAGAGAAACAAACATCCATCCAATAAATATAATATAATATTAGTAGGATTCAATTTATCTAAAGTATCTCCTACGTGAGTTAAAATAAAATCGTATCATACTGAGTATACAATTTGTTACTTTGTACTGTTGTAGTTACTTATTAGTTACATACGTAACATCACGCCTTCATTCCCAGAGTGGGGTAGGCAGAGCTACAGAAATACCATCAACTCTAAAGACTTACTGATATTTCTGTAAACACATTTTGCACTAACAGGCTAAGAGGTTTACTAGTGTATTAGTGACAGGTTGTAAGCCCATCGCCTAACAGTACTCCAAGCCCTTATTCCCTTAGTCGCCTCTTACGGCATCCACGGGAAGACATGGAGTGACACTATTCTAACCCGGCAACCACACGGGGACTTATTAGTTGTAGTTACTTAGCGATAATATGATTTTTCTCAGGCTATCCTATCTGTTTACCTACTCTTTCTCAAATCATTCCAGCACCGAAAACCCCGAGGTATGCTGAACAATTCTTTCTATTATAAGGTCCTTAACTAAGTCTAATAGCTAGGTCCATAACAAGCCCCAGAGCTCGGAGAACCATATTCCTGCTTAGTAACTAATAATTCTTTCTTTTATAAGGTCCATAACAGGGAACACAGCTTCGAGGTCCATATGCCAGCTTAGCAACTAATAATTCTTTCTTTTATAAGGTTCATAACAGGGAACACAGCTTCGAGGTCCATATGCCAGCTTAGCAACTAATAATTCTTTCTTTTGTAAGGTCCATAACAGGGAACACAGCTTCGAGGTCCATATGCCAGCTTAGCAACTAATAATTCTTTCTTTTATAAGTTCCATAACAGGGAACACAGCTTCGAGGTCCATATGCCAGCTTAGCAACTAATAATTCTTTCTTTTATAAGTTCCATAACAGGGAACACAGCTTCGAGGTCCATATGCCAGCTTAGCAACTAATAATTCTTTCTTTTATAAGGTCCATAGCTAGGTCCAAAACTAGGTCCATAGCTCGGAGGCCCATATTCATGCTCATAATGATGATGAGGCCCGTGGTGGTCATGAATGTCGTGATCGTGGAACTCATGCTTCTTCTCTTTCAGATAGGACACGAACCAGCTCAGGAAGTAGCCAGCCTTGTGGATCACCAGCCAGAATACGAAGGCGTAGACCAATTTGAGGATAAAGAACTTCTTCAGTATTATATCCGCGAAGTACACTGAAACAAGGAAAGAAGGTTAATTCGAAACGCTAGCCGCGTTGGTAGTGACCCTGCGTTCGAAGGGTTCCTGGGTTCAAATCCCCGTAAGGGCAGATATTTGTGTGATGAGCACGAGTACGAGTATTTGTTTCCGAGTCTTAGATGTTTTCTATGTATTTAAGTATATATTTATTTATATACGTTTGTTTATCGTTGTCTAGTACCCACAGTACAAGCCTAGAGCTTAGTTTGGGACTAGGTCGAATTGTGTGAGATTGTCCACTGATATTTATTCATTTATTTATTTCGGCAGTTTATTACAAATAAAGATATATAAAAATAGTGGATAAATAACTCAGAAACCAAATCCACGCATCAACGTGATGTCATTCAAACCAGATCAAAGTCTACTCAGTACGACATTATGTGTGCACTAGGGTGCGTATTTTGTCGTACGATAAGAACGCCTACATGTTTCCATTTGCGGCTATAAGTTTGATTCGTCGCCTGGATGAAACTATCGTTCTATGTGTTATTATTTTACATTTATAGGTAGAACACCCAATTAGAAGGCTCATTTTGGCGAGCATTTTAGCGAGTTAATATCTATCAGTAACTTAAGGTAGCATTAGACAAAAAAGGGGTAAAAACATGAAATGTGAATATGCATTTTAAATAGGTGGTCACGTAAATTAGAAACCCTTGCATTTTTCCCATAGCCTACAAAAATGCATCGAATTTGACCACCAATCAAAATATACTTAACCAATATTACGTTAGGCTAACACTATAAAGACGATAGATATATGTATTTTTAAATTAGTTATGCAGAGTATTAGAAAAAATCAGGTAGACGAGAGATAGAGTGACAGGGTGACTGGATTTGGAAATCGTCAGGGAGGGAAGATGGCTGATTGAAAAATGTCCAGCGTATACTTCTGATTTGTGCTTTCACTATTTATTGGTTTGATTTATTGATTAAACTCACACCCACGCGAAATTTATAAGGGACCGCCTTAAATAAACAAGTCTAACAAAAAGCAAGTTTCTAAAAGCCGACTGCATGTTTTGGTAATGTCGTCTACATATCACACCTTCGGTAGGAAAGGGCACAAATTTCCATTTAGTAACATTGTACATTGTGCCTTTGTTCTACCGGACAAGGGCACAATTTCCCCTGTAGTCACATTGTACATTGTGCCCTTGTTCTACCGAAGGTGCGTGTTAGTTACCCTTTATATATTTTTTGTGCCGCTGTATTATTTTTGATGCCGGTCCCACACGGCCAAGTTGTCAAGTCATGGAAAACCGTAATTCCAGTCGCGTATTAAGCCTGGCATATTACTCAAGATGAGATTATTGATACGGCTAAGTGTTACACAAGCACCGTTTGTTTACGTGTCTATCAAAACGCAAGCTTTTAAAATCCGACTGCATGTTTTGATAATCTCGTCTATATAAGTTAGTTGCCATTTGTGTATTTTTTGTACCGCTATATTGCTTTTGTTTTAATGTTAGTACACAATGAAACTTGCATGCAACGTAAAGACGAATCTAACGACACTTGTTGAAATCGGCCCATCCATCCAGCCTCTACTAGGGACATATATAGATTCGGACACACATACAGGTCAAACACATAACCCTCCTTTTGGGCTTTTCCGCAGTCGGGTAGAAAGTAAACATTTTTTTATCATTATCAGCTTATCCTCGTTAGACCCCCAATACCAATTTTAGTAGCACTTTAATTGCAATTTTATCGAATTAACTTTAAGGTGTCTTTTATGTTTGGTATTATGTCCTCAAGCGACAAATCTGGGGAACTGGGAGGCTACCTCCACAGCTGCACATAGGCATCCCCAAGTTTATTTTTAGTACATTACTCTTAAAAAAACATGTATCATTGCAGGTTTTAACGCAGTCTCCCCTTGCGGTGGTTCAAGGGGAGACTTTGCGTTAGAATGAAATAGAATGTTGTACTTCAACGAATTTTTAATTTCATCGACAGTCATTTCCACGTGCAGGAATTTTATTTTTATGATTGTCACAGGTCTAACCAAACCTCTGGAATCTCAGGGGGCACTGTAGTTATTGGTGGGACAGCTGTGGTGAAGTTTGTTTGAAGGGTATGGGACCAACCCACTGGGGTTGGGTATCCGGAAAGCGTCCTTCACCACAGGCAGACCATGGAGGGAAGGCGAACTCAGCGGACAGGAGGATCGCTGCTCGCCCGAACTTTTTGTAGAGCCAGTGGGTTGGGGGCCCACATTGCACGGCTATACCGGTCTGGGGAGATGGTCGTGGGCTTCACAGCCGTCTCCTCCTTTGGCGGAGACACGGGGGAGGGCTCTTCGGAGTAAGCCGGGAGGCGCGTCAGTGGGCAATGCTTTTTAGCGGTTCCGCGGTGCCTCACAACCGGCTAGAGGGTTCAAATCAAATCAAATCATTTATTGCATATCACATTACATAGGTTGATGGAATTGTAAGTAGGTATACATGTGACGCCCTGCAAGGGCACAGCAACGTGAGAGGGTCAGCTTAACAATTATTCTCTTTGTTAACAAATAGGTAAGTAATTTCCTGGCGATCTAGAGCTATCGGAGTACAAATTAACTATAAATATCTAGTATTGAAATATTCACTTAAGCTGTAGAAAGATTTAATTATTAAGAATGTTTTTAGTTGTTTGTTGAATAGAATTGGTTTTTCAATGCTTTTTATAGAATTCGGGAGGTGATTATATATTTTAATTAACATGTGATGTGGGCTGGATGTTACTAGTTTTAATTTGGAAAAGGGCAGTTTAAGTTTATTCAGGTCTCTGTCGTTTCTTTTTTGTACACTTTTTTTTAGCGAATACAGCTCTTTATATTTTGTGACGAATTTACATGCTTCTAGAATGTAGTGTAGTTGCCCGGTTGATTTCAGATTGGATGATGTCTTGCAATTGTGATACTATAGATTCATTATTTTTCTTGAGCTGTAATTGTACAATTTCGCTTATATTTTCCACAGTTAGTTCTGATTGTGTCCTAGTCTTTGGTGAGGTTTCTATGTGTAATGTGTCACCCAGAATGTTACTTATGCTGTCAGAGCTAGTTGTAGTATTGCCAAGGCTACTGGCCTTCTTTCTTACTGTGACATTGCATATTTCAGGTTTAAACGCCGGAGTGGTTGTAGACGGTAGTTCTTTGAGAGTCCGTCATACCTCCCATTGCACAGCCATCCCCAGGCTGGGAGGATGCGTAAATGCATTTCCACTTCGTCAAACAAAACAAAACAAAAAAAAAAAAAAAAAAAAAGAAAAAAAAACTTAACCTAACTTAACCTGTTAACCTACACATTCGATGAAATGAGTATCGGTGATTCAAGGGGATACCCGTAATTGTAAATGTATGAATTCAAATTTGTAATGACTTTGAGTTTTAAAATGATACATGTTCTAAACTTTATCTCCTGCACGGGGAAGCGCCTGTCGATAAAATAAAAAATCGTTAAAGTACAACTTTCTATGATATAACTGTTTTTTTTTTTATTGTGGGTTTACCCTTAAATCACCGACAGTTATTTCATAGAATGTTGTACTTCAACGAATTTTCGTTTTATCGACAGGCGTTTCCGCGTGCAGGAGATATATTTTGCCTGTGCCAACTCTTCAACTGCCACCATTAAAATTTACTATAATTCCAAAAGCTTGAACCTATGAAGTACACGTTTTATAACGAATCCTCATTTGTTTTACATATGCTACGGCCACAATGTCAGGTTTCGGCAAAGGTTCGCGTTAGCCTCACTTTCTTTTTGGGTGCGCCAAAGTTCATAAAAAATTGCAAAGTTCATACATACATACATAACATCACGCCTTAATTCCCAGAGTGGGTTAGGCAGAGCTACAGAAATACCAACAAATCTAAAAAGACTTGTTGATAATTATGTAACCACATTTTGCAGAAAAAAATTGCAAAGTAGATTATTGGAAGTTTCTTATAAACATTAATTTCCTAATGATCATTACTTATATCTATTTTTAGTTAATAACTATCGCAACTCCAAATCATTGATATGTATAATGTCATTAAATATATGTACTTCTATTACTATTATTAAAATTTATATTTTTTATCAATATAACGATTTCTTGCAATAAAAATTAATGCTATGAACATTTTTAAAGATACCCTTGTTTATTCCTAAACTGTTTAAATATAAAAGTCAGTATGCAGAAAATACTTATAAGTAGGTTACGTTAGGGTTATCTTGTGTCCCTTAGAGCAAGCAAATGTTTTGTTTTGGCAAATATCGTATTACCTACGGGAGACAGAATTTCCTTATTTGTAGCGAACGAACAAGACGAATCAGGGCAGAACGGACTCGGATAGGTTAGGTTAGAAGGCCAAGGCGGGAGCTGAGCTCTCACCTTGGCCTTCGAGGTTATTTTTTTTTATCAGCCCAGAAAAGCTTCCTTTCGATAAATGCATTCAATTTTAATAATATAACTACTAATTATATGAGTACAAATAATACTCTCATATAAGTTTATAAAGAAAAAAAATCTTCGAAAAAAGTTATAGGTCCGCATACAATCTTGGCCACAGTATTATGAGTATAAAAAAACGAAGTACTGCATATTATGAGTAATACTAGTAGTACCTACTACAAAATTATAATGAATAATATTCTAAGAAACAATTTTCTAACAAATGATGTTTATGATCACAAAGCGGTATTATAAAAAAAAAATTGTATATGAGCCAATATGGACCCTTTATTTTTCTATGATAATGAAAGAGGCTAAAGCGAACCTTTGCCGAATCCCGCTATAATGTGGCCGTAGCAGGGTACACTACATAATTTCGAAGAGTCATTATTCCGAATTGATCAAAATTCCGAATTTTCATAATTCTGAATCCTTTTTTTATAAAAGTTTTTTTTTATATCGCTTATAGATCAAAGCTAACCTAACCTATATATAGCAACTAAATTATGCATATTTTTTAATAAAGCTCCAACGTATTCGGACAAATAAATGTTTGGAATTTTAAGGTGTTCCCGGCCGTAGCATCATAAAAAAAAACTCAAACGAGAAGCCCACGATGTCCCACATTACATGCAGAAAGACCTTAATATGCACCGATTGAAAATCCATTATGGATCCATTTACATCCCGTATAGCTCCAGCCTTTAAAATTATGCTCATTCCGTCACGCAAATGGAAATGGACTACTTTTTTCCATAGACAACGCAGACATCTTTTTAATGTTTTAACTACAGTCTCATTTTGGCCAGTTACGTTTCACTCTTGTTATATTTGTAGTCAAAAATCCAAAAATAAGTTATAATGAATTTTAACAAAAGTAAATAATCATACCGGCTACAAAGATATGCTTAAAGTAAACGACACGTTGGCTTAGTTGGGAGTGACCCTGCCTACGAAGCCAGCGGTCCCGGGTTCAAATCCCGGTAAGGGCAGATATTTGTGTGATCAGCACGAGTATTTGTTCCTGAGTCTTGGATGTTTTCTATGTATTTAAGTATTTATTTCTCTATATAAGTATGTTTATCGTTGTCTAGTACCCATAGTACAAGCCTAGAGCTTAGTTTGGGACTAGGTCAATTTGTGTGACATTGTCCCGTGATATTTATTTATTTATTCTTATTTTATTAAAACAAAGTAAGGCTGTAAAACAAGTCATGTTAAAAAAATCACAGACACTTTTTTTTTCAAAACAAGAAAACCTGGAAGTTCATAGTGATTTAAGACATACAATATGGTACCGACATTATCTAAAAACATTATCCGTTTTCAATAACTCCTACATATTATGTTAAAAACCGAGTAAGAGCATGTCGGACCCTGCTCAGTGTAGGGTTCCGAAGCCGTTAAGTACTGCAAACATAAAAACCAACAAGGTAATAACTAATTTTCTATTTAAAGTCATTTGGTGCCGTCTTAGATGATTTTAGTAGGTATAAACACTTTAATCGCCTGTTTCTCAAGAACCAATGATGTCTCCTTACTCGTGATAGTTTTCCTTAAATTCGTTATATGCGCTTACATTTAAGATTTTTTCAGATTTTTTTTGTATTTGTAGTTTTGGCTCCAGGGGGGAGGGACACTTGGCTCTAACAAAAATTAGCGCTTTAAAGCTTAATATTTCATAAAGGGATCCCTTGATCGAAAAATTGTTTTCACAAAACTACAATATTTAAAAAAAAACCTGACAATGACACCACGCTATGGGGTAGACGAGAAAATAAATACATCACCACGTTACGTGTAGGGTACGCACCCTAGAAAACATATATTTTTTTCCATTTTATTGTAACACTTTGTTGGCGTGACTAATACGAGTATGTATATTCATGCCAAATAACAGCTTTCTAGTACTAAAAGTCTCTGCGCTAGGCTGCAGACGGACGGACATGGCGAAACTATAAGAATTCCTAGTTTGACTACGGAACCCTAAAAATTACGTCATGTATTCACAAAAACAATAAAACTTACCAAACAAGGCAATTTTCTTTTTCTTCCCTCTCGCTTCGACTTCCCGCGGCTCCGGGTACGCATTACATAATACCACAAAACAAATTAAAAAGAAAACCGTTATTTCAGAACGCATTTTATTTTCAGCCAGGTGCGCTCAAATTATTTAAATCTTTCTGGCTGAATGAGTGTAATCCAGCGTTCACAGTTTTTTTATAAGTAAAATTTGAGTACAAAAAACAGAGCATGAAAAATGTCTTTCAGATTTTGCCCGTTGGAATCAAAATCAGATATATTACTGCTCTGTCGACGTTCGTCTATAATGAAACACTCTTCGAATGTTTATGGTTCGAATGACAGTGACATAAAGGTCGCTGTCCACCGCCTACTCAATACTTAGTCGCCCGCTAAATGTGATAATTGTCCTAATAAGTCGAAAGTGAACTTCGCAACTTTCCTGAAGGTCTAATAGGTTATGAAGTAACAATGAACTTGAAGTTGGAAAGTTCTGAAAGAAAGTGAACCGATGTGAAAGATTGATGATGAGTTAGAAATAAATCGGGGCGGGAAGGGAATTTGGTCTTTATTGCTGATATTAAAAAAGAATGGTGATGGATGATCTTGATCTTAGATTATTAACGCTTTTATAATTTTGTCTTTAATGTTTCTAGCTCTTGGGAGTGAATTATTAACAGACAATCTGGTTTATTCTTGACAATATTTTAATTGAGTCTGTTTGGATTAGTTCTTCTTAAATAAATAAATATCACAGGACAATGTCACACAAATTGATCTAGTCCCAAACGATAAACTTACTTATGTAGAGAAATATATACTTAAATACTTAGAAAACATCCAAAACTCAGGAACAATATTCGAGTTCATCACACAAATATGTGCCCTTACCGGGATTTGAACCCAGGACCCCTAGCTTTGAAGGTGAATGGAGCGACATATTTATGTAAATACCGTAGAGTTTGTCTGAACGTATGTGAATGCGATGGACTTAAAAAGTATTCAATACATTAAATATCCCAGCCGAGTAATAAATAAAATAGTTCGTTGAAAAATGACGATAAATTCGGTTTAACATGGTTAGCATGACCTGTTTTTAAAGTATTAATAAATGTTCTGTATTTTTATTACTGATTCTAACCTCCTCAATGCAATAACTGATAAATTGAAATGCTGGGCAATATAACTACCGGAAAATAAATCTGAATCCAATGCTAATGAACTCTGAATCCAATGGTAATTAAAAAAAATATGTACTCATCATAAAATAAACGTTATTAAAGAGTAAGTACATCATGATACTTTTATAATAAAACTTCATTTCACAAATACAATATCATTTAACCTTGTTGTTTTAAACCGGTACATAAACCTCCTTGTTCACCAACAGAGGGACTCTATTCTACTCCTTGAAACCAAATTGCTTTTGACATTTTATCGTATTGTCAACGTTACGATAGCTCTTATGTAGAAAGGCCGGGTTAAAAACAAAACGATAACACGTCAAAATAGTCAAGGTTAATACCGTGTAAATGTGTGTTAAGGAAACAACCCACTGCCGCATACCTACGTCAATTAGAACATGCCTTTTGCATGCCAAAAACAAAACGCAAGCAATCTTATAAATCACGTGGAACAATTCAGTACGAACCCGGATAATCGGGATCCGTAAAAATGAACGATTACGGTCTGATACACCTTACGACCGGTCCCAACGGAGCCCCCGTAACGAGGAAGGTGGAACAAGGTCCTTGGAGGGTCGGGAGATGGAGGGGCTCCTAATGCTGGTCAGCACAGATTTTCTGCGTTAGGCCTTCGTCGAATTTATCTAGGTCGTTAAGATGATATGTGATATTTGAATGTGATGTAGATTGGGAATGATGTTTGCTGATCGCGTTAGGTATTTAGTAGGGAGTAATTTGGTGGAAGTTTATTTGAATTTGGTCGGTTTATCTGTAGGTTCTAATACTACAAGGATTTACTTGCGATTTCGATTGTTAAAATCCGCCATTCTTCTTTCTTTCATGTAATAGTTCACCGTATATAACTTTTTAAATCAGAGCTCGTGTTTTGTTGCTAATTAACGTAACAGTCCATGTCGCTGTTACAATATAAACCTTTATTGCCCCGTGTGGTTGCCAGGTTAGAATAGTGCCACTCCATGTCTTCCCTTGGATGTCGTAAGAGGCGACTAAATTGCAACCTGTCACTAATACACTAGTAAACTTCTTAGCCTGATTGTGCCAAATATGGTTACAGAATTATAAACAAGTCCTTTTAAAGTTGTTAGTATTTCTATGGCTCTGCCTACCCTACTCTGGGAACGAAGGCCGTGATGTTATGTGTGTGTGTATGTATAAACCTTTATTTAATTAATCGAGGCTAATATTTACATAAACCTTACAGGATACTTTCGCTGTGTCAGCTAGCCGGCGGCAACGGAATTGCCGAAATGACACCCCTCGGTCGGTACTCGTACCACGTCAGTGTGACATGGTTCTAGGGCGGCTTAATAATTAAACCTTAATAACATCAGGTACCTACCTATACTGCCCTCCTCAACCAACAAGCAGTAACTTTGATTTTGAGATACTGTATGTATGCATACATACATACATAACATCACGCCTTCATTCCCAGAGTGGGGTAGGCAGAGCTACAGAAATACCAACAACTCTAAAAATAATCTATATATATAAAACGCAAAGGTGACTGACTGATTGACTGACTGATCTATCAACGCACAGCCCAAACTACTGGACCGATCGGGCTGAAATTTGGCATGCTGATAGCCACTATGATGTAGGCATCCGCTAAGAAACGATTTTGATAAATTCCACTCCTAAGGGGATAAAATAGGGGATGAAAGTTTGTATGAAACTTACGTAAATTCATTTGATCATAGTAGCTCCAATCTTCAATTTCAGTTCAATCAATCGAGTTTTTTTTTTTTATTATAAATGTGACTGACAGACAGGTCAGTCTGTCTGTCTGTTACCTCTTGACGCTTAAACCGCTGAAACGATTTAGATAAAATTTGATATACAGAGAGTTTGAGTCCCGGAAAAGAACATAGGATAGTTTGTATCCTGGAAAGTTGTACAGTTCCCGATGGAGTAGCGATAAACGACTTCTACGCGGACGGAGTCGCGGGCAAAAGCTAGTGGTTTATAATTCTACTTGTAACCACATTTGCACAATTAGGACAAGAAGTTACTAGTGCAAGGCCATCGCGTAATAGAACTACAAGCCCTTATTCCCTTAGTCGCCTCTTACGTAATCCACGGCATGTCACGGGTTCAATAACCATAGCAGTTTTAATTATCAAAGTCAAAGTCAAAGTCAAATAATTTAATACAATTACATATGTACGTCAAATTCACAATAAAAAAAAGTATTACAAAAACATAAAATTATATATACCCATATAAATCCTTAATACTATAAAACGCTTTTTAAAGTTAAAATATTTTTAACCTACTGACATACAAACCATAAGATGGGGCATTCTTAATGTCTAGGCTCAGTTTATTATAAACTAGCGACCCGCCCTCGCTTCGCTCCGGATTAAAGTATTATACATATAAACCTTCCTCTTGAATCACTCTATCTATTAAAAAAAACCGCATCAAAATCCGCTGCGTAGTTTTAAAGATTTAAGCATACAAAGGGACATAGGGACAGAGGAAGCGACTTTGTTTTATACTATGTAGTGATGATACGCCCGCAGCGCATTGACCAACAAAGGGTATAATTATGTCCCTACAAGTTCGCCTCTGATCGGCTCGGCGTGCCCTAAACTCATTTTTATGCATCCACATGTCTCCTTCGTACTTAAGAAAGTTTTTAAAGAACACTGTACACATTAACGAACTCCAACAACAAACGAAAAAGCCTGGCTTCTATTTAGTCCTGTCCTGCGTCACGTACAAAATCACAAACACGTCCCGAAAGCCTTTTAAAATTCATGAACCTAATTATGTCCAATCCCAGTCGAGCTCTTGCTTGACCACTTGTAATGACCAAGAAAACTTTGTTAATATGCATTGAGCGAGGTCTTAGTAGTTCGTAAGTAGATCCAATGATACTTAGGCGCTTTTTAGGGTTCCGTAGTCAAACTAGGAACCCTTATAGTTTCGCCCGTTACCCTTCATCTGGCATAACTTTTTTTGGCATAATCATCATTTGGCATACAGTCTTTTTTTTCAGAAACCGTATACTTTTTAGGATTATTTAAAGTAGCATTGCATAGAGCCCATTAGGTCAGGTTAGGTTGTTATTTTATAACAATCCTGAAAAGTATACGGTTTCTGAAAAAAAAGACTGTATGCCAAAAGATGATTATGCCAAGTGATGATTATGCCAAAAAAAGTTATGCCAGATGAATGTAAACCAGTTTCACCATGTCCGTCCGTCCGCAGCCTTGCTCAGAGACTCTTAGTACTAGAAACCTGTAATTTCGCATGAATATACATATTAATCACGCCAACAAAGTGGTAAATTAATATATTATATAGGCCCTGGGCCTCTATTCAACTGCGTTATAACGATATCGTGTTTGACGTATTTTAGAATCGTTTATGTTACAGTAGCCATTATTGTAAATGACATAAGAGTTATGAAAACGTTGACAATACGGAAACAGGGCCTCAATTCAGGTGCGTTAAAACGATATCGCGTTTGACACGTTTAAGAATCGTTTATGTCACAGACGCCATTATTGTAAATGACATAAGAGTTATCGAAACGTTGACAATACGGAAACAGGTCAAAAACGATATCGTTATTACCTTGTAGAATAGAGGCCCACGTCAAATACGATATTGTTTTTACCGTGTAGAATCTCGACCCTGGACTTATGTTCAAATCAGACTTTATGGCTCGAAATGAAATGGAAATATATTCAATCTTATGAGAACATCAGACATTTTAGTCCGGGAAATATTTGACCACTACATACAAAATTCAATTTCGGCAATCGTCGGGCGTATGTTTGCTTTCTGTCTCTTTCCATTGCCCAATAAAAAATATCGCTATCTCTTTTTTGCTGTGGATATTTTGGGGATTCCCCGAACCAAAAGGTCTGATATTAACATCAGCCGTTCCGTTCTAAGAACATTTTAAAACCAATATATCTTATGTGAACATCAGGCCTACTTTTAAAGCCATACATTAAGATTACTGGAGGCAAAAAATCATAATTAAACGTCAGTTATTTTTCTTCTAAGGTATTTTGGACAATCAACCTTTTTTAGTAAATCTAACTTTGTTACAAAAAGAGAGCGATATAACAGTCATGGCCTGAAAGAGTACAAACAATTGAATAATAATATGATATAATAAAAAAAATATTTTGGTGAAAATTGGATATCCGACCTATTGGCTCTGATGTCCAGAACTTTACTCTCCTCTTCCGACAGTACAGTAAAAAATAACAAAATGGACAGTTGGTGTTCTTCACTTGTTTAACCGACCTAGCACGATCTCTTTTTTACTGCATAAAATCGTATTGCCTTTGACGTGTTATCGTTTTTTCAACCTTATGATAGCTCTTATTTACTTGACAGTAATGGCAGCTGAGTTAAAACAATACGATAACAAGTCGAAGGCAATATTATGATTTTATCCAGTAGAATAGCGGCCCTGAGGAGTTATTATGACATAACTATGCAGTTCTGTTTACGCTCAGAGAAAAGGACAGAGTTATATAACTGCCATAGCTCTGTCCTTAACGCTCACCGTAAAAAGAACTGCACAGCTAGGTCATAATAACCCCCCTGATCGTTTCCCTATTTATTACCAGATTTTTATTATCTTGCAATGTTTGTGTGTACGAGTATGTTCGGATCAAATCTTGCAAGGAAGATTTGAACCACTTTCTGGGGTCCCATTGAGCTCAAATTTGGTATAGCTACGTAACTTCGATGACAATGCAATAATATTGCATCATTGACCTGGTCAGATGATGGAATCGGAAGGTGGTGGCAGGGTCCGCTATAATTAAAGTAGACCCGCCATTAGGTTGGTCCTGATAAGCAGTAAATGACTTTGCAACAAAAAAGTACAGTCGGCAACAAAAGCTGGTTACAACAAGAAAAAAATAGGTACAGTTTTTTTTTTTATGTATCTAACTTCCAAAGTCTTTGTCACATCTCCATCAATGTTAGACTTTCAGACCTCATATAATAGAATCTATGATTTCGTGGAGCAATTCGGCAACTTTAAATACTGGGTAACACAATACTGCTTTTGACGTTTTATTGGTATAGTTTTACTCGGCCGCCATTACTGTCACGTAAATAAGAGCTATCATAACGTTGACAATACGGTAACATATCAAAAGCAATATAGTTTGGCCGAGTATCATGGAGCCCTGTACAAAAAGTACTTGACACACCATAATATGTAGGCCGGCGCGATACCGTAACATGTTTATATATATATACACAAAATGGGTTTGCTCTTGGCCCTAGTCGAGACCAGAAAGTCAGGACGGGGTCGACGCTGAAGCGAGCTTACCCAGAAGGTACCTCTTAATCCTATTTTTGAAGGACACCGGGTCAAACGCACACGGGAATACGGACGTCGGCGGGGTGTTCCAAATCCTGGTTGTGGGCATTATGAAAGTAGATTCGAAGCGCTTGGTTCCGATCTTAGGCAGAGCAACTAAGTGTGGGTGGCACCCCGCGGTCCGTCTAGAGTTCCTGTGGTAGAAGGGAGAAGGCGGAATCATATCATGCAGCTCCTGCGCACACAAATAGGGAACAGGCATGAAAAACAGAATTGAGTTTCATTGATACGATATAGGAGAAAACGTAAAAAAGCATATAAAACGCAATATACTAAGTTAAGACGTGTTTATTAAGATGAAATATAGAATAAAAACTTGTTAAAATTGTTTTAAATTTCTCATTTTATTTACGTAATATTTTAACTCAGTAATATTGTCTTGAACATAGTTATTTCTGAAGTAAATGCATAAAAAGTCCGTATATTTTAATTTAACCAGGAACAACAGCTGTGACGTTTCACGTCATTTCTGTCGTCGGTTTCGTGTAGATTGTTTTTCAGGAGGTCTGGCTAGACTGTTTTTTTTTAAGATTCATATCTTATGAAAAAATAACACGACAATTGTTTCGCCGATACATTTATCCTTTTCTTTCATAGCACTGTCAAGAGAGTGTAAGAAAAAATAATGTGTTCCCTGTTGTCACAATTGTTTTATTAGTAGGTAGATAATCGGCCTATTCCGACTAGTTACATTATTAGTTCCATTGATGGAACTAGATGGACTTTTTTCTCCCAGTAGTTACATTCAACGAAGATGTTTCCCGTAGTGGAACTACCTGGACGTTTTTTCCAAGAAGTTATATTAATAATGCAGGGTTTAATTTAGTGCAATTAAATGGACTGTACCTAAGTATAAATCATTTTAATAGGTAAAGGAATTGAAATTAAGTTCCTTCTATTGGTGGAAATCGGTCGGAATAGATCACATATACTAAAAACTATTTCAAGAATGGTTCCCAAACTTCCTCAAAAGTTTATGATTTTAAGTATCTCCGCAGTGCCCTTCTGGCTCCTAGGAACACGTGACTTACTCCCACATTCCACGCTGGGGGTATTACGAGTTTTTATTTTACGACGTGCTTTGTTACGAAAGGTAAGAAACTCTAGCGAGAAACGGAATATTATCGCTGAAAATAAAAGCAGGCTGGAGTTGAAATAAGATTTTGTAAAATAATATTTTTCGTAGCAGGCTTTTGCTGCTGACTGTATTTTTTTTAAATTATTATCTTTTAGTTATGTATGTTACGTTCAGTGGAGTTCCTACAACCACCTTCCGATTCCACAACACTAAATCATCTATTTTTATTTTAAAATGTCGTCTCTCGGGTTTTTGTGCCAAGTGCGAGTCGGACACGCGCACGAAGGGTTCCATACCATTATCTATACATTATACACTATTATTATAACCTTTTTTTAGCTTCACCTGTCTCGGTGTCTGTCTGTAACCAAACTTTGCAAAATCAGCAAATTTAATAAAAAAACGTTTATTGTATGGGAGCCTCTTAACAATTTTTTTTTATTTTAATTTAAGTAACTATTTATATTTAAGTGAATACGCCACTAAATATTCTGTTAATAATTCAAGCGTCTGCCTGTCGTCGTTATTAATGTCGAGCAAAAAACGGCAAAAAATCACGTTTACTGTATTGGCCCCACTTAAATATATGTTTTATTCAGTTTGTAATATTAGTTGTTATAGCGGCAGCAGAAATATATCATCTGTGAAAATTTTAACTGTCTGGCTATCACGGTTCATGAGTTACAGCCTGGCGACAGACAGACAGACAGTGGAGTCTTAGTAATAGGGTCCCGTTTTTACCCTTTGGGTACGGAATATTTTTTTAGTGGTGGTAGGATCCTGTGCATGGTCCATTAACCACCCGTCAAGCAACAGTTCGCATTGTTGTGTTCCGGTGTGGGGATAAGACAACCGGTGAAATTACTAGCATAGAGGCATTCCATCTTTGTCCTCAGGGTGGCAGCGCATTTGAGGTCTTAGGATTATAGTCTTGATAATTCAAATGTCTATGGGTCTCAGATTCCACTTACCATCAGGTGGCCTGAGTGCTCGTGTGCCTTCTCCTTAACATAAAAAAAGTCAGTGTAGAATTTTACGTAAAAACCTATTCTGAAACTCTTGTATTTTATCAACCCCGACGCAAAAGAAGGATGTACGGTCGAGTTTAAGGATGCAAACATTTTTGCACCTTATATTAATGGAATAGGGTGCAAAATTGTACACATCATTGAACTCGACTGTATATGTTTGACGTGTGTGTCTATCTGTGGCATCGTAGCTCCTAAACGAATTAACCGATTTTAATTTAATTTTTGTTGTTAGATAGGTGACTTAATCGAGAGTGTTCTTAGCTTTGTTTGATGAAAATCCGTTAAGCCGTTTAAAAGTTATGCGCTCTGATCCCGATTTAGTCGCGAGTTTTGTTTAATACTTGAAATCAGTGACGAAGTCTCTCCAATGAAAATCTACGTGCTCGGAGACCGTTTGAGTTCCTGATTATTGCTTACACTTTTTATCGGAGGTTTTTATTTAATAATAATATGTATAATAGTTTCCCCGTGTGGTTGCCGGGTTAGAATAGTGCCACTCCATGTCTTCCCGTGGATGTCGTGAGAGGCGACTAAGGGAATAAAGGCTTGTAGTACTGTTAGGCGATGGGCTTGCAACCTGTCACTAATACACTAGTAAACATCTTAGCTTGAATGCTTCTTCCGATATACATATTTTATAGATACATTATTGAACACAACACAACATATCAATGAAGATTAAAAGTAAAGGTAAACAACAGGCGGTCTTATCGCTAAAGAGCGATCTCTTTTAGATAATTTTTGAGTGGCTGAAAATGTTAAGGGTAAGAAAAAAATTGTCCGTTATTAAATTATATGACTGAGTAAATCGATTTTTACAGGATTATAATTATTAGGATTACGGTTATTTTATAAGTCACTAGTGACAAATGTACTGCTAGTTACGAGTGCAGTTGTCTGTCCTCTCGATGCTATTTAAATATAAATACGTTTGGCAAACCGTTAATAGGGTTCCGTAGTCAAACTAGGACCCCTTATAGTTTCACCATGTCCGTCCGTCCGTCCGTCCGCAACCTAATTAGGCTGCGGACGAATTCAGAATTCAGAGACTCTTAGTTGTATAAAGCTGTAATTTGGCATGAATATATAAGTCACGCCAACAAAGTTGTAAAATAAAATCTTAACAAAAAATTTAGTTCTTGAGATTCAGGCGATTAAAGTGTTTAAACCTACTAAAATTATCTTAGACGGCACCAATCGACTTTAAACAGAAAATTAGTTATTACTTGTTGATTTTTACGTTTGTAGTACTAATACATTTTTGCTAAATGAAAATTTGGAAGGTTTGTCAATGTTGCGCTATCTCGTCTGACGTCGGTGCCAACACGTGTCGCGACACATTTGTCCCCTAGTGAATACAAGACTTTAGTTGCATACTTTCTTCTGGACGCACGTAAGTTCTGTCCAGGATGTAGACTTTGAAGCTTCGGTTGCCCCAGTGGAACATAATATATATCGGTTAAAAAGTTTTATATTTACGGCACCTTTTAAAGTTCCCTAAGGTGGAGCTAAACAAGTTGAATTCGATAATCGTTAGTAATTACGTTTCAATTGGAAAATTTATAGAATTGACGTAAGCCACCGAGATAGTATCATGTGACTATCTCGGTGGCTCACGTCAGTTCCATACATTTGTCTATCGAAACGTAATCGCTGACTATTGTCGAAAGCAACTATTCTAGCTCCTGTAGCGTGAAAACGTATGAAGTAGTCAATAACTTTGAATAGTATGGTTCTTAATATAAATTAAATGGATTAAAAATAATTAACTGACTCCAAAATAACGTTTTTAAATCATATAACCTACATATAAACTAAAGTCGACTTAGGGTAAATATTATAAAAATAAAAGGACACCGAGTTGTGTGTTATTGTTTTTACTAACATGACGTATTGTTATGTTTATCCATTTAATAATTTATTGATTAAATACTTAGTGGTATAAAAAATCACATTTCAACGGACAAACTTTATACCAAAACCATCTTTGACGACACGTTGGCCTAGTTGGGAGTGACCCCGCCTCCGAAGCCGGCGGTCCCGGGTTCAAATCCGGGTAAGGGCAGATATTTGTGTGATGAGCACGAGTATTTATTCCTGAGTCTTGGATGATTTCTATGTATTTAAGTATTTATTTCTCTATCTAAGTATGTTTATCGTTGTCTAGTACCCATAGTACAAGCCTAGAGCTTAGTTCGGGACTAGGTCAATTTGTGTGACATTTACTTATTTATCTTAAAATACTGATAAGAAGGACATTTTGGGAATAACTGTACTATAATATTTATAACACATTTTGTGACCACGCAGGGCAGCAGCAGCTAGTTTGATAATAAAAAAAAGCGGCCAAGTGCGAGTCGGACTCGCCCATGAAGGGTTCCGTAGCAGCAAGTAACATAATATAAAAGTTCGTTGTAGCTTTGATCAATGTTTTTATGACGTATTAAAAAAAAACTACTTACTAGATCTCGTTCAAACCAATTTTCGGTGGAAGTTTGCATGGTAATGTACATCATATATTATTTTTACATTTATCATTCCCTTATTTTAGAAGTTACGGGGGGGGGGACACACATTTTTCCACTTTGGAAGCGTCTCTCGCGCAAACTATTCAGTTTAGAAAAAAATTATAATAGAAACCTCAATATCATTTTTGAATACCTATCCATAGATACCCCACACGTATGAGTTTGATGAAAAAAAAATTTTTGAGTTTCAGTTCTAAGTATGGGGAACCCCAAAAATTTATTGTTTTTTTTCTATTTTTGTATGAAAATCTTAATGCGGTTCACCGAATACATCTACTTACCAAGTTTCCACAGTATAGCTCTTATAGTTACGGAATAAAGTGGCTGTGACATACGGACGGACAGACGGACAGACATGACGAATCTATAAGGGTTCCGTTTTTTGCCATTTGGCTACGGAACCCTAATTAGGTGTGACTTACAACTTGACACCAAAGTATAAAACACACATACACATAAAATTCCTTACAAATAATATGTACAATATTTAAAACTTGAAACACACATCCAATTCAAAACGATAGAACAATACAACTCTCAAAAAGAAAATTGTTTTATCAGTTTTATCCTTTTATATAGCTACGAGTGCACTGGCGGACAAAAATATTCAATTTGCAAGCAATTTCAGTACATCGGGGCCCCGTTACTTGTGACCGTGAGTGTATTTCTACGAGGTTCTGGACGTGGTCAGCTATTCCACGTAAGCATAAGCTCGTTGAGTCGTTCTATTCGATACTTAGTGGCCGAGAGGTGTAATATTTTTAAATTATAAATAATAAAATGAATAACGGGGGGCAATCATACACAAATTGACCTAGTCCCAAACTAAGCTGAAGGATTGTACATACTAGACAACGATAAACATACTTATATAGAGAAATATATACTTAAAAACATCCAAGACTCAGGAACAAGTACTCGTGCTCATCACACAAATATCTGCCCTTAACGGGATTAGGGGCCCTAGCCAAGATGCAAACCCTCCTAACGTTTTTCTTTTCTATTGCTCAAAATGTATGGGATGACAGTCGACCACGTGGTTTATCGAAACGCACGAGAATGTCATCCCATACATTTTGAGCGATAGAAAAGAAAAACGTTAGGAGCGTTTGCATCTTGGCTAGGGCCCTAGAACCCGGAATTTCTTGCTTCGTAGGCAGGGTCACTACCAACTTGACCAACGTGTCGTCAATAAGATCGTTTTAGTTAATATTTTAAAGCGGTGTCTAGCAATCGGACGGACACGGCCATTACAAAATTAATGTTTCGTATTTCCATTCGCATGTTAACGATGTACCTATGTCGTCTTTCCGTCCGTCGGTCCTAATTTTAAGGAGTGTCCTAAGAACTAGGAACCCTTATAGTTTCGCCATGTCCGTTCGTCCGTCCGGCGGACCTTTAATTTTGCCATTCTTTCCGTCGATTTCGTTACAACTTGAAAGCGTGTAAAGCGTGCGGTGTTCGCATTGTTGTGTTCCGGTGTGGGGTTAAGACAACCGGTGTAATTACTAACTTAGAGGCATTCCATCTTAGTCCTCAGGGTTGGAAACACATTTGAGGTCTTAGAGAGAATGAAACCTGAGAATCCAAATGTCTATGGGTCTCAGATTCCACTTACCATCAGGTGGCCTGAAAGCTCGTGTGCCTTGCCCTTGAAATAAAAAAACTACTTCCTCTTCATCTTCTTAACGCTAACACCATTTTCGGAAACTGTCAAAAAATATGGAATTGACATAAGCGCGACCGTCCGGCAGCTTACGTCAATGCTATACATTATATTAGGCCTAGGACTACTGATGTTACCTAGATTACCAACCCCGCCTAAATAATAAAATCTTCAGTCACCTCCATCTTATATTTATTATTTCGAACTCAAACTCACAACGTTTATGTGACAAAAACACTTTAACACAACCAACATAATCATACATTTTGGCAGAAAAAAACAAAAGGTAAAATAGAATATTGAGATGTTGATCTGTATACAAGTAAATAGAGACGTTGCGCTGTAGTGTGAGGTCAACAAGGACTCGGCTCAGCATGTGCTGCAGCTGGAGCCACAGCGCTGGTTTTCAGAAAAACTTACTAAAACCTACTATGTAGCTCAACCTAATCGCTAATCGCCACTAACTGTGTTCTCTCTCTGTTCTGCGAGCCTAGTCAAGCTACACTCTACAATAGCTAACGACCAGGGACCGTAATTTTCATGAGTATGATTCCAATTAGTATTTCTTCATAATCATTATGTATTAAGTGCCTCTGAGAATTAAATACTATTATATATTGATTGTTTGTGTATATTGTTAAAATCAGAAAAAATGTGTCCATCGATTCAAATTTTTATTTTAACAGGGACGTTGGAATAACTAACCAAATGTGCGAACAAACAAAACAATGATTTCAAAACAAAAGTATTTTTATGAATATCACATGACGTATGAAAACGAAGATGACGTAGATTTTCTCTGTACGGGATTTGAAGCAAGAAGGATTGTGTGCTTAAGTTAGAGAGGAGTAATTCTGTTCTGTACTTACTTGTTGAAATGTGGTAACAATAAATACCATTTAATAAAGTATCGACATAAAATACAAAACAAATAGTTTCATTTACGTTTTAAGTATCAAGTAAGTAGGTATTTATTTTTCTACGAGTCAATAGATTACCTACTTAACTTATTTGTACATGATTAAATGATTGACGACTAATGGTTAATAATTTCAATAAAACTATTTGAAATCTTACTCTATGTAGCGTGACGTCATTTTTGCGTCAGCGGCATGAAAATTACGGGCCCTGCTAACGACTCTTGAAAACTACCAAAAATTAAATGGAATTGTCAAAGAGATAGAACGTTTTTTATCGACTATCGACAAGTATTTCTGGTTCACTTCATTATATCTTTTACGATGTAGAACTACGAGTATTACCTCCTATCTATACATATACTGAAGCAAAATAATTTACCAATATTAACAATGAACTCTAGCAGCGGTCTTTTAGATTAGTATAGTTTTAGGTAAATGTAGGTGTAGTTTTCAGATTTAGTTTTATTTTCATTCGTTATAATTACCGTTAATAAAGATGCATATTAAAAAAAAACAATATTTACAAATTAAATCTTAGAGCTTCACGTATTGTTGAAAACAATAACTAAATGCGAATGAAGAATGACATTTACAGTTTAAATATAAAAGAAAAACTACAATAACAAAGTTTATAACATACTTACATAACATCACGAGAGCGTGGTTTGCAGAGCTACAGAAATACAAACAACTGTAAAAAGACTTGTTGATTCCGTAACCAAATTTTGCACAAGTAGGCTAAGAGATTATTGATTACACAATATCGATAAGTGGAAAAGTCGATGAGACAAAATGTTCTATCCCTATGAGATTTGAATTTTTGCCATGAGAATTCTGCCCTCAGGTCATAAGTGCCCGCCTCGTCCGTCCGGCCGCTTGCAATTTCCTTGATTTCAGTGGTCGTTAGCATTCACAGAATGCATCTGTCTGTACTCGCTGCTGATCGTTCCCCACGTGATTATTTAATCACTTGTATACGGTCTTGCATTAGGAGACTTTTGTTTCCCAACTGTATCAATTCGTCCACAAAATCATAAATAACAAAAACATTAATGATCTCATTAACTTTTCATAATGTTTAAAGAGATGTAACTTATAGAACTGGGTTTTTTTTTGTTCATGGCATTGATAAGGCAAACGAGCACACAAGCCACCTGATGGTAAGTGGAAACTGAGACCCATAGACATTCGCATTCACAAGACTGCAATCCTAAGACTGTAAATGCGTTGCCTGAGGACTAAGATGGAATGCCTTTATGCTAGTCATTTCACCGGCTGTCTTATCCCCAAACCGCAAACACTTCTATTTGGCGGTTTGCCTGTTTGTTTTATAACAATTCAAGAAAGTAAAACGGTTTCGGAAAAAAAAAAACAAACTAATGAAAATTTGGACCAACGAAACAGTGGTAACTGAAATTTGAGTTTAAGATAGTAACATCACTACCTTTTACTACTCGTATATTTGTAAAAGCGAGGTCTCCTGATACAGATATCGTCATATTTAATAGGAAATCTACTGTTTAAACGACATAAATTTATCATTTATTTATACGGCCCTTTTACACCGTATCTCTATAACATCGTTGACTACACTAAATCTTCGGTCAGCTCCCGGCTCAAACTTCTGCAGGACCGTGTTCACAACTGCTGTCTTGAGTAGCACGTGCGAGCGAGCTCCGAATATATTGGCTCGTGAAATGTGCAGCATTCAACAAGATATGTGTATTCTGACTTTATAAATTTAAATGGATACACTGAGATAACAACTCACGTGAAAGGCTAAATATAGGCGACTGAAGTGTGTATACCTACTGAAAATCGATCAAGTGCGAGTCGGACTCGCGCACCGAGGGTTCCGTTCAAACTTATAAGAATGTAAAAATTTATTGAAGAACCAACTTGACTTTGCCGTTGTTTCCGTACATCGACATAGGTGGCGATTAGTTTACCAACTGCAAATAAGTTTACGATAGCAGATTTTTGTGATTTATTTATTTATTTAGGAGATAACACAGAAACATACATAGTGTGTAACATAATTATTGAATTGGTACTAGAAGAAGAAGAAGAAGAAGAAGAAACTTTTATTTAGTGCTAATACAGTATTACATTGGTTTGAGTTCATAAAAACGTATTAACTAATAAGCACCAAAAGGGCGATCAGCTCAGCAACATGCTGCGACAAGTCACAGCGCTGATTTTCAGCTGGACCCATTTGGACACAATCACCACTTATTATTAAAAACTCCTTAAACATTACAATATTTGCGAATACAAACTACAGTATAAAGTATCTAATAACTAACACTTATACCAACAAGACAGCCATTTTAACAAACACCAATAACCACCATAATTCCTAAAAATATTTCATATCAGAGAGGTGACAGAATAAAAGGCTTCAACGACCTACAGAGAATGCCCGTCTATGTCGCCACGTTGTGCACTTAAGAGGTGTGCTTTGAGATGTTTTCGAAAAGTATTGATTGAGGTGAGATCTCGCAAAGGTGGAGGAATATTATTCCATATTTTGGTGGCGGCATATTTGAAACTTCCCCTGTAGGCCGCGGTCTTATGCGGAGGAATACAAAGAAGGCCCAGACGCACACGCCTAGACCACAATAACTTATCAAAAAGGTAAGGTGGGTGTTTTCGCTTTACAACGCCAAACAAAAGAGTGGCTAAGTGCATATGTCGTCTGGTGGACATGTTGAGGATCTTAGCATTATTCAGATATGGTGAGATGTGACTTCTTCGAGGAATATCAAAACAGAATCGGGCGCACGCGTTTTGTACTCTTTGAATCAAGCTTTTTGTTTTTGCTAAAATTCGAGGACCGTACACAACATCAGCATGGCTTAACTTTGAGAGTACCAAAGAGTCAATAAGATTTATTCGTAATTGCGTACTAAGGTACTCACGTATTTTGTATACCACCTTCAATCTATAGAAGCAATCACGTACTAGACTTAGTATATGTGACTCAAAACGTAATTCTTCGTCAAATAGGAGGCCAAGGTTTCTTGCTACTGCTACTTGTTCTATCTGGGTGCATTCTACACAAATATTAAGGTGATTTCGCAAAATGTTACGGCGTTGATGATTTGAGCCTAAAACCATGAATTTGGATTTCGTTGGATTTAACATAAGGCAGTTTTTATGAGCCCATTTTGCCAGACGAAGTAAGTCATCATTAATTTCTTTTACAGCTTGATCTGTATCTTTGGGATTAAATGAAAGGTACAATTGAACATCTAACCTACTATAGATACAGATGCTTCCCTGAATGTATCTTATGAACACAAGAAATACTTAAGTAAAAATACAACATGCAAAGCACTTAAGCGAGACTTAATAATAATATTATAAATAAAACTACATCGGTTAAACAAGAACAAAGTGAAATATTCATGCTTGTATAAATTTGACACAGTTGCTTTAAACTGGGCACGGGATTGCGAAAACAGGTCGATGTCATTAAGAAATATATTGTGCTGGCAGCACAGCCTATATATGGGTGCACGTTTTCCGGCGTTAGTCTTAGTTTTGGGAAGTCTAAAAAAACGAAGATAAAGGCTTGTAGTATTATTAGGCGATGGACTTGCAACCTGTCACTAATACACTAGTAAACATCTCAGCCTACTTGTGCAAACTGTGGTTACAGAATTAATAACACGTCTTTAGAGTTGTTGGTATTTCTGTAGCTCTGCCTACCCCACTCTGGGAATGAAGGCGTGATGTTATGTATGTATGTATGTGATTTAAGAGGAGCACGGAGATGGATTCTTGACAGGAGTTCTGGGCAATTGAGTTTGGCCAAACGCAACATGATACTATCGGCAATGGATCGTCTATCTCGGAGAGATAGGATATCATGTTTGACCAAAAGCTGGTCATAAGAGCATCGCGGAGACCGCATTCTGAAAGTAAGACGACCTAGGAACCTTTTCTGAACCAGCTCCAACCTGTCACTGTAAACATTATAATAAGGGTTCAAGGGTGATGGAGCATTAAATTAACGATTTGGATGTTTTCCTTAACCTGTGCTATAAGACCTTCCTTTTTGCCCAATTTCAGGAACATCTATGGGAATTATAAATTTTGATTCCCTTGATAGTGACGAAATATACGTTTTTTGCAGCATAAATGAAAATTACAAATTTGATTTGTTCACAGCTTCAAGGGACTGTAGACCTAATTATATGGTACCTAATTATGATAATTGTTTATGTGCACAAAATAGTTTACATACATGCATACACATACATACAACAAATAAACACCGCATACGAGCTTACATCGCACCCCTTTAGTATAAAAATATGTACGCGTTTATAGGTACATTACACTACGAGTAAAAACATTACACTAAACCTCCTCGACGCGGAAGGAAGAACACTGCTTATTTTCAGCGGGAAATTTTCCAATTTCCCGCTTTTATGCAATTACGAGGGAACTAACCGAGAGAAAACAATTTCTAAGAAACTGTAGAAGCTTCTCGAACACATGTGTATGTATTTATCACAATTATACTCACGGCAGTGAATGTAGACAACGATAAACGGTATGTAGATCTGGGCTGGAATTCTATACGGTAATAACGATATCGTATTTGACCTGTTTCCGTATTGTCAACGTTTTCATAACTCTTATGTCATTTACAATAACGGCGACTGTGACATAAACGATTCTTAAACGTGTCAAACACGATATCGTTTTAACGCACATGAATAGAGGCCCAGGGCCTCTATTCAACTGCGTTATAACGATTGACAATACGGAAACAGGTCAAAAACGATATCGTTATTACCTTGTAGAATTCCAGCCCAGTAGTATTAGGTTCGGGCCTAAATTCTATTCTATTTTATCGTTTTGTCAAGTTTACGATTGCCCCTTTTTACATGACAGTAATGGCGACCGAGTTACAAACAATACGATAACACGTCAAAGGTGATATGGTTTTGTACAGTAGAATAAAAGTAAGAAGTTTATTAATATCCTTTCAGTAGCTATACAAATTAGAGAAATGTGTAATTTGTGGATGTAGTTTCATGTATCATAGTATTACTTCAGTTTCTTCAAAATTTTCCTTTTCCACCATTCTATACCTTTTTAGGGTTCCGTAGCCAAATGGCAAAAAACGGAACCCTTATAGATTCGTCATGTCTGTCTGTCTGTCCGTCCGTATGTCGCAGTCACTTTTTCCGAAACTATAAGAACTACAATGTTGAAACTTGGTAAGTAGATGTATTCTGTGAACCGCATTAAGATTTTCATACAAAAATAGAGAAAAAACCATAAATTTTGGGGGTTCCCCATACTTAGAACTATAACTCAATTTTTTTTTTTTTATCAAACCCATACGTGTGGGGATGGATAGGTCTTCTAAAACGATATTGAGGTTACTAACATATTTTTTTTCTAAACTGAACAGTTTGCGCGAGAGACACTTCCAAAGTGTTGAAATGTGTGTCCCCCCCCTGTAACTTCTAAAATAAGAGAATGATAGAACTAAAAAAAATATATGATGTACATTGCCATGCAAACTTCCACCGAAAATTGGTTTGAACGAGATCTAGTAAGTAGTTTTTTTTTAATACGTCATAAAAACATTGATCAAAGCTACAACGAACTTTTATATTATGTTACTTGCTGCTACGGAACCCTTCATGGGCGAGTCCGACTCGCACTTGGCCGCTTTTTACACTTAAAGAGTTGCATGGGGTAGATTCTACTTTCTTTATTTATAATATTGTAAAGACATGCAGATTAAGTAGCAAATGATCTCTTTCGCTCCGCCACAGTATAAAAAGTCAATTTACAACTCGTAATCCTTGTGGTAACTAGGTGCACGCATATTTACGTGATGTTATCATCTTGCATTTTCCGCCAACAGCGACGCTTCAAGAACTTAAACTGAATAGCAATTCAGCGGCTTGCGAAGGCAATTTGCCTCGTATTCAGAACGGCTAGCGGTTTTCGTGATAACTGACATCTTGAGTAGAAACACCGCGCAACAGGAATAAGCCAGAAAGTAGGTTTCTTACAGAATATGGGTACTAAGTACCTACCATAACTTTTTACAGTCTAGCTCCCCGATGTGTGATAGTCCATGATGATAGCATGTGTCGTACTGAAGGCTTCTCGAAAATACAGTACCATTTTTAGGGTTCCGTAGTCAAACTAGGAACTCTTATAGTTTCGCCATGTCCGTCCGTCCGTCCGCAGCCTAGCTCAGAAACTCTTAGTACTAGAAAGCTGTAATTTGACATGAATATACATATTAGTCACGCCAACAAAGTGGTAAAATAAAATGTAAGTTTTTTTTTAACCCCTTCACGTTCCGTGGGGATGTTTTTTTTTTTCGTCTACCTCATAGCGTGGTATGTCGTTGGATAGGTCTTTCAAAAATATTACGGGTTAAACAATTTTTGGATTAAGGAATCCGTTTATGAAATATTAAGCTTTAAAACGCTAATTTTTGTTAGAGTCAAGTGAAAAAAAACTTAAATGAAAGAGCATAATATAACGAATTTTAAAGGAAAACTATCACGACTAAGAAAACATCATTGGTTCTTGAGATACAGGCGATTAAAGTGTTTAATACGTACTAAAGTTATCTAAGACGGCACTAAAAAATAGAAAATTAGTTCTTGCTTGTTGATTTTTATGTTTGTAGTACTTAACGGCTTCGGAACCCTATACTGAGCATGGTCCGACATACTCTTGCCCGGTTTTGAGAATACTCTAGAAATAACCGTTAAGATAACTGTAATACGACGTCGTCACAGGTATAAAACTATTAAATACCAGTAAGTACGAGTAGATAAAAATCCCCCCGAGAAAATGGCAACCCCCTCTTTCAGAGCTGGGTTACTAGACATGGCTAAGAAATTTAGTTTTGAACGAGTGTAGGGGACAGAGCTATAACAGTTATATGGCTCTCTCTCTTTTGCTTACCGTAAATTGAACTGCATAACAGTGTCATGGTTACGCCCTGATATCCCTTAAACTGCTCAACCTATTAAGTACATAAGTAAGTTTATCGTTGTCTAGTACCCGTAGTACACGCCTAGAGCTTAGTTTGGGACTAGGTCAATTAGTGTGACATTGTCCCGTGATATATTTTTATTTTTATTTTTATTTTCATGTAACTTTACCGAACCATCCCGATAAAACAAGCTTTCTTTAAAAAGTCTGAGACACATACACGCATAAAAGCTGCATCCAAATCGGTTCATTCGTTCGGGAGCTACAATGCTAGGGACAGATATACACCTTAAACACCGCTCTCTGTTTTTTGGAGGTTAAAACGGACTAAGTTCAAATTTGGAAAAGCACTTTAAAACAAGCATTTTTATGGTAAACCAGTGTCCATCCGCATCGCTACCGCTATCTTACATTCGTCATAATCGCTCAACTATTTTAATCGAGATATCTTATTGCCACCCTTAAAATAGGTACCGTTACGGAGTTCCGGTAGCCATCTGTGGTCTTCATCATCAGTTCCACTTCACCAAATGATGCTTTTTAAGTGAAAATGCTGCACTTGTTACTGAAAATACTAAAATGCTATATGTATACCTATAATTTTAGAGGAGCTTCCTCTATTTGCCCAAGGTCCCATCATTTAGTGGTGGTAGGACCCTGTGCAGGGTCCGTCCGGATCGCTACCACCATCTTATCCATTAACCACCCGCCAAGCAACAGTGTCCGCATTGTAGTGTTCCGGTGTGGGGATAAGACAACCGGTGAAATTACTAGCATAGAGGCATTCCATCTTAGTCCTCAGGGTTGGCAACGCATTTGAGGTCTTGGGATTATAGTCTTGAGAATTCAAATGTGTATGGGTCTCAGATTCCACTTACCATCAGGTGGCCTGAGTGCTCGTGTGCCTTCTCCATAACATAAAAAAAAACCGTTCCTTACTTGAGAATTTTGAAAGTCGGTCCTTAATTGGAAGTTAAATCGGTGAACATACATAAAAAATTGAAATCGTACAGTGAAACATACAACCTCCTCCTCTTTTGAAGTCGTTTAGTGAGGCATTCCATCTTAGTCCTAGGTGCTAGATGGCGCTAGTAAAGCATTTACAATCATAATACTTAGCCCAATCAGCTGGCCTGTGAGCTCGTTTGCCTTTTCCATCTAAAATACCCGGTGTCATTGAATATATTCAAAACTGGGCAAGAGCATGTCGGACCATGCTCAGTGTAGGGTTCCGAAGTCGTTAAGTACTACCAAAATAAAAAAACAATAAGTAATACCTAATTTTCTGTTTAGTCATTTGGTGCCGTCTTGGATGATTTTAGTAGGTATTAACACTTAAATCGCCTGTATCTCAAGAACCATTGATGTCTACTTAGTCGTGATCTTATAAATTCGTTATATGCGCTTTCATCTGGGGTGTTTTTTTTAGATTTTGAGTATTTGTAGTTTTGGCTGTAGGGGCGGACATACTTGACTAACAAAAAATAACGCTTAAAAGCTTAATATTTCATAAACGGATCCCGTGATCGAAAAATGGTCTTGACAAACCAGCAATATTTTTGAAAGACCTATCCAACCGCACTATGGGATAGACGAGAAAAAAATGACATCCCCACGTTATGTTGGCGTGACTAATATGTATGTATATTCATGCCAAATTACAGCTTTCTAGTACTCGTCTCTGACACGGACGGACGGACGGACATGGCGAAAAGAATGCACTTGGTGCAACGAAATTCGAGCGCACTTGTAAAGTTGAACAACGCCCCGTAAAATAGCTGGAAGGTTAATTTGGGCGAGATATGACCGAAGTGAATTTCGTGTTCCTGGCAAGTAGTCCTAAAATTCTAAATCCGAAATTTCGCATACCTCGTCTCTTCTTCTCGTGAGCAATATCTGAGCTGAGCGAAAAGGAGAAGGCTACTGTAACTTCGGAGTCAGGTTTTCTGTGTGAAGGTTTTGCTTGGAACGCACCCAGAATTTGTAAAAGTGAGATAAAAGTACGTGCTTGGAAATACCGCCCTCCTTAGATTAAAGGGCGTATGTCTTATAGAACTGCGTATTTATTAAGTAACCTTATGTCTTCAGCTAGAGGGTTAAATTAGCTTTAACTATGAAATTGCGCATACGTCCTTTTAATATAGAAGGCCAGAATAGATGTAGCGAGGTACGAAGGAAACTCGATGGGAACTCGAAGTATGCGCAAGATGTCGATCAAAATTGGTACAGCGACCACGCGGTACAGAGTTTAACTTAACATAATTTAAAACTCCTGTTTAGTAAACAAAAAAAATAAATAAACCAATCTAGCATAAATGTTTAAAAACCCGACTGCATGCTCTGATATTGTCGTCTTTGTAAATACCTTTGCACCAATGAAGTTTTACGGCAATTGCCGACGTTTGGCTTCAGTGTCACGAATTCCCGATGACGCGTGACGGACTTGACGCTCAAAAGGTACAATCCACCATTTTTTTTTATGTAACTTTTAATTATTACTGTACTTTATGCTTGAAAAAATTACCTTCTGCTGGAGTTTCTTGGCGCTTCTTCTCCTCAATGATAGTTTTATCTGAAGCGCTAGAAAATTCACTTCATATTACCGACGTGTAAAAGAGCCCGATGGGGGCCTATTTACTGAATAAACTTTTTGATTTTGATTTTGTTTTTAACTTGTCAAAATCGGGTCCGTTTAATATCAACGAGAAAACCAAGAACACTAACACTGATCAAAAACATTAACCTACTTCTTCTACTCTCGGGTACGTACAAAAAAACATAGAACACCGCATTTCACCGGTTTCTTCTTTTATTTTCTTTGCCGTAAGAGCATTGGTGAAACCACTCAAGTTGTGTAGGTACAAAAAAAAACCTACGACTATTTCCTCCTCTTCCTTAACATTAGAACTATTTTAACTACTTTACACGTTTTGTCAGACTGGTTCGACCAGAACGTAGAAAAATTAAATATTTCTTATTTGTAAGTGCTTGCGGAAAAGTCGCTAAATACCTATGGTAAACAATAAAGGTTCCGTAATTCTAACAAATTAATAAGCAGATTTGTCATTTATCGACTTTCAATAAGACATACCGATATATTAAACTTTAAAATAGACTATTAGCGACTTTTCGTAAACCAAATATTGAAAAAATATGGTGATGTTTTTTTTATAAATAGCCTAAGACACACTTATCCAACTGGTTAGCACTAACCCAAATTTTGAACATAACATTGAAAAAGCTGGAGTGGGTTAGATATTGGTAGCCGTGGGCGGGAACTGAATGATTACAAAATATATTGATTTTCAAGTAACTTTTATATTTCATTGCATATGTGAATTTTCACCTAGACAACATTATCTGGTAGAGATACATTATAATATCTAACGGAAGTCGATAAATGGGAAGTCACTAGCGTTATTGAAAAGTGCCACGAAAATTCCGGCCTCTGATCATAAGCGATACCCAAGTCACGCCTAGACACCATCAGGTTTTGCCGTCCCGTTTTCTCAGAAACTTTGTAACTTGAACAAACGACACAAAACAAACACGAATTAAACGTCCGTTTTCCCTTAGTAATCCCCTTTTCGGGCCAAAACAATACACAAACGTTTGATGTCTAAAAAAGTTTTGTTTGCTTATCCGTATTAGTGCTGCCGCTTTTATGATGTCACGGCGTCTGGGATCTTTCCGTACCTATTCGGTTAGAAAATATCGTCGCTTTCGTTTATGATTTCGCTTGAATAGACACTTTCGCGGTTTCAGCTAGCCAGTAGGATCGCCAGATATGACGCCCCTCGCGAGCTTTTGACAATTTACCGTATTGATTTTAACTCGGCCGCTATTTCTGTCAGTAAAAAAGAACTACAGTAACGTTGTAAATACCATAACCATGTGAAAGAGCATCTGGCGGCATGTTATTGTACGCAAATTGCGATGACAGTCCTACATTGAAGTTTCGTTATGCTTACACTTAACCCCTCGTGTGTCAGAGGTGAAAAATACCAAGTTCTAGTCTCTCCAAAAAATAAGTAAAAAAAAGCTATCCAAATCTTGAGGGGTTAAAGTCGATGTAAATTGAAATTACTAATAATGTGAACAAACCTTAACCGTATTTACCAAGTGGGTTACAAAATGAACAACATTATATATTGCAGAAACATATTGATGCTACCAGCGCCATAGCTGACGCGACTTCACGCGACACTGAAGATCTCACGACACAAATTTTACTTTGATTCGTATCGAAATTACTTTCGTGAAATCGATTTCAACATGCATGGCAGAACTTTCTTAATGAAAATTCGCCTTGAATCCCTTTGAAGTACAAATCGTAATCGTAATTTTGTGAACAGATTTGAATTTCCCACATTTATCATTTTCCTCAGTATAAATTAAATGCATATTGCAACGGACACCTGGTTGGAAACCTTCGGTCTGGCGGTTATCGCGGCTTTTCTTAGTTTAATTAAATTTCAGGGAGGTCAGCTGACTGCGGTGGGTTGGGCGACAACTCTGCGTGGTGTAAGTTAAAAACAAACGTCTTTTGTTTCAAATGCTTACCAACAATACAGTGGTTTTACCTCACGAAAACGGGTGAGCTCTACTTGTAGTTGTAACGCGTATATATACGCACACTACGGCGACGCTTAGCGACGACAGCTACGCACTCAGAGATAATGAGCACGTTCATCTACACACACACAAGTATGGCCTACCCGCTTTCGTGAGACAAAACAACTGTACCAGAGTTAAATACTTGCGGCAGCACTCAGAGATGTAATTAAATTTAAAGCTTGTTAAATGACGTGTTGTCTTATTTATATCTACGGCAAAGAAAGTGACAGCAGCAACTTTAATCTCACTTTAAAACTAATTGACGTCTCTGAGTATGGCAGTTAGTACCATTTTGTAATAAAAAAAATATGTTATTTTAAATTGAGACTCAACCCTCGACTTAAATAAAACCTTGCACGTAAAATTAAAAAGTGGGACGAGAGTTCACGATTTAAAACCCTGTTTAAAAACCAAATTAGAAAGTGAGTTTTTCTAACTGTTTTATTCTTTGTTTGTTATGCCTTCACGGCGTATCTACGGAGACGATTTCAAAGATATTTTGCATGGAAATAGCGTGAGCCCTGAGAAAGAACATAGAATGCATTTTTTTCCCGAAAAACTGTCAGTTTCTGTGAATAAACCGAAAACTAGTTACTAACAAGGACGAAAGCAAAATGTATTCGATAAAAAAACCGGCGAAGTGCATGTCGGACCACGCACAGTGAAGGGTTCCGTAGCTGGGATGAACGTTCATGGTTGTTGTTTTTTATTTTTTATTTTTTATTATTTAAGTTTCAAAAACTACACAGCGTATCGAGTTCAAAACAATTTTGGTTGGAAGTATTTCGTATGTTCTACTACTGTATTTTTTATTAGAATGTTCTATTTAACAGTTCAAAAGCTACCCACCCGGACAGAATTTTTACGACTTTAGAAGCGTATATCTTGCCAACTGTTCACTTACGTAAAAAAGTCACTTAACAACCTCTGTATCATTTTGGAAGCCCTATATAAAAATACCCCACACGCTGATGTAACCCAAAAAAAAAAAATCGTCCCGTATTACATGTATGGAGTGCCACCCCTAAATATATTTTTTTTTTTTCAATTTTACTACATCATTGTATAGCGGTTCAAAGAAATACATCTATCCTCCAAATTTCATTTATATGGTGCCAATAGGCTCTGAGTAAAATGGTTGTGATATACAGACGGACAGACGGACGGACGGACGGACAGACGGACATGACGAAATTATAAGGGTTCCGTTTTTGCCATTCGGCTCCGGAACCCTAAAAAGCGGTTTTCATTCATCGCTTGCGCCTTCAGCCTTGTACAGTACGCTAGAGTAGCCATCGCTTCAACTCTGGCCGAAGCGTCGCTATCTCATAATGAATTAAAAATATTTCTTAGCTCGGCGGGAAATTGTTTGCGACTTCTGAGTCAAATTAATATTCTGATTACATTGGGAAGCACTTCATCCAAAGAGTATAATTACAAACATGCCAGAGGCACGTTTGGTTTCATTTCTGACGGCGCTGTTGTGTGACAGATTTATATCACCCTATATCAGCCTTATTTGCGTGACAATGTGAAAGCATCGCTTTGTCTTTTGGTAATTATTTACGGACTTAAAATATTAATTAGAATTAGTATTTGCGTTAAAATTCACTTCTAAGAATGTTTAGAATTGGTAGGACCTTGCAAGTTTCATCGGGATCGCTACCGCCAACTTGACCTCTAACCTACCGCCAAGCAACAGTGTTCGCATTTTTATATTCCGGTATTGGAACAAGACAACTAGTGAAATTAATCTCATTGAAGCATTCCATCTTATTCCTTAGGGCTAGCATCACATTCGTAGTCTTTGGATTGCAGTGTTAGTCTTGAGTATGTGTGCTGAGCTCGTTTGTGTTCTCTATGCCATTAAAAAAACATTGGAGATCTAAATACGAGAGGGCAATACCTACATATGTCCTATTACTACCTACCTACTGCAGGCATATTATGGTCCATTTATCGCCGTGGATAAATGTGGATAAAGCATCTGTCACCCTCTCACTTACATACTTCTTGTTGTTAGAAAGTAACACGTGTTTTACATATTAAAAAATCTTTCTTTTACAAATATATCCCTACAGTCTACTTATTTTAGTGCTCATCAATAAGTCTGTAGTTTTAGGTATTTAAAAAAGTGTAAACAAACCAAACCACGTGGCTCTGCTCATCAACCAATCCAAGCTGTTTGGCCGAGCTTTGACGTATCAGTGTTCTGCTCCTTTTGGCTGACAAACTGTCATCTGTCAATGTCACGTGTTTTTTTTGTTTACACTTTTTTAAATACCTAAAAGTACAGACTATACGCCCGTATTCTTCTCGATAAAACAAAAATGCTTTTGACATGTTTCCGTATTGATAACGTTACGAAAGCTCTTATTTACATGACAGTAATGGCGGCCGAGTTAAAAACAAAGGTACTTCCTATTTGTTCTATGGAACTGGGACGTCATAGAACTGTTAACATTTTTTTCCCCGCAGTTCCATGGTAGAACTACTAGTATTATATCAAAAAATGAGTTCTATAGAACTGTCTTATGGAACTGTGTGAGTGTTGTGTATTTACGCTGATTGGTCGCCGTTGTGGCAGCGAACTTGCCTTTGTTAGTTAAGTTAGTATAAGTTTTAGTTGTAATTCCTGGTTGGAGACTGAAAACCTACCTACCTAGTACCTACATACATACATACATATATAAAGTCACGCCTTTATTCCCAGAGTGGGGTAGGCAGGGCTACAGAATTACCAACAACTCTAAAAAACTTGTTGATAATTCTGTAACCACATTTTGCACAATCAGGCTAAGATGTTTACCAGTGTATTAGTGACAGGTTGCAAGCCCATCGCCTAACAGCACTACAAGCCCTTATTCCCTTAGTCGCCTCTTACGACATCCACGGGAAGAAATGGAGTGGCACTACTCTAACCCGGCAACCACACGGAAAATATTTATTTATTTGTTTATAACTGTGACGTCATAGAACTGCTTACATAATTTTTTTCTCAACGGTTCCGTGGTAGAACTGTAGAAACAAAAGTTGTACTTTTAGTTCCATTCAATAATGTTAACATTTCTAACCTGGATAATCGAATATTGCTAACCTAAAATAAAAATATGAACTCAAATGATCTTCAGAACTTAATTTAATGTAAAAATAAATAAATAAATAATCACAGAACAATGTCACACAAATTGACCTAGTCCCAAACTAAGCTCTAGGCTTGTACTATGGGTACTGGACAACGATAAACTTACTTATATAGAGAAATATATACTTAAATATATAGAAAACATCCAAGACTCAGGAACAAATACTCGTGCTCATCACACAAATATCTGCCCTTACCGGGATTTGAACCCAGGACCCCTAGCTTCGAAGGCAGGGTCACTCCCAACTAGGCTACCGTGTCGTCAAATGTGATTAAATAATAATTAATACAAAATATCCAACGATCCTTACACAACGTCACAGTTTCATAGAAAAATGGGAACTACCCAAAAACAATATCATAACATGTCAAAGGCAATTTGGTTATATTTAGAAGAATAGTGGCCCTGTAATATTTACGAGTAGAAACTGATAAACTACGAAAACGAAACAACAGCGCAGTTTCAATTTATTAAGCTCTAGACTAGAAAATAAACAAAGCTTGTTAGTAAATATCCTCGTCGAACTGGTTTATTATTATCGAGTTTGAAAAGGCTTTAGCTTGCACAGTACACTAAACTTTCAAAAAGGGAAAAAAACAAAACAAAAGTTTATTCATTAGTTCATTACATTGGCAACATGAGGATTGAGGGCTCTTTTACACGTCGGTAATATCGTCGCCTTACTTACTCAAACTCGTATCTGCATATTTGTTTTGTTGTTGGTAAACTTAGAGCCTCTAAGTATTACAGAATAAAAATGAAATTACCAACAGCAAAAAAAAATGCAGATACGAGTTTGAGTAAGTAAGACGTCGATATGAAATAAATCCACTAGCGCTTCGGACAAAACCAGCATTGCGCAGAAGAAGCGCCGCAAGAACTTCCAGCAAAAGGCATCTTTTTAGGGTTCCGTAGTCATGCTAGGAAGGGTTACCTATCACAACTTCGAAAAATGTTTGACCGAATTTTGGTTCGACAAATACTTTTCGTCAATTATGGTTTGGGTTTTTTTACGTTTGGCCGAATGATCATTTCGAATAGTTTTATTTATTCATTACTTGTTTTGGTTTTTTAACGATTTGACAAATTATCTATACCTCATTACTGGTTTCGGCGTATCAACAGTTGTCCAATGTAATGCTTTGTCTATTTGTCTTTTTCCTATTTCTGATTTTACCTTAGTATCCTTTGCCCAATATTACGGCTCGATCTTTGCATTGTCTGGATAAATTATACTTAAGCAAGTTTTTCGGGGCAGAAAAAAAATAACCTCGAAAGCCAAGGCGGGAGCAAAGCTCCCGCCTTGGCCTTCTAACCTAACCTATCTGAGTCGGTTCTGCCCTGACTCGTCTTGCTCGTTGCATTTTGTAGATAGTTGAAACTAATTACAAGCAAGATTTTTTGGCCGAAATGAATATTTGACGTAACGTAGCAAAATCTATATGTAACATTGATGAAGTGAAAAATGGGTTAAGAAACAAAATACAAAACGATCCACAGGCTAGTTGTAGCATTGGTGTAATGAAAAATGGGCTTTGAAATAAAATACGTAACAATACATAGGGTACGTGACTACAAGGAGAAAAGTTGCTTGGACTAACGAACCATTTACTTAAAGTCAAATGGTGAAATAAAAAAATGACGAATCGTGCCATCGGAGAAACGATAAAAAACGAAATGTTTTCGGTCAAATGAAATTCGGTCAAAAACTTTTCGAGGTTGCGATAGGTTACCGCTAGGAACCCTTATAGTTTCGCCATGTCCGTCCGTCCGTCCGTCCGCAGCCTAGCTCGGAAACTCTTACTATTAGAAAGCTGTAATTTGTCATGTACAATGTCAATATACATATTAGTCACTTCAACAAAGTGGTAAAATAAAATCTTGGAAAAAAATATTAAGTGGACCTCCCCTACACCTACACGTAACGTGGGGATGTATTATTTTTTTCTTGTCTACCCTATAGAGTGGGGTGTCGTTGGATAGGTATTTCAAAAATATTTCGGGTTTGTGTAAACAGTGTTTCGATTAAGGGGTCCATTTATGAAATATTAGGCTTTAAAGCGATACTTTTTTTTGAGTCATGGTTTCGGGATAAAAAGTATCTCTGTGCCAAATTCCATCTAGATCCGTCCAGCCGTTCTGGTGTGATTAATCTATCGAACTTTCGCATTTGAAGCTTGTCCCAGAAAAAAGTGTCGCTTTTACTAACCAAGGTTGTTTGTCAGACTTCAATCAAATCAGTTTGAAAACTATTTTCCTAGTTAGCATATTGTCTATTATTTGAATTAAGATAAAAAAAAACAGATGTTAGTACTTGTATTTTCAAAGATGTCGTCAGGTAAAGAAAAGTTTCATGAAAAAATTCTGTACAAATATGTTCAGTATCGCGGTATATCTATGAAAAACATTGCATCGGAGCTTAAAACCTCAGTAAGAACCGATCAAATAGTTTTAAAACGGTTCAGAGAGGGTGGTAGCATACAACGAAAGCCTGGAAGTGGCCGTAAACCTGGGTTTGTAAATAAAAATATAGAGAGGAACATTGTGGCAGCGTTACAGAAGAAACCTACTCTTTCTGTACGGGACTTGGCCAAAAAATACAAAAAATCTAAATCTACGGTGCAAAGGGTGAAAAAGCCATTTAAACAAGTTAAAGTACCCAACAGAAGTGCGAAACAACAAACGGAGGCTAAATCCCGGTCCAGGAAGCTCTATTCGGAAATGACTAAGAAAAAATATTGTATTGTTATGGACGACGAGACCTACTGTAAACTTGACTTCAAGTCACTTCCAGGTCACCACTATTATTCAGCCACTGATAGAAAAACTGTTGATGAAGAGTATAAGGTCATAAAAATGGACAAATTTGCAAAGAAAGTTCTCGTGTGGCAGGCGATTTGTTCATGTGGCAAACGCAGTACACCGTATTTTGCCAAAGGAACCATTAATGGTGATTATACCTGAATACCTGAATGAATGCCTTAAAAACGATTGTTGCCATTCATTAGGAAGCACAGTAAACCTGTCCTCTTTTGGCCTGATTTGGCCACGTGTCACTACACGAACCGGGCAATAGAGTGGTACAAAGCAAATAGTATCGATTTTGTTGAAAAACACCAAAATCCTCCCATTGCCCTGACTTACGCTCGCCACTGTCGCTACCTACCAGGGTGGTGGAGAGAAACAACAAAGTTGTTCAAACGTATATTAAGTATCTCCCGGTGGCTCGAACAAATTGGAAGAAAAAATAGTGGGTAAGTAGACGGTATGCTTTCGTGGCGCGTAGGACTCCCCTCGGATTCCGGTGGCGTGGCGTTGAGGCGCCGGGTCCCGGAGTCTGGTAGCACGGGGCGTGGCAGTGGAAGTAAAATGCAGCCGCAGTCTGCACCCGACCGTCCAGGGTCGCCGCAGGATGTGGAGGTTGTGGAGGTTCTGGGGGCGTAGCCACTCCCAGTCGTGGTCCCCGATTTGGGGATAGATTCCACGTATAGTTAGCACAAAGCAAGTGTTTAGGCACTTGTTACTTAGCAGTAGTTGTTTATGAGGTGGAAACGACGAGAAAGAGCCCATTGAGAAATATTGGGCTCGCATGAAGCAAAAGCTTTTAAAACACAAAAGTAATGCCACGTCAGTGGAAAACTTCAAACGGAAATGGAATGAAGCTTCCAAATTAATCACCGATGATGATGTACAAAAATTAATGGCACGGGTTAAAGCAAAATTAAGGAGTTTCTGGATGAACAAAACTTAAACCGATGTTTATAGGAATAAAATGTATTTTAAGAATATTCAAATACAACTGTGTTGTAAAATTTAATTAATTTTATTATTTTTTTTTTTTTTTTTTTTTTTTTTTTTATGTTAAGGTGAAGGCACACGAGTACTCAGGCCACCTGATGGTAAGTGAAATCTGAGACCCATAGACATTTGAATTCTCAAGATTATAATCCTAAGACCTCAAATGCGCTGCCAACCCTGAGGACTAAGATGGAATGCCTCTATGCTAGTAATTTCACCGGTTGTCTTATCCCCACACCGGAACACAACAATGCGAACACTGTTGCTTGGCGGATGGTTAATGGATAAGATGGTGGTAGCGATCCGGACGGACCCTGCACAGGGTCCTACCACCACTAAAAGTTAGGTAAGTAAGTAAAGTTAAGTAAAGTTATTTGGTGGTGGGGTGGTTTTAACAAGTTAATATGCGACACTTTTTTCTGGGACAAGCTTTATAAAAGAGGTAAAGATAATCTAGCACAAATAAAATCATTAAAGGATAGAGTTATAACTATAACTGCCATAGCTCTGTACTTTACGCTTGCCGTAAAATAAACTGGGCCTCTATTCAACTGCGTTATAACGATATCGTATTTGACGTGTTTCCGTATTGTCAACGTTTTGATAACTCTTATGTCCAGGGCCCGTAATTTTCATGCCGCTGACGCAAAAATGACGTCACGCTACATAGAGTATGATTCCAATTAGTATTTCTTCATAATCATTATTTATTAAATGCCTCTGAGAATTAAATACATATATTGATTGTTTGTGTAAATTGTTAAAATCAGAAAAAATGTGTCCATCGATTCAAATTTTCTTTTTAACAGGGAAGTTGGAATAATTAACCAAATGTGCGAACAAACAAAACAATGATTACAAAACAAAATTATTTTTATGAATATCACATGACGTATGAAAACGAAGATGACGTAGATTTTCTCTGTACGGGATTTGAAGTAAGAAGGATTGTGTGCTTTAAGTTAGAGAGGAGTAATTCTGTTCTGTACTTACTTGTTGAAATGTGGTAACAATAAATACCATTTAATAAAATGTATGTATAGACATAAAATACAAAACAAATAGTTTCATTTACGTTTTACGTATCAAGTAAGTAGGTATTTATTTTTCTACGAGTCAATAGATTACCTACTTAACTTATTTGTACATGATTAAATGATTGAAGACTAATGGTTAATAATTTCAATAAAACTATATGAAGTCATACTCTATGTAGCGTGACGTCATTTTTGCGTCAGCGGCATGAAAATTACGGGCCCAGGGCCTCTATTCAGGTGTGTTAAAACGATATCGTGTTTGACACGTTTTAGAATCGTTTATGTCACAGTCGCCATTATTGTAAATGACATAAGAGTTATCAAAACGTTGACAATACGGAAACAGGTCATAAACGATATCGTTATTACCTTGTAGAATTCCAGCCCTGGTTATGTCACAGTCATAATAACCCCTCCTGGACTGTAAAGTTTGTAATTGGGGTTCACATCCCGGTAAGGGCAGATATTTGTGTGATGAGCGCGAATATTTGTTCCTGAGTCTTGGATGTTTTCTATATATTTAAGTATGTATTTCTCTATTTAAGTATGTCAATCGTTGTCTAGTACCCATAGTACAAGCCTAGAGCTTAGTTTGGGACTAGGTCAATTTTTGTGAGATTGTCCCGTGATATTATTATTATTTATTATTATTCTTATTAGGTATCCGCGAAGATATTCTTTATTTACTCGTAACTCGCCGCTGTAGTGAAAAACAGTTTTAATATCATATTTACTAAATACTTGTTGGCCCCAATTACAAATTGATTAAAGTAGCTTTTGATTGGGATATTAAAATCTGCCTCTCAAGATTCCAATTAGTTGTTATTAAATGGAAACACTTACCTCCCAAATTTCCTTTTGCGCTTACATTTAACAAGTGTCCCTCAATTTTAAAACCTTGAACCTACAATTAGGTACTAGTCCACACGTTTAACAATCGTTTATGTCACAGTCGCCATTATTGTAAATGATATAAGAGTTATCAAAACGTTGACAATACGGAAACAGGGCCTCTATTCAGGTGCGTTAAAACGATATCGTGTTTGACACGTTTAAGAATCGTTTATGTCACAGTCGCCATTATTGTAAATGACATAACTTATAAGAGTTATGAAAACGTTGACAATATGGAAACAGGTCAAATACGATAACGTTATAACGCAGTTGAATAGAGGCCCTGGGCCTCTATTCAGGTGCAATAAAACGATATCGTGTTTGACATGCTTAAGAATCGTTTATGTCACAGTCGCCATTATTGTAAATGACATAAGAGTTATCAAAACGTTGACAATACGGAAACAGGTCAAAAACGATATCGTTATAACGCAGTTGAATAGAGGCCCTGGTCAAAAACGATATCGTTATTACCTTGTAGAATTCCAGCCCTGGGCCTCTATTCAGGTGCGTTAAAACGATATCGTGTTTGACACGTTTAAGAATCGTTTATGTCACAGTCGCCATTATTGTAAATGACATAAGAGTTATCAAAACGTTGACAATACGGAAACAGGTCAAAAACGATATCGTTATAACGCAGTTGAATAGAGGCCCTGGTCAAAAAAGGATATCGTTATTACCTTGTAGAATTCCAGCCCTGGGCCTCTATTTAGGTGCGTTAAAACGATATCGTGTTTGACACGTTTAAGAATCGTTTATGTCACAGTCGCCATTATTGTAAATGACATAAGAGTTATCAAAACGTTGACAATACGGAAACAGGTCAAAAACGATATCGTTATAACGCACTTGAATAGAGGCCCTGGTCGCCTGAAAGTACGAGTACGGAGTCCTTTGCGTCAAATCCGGTAGTTCTGAATTTTTGCAGACTTGTTTATGATGTTGACCCAGGTGACTCGCTTGCTCGCCTGCCTCCTTTTTTTATTTACAAGCGTTTTTTTTATATTTAACTTGCTCTGTTCGTATGTAAGTATACATATAAGTTGTCCGTCAAAATTTGCAAGTTATATTTGACCCACTTCCCGGTTTCTAATTGAGCTGAAATTTGGTATGCATGTGTATATTGCGTGACAATACAATGTTATGACAACATGGGGCTGATCTGATGCTGGAGTCGGAAGGTGGCGACAGGATCTCCGCTATTACCTTGGACCCATTGAGTTTGGACTCATTAAGTTGGTATTGATAAGCAGCAAGACTTTGCAAAAAAAAGTACAGTCGGCAACAAAAACTTATTCCATAAAAACTTTCTGTCCAAATTAGTAAGTACTATTTATAGGCAATTATACATTTTTTTTTTTTTTTTATGTTAAGGAGAAGGCACCCGAGCACTCGGGCCACCTGATGGTAAGTGGAATCTGAGACCCATAGACATTTGAATTCTCAAGACTATAATCCTAAGACCTCAAATGCGTTGCCAACCCTGAGGACTAAGATGGAATGCCTCTATCCTAGCAATTTCACCGGTTGTCTTATCCCCACACCGGAACACAACAATGCGAACACTGTTGCTTGGCGGGTGGTTAATGGATAAGATGGTGGTAGCGATCCGGACGGACCCTGCACAGGGTCCATATGAGAAAAACCCGAGAGTTCCTATATTAAATTTATCTGCCCACCTCTGTAGCTAAGTGCTTGTAGGAAAAGAAGTCACTGGAGAGATCTCAATCCAGGCGAGTGTTATGCCTAGGGACGAGTCAAGCGACCCCAACTAGGGAACGACCATCTTTTTCATACCAAAATCGGTTATTAACCGGTTTTTTGCATTCCCTAACCCCAACGCTATAGGCCTATTTACTTATGTATAGGACTTCGGTCCCCAGGTTCTCTATTGATTTAAAAAATGATAATCAGGCATGAAACTGATTTCAATGGCTTTTAGGAAAAGAGGTTACTAGAGTGATCTCAATCCACGCGGGTGTTATGTAAGGTTGCCATCCGTGCTATAATATATAGTATTGTACTTTATTTCGGCTGTCCGTACTTTATAATATATGAAAGACAAAAAGTATGCTAAATGACTTTATTAAAAAAAAAAAACATAATTTCGTAATTCGTGGCATAAAATTTTGTCTATAAAGACGTTCCTGAACGGAACCAAAAAAAATAACTTGACATTTCGTTATGACGTTTAATTTGGCGGTTGTGTTAGATAACTTAACTTGGGTGAAAGAAAGTGCTACTGCTACTCTACTGACTGCTAAGTTAATTTTGTCAACTAAAATATTTGCGAGTGATCATAAATAAAATGTACTATACTTTTGATGTGTGTACTATATTTTTGGACTTTTTTTATCTTTGTAAGAAAGGTGGCAACCCTAGTGTTATGCTTGGGGACGAGTCAAGCGAAGTCCTACATTAGTGACCCCAACATTATAGGCCTATTTACTTAAGTATTGAACTTCGGTCCCCAGGTTCTCTATTAGTTTAACGCTACAAATAGTCGAATAGTTGTAAAGACGTTTCTTAGTTGATTAGGTATGCGTAAAGTACCTACCAAAAGCACATCGCACTTTTAGTTAAACCTAAGTAGTTACCTAGTAGTTTAGTTTTAGTTATTAAACTAGATTTACCTACATAAGAGTGACAACGCCATACACTTCGCACACTGATCTTAAGCGTAAAACTGGGTATTTGGGAAACATTCTTTTTTCACGGCATTTAAAGTATCATAAAGGAAGCCAATAAAAAACCTTTCAAAGGTCTGGTAACAGCGTAAACAAAGGGAATCCAATAAAAAGCTGCGGCAATCAGGATTTCCGCAATAAAAATCAAACGCCGAGTAATAGCGGGAAATGGATGGAATAAATTAATTAACAAGTGGCTTATGAATATGTACGTAGATACAACTGGCGACTAGAAGCACGCAGTCAAAGTGTAAATAGATAAGTGGTCCTTTAAGAGCTTCTGTTGTCTATTGCCGCTTGGGGGCTACGTTTACGTCGATGCGCGTCAATCGATACTTAATACGCACGCAATCAAACGCGGTACGTCGCGCTCCCAGGGAAACCGGCTTGGTCCGTCCTGTTGAGTTTGGTTGTGGTGGCTCGCGGTGCCTACGGTCGAGGCACGCACACATGCAAGACGCTCGATATAGCTTTGTATGAAAATGAACTACGGTTTACACTGTGACGCAGTTGCGTTTTGAATACGGCCTGTCAATGGAATTTCTTCTTATTTCGGTTACAAACTGGTGACTGGTTACTAACTGGACTGTCTGACAGGTATTTCCCCGAAGTCCAGTAGTAAAATAAGTTTAAAGTGTAATGCGGGCTTGCGCTTATCACTATTCCTTAAGGATCTGTACGATTTTATGGGATAAAGAGTTCTCTAGGTTCGTCACCGTTCAAAAAAAACAAATTAGAGTTTTTCTTTTAGTGTACAGAATCAGAATAATCTTTATTCAAGTAGGTTTACAAATAATAAACTCTTTTGAAACGTCATAGTAGCGACTTAGCCTAAATTGACTGCAGGTTCAAATCGCGACCGATCAGAGAAGAACCTGTAAGAAACTCTGTCGGATGTCTTTTTTTTTCGACGTTCGCAACCTTTTGTCGTAAGGACTAAACATTTTATTACAAGCAATTCAGTCCCAAGCATTGTTATCATTAATATAGTCTTTAATACTATAATATGCTTTAGAAATTAGTTTACGCTTAACGTAACTCTTAAATTTATTTACTGATAGTTCAGTAACATTACTTGGGAGCTTATTATAGAACCTAATACAATTACCCATAAAAGAGTTTTTTATTTTATGGAGCCGCGTGAAGGGCACTGCGAGCTTATATTTATTTCTGGTATTAACATTATGTATGTCACAGTTCTTTCTAAATTTAGCGATGTTTTTATGAACATACATAATGTTTTCATAAATGTATTGACTGTGCATGGTCAATATGTTAATTTCTTTAAACTTATCTCTAAGCGAGTCTCTCTGGCCCATCTTGTAGACAGCACGAATAGCCCTCTTCTGCAGAACAAAGATGCTATTTACATCAGCAGCACTACCCCACAGTAAAATACCATATGACATAATACTATGGAAGTAACTAAAATAAACTAATCGAGCGGTATCTAAGTCTATTAATTGCCGAATCTTATTAACTGCAAAAACTGCAGAACTGAGTCTACCCGCCAATCCAGCAAGATGAGGACCCCATTGGAGCTTGGAGTCTAACGTTATACCAAGAAACACTGTATCATTAACTAGGTCTAGTTTGTCATTTTTAATAGTTACAGTAGTTTGACTATTTTTCACATTAGTAGTCATGAACTTTATACATTTCGTCTTTTTCTCATTCAGTAATAAATTATTAACACTAAACCAATCGACTACTTTTGATATAGCATTGTTTACATTGACATTAAACTGCTGTTGTCGTTTAACTTTGAACACAAGTGACGTATCATCAGCAAACAATACTATATCATGGTTGTCCTTTATAAGGTAAGGTAAGTCATTTATGTAGATGAGGAATAAAAATGGACCCAATATTGAGCCCTGTGGTACGCCCATTGAGACCAATGACCCAGGTGATCGTACTCCATTCACGTCTACCCTTTGTATTCTCCCGTATAAGTACGTTTTTATTAAGTTTAGCGCAGTACCTCTAACTCCATAGTGGTGTAGTTTCCTGATCAATGTGTCATGGTTAACGCAATCGAAGGCCTTGGACAGATCACAAAAAGTACCTAAAGCATCCTGTGACCCTTCCCAGGCATTAAAAATGTTTTTAATCAACTCAACACCGGCTTCGGTTGTCGAGCGACCCCGAGTAAAACCAAATTGTTTATTGTGTAATAAATTATTATACCTAAAATGTTCCGCTAACTGTGACAAAATCAATTTCTCAAATATTTTACTGAAAGTGGGTAGTATGGATATTGGTCTAAAATTTGTGGGGTCAAAAGTACTACCCGTTTTGAATAATGGAATTATCTTACTATGTTTCATAAGATCAGGAAACTCACCACAATCAACACAGTGATTAAATACGACCATTAAGTCAGATGCTATGACTTCAATTAAGGATTTGAGTACATGGACCGACACTCCCCAAAGGTCACTGGTTTTCTTTATATTGATTGAGTTGAATGCCTTAATTACATCCAAGGCAGTAACGCGCTTGAATTCAAAGTATATACTGCATTCAGGCACGTTATCTTCTAAAAGTACAATGGCAGACGCAGGCGAAGAGTTCAAGCACTTAGTCGTGGACACTGGTATATCGGTAAAAAACTTTTCAAATTCAATTGCGATATCTGGATTGGAATCTATTATTTTACCATCTACTTTTAAACGATAGTCGTTAATGTTCTTTTTTCGGCGACCTGTTTCTTCATTAATTATTTTCCAGGTCGTTTTAATAACATCAGAACTATTCAAGATTTTGTTACTTAAAAAATTTCGCTTAGTTATACGGCAGTCTATCTTGAATTGCTTAGAATACTGTTTGACATGTTCCTTAAACTCCTCACTCGCGTTATACCTCCGTTCCTCATATAGTTGATACAGTATTCTTCTACGCTTGTGTAAGTCCGCAGTAGCCCAGTCACTGAAAACCTTTGCACCACCAACCACAACCGATTTGGATGTAAATACTGCGTTAAATTGTTTTATGAATGTGTGAAAGAATGAGTTGTACATGTCATTGGGTCCCTTATCAGTTGTTAGAAAGGGCAAATTATGCACTAGGTTATGTCTCATTCTTTCCACACGGTCTGCAGTTATTGGCACAAAAGTAATTTCTTTTTTTGGAATATTATTCGATACGGATTTGAATTTAATTAATTGACCCAAATGATCCGATTCCAGGTTGCTGATCACACTCTTACCAATAGGAATTATATCAGTAAAAATATTATCAATACACGTGGCACTAGTGTCAGTAACTCTAGTTGGCTCCATAAAAGTATGTGTCAGGCCGAAAGATTTGAAAAGATTTATTAATCTTTTGGTTAGTGGACTGTTTTCTAAAATATTTACATTAAAATCTCCACATATAATTGTTTTTTTTCTCGAATAAGATAATTTTATTAGAACAGTTTCCATAATCTTTTCAAAAATTTCGAAATTGCCTAATGGTGGCCTATATACACATACAACTATGAATTGCTCTAACTCTATTGCAGCGAGTTCTAATATTCGTTCAACAGATAAGGACACAATGTCCTTACGGTCTTTAAATTTTAATTTATTGTTTAATATGATTAACGACCCGCCATGTATCGAGCTATTTCTAGTAAATAAACTGCCGACCTGGTGGTTGATAAAATTAAATACATACATTACATTAAATACATTAAATTAAATCACTCCGGGTGCCAAAATACAGGCTCTGCAGTGCATAGTTTGGATCCCACTGGAAACTTTAAATGTATTCATTGTCTTAAGACAAATAATCATTACATTGTTTATTATTTTGTTATTGTAAGTATAGTATCAATCTATACTAATACTATAAATGTGGAAGTAACTCTGGTCGGATAAACTGCTGAAGCGATTTAGATGAAATTTGGTATGAAGATAGTTTGAGTCCCAGGGAAGGAGATAAGAGTATTTTTATCCCGAAAAATAGGACGGACCTGAGGAAATATCGATAAACAACTTCACGAGGCTATAGTCGCGGGCGACAACTAGTAGCTAATGTATGAAGCTGATCGTACAGCCAACCTTATAAGTATCTGCATAATTTAGTTGTGTTTGACGACACGTCAGCCTAGTTGGGAGTGACCCTGCCTCCGAAGCTGGCTGTCCCGGGTTCTAATCCCGGTAAGGGCAGATGTGATGAGCACGAGTATTTGTTCCTAAGTCTTGGCTGTTTTTTTATGTATTTAAGTATTTGTTTATCTATCTAAGTATGTTTATCGTTGTCTAGTACCCATAGTACAAGCTTAGAGCTTAGATTGGGACATTGTCCCGTTTTTTTTTTTTTTAGTACCTACATCACCTCATGCCTACCGCTATAATACCATAGCAGATTAGGGTAGCAGTTCAAACGTGATGTTAAAACCCCGTGTGGTTGCCGGGTTAGAATAGTGCCACTCCATGTCTTCCCGTGGATGTCGTAAGAGGCGACTAAGGGAATAAGGGCTAGTAGTACTGTTAGGCGATGGGCTTGCAACCTGTCACTAATACACTGGTAAACATCTTAGCCTGATTGTGCAAAATGTGGTTACAGAATTATCAACAAGTTTAGAGTTGTTGGTATTCTGTAGCTCTGCCTACCCCACTCTGGGAATAAAGGCGTGACGTTATGTATGTATGTATGTCTTCTCGTTTAAATTACAGTTCGCTTGGACAAGCGGTAAAGTAAAGTGATTGAGAAAGCACTGGCAGCCATTAACAATGCGCTGCATTCGGAAGTTCAGCCGCGCCGGGCTAGTTCTGGGAAAACGGCGCTAAGACGCACTGTAATGAGAGGCCGCGCAAAGACTGCCAGGACTTGGCCATCCGGGGTGTTACTTTCTAGACCCCCAAATTGACCGTTTAATAACTAAAAGGGGGGTTTGAATTCAAATTTACAAGGCAGTAAGTTGGGCTCCCTTAATCTGGCATAACTTTTTTTGGCATAGTCTTTTTAATACGTATACTTTTCAGGATTATTTAAAATATAATTGCATAGTACCCATTAGGTTAGGTTAGGTTTATTTTATAACAATCCTGATAAGTATACGGTTTTAGAAAAAAGACTGTATGCCAAATGATCAAAAAAAAGTTATGCCAGATGAACGTAAACCTAGCAAGTTGATCTCTACAAAAAGAAATAAGCCTTTTTCCAAAATTTCATTCTTGTAACAACATTTTAGCTGGCGTTGGTAGCTTTTTCCACACTGCACAGCTAAACTTGGTGAGCCTACGTTAAGTTCTTTGCCACCATCCGACACAATCATCAGATCAGCTCATAGACACCATAATAGAGCATTATCATTAGATTTTATCCCATATTTCAGCCCATGCCTATAAACGGAACTGCTCCAACATTGTCATAAAAGATTAGAACTAAACATACGGACGAACAAACAAATATTCGAAAGGTGTCTATCATTTTATCGAAACACCTTTCATCGAACGCTATTTTCTGCTGAAACCATAATAACCCTGAAAACATGGTTTCAGCAGAAAATAGCGTTCGATGAAATGATACATTCGATGAAGTGAAATTCGATAAAATTAGTTACCATATTCAAAGTTTAATAAAAATGCCTGCGACTAGGAGTGAGTGCTGTAAGTGAATGAGAGAGCACCTGGGCCTCTATTCAACTGCGTTATGACGATATCGTGTTTGACGTGTTTTAGAATCGTTTATGTCACAGACGCCATTATTGTAAATGACATAAGAGTTATGAAAACGTTGACAATACGGAAACACGTCAAATATCGTTATTACCGTGTAGAATCCCAGCCCTGGCGGCTATTAACAATTAACTGCATTTGGAAGCTCAGCCGCGCCGGGCTAATTCTGGGCAAACGACGCTAAGACGCGCTGTAATGAGAGGCCGCGCAGACTAGCTGGGGCCTCGCCAGCCAGTGTGTTACTTTCCGAGCCCGCAAAGCCGCTTTAGTTAAAAGGCGATTCTAATTGAGCAAGTAATCCGCACCGAACAGAGGTCACACCGTTTCCCCACGACACCTCCGCAACTCCCTTTTCGTATTCATAGTTGTAGTTTCCACAAATACTTGTGAGGACAAGTATTTGTGTAAATTTGAGTGTCGTTGATCTGATCTTTATGGGATTTGGTAGAGGTTCCAAATCCCATAAAGATCAGATCAACGAAACTCAAATTTTCGTCGTAACATACAAATGCCTAGGGCTGGGATTCTACACGGTAATAACGATATCGTCTTTGACGTGTTTCCGTATTGTCAACGTTTTGATAACTCTTATGTCATTTACAATAAGAGTTATAATAGAAGAGGCGACTGTGACATAAACGATTCTTAAACACGTCAAACGTGATTTCGTTATAACGCTGAAGAATCGAGGCCCAGTGATGTATCTCTAAGAAATGACAAATCATTCGGTCGACAACGTCGAGAAGCGAATAGTAGGTTTTATACTAAGTAATTTCTAAGGATAAACAAATAACGCGGTGAATGGTGATTTCATTTACGAGTGGGTGGGGCACTTGTATTTTATACAAGAAGCTTAGATATTTTGTTGGTTGCATGTTTTTTGTCCCTTTCTTTAGCGTGATCTAGAGTTATTGAGAAAGGGACAAAAATCATAAGCAACGTCATTCAATGTCACTTTTCTTCGCTTTAAGGCATTGTTCGCCGTGCAATCTCATTGTTCGTCTTGTAATAAGTTTTGGTCTTGCACTTAATAAACGTTTTTCTTTCTTTCTTTTTTTCAATCTCCAGAGTCATGTATACCTAAGATTCTTGATTTTATATCATTCATTAGTGTTCATTTTAGTCATCGGTGAGATTCAAAATTACGAACCCGGAATATCTGAACATAACGGCCACAGTTCTGGGGGGTTATTATGACCTTTCTATATAGTTCATTTTAAGGTGAGCGTAAAGGACAGAGCTATGGCAGTTACATAGCTATGTCCTTTTCTCTGAGCGTAAACAGAACTGCATAGTCATGTCATGATAACCCCCCAGATCTTTTTGAGGAACAATATAATTGGATGGCGATACAACTTCCGGTTCTCTCCCGCACCGAACCCGGCTAAAATGCAAATCGGTCTTAATTTAATTCAGCTGATCCGAGGCCAGCGATAATGCCCCTCTGATTTACTACCGCTGCAACCGACAGAATGCACTTCTGTGGCTGCAGGCTACTCGGTCAAAATGTAGCCAAAGAATCAATTATGCGCGAATGAAAACGGGCCAGTAGGAACGTAAATATGTATGTAAAGTGGTTCGTTTGAATTGCTCTTTCAGAGAACTATCTAGGGAAACAGTAGTAGATAGATTGTGTTAATGTCATGGGATCAAAATGATATGTATACAGCAAGTAGTTTGTTGGATCCAAAGCGAATCGAGGAATTCTAAGCGGAGCGGGCATTTAAGCGATACCGCCAAGGAAGTAAATAATTTTTCCTACTCCTGTACTTTTATCTGTCATTTATATAGTCACGAACACTAATATAAGAATATAGATAATATGTCCGCAGAACATTCCGTAGAAAACTCTATCTAGTCTATTCCCCTTAACAACACTTGTGCTTTTTTGAGCCGAAACGACATGCCTAGCTGCCAAAGCTTTTACACCTAGGTTAATTTGACCAATCAAAATACTTCACCAAATTAATCCACCAATCACAATACACATTGACTGTCAATCGGAACGTTAGGTTTTTTTTGGTATGTAAACTCTTTTACTAATTTAACTCTTTAAAAACATGGTATCAACCAACCAGAATGCAGCTATATTAAAATCAACCAATCAGGGAAAAGAACTCATTTCTCAAATCATTAGGTGTTTTTTAGTCCCTATTTCACAAGTTAAATCGATTGTGCAACTTTTTTTTTAAATATGAAACCTGGCAAGTGCACATCAATTTAAAAACAAAGTTAACCATAGACACATATTTTGTCGTTTTCGAATGTTTCCCGCTCGTTTGTTGTTCTGTGCTTCGTTCGTTCGTATTCTAACCTAGGTATATTAATAAAATTTTGTTAATTTAATTTTGCATTTTATTTGAAACCTAGTCGTAGAAAAAGTATTGTATGCAACGGTGTATAACTAAGTCAAAAAATACTCGTGGCGTCTTGCTTTACGATGTGCGCCTGCGGCTCACATCGTAACCACACCACTCGTCTTTTTTGACCTCTCTTATACAACTGTTGCATAAACTACTATTATGCCAGTATCACATAATTACTGCTTTTCGGATTACGAGAAAAAAATATATACGTATAAAAAACTTCAGTAGTACTCGTGATATTAAAAATTCTGTTAAGAAAACGCTAACTTGATAATCAAATGCGGGCGGGCTTTTCTTCAATTTGAATATACAGTAACGAGAATATTCTGTAAGTACATTCGGGTTATTCCCACCTGTTACCACCAATTTGTTACCACTGGTAACGGCTGGGTATTTTTTTCCCACCTGTTACCACGGTAACTACTGGGTATAAAAATTCCCAGCTGTTAAAACTAAAGTAAAAAAAAATTGTAATCACCGAATATTTTAGTGGTAACAAATTGGAAAAGTATTCCCACTTGTTACCACCGAGTACTTTAGTGGTAACAGGTGGGAAAAAAAATCCAGCTGTTACAAGTGGTAACAAATTAGTGGTAACAGGTGGGAATAACCCATACATTTGTACTGACCCTACTGGTAAAACCATAACACTTTTGGCATGTTATCGCGTTGTTTTTAACTTGTGCGCCACTCCTGTCAAGTAAATTAGAGTTATCGCAACGTTGACTACACGCTACCAACTTACTAATTTGGCAAAAGCAATATAGTTTTACCGTCACTGAATTAAACATGTCCATTAGTATTTACAAGATTTTCATTTTTATTAGTTTGTTCATCTTTATGACTTCTGTTTAGTCAAAAGGGTAAGGGTCGGGTAGCAAACATTTTGTTTGGTATAAATATATTATTAGTCAATTTTCGCAAGTTATGCCAAACAACATTTATGCGACTAGACGTCCACCGTAGTCAAAATCTTGCACATCAATTTTCGTTATTAGGATGGGCATTTTTTTGGAATAATTAATAATAATTTTTCTGTCATTTAAATGGCCTTTTTAACCTTCAAAAGTAACAAAATTTAAGCCTGCAATTTAACTTGTACCTTCGTCCCGCACCTTCACACAAAGCGTTATCAACGTTGCTTGACTGACGTTATCTTACCCTATTCTTGCGGCGGCTTTGTTCGGCGACTGTTTAGAATAGTGTGAATAACCCCCTATAAGGTTACGCATAATCTAATTTAGAGATTTTATGGCTAGGAGAAAGCAAATGAGCACAGATACCTTGGCCCTTGTCTTTACCCTTATTGTTATCGTATTGTTAACGTTACGCCGGCTATACCTTACCTTATTACCTTTAGAGTAAACGCGGCGAAGTTATAAAAAGTACGATTGCATCGCATTGCGGTGAATGGGATCTAAAACCCATAGACATGCAATTTCAAGACTACCTACAATCACTAAACTGCATTCCTAACACCGCAACTGCGCTGCCAACCCTGAGGACTAAGATGGAATGCCTCTTTGCTAGTAATTTCACCGGTTGTCTTATCTCCACACCACAACAACAAACCATGAAATAAGGCCCCTGATGGAAAGTGGTATCTATGACCCATATAGACATTTGCAACACTACCTATAATTCACAAGTGCAATTCTAAGCCTACAAATGCGTTGCCTACCTTTACATTTTCAACTCCTTACGTCAAATACAAATGTCTCACACGCCAAACATGTATTAAAAGTTATGCAAAATAGAACTTATTGCACTCGAAAAAACGTCTCTTTTTAACCCGTATCTGTCAACTATAAATGTCGGTGGCGTTGTAGGCACGACAGCTCATGACTTATTTAGGCGTCGTTCTGCACCAAAATGCTTTGCTACCTACCCGAATTTAATTTGAACCTTATTGTGAAGCTTAAGGTTAAAGTTTATTGTATGTTAGCCAATAAAGTAATATAATTTACCAAAAATCGCTCCTTACATAAAAATATTCAATATAGCCGCTGTTTCCGTGGGTTTTGTCACGTGACTGGTCACGTGACCGCGTCGCCGCAGTTGAGCCGTCGAAAATGTTCTGTCTACCGCATACGAGAGGTTAACAGGAGTGAATTCATTAACTAAAATTATATTTAGACCCCCGAGGACTAAAATGGAATGCCTCTATGCTAGTAATTGCACCGGTTGTCTTATCCCCACACCGGAACACAACGGGTTTGAATTATCTCAATGACGTTACGTTAACGCTACTTACTCTCTTATTTACTTATCGTGAAAAAATGAGCCAACATCTTGTTTTTTTTTAAATGATTCGGCAATACTCCGCAGGGTGTAGCTCTGCACCTTTTGAACGCCACTGACGGATATATCCGCACCAGTGGTTCAACGCCAACGGCGTGGTTGCCAGCGCAAAAAAGACCCGAGTGTCAACGACGCTTCAACGTCGACCCTGTCTTGACCCTGGTCTCGACTAGGGTCAAGAGCCAATGACAGCTTAAAACCAGAGCGGATGTCAACCTTGCCTCATAGATGAGGTCTATTTTGCGTCGACAACCAGGACCGAAATATCCGTCAATTGCGTTAAAAAGGTTAAAACCATGTTGTCTTAGACACGTTATCGTATTGTTTTTAACTCGGCCGTAATTTGCCAAAGGCAATATGGTTTTGCCGAATAGAATATAGGCCGTTACATGTGTAATTATTCGTCAGGTTCGAAATGTAGTTCCGATTTGTCCCTTGTAATTCATCGCAGTCACGTTTGCCTGCACAGTAAACGTCTGAGAAGCAACCCAACATATTTTTATCAATAAATCTATTGTCGGATTATCGGATGACCACAAAAGAGCTCGTCGGTTTCTAGTCGCTGCTCGTTTTGCGCGCCTTTAGCATTTGAACACTTAAATAAAAGCCATATTATTTATAAACACTTTATTCTGCTTATCAACAATTCATTAAAAAAACATTGCCTATCATAATCGCAAAGCACTATATTATTAACTAATTCATTATTTTATAAAAAATCTCCTTTAATTTGGGTTTTAGTTTAAAAAAGATATTGTTTCACTTCCGTACACAAAATCATTTCATGCAAGTTTTAAATTAACTAATAAGAAATACATACTTAACTCGATTTGTCAAAACCCTGTGGGCTTAATTTAAAATTTTGGGTTAAAAAAATGAGAACGCGTTTTTTTAAATCAGGTCTTTTCTGGCACCCAACTCTTTCCTAAACCAAAACCCAACGGCTTGTGTGACTATATGATAAGCACCTTTAAATAACTTGTAGGCTTGTTTGCCATTTCTCATACACTAACAGTTCGACAGTTACACAAAATACTGACAGGGTTTATAGTAGTTAATTAGACCAAAATCAACACAGAAAGTGTCATTATGGAACTTGGGCATTTTCATTAGTCACTTTTGTCAGTTTTGTGATTAAATTAGCCATATAAATGTATGGCTAATTTCGTCACAAAACTGACAAAAGTTACCATTTTTTAACTTCCCTTAACTAGAGTACACTTTATAATGAAAATGCCCACCTATGGCTTACTTGTAGGGTCGGATAAGATTCTCTCTGCATAAGTAACAGACTTAATAAACCTGGTAATTTTTATGGAATTAAAGGATTAACACGTTCCCTGTCCGGGTGCCCCCAATGTGGGGTAATTAACCTTTTTTTCAGGAGTCCGCGGTTCCACTATGGGGTCACATCCCCATACTGAATGGGCATAAAACTGTCAGTTGGACTTGTGACATTGTCAGATCTTTTTGTATGGGGACAGTGAACGTGTTAAGACTTGACATCATTCATTTTTGCAGTTCGCAGGATTTGACTTTGCGAAACCCTTACCCCCTTACTTATAAACGTGGAATAACCGTGGGGTAGCTTAGGCCATACTTTGTCACTTTCTGCCAGATGCAAATGTCACAATTACAGATAAGGACAAAGCGTGGCATATACTACCCCACGGATATTCTACGTTTATAAGAGGGGTCAGACGATAACCCAAACTCCAAATATAGATTTCACAATCTGTTCAATTGTCTATGACATAACTTCTTGCATCAAGAGTTCTACTCAGTATTTTGTATACCGATTACTGCCGTTAGTGTAATATATAAAAGTGTTAGCGGCCAAAACAATATTGGGTAAAATATGATCATACTTTACCACAAACAAATACCTATGATAGAAAAAAATATAATAGCAATTGTTAATAATAATGATGACGATCATAATAGCAATTATGATTGAACTGAAAAGACAGAACTATGTAATGCTATTATAACTCTGTGCCTTGCGTTACCTATAACTTGGCAAGTTTATACAGTGTGTAAATAGTATACGGGCGTTTATTAAAACTGGACATAGATTAAGACTCTACTAATCATTAACAGAAATAATTATTTTGATTAAGCTAACGTATACACCGTTATTAATTTTTGAACGTACTATCGACCGGCAATGTACATCGAAGTCCATCTGTCAGGTGTTATTTTCGTTTATAATTCATTGCATTTTTCGTTATACATTGCGTGTTAAATTATTTTGTATGGTTATTTTTTTTTAATTTAATTTTAACAAAAGCTGCCTAAATGTGCTCAGTAGGGGTTGTACTAACCACAGTTAAAAGGAACGCCCGTATACCATTTACACACTGTATACGGCCTTTGGTCGACAGAAACAGTTGTAATGTTACCCATTATTATTTCCGCCAATACGATTAATGTAAATATTGCTTTTACTTCGATTTAGTGCAATACAATATATTTATATCATTAGATTACACTAGTGAGGTCATTCGTTCACAATTTCGTCGATATTAATAAAATATAAAGGTCTGTTTCACGACACTACGATCTAATGAACTATTGTAAAATAATCTTGAATTGAACTAAACTATATTATACAGTTACCTGAGCTAATAAAATAAACCATTTGAAAGTGACACTTGGACAAAACTGCCCTCCAAGCCAATAAGCAGTATTTCAAATTCAGTGACCAAAATATTTTTAATTCTATTCTGTTAGTAATGAGGTTGATATTGCTACAGAACATTTATTTGAAAGACTTCCTATTGACTTAGAAGGGTGGAATAATACACTATTGCTACACCCTGGACACGATGAGACATTTTGATACTTGTCATAATGCCGATCTTGGCTACGATTTCTTGATACTTATAATGGTTTTCGCAAACATATCGTCAGCTTAGCATAATATTACGTATGCCTTTATATACAAAGTGGGCTTCGAAATGCTATTGCAACATTAATCAAAGCGTTCGTCAGCGACTGACGTTTACAATTGAAAGCGATGCTAAATCCCAAATAGTATAATTTACGTGAGACGATGCAAAGCTGATTAGTTTGGAAAATAAATCTGAATATTTAGCTAATATCTGTATTTCTGCCTCGTTATTAACTATAGATAGATTTCGCTAAAATTGTTACGATTTTGTCAAGTCATGGTTCCAATTACGACAATACTGTGGAACCAACTTTACTTACTTTCCTACTCTGAGAAATACTTAGTTTTTGTTTAGGGCTATGCTGTTAAATGTTCATTATTTACTGTAATACAACTGGCAAGTGTATTGCCCTTAAAAAATAAAATAAAATATTGACCTAGGTAAGTTTTTGAGCACAAAAAAGCACCCTGTATCGATTGAAATCTGTCAAGAACTTTGCTCTATAAATTTTATTTATCCGAATTTAACCCATACTATGTCTTTAACCAAACTAGATATAAGAGCAGTGATCGGAATAGGTAGTACAATTTCGCGAGACTTCGGTGCGTAAGTTTAGTACGGATATAGCTTGTAACCCCGGGATTACATTTGCAAAGTGTTAAAGTTTGTGTTTAATTCAGAAATGTTATTAAAATATGATTTTAACGATTATTTTGCTAGCATAGAATATCGCATTGACGAAATATGTAGACACATGCAATGACAAAAATTAAAAAAGTAACTTCAATTAAGGTCATGTCAAGAAAATATTCTGTGAAATAATACGAGTCCCGGAATCTGGGGTCTTATCCATATTAAGTATAATGTTTAAGGTCGTTCACCCGAAATTGCACTACCTTTTCCGATCACTGTATATGAGGTTATAAATATATCAATGTAACAATATGTAGATAAAATTAATGATATATTAATGTGATATTCTTAAATGAAACCTCTATAATTAGTTAATATAGGATGTATTTAGTGGAACACTAGGACACGTAATACCAAGGCAAGGTTTCTTAAGGTAGAGAGGGAGAAAGCGAAAGACAAGGATGAAAGACAACGCAAAGCGTTCCGTTCCTCACAATTAATATCAATTAATGTATAATTATTTTTATCTACATACAATCGAGGTCAAATATGTATGCTCAACCGGAAAATATACCTTCGATCATCTCTATTGGATATTTTTGAGCATTCATTTTTACGGCGACTGTACTACTTTTGTACCTTATTCCGTAACATCAAGGCCTTGTTCCGTATACCTATTTTTAACCTCGATGTTTCACGGACAAAGCAGTGTAATATATTGTATTTGACATTGTACTATTTAATGACATTTATTTTTTATAATATATTTAAGATGGCAGTGTAGAAAATGAAATGGCGATCTTGTAATTATAATAAACCTTCTTCTAGTCATAGGGGGTAAAATCGTAATTAATACTTTAGGGAAAATGTACTTAACTCACCTATGTTAATGTTTAAAGTTTAATGAAGCTGTATCTAGTTACAATGGATACATAATTTCATTGGACACTTAGGTACCTAAATCGGGCCTTAAGTGGCATTATGTTATTTGCAATACTGTAATATACTGGGATCAATGTGTCACACAGTTCCTTTATATTTCACATTAACATGTTAAAAAATAATTAAAAGGAATAATTCAACTGTGTAGGACATCAGTGTAATAAATATACTAAGTTTAAGGAGCTCTATATAAGTACATTATTTTCGGGAAAACAACATTAATTCATTATCTATGGTAAAAAATGGGGAAGACTTTTACACACTTTGGTGAAAAACTAAACAAATAATATTTAGGATAATTAGTTTGACAGATAAGGTGTTTTTAAATTAGAACCAGAAAAATTACAGTAACCAATATAACAGATATATCTGTCAGGTAAATTGTAACTTTGTCCTTTTCTTTCATATGACAAAGAAAAGGAAAGTGGCAACTTTAACTGGCGATTTGTTACCCGGGACCTTTTAAAAATCGATACGAACAAAACTTTTAGGGTTTTTTATCCAAATGGAAACCTTTTACTAAGCCTCCACTGTCTGTCTGTCTGTCTGTCTGCCATCAGGCTGTATCTCATGAACCTTCATAGGTAAACAGTGGAAATTTTGACAGATTGTAGGGATAAAACACCCAATTGCCTGGCATCTATTGATTGTTGAGTTATCGTCTTCATCACTTTACAATAAACTTCACGGGAGCCAATAATCGGTATGTGGCCAACAATAGGGCAGTTCACCCTATATTTCTAATGCCGCTTTAAATAAAAAATAAATTAAATTAAAATTGAAGGCGTTTGTTGTGTGACTCCGACTCGCACTTGCCCCTTTTTAGTTGTCAAACTAATTCGCCTGAATAAAATTTCTACTTTAATATAATGTATGACTTGTTTGTCGCTCGGTAAACTCGTTCTATCTAGTCTAAAACGAAAGAGACGCCATGATAAGCGAGAAAATAAAATTCGGGTTAGCATACAGTAACTGACTACAAAGCATGACCGCTATGTCGGCCATATGTGTGGAAGGTGTTATAGTTTCTATCTATTAAAATATTGACAGCTGTCAACGCAGTATAAATAACATATTCTTTTACTTAGGGTTATATTTTTTACTGGGATGACATCTGTCAGAATTGACTTCATATCTCCCGAGAGCTATAATATAAGTACGATATACAGGGTGTCCCTAAAAACAGAATATCAAAAACTAGGAATTTTATAAAAGTGCCATTATCTCGGAAATTGTATTTTTATTATGGTCGAACTTCTTTAATCTGGTACCTATTTCACAAGCCCACCCGTGTGGTTGCCGGGTTAGAATAGTACCACTCCATGTCTTCCTGTGGCTGTCATAAGAGGCGACTAAGGGAATAAGGGCTTGTAGTACTGCTAAGCGATGGGCTTGCAAGCTGTCACTAATACACTAATAAACATCTTAGCCTACTTGTGCAAAATGTGGTTACAGAATTATCAACAAGTATTTTTAGAGTTGTTGTTATTTCTGTGCCTACCCCACTCTGGGAATTTAGGCGTTATGTTATGTATGTATATGTATGTATGTATGTATGTATTCAACAAGCCGGCCTATCAGCCATTTTCATTTTATCGTTGGTTTTAGAGATACCCTGTATAATACAATGATGTTATAACATATATTTCTATAACTTGTCTCTATCTGTGAAACTAACCTTAAAGCCATTAAACTATCTTATTGTGTTTTCATGTGCGATTCTGATTAGTCACTTTTTTCTGCTAAACATTATTACCAAGTCAACAACATTATTCCTAGACCTTTGAACACAATTTATAATTTCATTTAGTAAATAATAAATGTTTCAAAATATCCATTAACATTTACCACAATTTTACGAGTCTAATGGCAACAAAAGTGTTTTTTCTCAAGCAATGTCTAAATTAAACGTCAAATTTATTGCATTCTCTAACATATTTTGGATATTAATTGAATAAACTTCGAGGCTGATGCAAATAGACCCCAAGCATTTCCTTCATGAATTCAGGAAATATGATTTGACCATAAAGAGAAAAGTCAGCCGAATCATCTTTACCGATAAACTGGACTATCTCCGTACCACAGCGCCCACAATATTTGGCTTCAATAACCGAAAAACTGACAATCAACGGCTACTGTTTCATAAAAAACATTTGACTCTTAGAACCTGTACAAATTAAAATATTCAAGATTATTTCTCAGCTATTGATTTGTCTGGTGTAAATACCTTAAAATTATCTAGACACGATTCTATTGTCGAGAGAATAAGAGACGTGTGCAGATAATTTTGAGCTCTTCATCTACCAAGGAGCTTGCAGGTTACTCGGTAAGGCACTGCGAGCTTGAAGAACTGGACTTTATTCTTAGCTGAGTTTTTGAAAGGCCTGGATGAGGTAACAAGATGATCACTGATAGGCCCATCAAGATGGATTGTAGGGTTACCTATCTGACCTATCTCAAACACTAAAATCCCTATTTTATTTAAGTGCCTCTACCTATGTTTATTTATCCTCTATTTCCATATAAGTATGCATATAATTTCGTTTACAGTTCCCATTACTCCACATATTATTATACGCTCTTACTGTACTTATGAATGGACTAGCAGCGCTTTCTTCCCGTATGGTTGCCCTGAAAATCAGCGTCACGACACCGAGTGTCTGACACTATGCTGAGCGGCTCCCAATTTGGTGCATTATAAAATAGTTTTAAGTTTAGTACTCCTGATTAATCTCCAAATGTATTTCATTTATTAGTAGTTTAGTAGTTTGTGTTTTGCATCAAATAAACGATTTTCTTCTTCTTCTAAAAACGATTGCCCGCTGTTTTGTTTGTTAAAATTTTCATAACTTAGATTTTTTGACCTGAAAACATTGAATTTTCTTGGATTGCTATAAAACAAACCTAACCCAACTCTGTAGGTAGGAAGTTTTCAAGAAAATTTACATAACGCTGCACAATATTAATATTTTAAATCGATCTGTATAAATTACTCAAAATCAACCTTTTTCGCTTTGTTTCAGGGAAGCTGCGAATTAGTTAAGGGCTATAATTAAAACAAAACTTAATTGATTATTTTGTGTAACGAGAGTTACCCATATAGTTTGCATGCACTACTTAATATACAATTTTGTTTTAAGCATTGTCTCCTATGTTTGCTATTAGAATCGCTTCGAATCAGCGGTATACGGGTAAACTTGTATCATTACTTTTTGGATGCTGTTTTTGTAAGCTATTTATGTAAATTGTGAACAAATAAATCATTTCATTTCATTTCATTTTCAGTTTGTATGACTAACTATAGTTACACACAGGACGGGATCGTGATTATCATAATCATTAAGCCTTTAACTATGTACATTTTATTTAAAACGACTCAGGTATCTCTTTAAACACTTTGAAAAGATAATTGGTTCAGACAAAAACAATCTAATTTATGAAAATTCGATAAAACGATACAGCGAGCAAACATTTTTTGTTTTTTTGGATGCAAACAGCAGCTCAAAGAAAAAGCGTGTAAAAAAAGGTATCTGACTTAACTTATGTTTAAATCGCCGCAGTAATTATATGTTTTTCTTCTTCCTATCTCTTGACTCGGCTAGCAATTGCCTGCGACTTGTCGGTGGCCCTAGAAGGGGCGGTACCCGGCGGGGTACTTGGTGGGCACGGCGAGCTTGGAGCTGTGCACCAGGAAGTCCCAGCCGAGCTGGTGGTAGGCCTGGATGAGGCGCTCCTCGGCCTCGCGCGAGGGCCGCTCCTCCTGCAGCTTGCTCAGCAGCTTAATGGCGCGGCCCCAGTGCTTCACGGTGAAGCAGTGCCACACGCCGTAGTGGATCGCCTGGGAATTCAAAATTAAAAATCGTTTATTCATTTAACAATTTCATGGCAATAGTTGTTGACACCTCCTAGTAGATAATAAGTTTATCTGTAGCAAGAGTGCTCGCTCTTCCAAATGTAGTACTTACAGTATTTTCGCTATATGATATTAACATGATTTATATTAGAGACAATATAAATTTAAATTTAATATTAGTCGCTCAATACTGTGTGTGCGTGCGTGTGCGAGTGCGTGTGCGTGAACGAGTGCATGTGCGTGTGCGTGTGCGTGTGCGTATGTGTGTGTGTGTGATATGATAATTAGGATTGAAGGTTGAAACTTTAAGATTGGAGGTATGGGATACCATTATTCACTTTTAATTAAGACATTTGTAACACAACTTATAAGTACATTTCATAAATAGTTTTTGGTTTTGATTCCTGGGGGAGTATCAAATTCTTTCACGATAACAATTACGATCACGGTAGTCGACATTTTTGGCGATCATTAAAAGCAATATAACTCGAAATATATTTATTTCGCCAACAAAGGTATAGGAAGGTTTTAAAGGCAATGTTTCCGCTGTGATGTGCCACAAAGCCATCATAACATACGGATAATATACAAAAAATATGAACCTAACATTTATATTTCATTCTAAAAATGGACGTATGTTTTAATGGAATACAACTTCCATGACACATGACAATACGTGTTGCTGTAATCCTAAAAACTTATATTTGTTTATTTTACGTATGGACTTAGAGCAGTTTTTTTCTAAGAAAACACAAAAAAAATATTTATGTTCAGCTAATTAATAATGTTTTTGATGGTACAGGTGTTGATATTGATAAATATAGTACTGTAATCAGCGAAACGCCGAACAGTATCATGGGATTTGGGCAACTGACAATAATTATGTCATTTATTACATATAACAAATAACAGAGGACCCAGTCCACTTCCCTGTGGCACCCCATGTTTGATTATTGACTTGCCCACGTATATTTTTTCTTTTCTTTTGTGCCTGCACAATATTGACAAGTGCGTCTGTATGCGTTTATGACGTAATAGTTTGTCTCTGCTGACCTTGACTATGTATTTTGTTAACTAACCTTGACTTTCGATTATGTGCAACTTTGAGCTTATCATTTATAAATCGTTTGACCTTGATGTCGTATTTTGTAACGACTGATCTTAATTTTGTAGTCTACAGACGGAATAGTTTCTCGCTGCTGACCTGCGCTGGCTATGTATTAAATGTGTGTTGAACTTGACCTTCTATTAAGTGCGACTTTGAGCTTGTCATTTAAGCATCTTTTGACCTTGACTACGTAATTTATATCTACCGATCTTATTTTTGTACTCTACTGACGTAACAGTTTGCCTCTGCTGACCTTGACTATGAATTAAATGCGTACTAACGTTGAACTTGTATTATGTGCGACCTTGACCTTGCAAAGCTTTTTTTTTACCTTTTATTGATTGTACTGACTCAAAAAATATAATTGATGCGTGTTCTAAGCTTAACGGTGTCTTCTATGTGTGTGTCGGTTGTCGTTTGATTGTTCAGGTGCTGACCTTGGCGTCGGAGAGGTCGGTGAACTTGAGCAGGTCGGCCATGTTGGCGGCGAGCGCGGCGAGGCGCTCGGGCGCGGCGGGCTGCAGCGCGCGCAGGCGGCACAGCGCGGCGCCGCGCCGGCACAGCGCCTCCACCAGGTAGCCGCGCTGCTTCTCGTGCTCCCTAGCCATCAACAACACGAACACTTTAATACCTGCCAACTGCACTGCCAACACTAATTATGACATCGCTATTAAACAATCAGTAGAAAAATAAAAAATATCACGGGACAAGGTCACACAAATTGACTATGGGTACTAAGCAACGACAAACCTACTTATAGAGAAATATATATATCGTGCAAATCACTCGGATAGCTGCCCTTACCGGGATTTAAACAAAGGATCGCTAGCTTCGTAGCCAGTTCAAGCTATGGAGTAGTTCTTGTGGATATTATAGACAGTTCGAAGGAAGTTCACGCAAAGTATACTGACTTCAGCGAGGCTTGTGATTTGATAGATCATGACATTCTCCTAACAAAAGTTCAACACGCGGGTATACATGGTTCTCTTCTTCGGTGGTGCGAATTTTACCTTACAAATCGGTCGCAGTTAGTGGCCCTACGAAGCTTTAAGTCTGGCGCAGTAGACATTCCCTCAGGAGTCCCACAGGGATCGCACATAGGCCCGCTATTATTTTTAATTTATATAGATGATTTAGCAAAATCCATCCGCTGTAATTTTAAAATGTACGCCGACAACCTCAAATTATATAAAGTTATCGGGAATAGCGGTGATGAGAGTCTACGATGATTTTAATAGGATTTCTGACTGATGTAATTTCAACCACATCAATTTAATACCACATCAAATATTCCCGAAAGAAAAAACCAGCTCGAATTAGTTATAATTTAAACGGCTTCTCATTAACTGAGGTAACCAGAACTTGCGATCTCGGTGTTGTTATTGATAGTGCCGTGACATTTCGAGAACATATAGGTGGAGTTGCCAAAAAAACATCCAAGTTGTCAGGTTTTATAAGCAGGCAGATAAAACGTTTCAAAGACCCTCGAGTCCTTATCCCGGTGTACAACTGTGTTGTCAGAACTATTCTGGAGTATGGGGCTCCTGTATGGAACCCGGGCTATAAGTTGCACGCTGACCGCATAGAGAGGATACAAAAGTGCTTTCTCTACCACTTAGCTTTCATTGAGAACAAAGCTAATATCACACGTATGAAACAAGGCTTAAATGCTACAAAATGGATTCATTATATCACAGACGGAAAGCAGGTGATATTATGTTCCTTTATAAAGTCTTAAATGGTTACGTGGACAGCTGAGAGTTGCTCGATCATATCAAAGTGGTTGTTTCTAGAACAAGTAGTCATTTATGCAACAGAAAGCCCTTTTTTCTCCCTCATTGTCGCACGAATGATGGAAAGCATGCACCCCTTCTATAGAATGATTGCGTCATATACGGGCATAAAGACAAACTTAGACCGATACTGCTGTTCTTTGGCCTCCGCTAAAATTAAAATCAGGCAAAGTGTTAAATCTCTTCCACAATCTCACATTTAGCTGTTATTTTATATTTGATTGTTTTTATAGTCTGTACTTTTAGGCATTTAAAAAAATGTAAACATAAAAACCACGTGACATTGAGAGATGACAGTTAGTCAGCCAATAGGAGCAGAACACTGATACGTCAAAGCTCGACCAAACATCTTGGATTGGTTGATAAGCAGAGCCACGTGGTTTGGTTTGTTTAAATTTGTTTAAATACCTAAAGGTACAGACTATAGTTTTGGCACATTATTCTATTTTGTAAAATATTACTAGTAAGTTAGATTAATTATGACAACTGTTTACTTTTAAAGCATGCTTTGTCTACTTTTTAAGGATGTGCGCAACATGTTACATATCCAATGTTCTTCACTTGTTACAATCTAGTTGTATCATCCAGTTTGTAGACCTATTAATTACAAAAAAATATTCCGTCTCCATCATCACACCAGGTCGATATTATTGTTGTTATTAAAATCGATTACATACATACATACATAAATCACGCCTGTTTCCCAGAGGGGTAGGCAGAGACCACTTCTTTCCACCTGATACGATCCTGACAAAGCTCTTTCGCTCCTTCCACATTCATACATCGAGTCATGCATGCACGTCGGTTTCGGGTACTTAAGATTCGGCCCTTTTCCAGTATTTCCCCGATTTGATTCAAAAAGTACGCCTAGGGCGCCCCCTTCCTACCCTTCCACTCACTTTTCGGCGGGATAGGCGTCGTGAGCGTTGGGCTGCAACCTATCTAGGGGAAGGAAAACTCCAAAATCAAACCCGACGGAATAGGCGTCGTTAGCATTGGGCTGCTATCTATCTAGGAGAAGGAAAACTCCAAATCCAAACCCGAAGAACCTACACCATGGACCATGCAAGCAGTATTTGAGAGTGTTGCCAGGAGGGTACTGGCAATGCCAGAGAATTCCTCCCTAGGCCTAGCCTGGGCAGCCCTTCGTACTCTGGGGGGGGGGCAAAATGATGCAAGTATGTCCAGATCCCTCCGGGGATCGGAACGGTGGCGATGCCGTTTGCCACGCATCATGCCGTGTTCGTAAGGGGGTTGGCAAAAAGCGGGCCGCTGAAAGCCGCCTTGCTACATTGAATGTTTGATTGTAAAATCGATTAAATATGCAAAATTTCAAATCAATCCAGAGACAATTAGTACGTTAATTCTACTTTTATCTGGAGATGGAAAAACAACCGTTACACGATAATATGTAATATGCCTTACTGTTTGATCTTAGTAGCGTCGCTGCGTGTGTCGTTCTTCATTCCCAGGTAAGCTAACAACTTCTCCTGATCGATTTGTTTGATAACTTTCTCTGAGACGGTGATCAGCTGTTCGCACCACGCCGCTGTTACCTCTAGTTCTTCGTCTAGGTTCGGTAATCTAATTTAAAAACAACAATCACATTTTAATATTAAAGGTTTCTAAAGGCACGTATTTTTTTCTTAAGCTTCTTAGCTGTTTAACCTTTTCACCGCCATTCACGGATATTTCCGTCATGGTTGACAGCGCAAAATGGGTGAATGAACTTTTAAGGTACTCCCCAATTTTCGACATGTCTCACTATGTCACCTTAATTTGGTAGAATGCAATATTTTTTTTGATGTGGTCAATATATTGAATAAATCAGACAATTAAACTTACTTTCTAGCTGACAATTTTAAAAATTCTTCTATGATTTACACAAATATATCAGGTAACGCAGGGGACGACGTTGTCCCCGGGTTTTGTATGAAAAACGTGCATTTTCCACTGCGTTACCATGTTTTTACAAAATTATAGAATTGGTTTATGGTTATGAATAGTGAAATCCGAAAATCTGATTATCTAATTTAAACATGTGTAAACCATTATCAATCTCACATATTCTAGTAAGTTTTTATTAGCGTGTAGAAAAGGAGGACTTTAAAAGTTGATTCACCCAAATACACCTGAGTATTTATGGGGCAAGGTGAAATTCTCTCCGGTTCTGTATTTGACATAGCGTTGAAAAGGTTAAATAATAACCGCATACAAATTGGTCTAGCTGGTCGGAAGCTACAATGTCATAGACAAACACATACTTTAAACTTATCACCCTCGTTTATCCCGCCCCCCTTCCCACCCCTTGCCTTCCTAAGTGGATAAGGAATATACGATTCATATGTATATCGAAAATTCTCCTTTCCATAGTAACCTCACTTTTTGCATTTTCACCCGCGTTTTAGACCCTTTTTTTTTCTTTATAAGATGGGGCAAGAAAATTTTACAACCGTAAAAAACAGCCGTTACATGAATTTAATTAATTGTCTATGGACACACTGAAGTCTAACCATAAGGTTCTTATTTACAGGACCTACATTTTTTTAACATAAATTAACAGTAATAGATTTACTTTTTAGGATCCGTCGGCGAATCAATCCCGTGTAAATAAGCTATATGCGCCCCCAGATACCCGGGGAACTTTTCCTGTAGCTCTTCGTACACTTGCTCTAATTTCTCACCCTCTGAAAACACAAAATTAAATGGTAATTCAATTCTTGTTGCGCAACGAACAGTTTAATTGGCGGGGGATTATCTATTGGGCAAAATAAATTATTGTTTTTTGTCAGTCAGATAATACTTTTTAAAATAAAATAAATAAATAAATAAATATCACGGGACAATCTCACACAAATTGACCTAGTCCCAAACTAAGCTCTAGGCTTGTACTATGGGTACTAGACAACGATAAACATACTTATATAGAGAAATAAATACTTAAATACATAGAAAACAACCAAGACTCAGGAACAAAAATATTCGCGCTCATCACACAAATATCTGCCCTTACCGGGATTTGAACCCAGGACCGCTGGCTTTGGAGGCAGGGTCACTCCCAACTAGGCTAGCGTGTCGTCTAATTAAGTTATAGACAGCACAAAACTCATGGCGCTGTTGTTTTCTTTCCTCGCAACATTGGAAAATGAGGAATGTGCATTTTATGTAAAAATATTTTCTTCTTTACCGGGAAGACACACAAACATAGACACTTTGTTCGCTAAGTCAATTGTATAGGGATTATTTAAAAATGAACCAATACCTTCAATTCAAGATAGCGGTTCACGCCAGCCCCCTAAGGTGGATACTTGTATTTTTATTTAGGCTCCACCTTTTGTGAAGCCAAAGCCTTTTTGTCTCTAATGACTGGATTTTTAAAACTGAGTGTATTAGATACCTTGCGAGAGACAGTTCGTGACACATGTACTGCTTACTCCTGTTGTACTCTAGCGCAGGAAAGCGATTTTTGTCTTTTTCTAGTCCAAAACTTAATATAATCCGATCGTTATCTAATTTTCCCAACCCCAGTTTGACTTTGGTTGTATTGATCTACTAAGTCCTTGAATGTTATTAACAAGGCGACGACTAGCGCAGCGAGAAGTCCTATAACTGTTTGACTGTAAGGACAGTTTAGAGCAGGTACTGAACTCCTCGTGATAGGGTGACTGGTGAGGGTGGGTGATAGGGCGGTGGGTGGGTGGTCCATAATTCATCAGCCACAGGCCACAAGATCCAGTAATTTTTACCTCGTAAAATACGAAAACCAGGAAGATTTGAATCTACCAGCAAGCAAATAAAGTTCAATTACCTTTGCTCTTTAACGTCATTTTAAATTATGAAACGAATTAAAATGAGCTTTATGCTCGTGAAAATAAAGTTAAAATTAAATTGCCTTGATTATGTACATCCTATAGAACACCGTCTCACGAGGTTAACATTCAAATTTGATGTCTTACTTCAGTTCAAGAAGTCCAAATGTTTTGTGCTTTACTAATACAGGTAGTTTTCAAAATAATTGTAACTAATTAAGGACTAAAATTAAGATACGGTAACGTTTTCATGTGACTAATGAAAATTAGTCGTACATTTTTTTGGTTAATTTTCGTGACTCACATGTAAAAGTTACAGTTTCTTAATCATAGTCCTTAATTAGGTACAATTATTTTGAAAACTACCCATACTCCATAATTTTATTACTAGTATAATTATCCCTTTACCTAATTTCGAGAGCCAGTTGGTCATGAACTCCTTGGTCGCCTCCATGTAGTCTTCGTGCGGCTTGGTCTTCTCCTTTTCCCTCGTGGCCGCGGGCCGCTTGGGCGGCTCGCACACCACGTACGAGAGCTCGTAGGAGTCCACCTTGCGGCCCAGCTCGTCCTTCGCGAAGGTCACCGTGCCGGTCAGCGTGTGCCCTATCGTTAGATTTGAGCGGCTGATTCTGAAAGTTCAATGGAATGGCGTTTATTTCATGGAGTCAGTAACTATGTAATTAATTAAAAATACCTACTAATGGTGCTTAAAATAAAACACTGCAACATTCTACTAAATCTAAGAATGTTGTCGTGTTAGAAAATATTTCATTATTTAACATTATATAACCTCAGTGTGGGAACACAAGGAGGCCTCTTTCTAATAAGGCGATTGGATCAATGGGAATTGGAAATAAGCAAAATAAAACGATGATAAAATAGGTGCACAAGAACAGTCATTCTAAACTTGGAGCGATTACAAGCATAGGGGAAAAGCATCGATAAGTAAATTTATCGATATAGGAACTCCCTATTTCGATAACCTCATGTCATGTGTCATTCAATCTAGTGCCCAATATCACGATACCCTGTAGTAACAGTAATGTTTGAAATAAAGTAAACACTCACTTGTCTGTAGGTACGGGCGCAAAGTAAACCGGTAATAGGGCGCCGGCGGGCACGGGAGCTGAACTGAACTTCTTTCCACCCGTTAGAGCCTGGGGAAAATATCACGAAATAAATATCCAATCATACACTAATTGCCCCAGCCCCAAACTAACCTCTAGGCTTGTACGATACTAGACAATGATGTAAATACTTATATTAAAAAATAAATAGTTAATTAGTAAATAACCCATCATTTTATCGAATTTCATTTCCTCGAACGTAAGTAGGTTAGCTTAGGTTAGATTAGATTTGTGAGTACCAAAAAAAAATTACTCGCGAGGCTATTAATGCCTTTCGAAAATTCTGCGTAATGATACGTTTGTTGAAGTGTTTTTCGATACAACAATAGGTAAATACATAGAAAACATCCAAGACTCAGAAACAAACACTCGCGCTCATTACACAAAACTTGTCCTTGCGGGAATCTACGAACACCGGACAAAATACCCACGTTCCAGTCTTTTCAGACTTCGATTTACACCTTAAAAAGGATAGAAAAAACATACAAAAAGATAGCCAACATTTTGGCCCGAATCCGTCACTAGGCGTCGGAAAGGTTAAGAGACATCACCATGGCAACGAGGTACAAAGAAAAGTGGATTGACACACTTGCTATTTATAACGACTTACTTGTGCCCTGGTGCAATACGCGTCCAACGTGATAGGCTGCGCCAGCCTCTGTTGTATGGAGATCGGGAGTTCCTGCAGCTTGTCCAAAAGAGCTCGGTTTTCATGACGCACGTTCAACCGGAGCACGTAGTCGCCCTTCTCGAGCTTCACGGAGTACTACGACAATAAACAATAAACTGAAAAAGGTTTGACTAGATAAAGCGTCGGTGATGGGGACTTTTTAATTCTTAATGACCCTATTTAGGTGGCAACCCTGGCGAGATTATGAATTTAAATGTGATTTATTCAAAACTTAAGCGGAGTTAGGGAATACTGAGTAGCTGCGTACTGACTGAGCGGGCAGCCTCGGTGAGGCAGCCTCGCGAGGCAAATCCTCGGTCAGTCAGGATGTGCCTCAGTCAGTACGCGGCTACTGACCGAGGATTTCCCTCGCGAGGCTGCTCGCTCAGTCAGTACGCGGCTAATTGGTAGTTTATTGCTAGCATCTCTTGGGAAGTATTTGTTCAGGGCAGACATACTAAATCGGATTTAATAAGAATACATACATACATACATACATAACGTCACGCCTTTATTTCCAGAGTGGGGTAAGCAGAGCAACAGAATGAATGAATGAATGAATGAATGATATTTATTTTCCAAAGTAAGTCACAGTATACATTGCGTGTTATGTCAAAGTATAAGAAATTACATTGAAATCGTCAAAAAATAAAAAATACCAACAACTCTAAACTTGTTGATAATTCTGTAACCACATTTTGCACAATCAGGCTAAGATGTTTACCAGTGTATTAGTGACAGGTTGCAACAGTACTACAAGCCTTTATTCCCTTAGTCGCCTCTCACGACATCCACGGGAAGACATGGAGTGGCACTATTCTAACCCGGCAACCACACGGGGAATAATAAGAATAAAAACCAAAATTATAGAAAAAATCATGATAACTTCGCATCTACAAAACTTTTAGCGTTGTTCGAAACAGGAATATAATTATGCTATCTGTTAACGCCGCGCTAACAGCTGGCAACATTGTACGTGTCAGGGCTCCTTCCTTGTTTTTCGTTAAACTCATGTACTTACTGTAATTACGATTATACTTAATTTCATGAAACCGGTGACGTCTGCTCATTTAAGAACCTGCTCCAACACTATCAATGTAGCCCAATCGAATAAGGTAAATAGACAAATTATATTGCAAATAGATTTCAATAAAAAAACAAATTTAGTCCGTTTTGAAATAAAAAACGTTATTTTTCAAGAAATACTTGGAATTAACTTTTTTTAGGGCAAAAAAACATACTGTACACCATAACGTTGTGAGGCCCACCTTACCACAAACGAAGATTTTTATGAGTGGGAATTTGAATCTACCAGCAAGGAAATAAAGTTCAATTACCATTGTTACGAAATGCCGTTTTCGGTTTTGAAACAATTGAAAATGTACTTTATATTCGTTAAAATAAAGTAAAAACTAAAATACCTTGATCATGTAACAACACCGAACACCGGGAACACCGGGTTTCACAAGGTAATGTCAACCTTGCCTCATGGATACTAGGTCTATTTTGCGCTGGCAACCATGACCGACATATCTGTACATATCCGTACTGTGAAACCATAGTGAAACATGCTTACCTTAGAAGGGTACGCATCACCCACGAACAAGAGCTGCTTACAGCTGTTATACAGCATCCACATCTGCGCCTCGAACTCAGACTCGTACAGCATGTCGCATAGCGGCGCCACTACCGGCGACACCTGACAACACATAGACTTGTATTTGAAGGAGAAGGTCAAGGACACAGGCCACCTGCCCTCTATTTCAGTAGTAGGTGTCAGCTATCTAATTGTATTAATACAATAAAATATTGGGCAGGTTTTACATGTGTAATATAAAACCACAAAAAAGGTTAATACAGTGTAATTTGGAGCAAATTCGAATCGGGTCAAAAGCAAGTCATTTCAAAATTTTAAAATAATTCATAAATTTAAATATATTTTTATATTCAAACTGATTCAAAATTACATACATTATTAAAATCAGATCCCATTCTGGTATACAATGCAAAGTTGACAAGTTGTCACATCAGCGAGATTCATATAACCTGAAATCTACCAGCAAAGTAATAAAATTCAATTACCTTGCTTTTAAATTCCACTTTAAATTTTGAGGTAAATTAAAAATTTACTTTATCCTGCTTAAAATAAAGTTAAAACTAAATTGCCCTGATTTTGTACTTCCTTTAGAACACCCCATTTACAGAATGCTTGGCGAAATTAGCGTTTCCGATTGGTTGTTCATTTCGCACACCCAATTGGAACCCTTATTTCGGCGAGTATTTTAGCGAATGCTCGACTAAATGCTTAATTATTTCTTCTTCTCAAATCTTCTATCTGCCATTGTCATTTGGAAGATTAATATATTTGTATATAAGAGATAAGCCTTACCTCGGTAGCTTTAGCGATGTGGAAGTTGTAAGTGTTGATGAGCTGATAGATCTGGCGACCCGGAGGGACCACGTCTCTCGACGTTAGGGGGGACAGTTTTGACTCTGTTGGCCTGAAAAAATACATATTAACTTAGTTTTTATTTTACTAGCCAATGTTTCTTACTGTAGTTTATGTTCGCCTGCTATATACTTCGTCTTTTTACCACGCTTGCCTTCACACCACAGTTCACCTACCTAACAATGTACGAGCTAATCCAGGTGTTCTGTGCGAGAGGTTTCTCCATGCCTATGCTGTCCTGGTGAAACTTTCACCTGACATTCATAAGAAACCTTCACCTGACAACGGGACCCCTATACTTCTTTGCACCGGGCTGAAATTCTGCAAAATTTACGCCAAGAACCAGGTCCCCTTGCGGTCCGATAGCTCCGAAGCCGAAACTTCGGGCTACAGGCAGAGGTTTGATCTCTTATTCTATAATGGATGTCTACCAACCCTTTGTTCGCCTGGTACTTCTTCTATTTATCACGCATGCCTTCACACCTCAGTTCACCTACCTAACAATATACGAGCTAATCCAAGTGTTCTGAGCGAGAGGTTTCTCCACGCCTAACCTTCACCTGACGATGGACCCGCTATACTTCTTGGCTCCGGGTTGAGATTCTTCAGCCTTTACGCCAAGAACAAGGTCCCCTTGCGGTCCGTTTAGCTGCGAAGCCGAAACTTCGTCCTACAGGCAGAAGCTTGAGCCTATAGATCTCTATGTAATGGGTTTCTACTCTCTACCAACCCCTAGTTCACCTGGTACTTCTTCTAATTACCACACATGCCTTCACACCACAGTTCAATACCTAACAATGTACGAGCTAATTCAAGTGTTCTGAGAGAGAGGTTTCTCTATGCTTATGCTCTCCTGGTACCTTCAGATGAGATAACGTAAAAAATCCTCACCTGAAGACTGGCTCACTATACTTCAAAGTGGCACAGGGCTGAGCATCCTGCAGCCTTAGTGCCGTGAGCGAAGTCCCCCGCGGTCCGTCGGCGGCGTAGAGCCGCAGCTTCGGGCCGCAGGCAGGCTTCAGCCCGTGGATCTCGATACTGTAGTCGGTCTCTAGCGTGCCTATGTTCGCCCAGTACTTCGCTATCACTACTTCTAGAGTAACGCCGCCCTGAAAATAGAGACGATCAATAGTAATTTCAGTTCGTGTTATGGACATGTTCATTCCATGTGCCACATTTTTTAGGTAAGGACTCTCCATGATATTAGTAAGATATTATTGCGGGCGGTAGACTTGCTGCGTCCGGATCGCTACCATCACTTAAACCAACCTGCCACCAGTCAGTGTTTTCATTCCACTTCGTTTATGCCCATGTTACTTCTGTATCGTAATTAATCACATTGTTCTTATTCATCTGACAGAAAGAGCTGTTCTGGCATCCGTTCAACAGTTTGGTTAAGATGTACAAGCAAGAGAGGTTTTACCAAGTGTGATAGAGCCCCAGGTAAGGCAAGACAACCGGTACAACTTTTACTTAATTGTAAGCCGGTGTATGCATGAGGTGCGGGGAGAGGGAATTGGTGACTACCTATATTATGAGCTTTATCATACTTCACCCCCGCACCTCGTGCCTACCACGGCTCTCGATTAAGGCGTACTCCTATAGACGTCATTTCAGATTAATCTTTGGAGTCGACAGTTGCAATGCACAAAAACGTAAAATCAGTAAAATAATTTCGTTTACATACACTTCCAGAATTCAGAATCAGTACATTTTAGTACGCTGTCGTAGTAACGCGGTAAAGTGAGAGTGGTTTGAATTTAGTATGTCGATAGCTGCGAAAATGTACAAAAACGATTTTTTTATGTTATGGAGAAGGCACACGAGCGCTCAGGCCACCTTATGGTAAGTGGAATCTGAGACCCATAGACATTGCAATTCTCAAGACTATAAACTTAAGACGTCAAATGCGTTGCCAACCCTGGGGACTAAGATGGAACGCCTCTATGCTAGTAATATCACCGGTACAGCTACTTCTGAGGTTGACCTTCACAAGTGAGGTCAGTTTGGGACTAGAAAGTAATATGTGTTCACCATGATCGGGAAGGGATGTATGGCGGGCGCCTCGGCGGCGACGGAGATCATCTTCTGCGTCTCGTGCGCGCGGCAGCTCTCGTGCGGCAGCAGCTGCATGGTGTGCACGAGGAAGCGGCCCGCCTGCTCCGGGTCCTTCGTCGACAGCCTCAGCACGCCCCACGTCGCCTCGGCCGGCGCTGAACATCGCACTCACACATTGAGACGGTATTTTATCTACCCGGTAAATACCCGATATTTAATAAAAATAAGCATTTATTTCGAACAAAACCAACGACTCATAGATGATTGGTAACAAAAATCTTTAAAGTATGTTAGTAATCATAATCAACCACATATTTAGGCTAATAATGTCCGGTCTAGACTCCACATGGACTGAGTTTCAGTGGCGAACTATGGGACAGTGCAACCTATTAAGAATCTTATTCAGGAAGCTGCTAGAACTGCCACTTATTCGATGCATCAGGAAGAGTTGCTCTTTTGCTCATTATGACCTGAAAGCCATCAACACGAGCCTCGGCAAATGCACAGCGTATAGCGTTGACAGATCTCAGAGTACAGCTGATCCATAGACTTCACGTGTAAGTCTGTCAAAATGCCGTAACCTTTCAGAGCCCACTGACATCTTAAAATGTCATACCTTTAAATACTAATTTCAAACTGATTTTAAATTCATAATGATTCAATTAAAATGTGTCATGGGTTCTGAAATATTAAAAAGGGTTATAGTTATTCCTACGTTGGACGACACGTTGGCCTAGATGGGAGTGACCCTGCCTCTGAAGCCAGCGGTCCCGGGTTCAAATCCCGGTAAGGGCAGATATTTGTGTGATGAGCACGAGTATTTGTTCCCGAGTCTTGGATGTTTTCTATGTATTTAAGTATTTATTTCTCTATCTAAGTATGTTTATCGTTGTCTAGTACCCGTAGCCTAGAGCTTAATTTGGGAGTAGGTCAATTTGTGTGACATTGTCCTGTGATATTATTATTATTATTATTATATACAATATTTGTTTATTAAAATATATTTTTATTAATATTTTAATTTACATAACTGGGTCGTTTTCAAAAAAATTGTACATAGTTAATTGGGCTTAATGAAAACAAAATCACGATCGCGTCCTTTGTATAACGAAAGTTAGTCATACAACCTGTATGGAATCAATTAAGTTTTGTTTTAATTAAAGCCCTTAACTATGTACAATTTTTTTGAAAACGACCCAACTATGTAGGTATCGTTTTATTTTGTCAATTGTTTTACAACATGCTAACGTAGAACATTTCGTCTTCCTATTACGACATGCAAACCTTCATGCAATATCTTGACTGTATCCTTCCCTGGAGAAGGGCCATAGAATGCTCTTTATCCCGGAAAAAAGTTTCCGAGGAATTGCCAATGAACCCGGGCAACAGCTGTGGAATGGGGTGTATGCAAACACAACTCACGTATAATAAAGTGTCGTTTGATCGTGTGCGGTGCGAACAAGGCGTTCTCTGAAAGCAGCAGCCCTTTGGAGTCGGGCTGCGCTGACTCCGCTTGGAGCACCGTGATGGGGATTCGGAACACGGGGCCTTTTTCCACGCAGTTCGTGTCGTACGCGTCGATACTGGAACAAATATAGTAGTTTATGCAACAGTTGTATAAGAGAGGTCAAAAAAGACGAGTGGTGTGGTTACGATGTGAGCCGCAGGCGAACATCGTAAAGCAAGACGCCACGAGTATTTTTTGACTTAGTTATACACCGTTGCATACAATACCTTTTCTACGACTAGGTTTCAAATAAAATGCAAAATTAAATTAACAAAATTTTATTAACATACCTAGGCTAATTACTTAGAATACGAACGAACGAAGCACAGAACAACAAACGAGCGGGAAACATTCGAAAACGACAAAATACGTGTCTATGGTTAACTTTGTTTTTAAATTGATGTGCACTTGCCAGGTTTTATATTTTTTTTTTAAGTTGCACAATCAACATGGTATCAACCAACCAGAATGCAGCTATATTAAAATCGACCCATCAGGTAAAAGAAAATTAATTAACTTGTGAAATAGGGACTAAAAAACACCTAATGATTTGAGAAATGAATTCTTTTACCTGATTGGTCGATTTTAATATAGCTGCATTCTGGTTGGTTGATACCATGTTTTTTTTAAAGAGTTAAATTAGTAAAAGAGTTTACATACCAAAAAGAACCTAACGTTCCGATTGACAATCAATGTGTATTGTGATTGGTGGATTAATTTGGTGAAGTATTTTGATTGGTCAAATTAACCTAGGTGTAAGCTCTGGCAGCTAGGCATGTCGTTTTGGCTCAAAAAAAGCACAAGTGCTGTTAAGGGGAATAGACTAGATAGAATTTTCTACTGAATGTTCTGCGGACTTATCTTTATTCTTATATTAGTGTTCGTGACTATATAAATGACAGATAAATGTACAGGAGTAGGAAAAAATCTTTAATACTTATTACCTATATAATTTGTAAGGCTTACTGGGAATTTGAATGCACCACCAATTAAATAAAGTTCAGTTACCTATGCTCCAAAATACCATTTTCGAATTGAATACCAATAAAAATGAACTTTATGAATATTAAAATAGAGTTTAAACTAGATTGCCTTGATTATGTACTTCCTATGGCACACCGGGTCTCACGAGGATAATGGCGACAACTAGTTTCATGGCTGATAACCAGAGCTCGGAACTTTCGTAGCACTTTTGACCTGTCCATAGGGACTTCTCGTTTATCGACGTCCGATATACATGTGTATATCGATAAATACGGAATACATTTGTTGAAATATGATTACGAGTAGAAGTAAACAACATGCAGTCTTATCGCGAATGAGCGATCTCTTCGAGACAAGATAAAATTATAACTATCTATTTCTTTGATAGATAAAATAATGATGAAACATTTGTTAGCACTAAAAGTGACTTTGAATATGAAATTGATAAATGTTAAAACACTGAACTGAACTGATTAAATGTAGAATTGTTAACTATTAACTTTTCATTGCAAATCTCTATTTAACATTTTCAGCCACTCAAAAGTTATATAAAAGAGATCGCTTTTTGGCGATAAGACCGCCTATTGTTTACCTTTACTTTGAATCTTCATTGATGTGTTGTGTTGTGTTCTATAATGTATCGATAAAATTATGTAAATCGGGAGTCGATAAACGAGAAGTCCCTATGACACATCAAAATTGCTACGAAAATTCCGGGCTCTGCTGATAACGATCGGATTAACAATATAGACCACACATAGATAGGGCATGCTAAGATGTTTTGGTCATTTAGAAAGGGTGGATGATAGAATAGTTACGAAAGAGGTATGGCAAGCGAGAATAGAGATGTCGGGGAGCACCCGAAATCGGCGTACGTGTATGAAGAAATTATTGAATGTAGAGGAAGTGAAAGTTGTATGTTTAGACGTTGCATAGACCTGGCGTTCCATAGACTCTGCCTTACCCATTTGGAGTAAGGAGTGAAGGTATTTATGTATAATATAGAGTAGTTAAAACCGGGTGGAAATATTAATTTAGTTTAATTGAATTCGGATTTTAATTATTTTTCATTACACATGCTCGGAAAGGGTGTTAACACGCAGGCGTATAGGACAGTTATAGCCTATCTACTTCCCAAGGGAGTTATGGTTTTAGTTTCAAAATATAGAACCCACTATCGTAAGTCATTCTAGACGATGCAGGTTTAAAAACAGCCAAGTTATATTTCCTAATTTCAAAACTTGGCTACAAATCAATTTTACTGTATGTTAAAGTTATACGGTACATTTAACTGCATTAAATTATATTTTACTATTATTTCAGAGACAATTGCAATTATTTTCAGTAAATTGTATATTAAAAACCGGTACAATCTGGCAGTATGGCCTGTCAAGTTTGAAAACTAATGGCAGTTCTTAGCATTATCTGTGGAAGACTATATTGAAAAAAGTTGAGTTGTCATGTTGACAATCTCTTTTAGCGAGTCGATTGCAATTCATTTTTGATTGTTGTTTTCTTTAAGTCTATTTTTTTGTTTCCTTTCCAATGTGATGAAAAACATTGTGTGTATCACGGGAAGTAAGGTGAGAAAAAGGCTCAGGCCTGAAATATGCGCTTTCCTAAAATGTCCAATTGTCAAAACGTCTGCGTTCTCACAATGTTAGCACTTATATTTTGTTAGCTTTTTCAAAATGACTGGTATTTAAAATGTGTAGTCTCAGGAAGCCGTCTATTCATAATGGTTACATTCCTATAATATTAACATTACCATAAGTTTTCCTTTTCCGTTATGTTCACTTTTGTATATACGCTATCGTCTTATTATGTTTGATTTCCTATAATGTCTGCTTTATTTTAAATCAATGTTCTAAATTGAAAGGGTTGATTTCTTGGCATACTTACTCTTTGATAAATATCTATAATTACTGTGCAGTATTATTGATATTATTATGATAATTGTTATTTAAAATGCCCCCTTTCTTGGTGTTGGAAAAACCAAAAAGGAAAAGATTGTAAATGTGGCGTGCATGATTGCAGACATTTTGGGAATTAGGCTTTTATGGAATGCAAAAATTGTAAGAAGGCAGATATTTTGAGGTTGCAGACATTTTGAGAATAAACATTATCTGAAAAGCGAACATTATATGAAAACTGACATTCTCGGAGACAGACATTATAAGAAGCAGACATTTTGAGAAGCTGACATTATGCAAAAGACATGCTGACATTATAGAAAACAGACATTTTGGGAAAAATACATTTTAGGAAAACGCATATTTCAGGCCTGAGCCGAGAAAAAACCGAAGTCATTAAAAGCCCTCCGTCTCAGCCGTCGGGCTTCTAATACCCTCGTTAGTCATCCCCTTCTTACTTCCCTTGATGCACAATGTACTATATTTTATTTCTAGCTAGTGTGTTGTGTTGTTAGTGTACAATAATTTACCTTAGACCAAAACTTGAACTGTCAAAACCTGATGGTTCCAGAGAGTGAAAGAGATTATACGAGTATAACATCTTTTTTTTTATATCAAGGAGGAGGCACACTAGCGCTCAGGCCACCTGATGGTAAGTGAAATCTGAGACCCATAGACATTTGAATTCTGAAGACTATGATCCTAAGGGCCATGTTAGGGATCGGCTACCCCGACGCGTAAAATACGGTGACGTTGCGTAAACAAAAGAATGGGTCACACCAATTACATGGCGTCAATCTTGACGGACCGTAATTTACGCACCGTTAAGCTCCGGTGTGGTCGCTTCTTAAATTAACTCATCTTGGCTGAGATGTCCGTCACAAGATACGTTAAAGTAAACGTCAATCCATAGAAAACTGTCATTTTTGACGCATCTTGAGATGACCATTATAGTCGAGATTAGTTTATTGTTACGGCCCTTAAGACCTCAAATGCGTTGCCAACCCTGAGGACTAAGATAGAATGCCTCTACGCTAGTAATGTCACCGGTTGTGTTATCCCCACACCGGAACACAGCAACGCGAACACTGTTGCTTGGCGGGTGGTTAATGGATAAGATGGTGGTAGCGATCCAAACGGACCCTGTCACCTGAATTGTCACCTGTCACCTGTCACCTGTCACCTGTCACCTTTCAGGATGGTGATAGGGGGCTAATGGTTCGAGACAATGAATGGGACTGAGTGTTGGTGTCTGAAGCTGGTACCTGGCGTAGTGCGGCTGCGCGGACAGGCCGGCGGTGTGCACGCGCACGGAGACGGGGCGCGGCGTGTTGGCGAGCGCCAGGAAGGCGGGCGCCGAGACCCAGGCGGCGCTGCAGGCCAGCGCGAGCCGCATGCCGAACTCGATCTGCCGCGGAATCAGCGCCTTGTCTGCAACACCCGCACTATACAGCTTTTGGTGTATCTGTTTTGAACTGGAGCGGCAAATATACTATTTATACAGGGTGGGAGCGAGTAATCCGCCAAAATTTTTACCATCGATTCTAAAGCCTATTTGGAGTATATAATGTGGTATAACATTAAGCATAATTTCCGAGATTTTATTATTTAAAAAACAATACCATAGTTAATTTAATTTGAAGTCTGTCACCTTAACCACCTGTCACCTTATTATTTACTAAACATATTGAAAAAGAAACAAACTCGTAATGTTAAACAACATGTTAAAAGGTTCGTTTTGTTTCAAGGTTCATGTATGAGAGTTTGTTCGTTTCTTCCTATGTAACCTATAACATATAATTATGTGAGGCATCACTGTAAATGTAAGAAGGTTAATAAATAAATAAATAAATATGCACTCGTTAGAACACAAACAATTCCACACTTCTCTAAATCTCTTAAAGTATTTAGAAGTGAGATAAAGAGGAAGAAACGAACAGACGCTCATACATAAACCTTGAAACAAAACGAACCTTTAAACATGATTTTTATCTTCACGTGTTTGTTTGTTTGTAAATATATTTAGTTGTAATTTCTTTGAACCAGATCCCATTGTTGGAATATTTGGAATAACATATCGTCGTCTTACTTACTCAAACTCGTATCTACATATGTTTTTTGCTGTTGGTAATTACATTTTCATTCAATATTACTTACAGGCAATAAGTTTACCAATAGCAAAAAAATATGCAGATACGAGTTTGAGTAAGTAAGACGACGATATGGAAAGCCTTTTTTACTGTCTGGGAGCTGATCTGTTGATGGAGTCGGGAGGCAACAGGACGCCGCTGTAATGAAAGTAGACCCACCGATTTCGGATTCGTTGAATTCGTACCAAAATTACAGTCAAAAAAATTGGCACAACAAAGTAAAATTTTATTTGTTTGGCAGTTCTTGTAAAAACCAAGCGTCTATTCCTAACTTTATACGTAGTTAACTAAAACGAAATTTAGACATGAAATAATTTTCAAAACAAAATTAATAAATGAAATGAACAAATAACATAAGTAAACTTACCTAAAAATATTTGTAGAGCAAGAAACTAATAAAATGAGTACAGTAGAGTACAAAGATATGTATACACCTTGGCAATTTATTTTAATGGAATAACGTGCAAATATATACAGGGTGTTTGGTAAATAGTGGATAACCCGAATAGGGCTGATAGAGCAGCTCATAAGCTACCGATTTAACCCCCATGTATGTTCAGCAATTGTTAATAGTTTCCGAGATATTGGTCATTTTAGGATTTTTTGTCATTTTTCCTTATGTCCGTGTCACAAAAAACCCCTAAGTTCATGTATTAATTCAAATTTTTTTTCGTTGTTTCTTGCATGGTTAGAATCAATATGAACTAAGGAAGTTTTTAAAGCTACATGCCCAGTTTTTTTTCATGACAATTTTTTGAGTAAACGCACAAAGTTTGTATTTCCATACTACGTGAAAAACAAACGCGGGGATTTCTTAGTATGGAAAAAGTAACTTAGTGAGTTTACTCAAAAAGTTGTCATGAAAAAAACTTGGCATGTAGCTTTAAAAACTTCCTTAGTTCATAGTGATTCTAACCATGCAAGAACAAAGGTGAATAAAAATGAATTAATACATGAAATTAAGGGTTTTTCGTAACATGGACATAAGGAAAAATGACAAAAAATCCGATTAAAAGTCCAAATATCTCGAAAACCGTGCGACTTTTACTAGACCTATTTTAGCTTTTTCATAACGTCCTAAGTGCCCTCTATCCGTAGTTCAAGGATTATCCACTCATTACCTAACACCCTGTATACATATGTTTGAACTCAACTGTAGGTCCCCATTTCAAACGACTTTTAAATAAATCATATTACTATAACCATTTCCAAAAACAAACTACAAAATTAAATACTGCATTTAGCTATTAATACATCGAAATACATCTACTTGCCTATAGCTACGACTACAGTTAACAAAAAAACATACCGTCAAGGAACTGTCGAGAAATAATCACAGATTCTGAGCTATACGTTTTCTTCGGGGCTACGGGGTAAAAATAAAACAACGCTTAAAATAAAATAAATAATAATCTGGACGTTTTACACTTTTCGGCAGGGCTCGGAACAGGTTTAAATAATACCCGTTAGTACCGGTTTATTTCGGTTTTGCTCCGAACTTTTCTAGGGAGCGCGAACGTTTTGTGAACTTTATGTTAACCTTATTTAACCGGTTTATTCCACAAGCGGCGAATCGAGAAACCAAGTTTTGTACTGAATAAAAACACCAAGCGGCGCTTGTTTATTGTGCGTAACGAGCGTCTGGATATACCGGTTAATTCGAAAAGAACTTTATCCTCCTGGATCCGGACAATGTTTTGGCCATAGAAACCTAAAAACCGAGAGTCCTTTATAAAGTACTTTGCACTTGAGTCTTGAACCTTCCACCGCTTTATTTAAGAATTGTTACCGTATTTCGCTAGAACAAAATTGATTTTAGCGTAAATATTATGTCCTTTATAAAGTACACTCGGGTTTTCTGGATGAGTTTATTTACGTGGTGTCAGGACTTAAAGTGAGCGTCCATTTAGTTCTTTATAAAGGAAGCGGGGATCCAGGAGGTTAAATAAAGGTTCCTCCAAAAACCGGTTCATACTAACTTAACCGGTTTTGCGTCAAGTACATAATAATGGTTAAAATTTTAACCGGTATTTAAGCCCTACTTTTTAGCAAAATTCAGCTTCGCTATATTGAATATCACAAAAAAAAAATGCAAGAAAAAACCAGGTGCAGTAAAACCCAGAGCATTAAAAGTATCACACGTTCTCAGGCATCTGTCGGTGTATTTGATGTGCCAGAGAGTGTGAAACTATAGACAGCCGAGTACTATTCAATCTTTTCAACGCTATACGGATATCCGCACCATTGGTTCAAAGCTAACGACGGATATTTCCGTCATGGTTGCCAGCGCTAAATAGACCTGAGTATCTATGAAGCAAGGTTGACATCGACAAGGTTGACACCCCATTAGGTATGAATGATATTCGCAAAACACGATATTCGCAAAACATTATATTCGCAAAACATAATTACCAGCAAAACATCAATTAGACTGTGGCGACGGAGCTCCGCTTGCGGAGCTCCTATTTCTGGGTGGTATAACTACTACTACTAACATAACCCACTGACAATTCTATAACCTTATTCCAATATTTGCAAATATCATGTTTTGCGAATATCGTGTTTTGCGAATATCATGTTTTGTGAATATCGTGTTTTGTGAATATCATGTTTTGCAAATATCATGTTTTGCAAATATGATATTCTTTGACGTACAGTCACCGTCATAAATAAGTGATGATTTCTGTACCTTGTCGCTTTTAATCGTTTGACAATTTCGTATGACATTTCAAACGAGACGTTAAAGTGACAAGGATCATAAATGATAACTTGTTTATGCCGGTGACTGTACAGGTAAAACCCAATTGCTTTTGAAATTATCGTATTATTTATAACTCGGCCGCGATTGACAAGATTTCATAGATATTTCTAGGAATACCTACCTCTCAAGTCTCTGTATACTGTTTGGAAGAAGGAAGACACCAATAGTTTTAAATGTCCCCTAGGATTAATAGTCAATTTATTATTCATTTATCATTGTGTACTTATTCTAGAGGTGGTAATTCCAATTTCACGACGAAATAGACACATAACGTTAGTCCAGTTTCTATTTATTTTTTGAAAGTAATGACATTGATATCTGACCTTGTCAAAATTTGGATCTGCGTGCGTGTTTCGCGTCTGTCAGTGTCAAATTTAAAATTATGAGTTTTTGTATCCTTATGCAGAAGGCTATGGAATATCTATTTGGGCGTAGTATTGGTTAAATTAGATATTTTTTTCAGTTCCTTGTATTTTTAATGTAATAAAGAAAAATAAATAATAAACATTTTACCGTGTTCAGGGTGCAAAATCTCTTCGATTCAAATATTAATAAATACAGGTGTCACAATAATGTAACATTGTCAATTCTGGCCTCTGATCATGATAGCATGTCGATAGCAATTAGAATATAACTAAACATCGGCGACACGTGGCAATTAGGTAACACTAGTGATGAGACAAGTTTTTCAAAAGTCTTTTCAGATAAGATGATGGAACAAATTAACACCTGAAAATAAGTTGAAAATTTACTTTCACTACTGGGACTGCATCCAAAAGCTAGAAATACTATTATCAACAAAATCCAGGATATCTTACAATAAAAATATTAATAACTAATTTCAAAATAAGGAAGTTGAAATTAAAGAGAACATCAACAAAGTTACGCTGTAACATTACTGAAGAATGCTTTATTTACCCCTCATGTCAGTCGAAGTCGAAAGATTTTCTTACACCGAGTGGATTTTTTCAAATAGAAGACGTAGGATAACTTCTAAGATGATACAACAATTGTTAATTGTCTAAATTAATTGCAGGGTGGTGGTTATTTGTAGGTCTCTAAATATATGAATGCATGAACATAAATTGGCCATAATAATGTTTTTGACACAACAGTGTATCAAGAGCAAGTAGTGCAATGCCAACAAACTGTTATGCAGTTTGGCAATATACTATCATATGTAAACATAAATGTGTCTTTTATGAAAATAAATTAAATAAATTAAATAATAAATAATAAAGAATGTCATATACGCACGTTGATTTTGAGAGTGACACTAAACTAAAAACAAAACCATTTAAATAGTGTCATTATTGCAATTTAAAATAATTTACTTTTGAATGACATAATTTTTTGCATAGTGTCACTCTCAAAATTAACGTGCATGTACATATTAAATGATTGAAACGGTTTTTTTTGATTGGTTTCTTTTGTTCGACTTGTACAGAAAATATTTTTACATCACTAGTCTATCTGAAACGTCAAATGCTACCTAAATGCCGCGAGTCACCGATGTCTAAATATAACCTCAGCGGTTATTAAGGTTACTCACTTTCCATATCCAAATGGCTCTGGAGGAATTGTGGTTGGATGGTGATTCCAATGTCCTTGGGGGCGTCGTTCAGCCTCGGCCGGAGGAGTATGCCCTTGCCGTTGGCAGAACCACATTGTACGTTGAACGTGACGTCTCGCTCTGGCTCGTTGGGGTAGGTAGTGAGGTGGTCAAACGCCTGGATATTATAAGAACCAAAATACAAATACGAGTACATATCACGGGACAATTCCACACAAATTGATCTAGTCCCAAATGAAGCTCTAGGCGTTTATTATGGGTATAAGAGAACGATTTTTTTTCTTTTTAGTTAACACATACGTATTAATATAGTTATCGCTGTGCTCTCCGGCACCGTCCAACTTTTCGGGATAAAAAGTACCCTGACCTTAACCGGCACTCAAACCATCTCCATACCAAATTTCATCTTAATCGCTTCAGCGGTTTATCCGTAAAAGCGTAACAAACAGACAGACGGAATTACTTTCATTTATAATATTACTATGGATGAAAAATTTCATTAAACGTGTTCTACTAGGACCGGCGCACATACACACACACGTGCACATTTAGCGTAGAGTTTTTAACTGCCAAAGAATCATCGTCTTTGGACGTGTTAAAATAAGATCGATATTAAATAAAACCACAAATACCCTTAAAGGGATAAGTTCGCCACTGTACATGTTAATCTAAAGTGTATGTACGAAATTGCTTGTAATTGTTTTTTGTGCAATAAAGATTTTACATACATACGATGGGACGGGTCCATATTATGATAAGCTTTCATGGTTCAAGATAATCGTCGTTTTGATACGAGATTACATTTGCAGACTAATCTGGTAATTCCTAAACACCAGTCAGCGAGATTCAGGGGTAGTTTCAGGTACGCAGCAGCAAAAGTCTGGAATAATATTTCTCCTCCTATAAAGTTGCGAAAGTGTTATGATGTTTGTAAGAAATAGTGCAAGACAATTCTTTTTTACCAACAGTAACAAGCTTCTCGTACCGGAAGCTGCTCTATCCCTAATTAAAATCGAAACAGGAATTTGACCAAACAGGAATTTCTCGAAATAGGAATTTGACAAAACGAGTATTTGACAAAACAGGGATTTGTCAAAACAAAATTTGAAAAAATAATAATTTGACGAAGCAAGAATTTGACGAGACAAGAATTTGATTTAACAAGAATTTGACGAAACAGGAATTTGACTAACGTCTTTGCTATCTTACCCATGTGGTGTTCAATAAAGAGGGTTTTGGAATTGTATAGTATTGTAATTGTGATGTACCTTTTCTATATTGATGAGGCCGCAGCCCTGCGCCCAGGGCTCGACGGTGCTGAGGTAGTTGGCGGAGTTCTCGATGGCGCGCTTGATGGAGTACGGCGAGTACTGCAAGCTCTTCGCCTTCAGGCCCGACACCAGCGCCGCTGTGAGGGACATTGTTACTAGACGGCAGGACTCGAAACCGGTTTTAAAAATACCGGTTAATAACGGTTTATTTTGGTTATGCTCCGAACTTTTCCAGGGAACGCGAACGTTTTGATAAAATTATTTTAACCTTAATTAACCGGTTTAATCCACCAGCAGCGAGTCGAGACATCAAAAGATTTGCACTGAATAAACACACTAAGCGGCGCTTGTTTATGGTGCGTGACGTGCGTCTGGTTAAACCGGTTTTTTTTGCTCTATACCGGTTAATTTGAAAAGAACTTTTTATAAAGGTTTCTACAAAAACCGGTTACTGAACCGGTTTTTGCGAACGGAATCGAAATGAAAAGGTTTTGCGGCAAGTACGTGATAACGGATGCCCTCGAGTAACATACAGGATGTTAGATAATTAATGGATAATCTGAGAAATGATAGGGGGCACTTAGGATGTTCCGAAATAACAAAATTAGTGTTAGTAAAAGTGGCGCTAATTTCGAGATATTAGGACTTTTTTGCTTTTATAATGTATGAGACGACATTTTGTAACCCAAACAAAAAGTAAAAATATTTCGAAAACAGTACCACTCTTACTAAAACTAATTTAACTTTTTCGGAACGTCCTTAGTGCCCCGTATCAGCAGGTTATCCACTAATTACCTAACACCCAGTATACTGCTTTATACTGCACTTAAAAATGAAAATCAACTAACAAATTAATTATCTCGGAAGAACGAGCGCGCCATCAACCAGAAGTTGGTCCCAACCAGTAACATTTACTGTTAAGACCTACACAATCGATATCTAAATAGAAATAATATACGTTTTATTTTTCAAAAATTCCGGGTTCTTCCCGAACTGAGTACTAGTTTTTTGTTAAATCTATGAATGCAATTTTACTTGTCACTCAAATCGATGACTAATTCCTAAGAACAGATCTTTGTATGTCTCGTAGTTTCAGACTTGCCCGTGCTGACCGATGTACAGACTACCCTGTAGATATACTTACCAACTATGCCTGCAACATGGGGCGCTGCCATTGAAGTCCCGTTCATGAGTTGTGAATTTTTTAAAGTGAATCTGTAACAAATAAATACTATATAACTTTTTGTCCCAAATATTTGTGGTGGTGGTTTTTGGGTAAGGCTAAGGGAAATTTGCCTATTCAGCCAAAAAGTATGGCGGTAAAGTTGCGTGCGAGTTTATGTTTTATATGACTTAATTTTGTTTGACGACACGGTGGCCTAGTTGGGAGTGACCCTGCCTCCGAAGCCAGCGGTCCTGGGTTGAAATCCCGGTTAGGGCAGATATTTGTGTGATGAGCGCGAATATTTGTTCCTAAGTCTTGGATGTTTTCTATGTATTTAAGTATTTATTTCTCTATATATAAGTATGTTTATCGTTGTCTAGTGCCCATAGTACAAGCCTAGAGCTTAATTTGGGACTAGGTCAATTTGTGTGAGATTGTCCCGATATTTATTTATTTTACTTCATTTCATTTTCGTTAGCTAGGTACAATTTATTGTTTTTTTCTGATTAAATAATTTGTGTGTAACCTTCTAAACATGCTTAAATTCATTTTGTTTAACCTTCCGTGGTTTCACCTGGTGGTTCCAGCGGAAGATCAGCGCTGACAAATGCCAGCATTATGCTGAGTTGGGACCATTTCGTGACTAATTTTTTCTGGTGCATATTTCTCTGTGCGCGCCGTCGGCGCAGGGCCCGCGCGAGCTCCAGCTGGAGGCGTATAGTTGGGTGTGGTACCTGGCGACGGAGGCGACGGCCCCGCCGGGCGCGCAGGTGGCCACGCCGGGCGCGCCGTCGGCGCAGGGCCCGCGCGAGCTCCAGCTGGAGGCGTATAGTTGGGTGTGGTACCTGGCGACGGAGGCGACGGCCCCGCCGGGCGCGCAGGTGGCCACGCCGGGCGCGCCGTCGGCGCAGGGCCCGCGCGAGCTCCAGCTGGAGGCGTATAGTTGGGTGTGGTACCTGGCGACGGAGGCGACGGCCCCGCCGGGCGCGCAGGTGGCCACGCCGGGCGCGCCGTCGGCGCAGGGCCCGCGCGAGCTCCAGCTGGAGGCGTATAGTTGGGTGTGGTACCTGGCGACGGAGGCGACGGCCCCGCCGGGCGCGCAGGTGGCCACGCCGGGCGCGCCGTCGGCGCAGGGCCCGCGCGAGCTCCAGCTGGAGGCGTATAGTTGGGTGTGGTACCTGGCGACGGAGGCGACGGCCCCGCCGGGCGCGCAGGTGGCCACGCCGGGCGCGCCGTCGGCGCAGGGCCCGCGCGAGCTCCAGCTGGAGGCGTATAGTTGGGTGTGGTACCTGGCGACGGAGGCGACGGCCCCGCCGGGCGCGCAGGTGGCCACGCCGGGCGCGCCGTCGGCGCAGGGCCCGCGCGAGCTCCAGCTGGAGGCGTATAGTTGGGTGTGGTACCTGGCGACGGAGGCGACGGCCCCGCCGGGCGCGCAGGTGGCCACGCCGGGCGCGCCGTCGGCGCAGGGCCCGCGCGAGCTCCAGCTGGAGGCGTATAGTTGGGTGTGGTACCTGGCGACGGAGGCGACGGCCCCGCCGGGCGCGCAGGTGGCCACGCCGGGCGCGCCGTCGGCGCAGGGCCCGCGCGAGCTCCAGCTGGAGGCGTATAGTTGGGTGTGGTACCTGGCGACGGAGGCGACGGCCCCGCCGGGCGCGCAGGTGGCCACGCCGGGCGCGCCGTCGGCGCAGGGCCCGCGCGAGCTCCAGCTGAAGGCGCCGCCCGCCACGCGCGCGCGCATCGAGTACGCCGCGGACGTCATGTCGGGGGACACGTACGCGCCGACACCTGACATACATCATAAAAATTCATCATCATAAAAAAAACTGTCATCTACGAGTTTAATTCCTGCCTGAAAACATCTATTCTCATTTCATAAGTTTTCTAATTAGAATTTGTTTATTTACGCTATTATACGACTAAACACCTACACGACGAGACTTGCACCTAATATCGATATAATAAAAAAACAAAAGTATAGTAATGTCATTGGATAATAATGGACAAGGACCAATTTTAGAATTATTTATTTTGCAACCGTAAAGTGCGTGCGTGCGTGCGTGCGTGCGTTAGTGCGTGTGCGTGCGTGCGTGCGTTAGTGCGTGTGCGTGTGCGTGTGCGTATAATTACCGATGAGCACGGGCTGCGCGATGTCGGGCGGCGCGCCCACCGTGCACAGCGCAGGCCCGTGGTTGCCGGCCGACACCACCCACGAGACCCCGTAGCGGTTCACTACTTCACAGATTATGTCACCCACCCGTCTGAAACAATACAACAGTAGATTATACACCGAGGGGATAAAGCACAGTTTTATGTCACGGGCGCGATATTGAATCCTGAACGTAACGAAGGACTCCAGATTTAACTCCCGAGCGCAGCGAGGGTGTTACGAGTTAATTCCCGAGCCAAGCGAGGGAATTAAGAAGAGTCCTGAGCGCAGTGAGGGGTTTAAGCGCGCCCAAGACGAAAACAGCTTTATCCCCTTACAATACTCGCGGCTTTTGTTTAATTTCAAATGTGTTCCATTCAGCTTGCCGTGGCCAGCTCGATTTTAGAAAATGTTCGATTTTCAAATTAGGTTCGACGCGGCGGTGGCGGCAGCGCCGCGCCCGGCCTTCGAGTATTAGTTGATCTTTTATTACGAAATTAGACTTTAAGGCCATTGTAATAAGAACTATGAAAAGTGAAAATATTACAACCCAGCGAGTTATAATGAGATTCAGTACAACATTACACCCCGGCTAAAGCCAAGGGCTTTAATGAGTTGGTTTGCGTAAGGTTTGCATGATATGTAATTTGGCATTGTCGAGCAGGTGGTGTGAAAATATACATGTCATTTCTGATGTGCATTAAAACTTATAGAAAAGCAGTAAGAAGCAAAACCAGCAAAATTTCGTATACACTAACCGAGCAATACTTGTATACATATTACATTTATATACATATAATCTAAATCTCAAAAACGGCTCCAACAATTTCCATGATCGATTCAGCTAGGTTTAATTTTTAGAAAACTATTAAGCCTAAAAAAAACCGTCATCCAGGTACTGTGATTAAATTGACACGTTAGCCTAATTGGTAGTGAACCTGCCTACAAAGCTAGCTGTCCCAGGTTTAAATCCCGGTAAGGGCAGGTATTTTTTTGATGAGCGCGAGTATTTGTTTCTGTGTCGTGGATGTTTTCTCTATACAAGTATGTTTATCGTTGTCTAATACCCATAGTACAAGCCTAGTGTTTGCTTTAGGCAAGTCAATTTGTGCGCCATTGTCCCATGACATTTTAAGTTACAACTCACCCGGTATTGCACCAATGCGCGTGTTCCCCATAGCTCATGTTAATAACGTCGATCTTCATTCGTTTACTAAGCTCCATGACCTTAATGCAGGCGCGCACCAGCGCAGTGCCGGTCTCCATGGAGACCAGGCGGCTGTCTCCGATGGTGAGCGAGATGACTTTGGCACCAGGTGCTACACCATTCTTGTCCGGGGCATCGGGGAAGTAGCCACTTGCGATTGCTGCTACGTGAGTACCGTGCGTTGCTGGAATGGAGGTTATCAGTGTTAATAGATTTATACTGTTCGAAACTTTTGGCAAACATGGAGACATGATTGAAACCGTCAAAATTCTAAACGGCTTCTATGACTGTCCTGAATTGAGTGACTTGTTTACTCGTAACACCAACACACGCACAAGTTTAAACTCGCAAAAAAAAAAACAATACAAATATCGGCAAAAACTTTATAGCAAACAGGATAGTAAAAAAGTGGAACAATTACCCTCTGATGTGAACTCTATAAGTGTTAACCAGTTTAAAAATAAGTTTGACAATCATACTAAGTGAACAGTGATTTGGACATATCAGTGTCAACTGCCTGTCCAAAATAAAATAATAATAATAATAAACTGAATGTTCATCGGATTATATCCATTTATGTTCAGATGCCATAACAGTATTACTTTTTACTGACGCTGGGTCGCGAGATATAATAAATACACAAAGCAATAAATAACTTTTTTTAAATGACAAGTAATAGGTCAGTTCAACTGAATTTGGCCTTTGGTTAAAAATATAGTGAGAAGCCGACTTCAGTTGGACAGGTCAGTCCATTAACTATCATTTTAAAAGATGTTATTTCATCCTTTTTGAAGACGATTTTTAGTTTTTCAAAACACTATTTACTAGTCACTATTTTATTTCATACCTTTTAGCAGGGATCGTTACCGGTATTCTGACTACCGGTTTTAAATGAGCTATTACCGGTTATAATTGACTTTCACTATTTATACCGCTAAAGCTCTGATTAGCGGTATAATGAATACCAGTATTCAAGTTTATTATCGGTTTAGACAATTGACAACAATACCCCTTTTTGATACTTTACCCCTAAAAACCATAACCAGTAATACCTGTCAGTGTCAATATTCTCGTTTATTTTGATATGTAAATGTTTTCGGTGCTCTTACAAAAAACTTAGACTCGCCTTAGACAAGTCTGAAATTACAGTTCATTAAACTCTAATTGACATCTCACTTATCAGGTACAATGAATAGCGGTATTGAATACAGGTATTTAATACTGTTAATAGTGAATACATAGCGATAAAAACAAAAGCAGAATGACAACAATACCTCTAATTCGAATATAGGTATTATTTTTTAGCAGTAATAATTTGACAATGTAAATACAGGTATAAAATAAAACCGGTTTTACAATCCCTGCCTTTTAGTGAGTATAATAATACTGATATGTCGTCTACATATATTTATTCCTATAATATTTGAGGAGTTCCCTCGATTTCTAGAGAATAGAAAAAAAAATACTTATTGGTCCAGCTGTCTTTGAGTAATCAGGGAACAGGCATAAAATAAACCCGACAAGTTGTTACCCTTCTCCTTTTCTGGAAGTTAGTTAAAAATAATACATCAATATCTTCATAACTGAAGTAAATACTGAGAGAGAACAAATAGGCACTATTCTATTCTAGAACAATAGTTTCATAAAAAAACCATGACCACTGTTCTTAACCGACTTCAAAAAAAGGAAGAGGTTCTGAATTCAATGGGATATTTTTTATTTATTTTGGTAACTTATTTACTTATTTTGCCCCGTGTGGTTGCCGGGTTAGAATAGTTCCACTCCATGACTTCCCGTGGATGTCGTAGGAGGCGACTAAGGGAATAAGGGGTGTAGTACTGTTAGGCGATGGGCTTGCAACCTGTCACTAATACACTAGTAAATATCTTAGCCTGATTGTGCAAAATATGGTTACAGAATTATCAACAAGTCTTTTTAGATTTGTTGGTATTTCTGCAGCTCTGCCTACCCCAATCTGGGAATGAAGGCGTGATTTTATGTGTATGTGTACTTCAAACTAGGATTTCTCTAGTTTAGAGCAATACTCACAGCACATTCCGACGACCTCCAGCGTCCGCCCCTCGTCATGCACGTTAATGCTGATCGTCATCTCGTCTATCGGCGTGAGATGAGAGTGCTCATGCGTCGAGCTATACTCGCCGAGACACGGGCCCGACGAGAGATCGCCGGTCTCCGACGTGTCTATGCATGCTCTGTGAACAAAGATATGATTTTAACTAGAGATGGACCGCCAATACTCGGTATACGGCATATTCGGAAAGTTTTTTCATGTTCGTTTTCGGCCAAATAGTTCGGTTAAATCGTCAGATATTTACCAAATAAACAAAGTAAATAATAAGCATAGATTGTTTCGTAATTCGTTGGATTGACATCCTATTTCAGCATCTAAGCAACTACCAAAAAGAGATAAATATTTGTTTAAATATTAATACAATTATTTAGCAAATTGATAAACAGATTACTTAATCGAAAAATTGTTTTCACTCGTAATATTTTTGAAAGATTGACCTGAAAATACACCCCCACGTTACGTGTAGGGGAGGTTAATGGATAAGCTAGTGGTAGAGATCCCGGAGGACCCTGCACAAGGTCCTACCACCCGCAAAGACTAATATGTATATTCATGCTAAATTACAGCTTTCTAGTACTAAGAGTCTCTGAGCTAGGCAGCGGATGGACAGATGGACTGACATGTTGAAACTATAAGGGTTCCTAGTTTGACTACAGAACCCCAAAAAGACTAATATGGTCACATAGCTCACTTTGTCAACAATTGATAAAGAGTCTCGGCAAAGAATATACACACTAATAAAGCAGTGTGGTACCTTCGCTGATCAAGTCCACTCCAACTCGCGCTTGACCAGTTTTTACGTGAATTATGCCTATTTGTCCATACCTCCACACAGTCCCATCATGGAACAAAACGCAGTCATAGGTAGGCCCAAGATCTGTATACTTTTTCTCGGCAGTCTGCAGAACTTCCACTCTTGATTCAAGCTCTTCCTTAAGCAGTTTTTCTTCCGGACTGAGGATAGCATTCTTTGATACTGTGGAAAAGACATTGGCTATGTAGTTCTACTAAGGTTAGAAAATGCAGTATTTCTTTTTTTATTAATGGCTTTGTTATTATTAAGCCAAGATAATATTTCATTAAGAGCTATTTTAGACATTTTATAATGGCTGTGGTATTTGCAAAGAGAGTCATAAGAAAATTAACAAATGTTGGCCAATTGTTTATATAGATAAGAAACAAAAGGGCACTTATTTAAGGAATTTAATTTTAGCAGGTATCTATCTAGCGGTCCTGAGTTCACTTCCTTGTATGGGCAAATATTTGTGTAATGAGCACAAGTATTTGTTTCGGAGTCTTGGATGTTTTCTATTTATTTGAGTATTTATTTCTCTATATAAGTATTTATGTTGTTGTCTAGTACCCATAGTACAAGCCTAGAGCTTAGTTTGAGGCTAAGTCAATTTGTGTCAGATTATGCCAAGTGCCTTAAGCAGTACCTTATGGCACACCAGGTCTCATGAGGTTAATATTGAAGGCATCGTGTCACAATGATGTTGGTTTTCTGTCACACAAATAGATCTAGTCCCAAACTAAACTCTATCTAGGCTTGTACTGTGTACTAGGTAACAATAAATTTACTTACATAGAGAAATATATACTTAAATACACAAATACTCATGATCATCACACAAATATCTGCCCTTGCCAGGATTTGAACCCGGGAACACTAGTTTCAAAGGCACACTACCAACTATGCTAACATATCGAAAATAACTTAAACAACATGTTTAAGCACAAAGTGGTGCCTTAAAAGCAGTTTTTTAATGAACATAAAGCTATCCTTAAACTTATACTTAGACAGTTACTTGATAATATAACTGGTAATGCGGACTGCACCAAGCAATATTACAGTAATCAAGATAAATTGAAACTACGAACCAACATCACTTTCAAAATCTTGCAATTGCTTGTTTGCTTCGGCATATGCTGGCTTGTAGCCAATATCCCATAAATGCTCCTTCCTGTGATCTTGAATACGCTCCTTTAACTTTGAAGGATACAGACTGAATGGGTATAAAATACCCGTCCTCCATTCTCCAGTAGGATTATTCCATGACTCAGGAATCTAAACAAAATGAAAATTCAAGTGTACGTAAACAAGTGTCTTAACTGATCTAAGAGTAGGTTGCACGTAAATTTCATCTCAAATTACGCGGAACACATTCATTGCATTTATATGAGAGAAATAAAGGATACTTGCCTTCAACTTGCGACCTGTAAGGCCGGTAATGCAACCGTCAACAACTTTTCGAATAACCGTGCTAGTGTCCACATCTCCGCAGCCGCTGCAGTCAAATCGCTCTATAACCTTAGTTTCACCAGTACTTGTCGCCTAATAACCAAAACACCCCATAAATTTATTTAAAAACACATTAAAATACCAACGAAACAATCATGACAAGACAACTTTTTTTACCTCAAGACCGGCCGCTGCCGGATCGACTCCTGAATCAAAAATTGCAATAACGGTGTCTCGGCCATCGTACAAAGGATTTTTATTCAGAAACGAGACAACCCCTGTCTCTTTTTTCGGCAATAATCCCCAAACAGGGAATTCACAGTCGATCGGTACGTCTGCCATTTTTGATGACCCGATATATAGTGTTGCCATGTTGAGATCACAGATTAGAAGGTATGTCTGTTGAGATGAAAAAACAAAAAAGTACTTTTAGATTTAGTTAGAGCTTGGTAAAAAATAGTTTAACAGACATTGAGGCACTTGCGTAGATTCAAACATATAAACGGTAATTATTTAACACTATTTAGCTCACTAATTATCTATTTCATTTTCTCTGTACTAGGTGATGATTCGGACAGCTCTGAAGACGATGATGTTATGAATTCATATTTTTTGATGGTGTTCCTCAATATAGCTTTTAGAGTCTGTCAAACGAAAGCTGTCCCAGAGAACCAGCGGGAATTTCAAATAACCTGCAGCTTTTAACACTGACTGTACACTGAATAAACGGAGTTGATACTCCAACACTGATGTGACAAGTTCAGGAAATCAAATAGTATTAACTCCGTTTATTCAGTGTACAGTTATTGTAAACAGCTGCAGGTTTTTGAAATTCCCGCAGGTTCTCTGGGACAGTTTTCGTTTGACAGACTCTACACATTATTTGTACTTTTTTAAGTAGGCAAGATAATTAATGTATTTTTTCCAAGCTTTATAACTTCTAAGTTAAAAAATAAGTATTTTCATTTATCTGCACCATGTATCATTGACAGTGCCATTTCATGAATTAATTCAGAAATTACATATGTGCTGAATTGTATTCTAATCGCGTAGGTATCACTTAGTTTCAAGTTTCGAAATGAATGTGATCACTTACTTATGAGTTTATGACTAGTTATAACACATTTAGGAGTTGATCTACGTATTTAAGCTGAGCTACAGTTGTCAGTGACATCTGACTCAATTTATTGAATACTAGCTGACCCGGCAGACGTTGCCCTTATTTTGCTGTTGAAATACTTTAACTTCTATAAATTTTAATGCGCAACACGAAAGATAATTTAAATTTTCAACGAATGTATGAGCTGCTTTTTTGTTTTTATTATTTTATTTTGATTAATCGACCTGAAACCGGCGACTGTTTTGTGAATTTTTCTGTAAGAGGCTTAGAATATCGCATATTTACGAATCGTTTTTGACGTCTAATAGGTATAACAACCAAAGAGAATATAATCACTACGTTTTAATAACAACAGGAAAAAAATAACAATTTATTGCTGTAAAAGTCGTCTAATCAAAATGTATGAATAACTTTTTACCACCTTTATATAAGTAGGTATATATTTTGTGTAAAAAATAATTAACTTGGTAAAATTTTATAGAAAATGGAAGAAAAATTGTTTTAGATTTCGGCTACTTAAGACAAGGATTGAAATAGGTAAGTTCCTATTACTTCATCTTGATTTGTGGCAATATATAAAATAAATCCTTTTTAATGCAGTCAGTACTTATTTAGTACATCGGTATAGTTTTCATGTTGATATTTTGATATTTTTACTTTGTCTGTTCTGTCACTGCTTAAAACATTTCATCATTATTTATTGAAGTTCCAGTAAAGAGATAGTTATGGCATCGTATATCATTATTTAGCTTTGATATATTGATTTATCATTTTGCTTGTATATCCCTGTTGTTGTTATTGTATTTCGATTAATTAAATGTTCAGTTGTAAATGACGCTTTGGTAAAATATCAAATCTGTTATATCTGGAACGTCATGCTAGATGTTTTGAAATGTTGATTTTGATCACCTACTTTTTACGTTGACTGTACCTACTGTCTCTTTTTTGGCAAGCTATAACTGGCTAACAATAATGCAAAAAAATAAATTTTACTCTTTGATACTCATAAGCATGTTATACTTATTGAATGATGTCATTGATGTCAAATTACGATTTGTATATTTATGTTGTAGCTAAATCCTTAAATCAATGTTAGTTAAAGTTTATTTCCATGTGCCACCCAAAGCTTTAATTTAGAACATAATGTGGTTTAATATTCTTCCCGCCGCTGCTGTTATAATAGGATGTTTAACTGCACCTCCATCTATAACTTGGTTGGTTCACTATTTTGTGCTTAGTCGAAACGTAAGTTAACTCTGATTAAACTCTGATAAAATTACTAGGCATGATATTATTTTATGGTACCTATTGAATGAGAAGGCACACGATCACTCGGGCTACCTGATGGTAAGTGGAATCTTAGACCCAAAGACATTTGAATTCTCACGACTATGATCGTAAGATTGCAATCCTGATAGTTTGTATTACTTTTAAACAAACATTGAAAGCTAATAAATATGTAATTATTTTAAGTAATATTTTTGTATTACAGGGTTTTAAACCAACTATGGATAATACCGATGATAGATGCGACACTCATCGTGATGAGAACCTTACTAGCGATCCTTGCATTGAAAATGTAAGTACCAAGAAGGTCCTTTTTAGGGCTCCACCCGTACCCAAAGGGTAAAACGGGAACCCTATTACTAAGACTCCGCTGTCCGTCCGTCCGTCCGTCTGTCGCCAGGCTGTCTCACGAATCATTGGTAGACAGTTGAAATTTTCACAGATGATGTATTTTTGTTGCCGCTATAACAACAAATACTAAAAATAGAATAGAATTGGTATATAAGGGGCTCCCATACAACAAACGTGATTTTATGCCGTTTATTGCTCGATATGACTAACGGAAATAGGTAGACACTTGAAATATTCACAGAATATTAAGTTGCATATCCACTTTAATAATAAATAATTACCTAAGTTAAAATGAAATAATTATTTGAGGGGCTCCTATTCAACAAACGTGTTTTTTGCCGTTTTTTGCTCGATCTTAACAAATATTTGGCGACACGTTTGCCCAGTTGGGAGTGATCCTGCCTCCGAAGCCAGCGGTCCTGGGTTCAAATCCCGATAAGGGCAGATATTTGTCTGATGAGCGCGAATATTTGTTCCTGAGTCTTGGATGTTTTCTGTATATTTTTCTATATAAGTAAGATTATCATTGTCTAGTTGCTATAGTACAAGCCTAGATCTTAGTTTGGTCAATTTGTGTGACATTGTCCAGCGATATTTATTATAGTATGTATTCCTCTATGCCGGGAGTTGCCTGTAATAGGAGCAATAAATTTAGGGATTGTTTCCACACCACAAAAGTAACAACATTTATTCTACAGTTTTTGAAAATAACTTGTTGTTTACTAAATATGAATGAATTTAGATTTTCCAAGCCAGCAATGTATTGCGAAAACTACGAAGTGTTTAGGCTGACAGTAGATGTCAACTAGACTATTGGATGGAGTACATTGAAAATGCTATTTAGTTTGTTCAAAAAATCCCAAATAATAAAAAACATGTTTTGTAAAAGTCGTAGAATAAATGTTGCTACGTTTATACAGTAGAAACGATCCCTCAATTTATTGCTCCTATTACAGGCAACACCCAGTATACTAAGTATATTTATCGTTATCTAATACCCATCGTACAAGCCTAGAGCTTAGTTTGGGACTAGGTCAATTTGTATGAGATTGTCCCCTGATATTTATAGACACCGTGATTGACGTGATTGTATAGATAATAGTACGGAACCCTTCGTGCGCGAGTCCGACTCGCACTTGGCCGGTTTTTCCAAATAGCGTATTCATCGTTCGACAACAGCCAAGGAAATAATTCAATTGGAAAATGCCTAGGTGAGATACTGAAGGGCAACCCTGATCACTTCCATTAAAGCGCAAACTCTGATATAAATTATATTATTTCTATCGTAACCTACGATGCCCTGACTAAAGCACAGGCTAAGTAGATAGTGTAGGTACTCTAGGACGCCCGCGACTTCGTATACGTAAATTTAATTTCCCGCTTTGCCCCCTATTCCGTCCCGTTGGAGGTCCCATAGGTACCCAAGCAAGAATAATTCCCTCAAATTTCAAGTCCCTAAGTTCAGCAATTTATGCTATACGTTGACAGTCAGTCACGGAAAAGTGTAATGACACTAATGACGTATTGAAGACTAACTCTTGCCCGCTACTTCGTCCGCGTCGAAGACGTTTACCGGTATTCCCTCGGGAACTATCTATTTATCTGGGATAAAAAGTAGCTTATGTCTTTCCTCGCAGTTCAAGCTATGTTTAAACCAAATTCCATTGAAATCGGTTCACCGGTATATCCGTGAAAGAGCATAACAAGCAGACAAAGTTACTTTAACATTTTTAATATTAGGTATGTACGTGTTTTTTTTTATTTATGTATTGCGCAATAATAATAAAACAACACTAACGACAAACTTCATGCCTAATAGTACTCTACCAGAAAGATGACACCGAGCAAACGCCGACCACCCACTATTACTATTGTTTTCTAATGAACTTAACTATTTTCTTGAAATCGATAAATGGTTAATCTTTAAAATACAAACGTAACAATTGATCTATGACTGAGCAACTTTACGAAATGAAGTGGCCACCTTTTTCCGTTAAGTTGAATACACGAAGATTAACACACTGTACTGGCTCTGTACATCCGGCGCCCGCGCATGCTAGGCGCAGTCTGAAACCTAAGCAGAACATTGTTATATAACCCGGTTTTTTGGCATGTTTATCTATAATAAGTAGTGATTTGTTTTTTCTTGTTGCAGGGAATGGATATTACTACTGAAAAGTATTGAAGTGTCACGTTATGCAATGTAACCTAATTCAATAAATTAAATTAAGAATGTATGTACAACACCATTTTATTTTGTGACACTATTTATTGATTCAGCTGAAATTGAACTAAACCAGTCTTTCAAAATAGGAAAAAAAAATGTAGTTAAGTTGGACTTCTACTTATTAGGGTTCTCTGACTTTTTGCCGACAAATCTTTCACAAATGCATCGTTTCGCAACCTATTCGTTTGCCAACCCGATTTTATTTCAGTAACTGCAAATACTTCAGCCTAACCTAACCTATAAGGTCCCACACAATGGTCCTGAAGTAAATCCAGAATTATTTCCAGTTTAAAAAAAACGCGAGTTGTCAAATGACATGTTTGTGAAATGAATCATTTGTGAAAAGTTGGCTACGAAATGATAGGACCCCACTTATTAGGCATATGTTTAATGATTCATCAGAATTTTGCGCATTTTAATTTTAAATGATATCAAAAACTCGATCATCTTGATACCCGAACAACGAAAATAAAACCAGAATTACTAAACGACCAGCAATATGTTAAGGCCGTTTAATTTAAAAATGTAGCCCAAATATTGACCGTCACATTATTCTATTAAAGTATATTAACCCATAAACAGGAAATAACCACCAAAATTAGTAAATTATCACCAAAATAAGTGGGCTTCCGTCAGAATCAGGAATCTCATTCGTCGCTCTTTCACCAATCTCACACACCCGAATTTCGCTTCAGACGAGAAGTCGCCGGCTCGCTACGCTCGTCAAGAGTGAGAACCTGACAAAATTTAGCTCTATTTAGTACATGAAAGACAATAACAGGAGTCCATATTTTAAAATTATAATTTCTAATAATAGCGCACCTTCGGTAGGACAAGGGCACAATGTACATTGTGATTAAAGGGGAAATTGTGCCCTTGTTATACCGATCCTTTTAGATAAAGATAAAGAGACATTTATTCACAACAATACAAAATTACATTACATAAGTACAAAAAAAAACTAGACCCAGAGCAATTGTTGCGACACGGTCTCAACTCGGCATTAGCTAGCCGTAAAACCAGCGCTGATCTTCCGTTGCAACCGCTTGATGAAGAGGCGAAAGGGGCACCTACCTAATAGGTTAGTCCAACTGAACTCGGCGACCACAATATTTTCACCAAAAAAGCAGACTTCAGTGCGACTAACCTATTAGGTACGTGCCTACATTTTTAAAACAAGTTATTTTTTACGTTTTTGAAGGCGGTTTTTTTGTTTTTCACTACATTTATTTTATTTTGAAGTCTGTTAATAACAGCTATCTAGTACTAAGAGTCTCTGAGCTAGGCTGCGGACGGACGGACATGGCGAAACCATGAGGGTTCTTATTTTGACTACGGAACCCTATAAATAAGTATGTGATGAGTTCTGCAAAAGGAAATCAGTCTTAAAGTACTCATCAAATGCCGTAAATTGCATTTTTTTGTCGTATACTGACAGACGCAACTACTCAATATGGACAAGATTTTTAATCTTGTCCATATTGAGTAGTTGCGTATTAAATGGTGATAATGGAATGGGTGACGGTGTAACGGGATCTCGTGGGTGAGAATTAAGTAAATGGGTCAATCAACTTTTCTTTGTAGCTCGTTGCCATGGTGACGTCTCCTGGGTCACTCTTTAAAACCACGATTTTAAAGTATATAAATCCAGCAAACATCGGCTTTTGTGGCAATTACAAGCCCATTCTTTTATGGGTTTTCTTCCAAGCGTATTAGTAGTGTATATTATAACCATTTTTCTAAGGAACTCTATCACTGTTGTCTCCTGGCTTACGGGACAGAATAACAACAACGAAAAGTTGATCCACCCAAATACTAAAACTAAGCAACTAAGTATATTGCACATGGAACTCGCTTATTGCTCGGGTGGATAAATATCTCGTGTCATAATTACTTTAGTCCCTTGTTGAACATTCTACTATTATGTATTAAATTTCTCTGAATAATAATGAGATATGCTACAGTCAGCATTAGCATGACGAAGGGTGTTATACCCTAGGTAGTAAGCAAACAAACCAACTCCTTCCTCAGTTAGTACGTAAGTACATACTAGAGTCTGTCAAACGAAAGCTGTCCCAGAAAACCAGCGGGAATTTCAAAAAACTGAGTTGATACTCCAACACTGATGTGACAAGTTCAGGAAATCAAATAGTATTAACTCCGTTTATTCAGTGTACAGTTACTGTAAACAGCTGCAGGTTTTTGAAATTCCCGCTGGTTCTCTGGGACAGTTTTCGTTTGACAGACTCTACACATTATTTGTACTTTTTTAAGTAGGCAATATAATTAATGTATTTTTCCCAAGCTTTATAACTTCTAAGTTAAAAAATAAGTATTTTCATTTATCTGCACCATGTATCATTGACAGTGCCATTTCATGATTTAATTCAGAAATTACATATGTGCTGAATTGTATTGTATTGTATTGTACGTGCTTAAAATCGCGTGTAACATTCTAGCTAGTTTATTATAATTTTAAGCTTTCCTCGAGTAATAATCTCAATCTTTATAAATCTTCTAAATTGACATTTACTCGGTATATTAAACAGCAGTTTTGAGGTTTAAATTAGATCATGTTTTCAGTTTAAGCTCAGAATCTAGTCATATTACCTGACTTAAACAAATAAATAATAAAATTTCACTCTCACTAATTTTGTCCATACCAATGATATTATAATATAAACTTATAATATAATTGGTCCATACTATTTTTGCCAAGATATAGCAGCTTGGCCTATGCAAAGCCTAGAAGTGTTAAGAACGAAGGTGTATGGACGAAACGATGCAACAAATGAAATGTTTAATGTTTTGGATCGTTTCATCCATATGCCCTATTTCTGATGCTACTTTGCATTTTATAGTATTGGTAAAAAACTTACTTTTATTTTTAACACTTTTGTCTTGAAGTTCCTTTAATTTTTCTGGCAACACATTGTCTACTGTCATTCTGCGGACGAGAATAATAGTGTTCGAATATTTTGTCCGTCGACTTGCTATTATGTGGTACGAAATTCTGCCCAGTTTCTGCATCATCACTGCAGCCCTAGGCTTGCCTGGATGGGGCTTATACCATTGCCACAAGTTAGTCTTGGGAAACGTGAGTAGCAATCACATCAAAACAACCTATTAGATAACACTCCACTTTCTGCACAGATAAACGATAAATTTGTGATAACTATACTCAAAAAGTTCAGTCTTGGTCAATTTTTTTAAAACTATTAACTTGCGTTCCAATGAGAGTCATTTGTTTGGTGGTTTTAAAAATAAATCTTGCTAACACTGCCACTAGTAGGTTAGGTATTATCGTACTAACTATCGGCGGTATGGAACAAACGAAAGTGAACACTTGCAGATGTCAGATTTGAATTAGGAACAATTTCCGGCAAAGAGTTTTTATTACTATATTAATTCACTTACCTAAATATGTAAATCTCAACTTTGCATGAATTGCTTGTTTTTTGAGCAATATTGGCCACAACTTAGCATAGTTTAAATAACCTTTGGTGTGCTAAAGCACTGATCCTTGCCCAGTTTTGTATTTTTTATATTACCATTTTTTGTATAGAATCATAATCAGAAATCAGAATCATAATTAATTTATATTTATATAATTATCTAAATTAACTTGTATCATTTAGAGAGTTTTGTATTTATTATTATTTAAATTGTGGCTGTTTGGATTGTTTCGGAGGAGTTCAATAACGTACACTGTGACACGAGAATTTTATATATTACATATCACTTCACAGAGTTTTAATTTCAGTTTTATCTAGGCGCAGGAGTTTAGGTTTTCTGATAGTCACAAGTCTAACCCAACCTAACCTACGTAATGTTTAAGATAATCTGAAAACAAAAGGGTTTCAGCAGAAAATAGCTTTTGATGAAGTGAAGTTTTCTGAAACAGTATGTTCTATGAAATGCGTGTGTGAAACAAGAAACCTCATTTTTTCAATTCATAGATGGATTATTCCTATTAATAGTTCTTTAATTATAACTATGACATTGTTTACTTTTTAACTAACTTCGAAAAAGGAGGAGATTATACGTTCCACTGTATGTATTTTTGTCATCTACCTATCTAATAACTACATTATTTTTTCTAAGATATTGTAATCTTATGTAATAGAGTAGTGAAACCATGGAACAAACTGCCAGAACAACTAGTCTCAGTGCTGAATGTCAATCAATTTAAAAACCGGTTGGATCAATACTTCAGCAGTACAAAGAACACTTGATAAAGGAACAAATGGATACAGGCATTTATTAGTTGTCCCAACTGCTGCCCGCTAAATAAATAAATAATAATAATAATAATAATAATAAATAATAAATATTCTAGTACCTATTATGCCATGCCCTCACACTGGTTAAACTTCTGATTTAATAGTAATAACTAAGTATAGACCCAGCACTGTGGGAGCAAATAAATGTTTATTAATTATTATTATCTTTACTATGTGAAAAATAACAATTCCGTATTTCTATTAGTATTACGCAATCAAAACAAAAGTAGACAATTTTAATATAAGTCTCAATTTTTCCATAAATATTTAATATGAAACAGTAACTTGTCGGATTAACCACAAAGCTGTAAACACAGGCTAAAACCAATTATTTGTACTATTACTTACATTTCAGCCATCTATCTCTTTAACGTTGTATGTCAAATACAAAACCAGAGGGAATGTCAATGTCAAATTTGATTTTGATTTTGATTTTGACTGACAGAAGACAAACAGAGTGTGACGGCGCGGCAATAGACAGCCAAGTACTATTAATGATTACTGTAGTTTTACTACTACGTGGGTGCTGTCACTTTCTACACTGGTGAATTAGAACAGCATTAGATATGCCTTAATAATAATAATAATAATAATAATAATAATAATAATAATAATAATAATAATAATAATATCACGGGACAATGTCACACAAATTGACCTAGTCCCAAACTAAGCTCAAGGCTTGTACTATGGGTACTAGAAGTAGGTTAAAATTAGGGTATCTGGATACAGATCTGAGTTATCCAGATCCCCTAATTTCAACAATTCAAAAAACTGAATTCTTCTATTTAAGATGTCGATCAGGGTGTACCGATCTATTTAAAAGTCGTAATTCATCTATTCAAAACGTTGTTGTTTAAACTATAAATCCTCTTCGAACTTATCAAATCATACACAATGAGAAGTGAATTAATGTATTTAAGAAGTCGATCAAGTAGATTCGACTTTTTAAGAAGTCGACTTGTATTCAAAATGTTAATTTAACCAGGGATCAATACCGGTATTAATTAAAATTGAAATATCTTCCTGAATTTGCATTATTTCCTTGATATTTTCGACTGTAAATTGGGTAATACCACTATTCTATTATATAAATTATTTGAAGAGCAAAAATATTTAACAATAAGCGAGATACCGAAATTGTATACCGGTATTTTTGTATGAAAAGAATACTGGTATACGATCCCTGAATTTAACTATTTTCCGTATTATTTAGTCTGCTTACAAGGATTACGTACATCTTCTATATGATATTTGACATTGACATTGCTCCTAATAAAAGTCAGTAATCGTTTATTCGTATGACATCATTTTAAGTACCAACCGTTCTTAAAGTACAGAAGAAAATCAAACACATATTTACACATTATATTACGTTTATTTATAAAAACTATTTTCTAAGCACCACTTATTCAAGCAAGTTACATTTTTGAATGCACATGTATTAGAATGATAAATACAATTTTGGATATCAGATGATGAAGCATATTTTTCATGAAGTGTTTCTAAATTAGGACACTTAATCTCTTCTAAATCATAAACATTATTATTTTCTAATATCTCCTTCAACCACCTCACTTTTTCATTGCCTTTTGTATAAATTCGTTTATTTTTACAAAAGTTTAATAACGATCTGTTATAATTAAAATACGGTACATATCCCTCATTCCATAAAATTCCTCGGTTTGTTTCTATCCACGCAACTTGTAATTTTTCTTTCTTTGTTAAGTCATAAAATGGAAATGGTGGTTTAATCAATAATACAAGAAAACTATTCTTGTAGATCATTGCTATTTCTTTTGGAATAAATTGATTGTATTCATTTTTAAAGCCTTGAACATCCATAATCACTTTCATGATATTTTTCGAACTATGTTACTTAAAGGCTTATACTCAATAAGACGATCGTTTAAGATCAAACAGTAAGCCGCTGTATTCTCGGGTATGTCTTCTGACGACTCGATTTCTAATCGCACATCGACTGGCCCGGTTTTCAGTGTATCGTTTTGTCTCGAACAATCAATAACAAAAAGTGTAGTTTTTACTCCGAATGTTTTCAAACTAAGCAAGGGATCGATACTGGTGTTGTAATACGACTGACGAAAATTGGCATACATCTCATATAATATACTGTACTTGTCTTTACTAAATTGTAAGTTGAGTGAATCATAAGGAAAGTACTGCGAATTTAAAAACAACTTCACGTTTGTTATGTTACAATGGTCAAACAGAGCCGAACTTTTCATTTTGTTAAATTTTCTATCTGTTTGCAAACCAAATATCACATATCTTGGTTTTTCTAACTGAGAGGCAGTTTTGACAGACCACGAATGTTTTGTGGTTCTAGGTAAAAGAGGATACTCATATAAATCCCAATTTCGGAAAGATAGTTGTACAGCTCGATCTTTTTCCAAATGCTTGAGTAATAGTAATCTATTACGATCTGAAACTTTAACATGTGGTACGCGCCATTGAACTTTTTGTACTTCTATTTCAATGTTTTCGTTTTTATCAATCAAAACACTATTTAAACTAGAATTGCTTCTATGAAGTATAAGTTCATGCCTACAATTAACGAGAATTTTGTTGTAATCTTCCGCAAACCCTAGCACTTTGTTTAATGGTATGATAACAGAGAAATAACCATTCTTTTGCACGGTTCCATTGAAATTCCAACCCCATAATTGTGCACTTTTACTCTCTCCATCATTCATAGATATATAAGATTTTATTGTTGTTGTAATTCCAGCATTTTTAATGCGATCTATTTCAACACCATTCAGTTCGTATCTTATATCTTGAAATAAAAACATTATTGGATTATTTGTAAAACTAATATCCTTCGATATTACTTTCCCCGCTGCATCTAACCCGGACACCGTCGCATGGCCTTCAATGAATATGGAGCTTGCAGATGGTAGTACGTAAACATCTTGCTGATGAATAGGTATTCTGATTTCATCGTTTTCTTTAAAGCTATGACTGTAGGGATTGTAACTGTGGATTTCATAGCTTTCGATAGAGTTGTCTTGTTGTGGTGAATCGGTAATTTGCAACATTTTATTTTAATAATTTGAAACCAAGAGAAATGAGAAACTTTTTATTGCTTCTAGTAATATTAATCCTTGTATTCAAGCGTCTTGTTTCTTTGAATATCGGCAGTTGAATATTGGATTTTTTGATTTTGTTAGGGTTTTTATTAAAAACATACATGCCTAATTTAGCACACAGATAGTAAACCTTTAAATTAAATTGGTTAATTAGTATTAAGAAATTAACATCCAATCCTGAACACTGCTCATAAAGGAATGTATAATACTCATTTAACATGTCATTTTTATTGTAGAGAATTACTGTTTGATATATTTATCATTTATTATTTATTTATATCTATTGTCCCAAAATGATTTAAGAAATTTCAAACATAAATGCCCGCAATGATATAAATGGTTTCTTTGTAAATTTTTATAATTATACCGAATATTAGATCCGACATATGCTATAAATTCCTTTGGTGGTTTCAAATTACCGTAACTGTCAAAGTATTCGATGTAATCATTAAGTTTTCCATACGCTACCCAATGAGTACCAGAATTTTTAGACGTATCCAAATTGATAACGCCGCATTCTATCGGCCATGGCACTTCTGGTAATTCATCTCTCATATATACACCACGAAAATGAGGAATACTTTTTGAGTGCTTTAGTATATCGATATTACTTAATGCTCTATCGGGTAGCCTAGTTTCTGGGTGTTTTTTTTTTTTTTTTTTGAAACATAAATTCCTAAACCGTCCTTGTACGGTTTAAGATGTAATCTTCCTCCAATACACATTGAATCCATTTTGACGTTATGTTTTTTTGACTCTGTGAATTGCTTTTTAGCTGATTTATAATGACGCACAGCCTCAGTAATTCCAGCAACACCTCCGGTTAAACCACCCGCAGCTGATAAGCCGGCAAAAATAGGAATTAATGGTAGGACTCCACCAGTTTTAGGTACAGGTATCACTCGAGGTAATTGTATAGGCAATTCGGAAGCTATTTCTTGAGCAGCTGCATATGCTAATTCCGTTAACATTTTCTTGCATTTGGGTTTCAGATTACGAATATGTCTTTTAGCGTGCGAAACAATATTATTAAATCTTTTTTTTAGTCCAGCTCCGATTTTCTGAGTGTTTGCTGGTAACTTTTGCTTCTTATTTGCCTTATCGAAACTTATTTCTCGGCGTTTCATTTTCGGTAAAAATTTAATTAAAATAATATTCAATATTCTGTATAAAAAGCTCTTGTTTGCTTAAATAACCGAATACTAATGAGTAGATAAACGATTTTTTTTTATATTTATACACGCCATTTACATTTACAATCGATTACTTTTATCTATCCAGCTGTTTTCACTACACGGTAGACCTAACCATTTTACATATACTTTGTTTCCTTTGCTTTTCAAAACTTTTTCAACAAGATACACTTCAGGATATGCAGTTTTCTGGATTTCTTGACCATAGAATGCTCCTAAAATAGGTCTTGACCTTGCGTCTTTTAATAAATATGTAGTAGGCTTAGTGGGTTGGACTTTTGTAATCTTAAATATTTCTGTAGACCAATTAGGTGTAAACCCTTTCTCAAAACATCCTTTATATTTACTGATTCTTACAAAATCTCCGACTTGAATTCTTTTGCGATTTGGTATTTTCTTAGACATTGAATTGTTAATGTATCTCTGTAATACAGTTGCTTTATTATTATGATTAATTTCTGATGGTCGGGTTCCTACAGTTCTATGAAAAGTGTGATTATATTCGTAAACTTTCTTGTCAAGATTTCCATCAATCCATTTATAATTGCCTTTTAAACTAAATTCCTTGTACAGTTTATTTTTTAGAGTTCTTATAAATCTTTCTACTATTGATGCTTTTTTTGTAGAAAATGTAGAGTAATGATTAATATTGTACTTTTCAGTAACTTTTTTAAATGTATTATTATAAAATTCTGTACCATTATCTGTTTGTAAATTTTTCGGAAAACGCCCTTTTGCAAACAATGTTTGAAACTGTTTAGAAACAATTTCTTTAGTCTTTCGCTTGAGTGGAAATGCCCAAGCATATTTCGAGAAACCGTCAATAATCACCAATATGTATTTATACCCAGCATTCCATTTTGATGTACTCTGCATGTCTATCAAATCTGCTTGCCAGAGATCATCTATATCTTTTAATATTACACTTCTCCGAGGGAAGTTCACTCTAACATTTTTATGAATTTCATTTACAACATCTGCTTTGCTCATAGTGCTTGTTAATTATTTTTAATTTTTAATTTTGATGACAAGATCTTTATTTATAACGTATGCTACACCCAAGATGCTTGCTAACTTTTTCTTCAAGTTCTTTATACATAATATCTTTTTCAACTTTTTTTACTTGCTGTGTTAAAATCACAATTTGTTTGGTGAGATATGACACTTTTTTCAAACAATCCTCTACTATTTTATCAACATACTCTTTATCAACACCATTATACAAACCAGACTCTTCCACAGCCAAGGTTTTATTACTTAAAATTTGATAATTATCAATGTTACCAATTTTGATATTGTGTTTGATATTCATGTCTAATATGCCTTAGTTTACTTATCAAAATGACGATTGTTCAACAATCTTACTCTTTTATAATACCAGCCTCCTTTAATTCTTCAATGATTGACATAATTTCATTATCGTGATTGCTGTTACCTGCGTTTCTAGATGCGATTAAAAGTTTTAGTCTTTCAATCAGCTCGTTCGGATCATCCCAATAAATATAATCTGTATTATTTTTATACTGTTTTAATTCAGGTAAATAACCGCCAATTTTTAATTTTTGCGTTTGTTTCCGCACGCCTTCATCTGCATCATTCGGTTGAACAAATAAAGGTTTAATAATTTTACAATATTTTAGTCCTTTGTCACCTTTTAATTGTCCGTTTGGGTCCCAGTCCCGTTTGTGCACATTTGTTTTAGTTAACATTTCTTTGTACTCAGTTTTATCTTTTTCAGTTACAAGATTAAGATCAGGTTTGTTGCGCATTAAAAGCTCCTTCAAACCCGCGGTTAAGTCATAATTTTTATTATTTATGGTAACCACGTATTTTTTTTGACAGTTCGTAGCATCATTAATAAATGATAAGCTTACAGGAGTGTTTCCCATCATAAGTTTCTTATTAACACTACGAATACCGAATGGTACGTTGATGTTTTCGTACATATCAATCATGTCTTCCTTTTTTAGAGACAAGAGTGTGTCGTCACTTGATTTTATCAATTTTTTATCATCATCTTCATCAGTATAATCATAATATTCTGAATGTTGATTAGAATCGGCATTTAATAAGTCTTTAAAATTTTCGTATCCTGCAGACGAGTTCAAATTTTCGTTTGTATTATTCACATCCATCAATGATGGAGTATTAACATGTGATTTAACTTTCCCATTTATACTGACCAGTGTTTCCAAAGGATCTGTTATCGATTTAAAAACCTTTTTCAATTTAATATTAGCTTCATCTTCTTCATTTTTAATCATAGTTATCTTGTTTTTTATCTTGTTTACTGATTTTATAAGTTGCTCTTTTAAATTTATATCCATTTTAGAAACTTTAATCTCAGCCATTCAATCCAGACTCTCGACTTAAAATGAGTTTTGTAAATAAAAACAAGGTTATATAACCAGTTTAAAAGTAAATAAATGTGTCAAATCCGCGTCTATATCTTCCTTCATTTAGTGCGCAATCCTTATTTATGAAAAGAAAACTATATTGATCTATCCACACAGTAGTACAAAGCTCTTTGAATTTTATCCAATCTATATCAGTATTAACATGCTCATTGTATAAGTGTTTTAAATTGATATCATCTTGCTTAAATACAATCAATAGATTAACATTGTCTCTGAGCAGTTGTTTGGGTATTTTTGAATAAGTCTGAGATAAATAAAAACAGTCAATCTGTCTATGTCTTCCCATAGCAAAATAATTTCGAATGTTTACTTGGTTTTCGCAAGCAACATCATCGAAAATCATAATTGAATTAGTCAAGGCTTCATTGGGATGAATAATCTCACTATTGTCATTATATATAAAAAGCTTTGCTTCCGGAATGCTCTTCATGATAAGCTGGAGATATCGATACTTTGGTTGAAAGGCTGTCTTTGAATATAAATATATATGCCTAAACTTTAACCCATTTTCATGTAACAATAAATTTAACATGATATTAGTTTTGCCACAGTTGGAAGGACCACATATTATACAGCGAATTGTATTAGGAAATAGTGTACTATGTTTTACTTTTCGAGCATGCTGTACCACTTTTATATTATTTACTTCAAGAGTTTGAGTATGCTTAACGAACTTCATCGTGACTGCGAAATAAGTATACTGTAATGCTTTATATAGGCTTCTAGTCTAGGTGTGCCTACTTGATGTATTGAAGGGAATTTATAATTGGTAATGGGAATATGAACAAAACAATCACATTTCTAATGAATCTATTACAAGTTTGGAAATACAATAAACACACATTACAAATAGGAAATACATTATTAACTTATTATCATCTAATACATTATTTATAGATTTTATCAATCAATATCTACAAACATAAATAAACAAAGTCAAATACCTAATTACGTAATTGTAAACTAAAGCATAGCTTTACAATGGCCCCAAGGTATTGTATCAATCCTATTTGAAAGTATCTGCCTTTTATCATCATTATTATTTATTATAGTTTTATTTACTTCCTGCGAGTAAATTACATGCTTAATTGACTTAATGAAATTCATTTTACATTTAAAAATTTTATCATTAAATAATGAGTGTTTGTAAAGTGATAATGTAAATTTTTCGGATATACACTTAGGAACACTTTTAGCTTTATTGATTCGTGTTTTCATAGTTTCGATGGAATAAAGTTTTGCTCTAAGACCAGCGAATTCTTTAATGATATCTCCTCCAAGTTCGTCTTTAAATAAACCTGGAATTTTAGCATTCAGTCTTTGTATGAAGTAAGGATTATTTAATTCGAAATTGCTGGTATCAAATTTTGATTGGTGACTCTTTATGTCTCGATAAATATCGTCTGTAAAAACCAAGTAAAGCAGACTGTCAGTATCTGTGTAACAGAGCTTTGCATTTTGTTTGTATTTTTTTTTAATAAAATCATAGTGAAACTTGTATAGATGTTGCTTTGCGTATTCTAAGACCGAAAATCCAATATAGATTGGCCTGTCTAGCTTAATTTTTTCTAGGCGAAATTGAAGTGCTACAAAGTCTTCAGAGAACACTGAAATGTTCTTTAGATTAGGTCGAGAAATAAGCTTTTCGGCTCCGTTTCGTTTATTTGTAATGTTATCAGTATAACTCCACTTTGTTACCAATTTCACATTTACCTGTTTGCGTCTATTTTCAATAGTTTTCCCAAAGATTGCATTTATCATCAGTTTGAAAAACTCTTTTTCAAAATCAGTTAAAGACCCTTGTCTCAGTTTGGTATTCAAATCAATGTATATTTTTAGAAAGTTGGTTTGCCTAAAACTTAATATACGATGAATTTTTTTCAAAATTAAACCATTTTTTAAACATTCTTTTAAATGATTGTAATGAATGATGTAGTTATATTTGTCATATAAATTCGCAATCAACTTTGGAGATTTTCCTCCTGGAGGAATAAATTTCTCTGGAGCGAATGGTAATTCACTGTGTAAATCATGTAAATTTTCAGGATATTCTAGATCCACTTCCAGTATATAGCCAATATCACTATTTTCCGGTACTTTGAAAATACTAAAATCTTTAATTTCATCATCGTTTAAAAATTTGAAGTCTGAAACAGGCATACTTTTAGTCATTGCATGTCCGTATAGATTGTTGCAATCTAGATATATCAAATAAGAAGACGGATCGAAATCATTAAATCCTGGTAAGTATTTATTATTAGCTTTAGCATTTCTTAAGGAACACTGAACTAATCCTCCACGTATTCCTCTTTCTAGCATTTGATACATTTCAACGTCATCGATTAGGTCAAGTTGAATGCCCGTTGAAAGTAGCATGGCGTCCCAACTCAGGCTAGGTGATGTTACATAATAGGCTGGATCTAACTTATAGTATTTTAAACTTATGTTTCTAAAATTTTCAAATATATCGCAGAGCAATAGAACATCACATTTAAGGTATAAGTCGGTATATTCACCAAGGGAATTAATTTTAAACTCTTTCCACACCGCTTGTGCATGAGTATATTCTAAGTCACTTATATGCTTCAAATTCAAAGTGTTATAAAAATTATTCTTTGCTGGAAGTGATGTCTCGTTATATTTTTGCCAGGAATCCATATAATCGTATGGATAAATACCTTTATTTTTAAGTAAATGTAGATTTTTATTGTCAATCATCATTGTTAAATAAATATAATCCTTGTCGGACAAACTTTTACTTAGGGTGTCTAAACTTGAACTCAGAAAATGAAATGAATCTATAAATTTAATTTGTATTGAACGACTATAGTCCTTACATTCAATGTATTTAGTAATTGACAAGTATTTTTCTTTCGTTTTTGGTATAATTGTAATTGCTCCATTGTGTTTAGCTAATTCCCTGATAAACAAGTGTGAGTCATAGTTACTTAAATTATGAAAGACTACTGGTATAAATGAACACACTTTAAGCATTAAGTTGCAACGTGAATGAGCCGGGCCTCTATATTCACCTGTAACATGATCGTGGTCGCGAACCTTATCATCGAATAATAAATTATTACAAATGTGACATATTGTAGCGTTCCGATATTTTTTTTCTTGTTCTTCCGATAATTGTAACATTGGATTTTTAACATTTAAAATTTTATATAAGCGTCTAACATCGTCGATCAATCTTTCAATAAATACCTCCACGCAATCCGACCCCCTGTATGTTACGAATTTGTTTAAGTGTGGATCATGCGAACAACAAATATAATATGCAAAACATGAAGGTTGATGAATTTTAAAATTTCGGGTATTTCCAGTATTATGATCTTTACAATTAACTAATAAGCTTTCGAAATCGGCATATATAACAAAATTGATTTTTTGCTGTCTATCAAAATTTTTGAATTGGAGTGTACTATTCTTTCTAGGTAATTCAGTTAAAACTTGTGAACAATTATGTGATATATATCTATTTTCAGAACAGAAAAACCGTAAACATGCTTCACACATATATATTTTACCTTTATATTTACTAAACTGTCGTCGTACTAATTTTATAAGATCTTTAATAAGGCAGTAGTGACCTTTGGTTCCTTGTTCAAAATATAATAAATTAACATGGTTTTTCTTTCGGTTTTTACTTAAATATAGAGGCCCAGTTACTGAGTTATTTTTACTTAATCCATAAATATTAATACTGATATCGTTAATGTCTTCAAATAATTTAACATCTTTACACGATGGAGGGAAAGACATTCCGTCTGTTTTAAGAACAGTTGAATAATGTGGATATGAACTTGTTTTGCATACATTACTCTTGGCGGGATACAATGCAGCGACAATGCTCCATAAGAAACAGTGTTCATCTTTGTTCTGTATATTCAAACAACTTTTATTATTTTTTACAACTGCAGGCAACTCTATAAATGTACCGCCTCGCATTGGACAGTATTTATTAACGTTTAATTCTAAATGACTCACTGAAACAAGAGACCAACCAGATTCGCAATGCTCAAATTCTGTAACCTTCTCTTTAAATGTTTCTAAAGCATTCAAATACAACTCATTAGTATCACTGTTATTAAATACACAATCATATTTTGTAATAAACGATTTCAACTGTTTCGTGCCCGAGTGAGGTAATTCGAAGATAGCAAACAGTTCAAAATTTAACTTAATGCATGTGTGTTTAAGCAGTGATAAATTTATAACTTTTAATACATCATTTTGACGGTCGCACAGGAACGCCTCGGGGGTGAGGTGCTCGACTTCATTTGCGGGATTGATGCGATATGTTACGATTCTGTTTTTAAATGCGCTAGCAATAATGTCGATATTTCTGAACTCGGACTTTATCAAACAATTTTTCTTGTGTATATTCGTTCTCATATGATATTTATATTTATCTTTCGAAATTGCGACATTACATTTATCACATTTCATAAATAGATTTCGTCTCGACTCAGGGGATGATAGTTTAGCTGTAAAGATACAATTTCAATTTTAAAGACTTTATTATATTAAACATAATTGAATAAATGAAGTAGGTATAGTAATATAAGTAAGTATATTGTTTAATTACACATCAATTTAACTTTCTAATAATAAGTATTGTTAAAAGTTGCGGGACAATGTTTGAACTCTTTTCGAGTGGCAGCAACAAATTCCGTGAGGCGGGACCAAGCCTCAGTGTCGGTATCTGTTCTATTTTTTATAGTTAGGACACTATGCCGCCACCGATTCATAGGCTGTATATGCTCGATATCATTACATGAGTACACTTTTAACTCTATGTAATGAGATCCAGTTTTACTTTCACTCATTTGCCGTGAAACACCGTTAGCTAGCCTTCTGGTTAAATAAGAATAAATCGGCGTACCCTTCTTTGGCTCAGATGGAACCTTGACACTGTCCTCGTCACTGTCACTGGCGAACAAATCTGACATCGTTGGCTTCATGGGAGCAGTGATAGGGTTGATAACCGTCTTCTTTTTCTTTGAAGCAGTGGACTCGTTGCTCTTCTTACTCGAAGTCGAAGCCGATGGGATAGAACGCTCAGTACTCTCGCACCGAGGACGCTTGCTGTGTTTTTTGTTTTTTGTCTTGAGCTCTGTTTCACGCTCGTCGTCAGAAAAGAATAAATCTTGGGCTAGAGACCTGAAATAGAAAAAAATATACACGAATAAATAGGAGCATAAAAAAATACCAAAACCTGTAATTGTGTTCAAAATAACATCTAATAAAATATTGTTAAGCTATATTTAAAAAAAAAATAAAAAAATATAGAGACGTGAATGAAAAGTACTTGCATTCTAATTGTGATATTTTCGAATAGATGACTTTACAGGATAAAATAAATAGTATTAATATTGCGATACAAATGTCATGAATAGACATACATAAAACATACATGTCATGAATAGATGTACATTCTGTTTGAAAGTGATAAGTATACAGTAATAAACAAGACAATCTATTATTAAATGATGAATAGCAGATCTATTAGGTATTTATAATTTACAACTGCTTTCGAATAGATAACTGCATAATTTGATGATTCGAAGAGTGTATTAAACTACTTAACCCATGAAATGATATAAATGTATTCTATTTAAAATATATACCTAACAGATTTAAGTAAAATAATATATATGAATATCAAGAGACAAATGTTACACCAATTGACCTAGTCCCAAACTGAGCTCGAAGCTTGTACTATGGGTACTTAATTTCATAGACAACATCCATGACTCAGAAACAAATATTCGCGCTCATCACACAAATATCTGCCCTTACCGGGATTTGAACCCAGGACCGCTAGCTTCGTAGGCTGGATCACTATCAACTTGGTCAACGCGTCGTTAAACGTAATACACATACATGTACTTACATTTTGACAGTTGTTGGGTGCTTCACGGGGTTCTTGATGATCTTGAGCGAGCAGCAGAGCTTGTCCTGAAGGATAGAGATCTGAGCAATGATCTTGGATGCTCGAAGTAAGGTTTATATACGCCTTGATTTTACGTCATCCATGCCCATAATACAATAATTTTATTTCAAATTATAGACAAAATGCACTGTCAATATATATCCCATAACGAGAAATGCAGCATAATGGGGAATCACTTGATTAGTTTAATCTAAAATCGATTTTATTTGTGAGTCTTTAAGGTAGGTTCAACAAAACATTCATAAGAACCTGGAATTGAAATACTAATATTGTTCAGTGTCTTTGCTTCTATAAATTTAAAAAACCAAATAGAAATAGCAACTACTGATATGTATCTCAATCTGGATTCGAAATACTAATATTGTTCTGTGTCTTTGCTTGTGTACATTTAAACCCCCAAAAAACTACTTCTAGCCGTTACTAAGGGGTTCAGATTCAACTTTTAAAATTTTGGTTAGAGTTAGTATGTTACACTTATAATTAAATAATGTGTCGTACAAGCAGACAAAATTCATCATGTTATATATGATGTCAACACAGACGGAATCATCTTACTCTTGGCGCCGATCGCACCTTATATGAAATGTGTACTAATTGTCAGATTTTCAACTCTATTAACACTTTGGTTTTCTAATATAAATCGCGAAAATTACATAATCAAATCTATTAAAAAAATATTTTAACTAGTGCACGGTCGTATTAGCAGTATGTCGGTAAGTTAATAATTTGTAAAATATATTTTATTTGTGATTTTTATATTCATTTAAATTTCTTAAATATCTTATCATTGATTTATTTTTTTCTCATTGACAAATCTCGTTGAATTTTTAACGCAAATCCTATCTTATAAATGAGTGATAGGTAGTTACCTAATTAAAATAAATGGCAACTAACTAATATTCGATTATTCGATATAGACTAACTAAATACAATAAATAATTCATCTTTATAAAAACTAAAAAGAGCAATTAAAAAAAAATACACTATTAAAATCATGTACCTACATATTATAATCTTTTGAGATATATACGAAATGAATACCAATTAAAAAAAGTATTTCTCCATATACAATAATCTACTTATCATTTCAGGATACCTCAGAACATCTTTTCAACTTTGTACCGGACACTCCGGTACAAAAAAAGTCTGCGAGCGAACGACGGCTGGGACTGGGCCTTAAAAGAAAATCAGAACCGACTGTTTACTCCTATGTTAAAAAACCACATCGCAGCGGTGCAATTAAAGTTATCAAAATTGAAATAATTGATAGTGACAAAATAGACCAGAATAACCAAATATGTACGTGTGATGCTGAGTTGTGCGCGCAATACGTGGTGAAAAACATTCACCTTGACGATGTTTACGCGTCGACACGAAGAATTATTGAAAAGATGGAGGAGTCCATAACATCGGACACGTGTAATAATTACACATTATTATAAACGTACCTAAATTGTTAAGCTTTACGCTTAAGTGTTATAGTACTTAAATTAGGCTCGCGTGTGTGTGTGTGTGTGTTCATAGATATAGGTAGTATGTAAGTAAAGTATATTTTATATAGTTACGTTAAATAAATTATATTTGGAGTAACATGTTGTTCATTTATTTATGTTCGTTTGACGTCTTTGGTATGTTAACACTTTAGTATAGTGTTTATTTAACATCATGTTTAAACTGCCACATTTTAAATTAAAGTTCCTCTCCCCTTTGAATGTTCACGCAAATCTTAAAAACTAATTCAATACAGACAGACTAAAGTCAAAATCGAAGAATAAAATCTATCCAAGAATAAAACCAGGCCGGATGACTAGTTAAAATATAATTGTCAGAGCTCGCTGGAATGCAGCTCGCGTTACGCTGAAGTTGCATTCTATGCCTTTTTAATTATAATCCTTAGTGACAGCCGGTGCATTAGACTTTGAAACGTTATGAGATTACTTCCCATATCCGGAGACTATTAGTAGGTACTATTAATTAAAAATTAAATAAAATTAAAATCATTTATAACTTAAGTAGATTAATTAACTTTGACGTTTAAAACATCGACTTTTGAATAGATGAATTAAGACTTTTTGAATAGATGAATTCAACTTCGAATACATTAAGTCACTTTCGAAAAGGTTTAGGTATAGTTTAAACAACGAGTTTTTAATAGATGAATTACGATTTTTAAATAGATTGGTACACCCTGATCGACATCTTAAATAGAAGAATTCAGTTTTTGAATAGTTGAAATTAGGGGATCTGGATAACTCAGATCTGTATCCAGATACCCTAATTTTAACCTACTACTAGACAACGATAAACATACTTAGATAGAGAAATACATACTTAAATACATAGAAAACATCCAAGACTCAGGAACAAATACTCATGCTCATCACACAAATATTTGCCCTTACCGGGATTTGAACCCAGGACCTCCAGCTTCGAAGGCAGGGTCACTCCCAACGAGGCTAGCGTGTCGTCAAAACAAACAGAAAACATGGGACATTAGTTTTATTGTACGTTTTTGCAATTGGTTGAGGGGATATCTAAAATCATACCTATCCTGGGTATGATTTTAATATTATTTGGTCAATTTATTTTGGTATTTTCTTGTTGGAATTGTTATAGCTTCATATCATAAGAGTTGTTTTTTTTAGTTTGTTAACTTTTTTGTTTGTTAATTTCATGTTATAGTTTGTTAAGTTTTCTGTTTTAATTGCAGCATTTCAGACGCACAATGATTGACAGATGGGACCGCCGCAACTACCAACGAGACGGGCGGCTCACTAACGATCCTTATAAAGTTGCGGTAAGTTAACAATTCTGTAGATTAAGACAATTTTAATTATATTTTTAACAACGTTTCACATTTAATTTATCCTATAGTTCAGGCACATATCATACAGTGATAAAATATTGTTTAAACAATACATCATAAATTCATTATTTTCACATGAGATCTATCCTGACATTTATTTATTATTTTGTGGCAGACATTGTACCTTTCAGTTGTTTTGAATTCAATAAATTTTAGGCATTGTGGGACTAAGTTGATTTGAGATTGAGGTCAATTAAATATCAAGGCATTATGAAATTTAGTAGTATTTAGACCTACTACTCAATTTACAACTTCAGTTTATTTAAAGCTTCGGTATTGCCGATCTTTTACGAAGACGATAGAGGCCGTGAGCAGGTTGAATAGGTTTCGTTTTGGGTTTCTCTCACTCGCTCTCATACGGTCTTAATAAGAGTGATAGAGAACTACAAACTGAGTCCTAATCTAAGTGCTCACAGTCGCAGACTAGGTTGGGCCAACCCCGCCTACAGATGGGATAATTGCTAGGAAGTTGATGATGATGGTGGAGAGACCGCTTGACTTAAACTAAAAGTCTAATTTTATTATTATTATTATCTCCACGGAAAACGAAAAATAAACAAAAATGTTACCTCTAGCAAAAACCAAATGCAGCATTCGAGATATTTATGTTCTCAATATTTAAAAGAAATTAACTTTGTAAAAAAAACCTGTGAGAATATTCACTTAAAATAATTTTATTTATTGATGGCAAACTTTATTTTAACATTTACACTAATTGCTATATTTTATAATTACTTATTTAAAAAGTGAATACTGCTTTTGTATGTATAATTTATTTTATTTTTTTGTGATTTCGTCGGTGAAACTATAATATCGCGTAACTAACAAATTGAATAAGTTGCAAAATACTCATTAACAAAATAAGTCGGGCACATTTTGCAACTAATTGAAATTGTTACTTACGAGGTATTGCAGTTTCATCGACGATTTCGAGTTCATTTGTGTACAGTAAAGCTCTCTTAGTTTTTAAGATAATACTTTAGTTTATTAAAAAACACGAATAGCCTCCTAAGGCCCAAGGTCCTACCCATAGTACTTACTAACTTTGTCATTGTCACAGACCCAGCTCGTTCGACCGTTGTGTAGTCACAGCGTACCACGGTCCTACCAGTAGGACTTACTAGAAATCCTACTGGTAAGACCGTGGTACGCTATGATTATACAAGCAAAAAAAACGCATAATTGCATAATTTCTGTTTTAAAGTGACCCTTCGGATAATTGGAGACACTGAAAATATCCGCAATTAATTTTGTGTCAGATATTCATGTCATGAGCCAAACAGATAAAATACTATTGCTTATGACTGTATCTTTCTTCCTACGTAAACCTTTGGGTCTATTACAGGGTTTTGATATATTTTTCTCTTGTTACAGGGACTTGAAGCTATCCCTGATGAATGAAAGGGAGATTGACTCTTGTGATGAAGTATAATGGGAGTTAGTGTGCAGTGTTATGCTTATTAAATAAATTATGGTTATAGTAACAATTTATTTAGTCTTTATTATTTTTGTCTTAGAAAATATATGCATACTTATACAAGTAAGGGGTTGGAATAAGTAAGCATTGCGGAAAACCTTAAGCAAAGGACCTGTTGTATGTAGTTTTAACACATCTGTATAGGCCATTCGACATATATGACATGACGACATGCTAGCCTAGTTGGTAGTGACCCTGCCTTCGAAGCTAGGAATCCTGGGTTCAAATCCCGGTAAGGGCAGATATGTGTGGTGAGCACGAGTATTTATTCCTGAGTCTTGGATGTTTTCTATGTATTTAAGTTATATATTTCTCTGTATAAGTAAGTTTATCGTTGTCTAGTACCCATAGTACAAGCCTAGAGCTTAGTTTGGGGCTAGGTCTATTTATGTGACATTTTCCTGTGATATCTATATATCGGATCAAGAGGCTGATAAACTGGCTCATCCGACATCATCGGAGTGTAGCTGCGCTCGCACCGAGACTCTGACAAAGCGCCTTCCGGTAGTTGTAGATGGCGCTTGCGCTTCGTTTTCCTTCCGTGATCATGACCATCTCCGACATATATTTGAAATTTGACGTAAGTTCCATAATTATGTAGGATTCACAAGAACTGGCACTAATGGATTGAATGTAAGTAATGTCTCTAGTCACTGTGCCAGTGCCATTCTTATACAGGCGCCTCCTAATATTTTGTAAACAACTAGAACTTTTTCGTTATTCAAAAACAGTAACAATAATCTCCCCATTATTAGGACCAAGCAATTAAGGACCGTATCGTTAATTATGGAAACAAGTTTGAATTGCTCTAAAAAAAAAGTTACAATATTTTGTCTTTTCTGTCATATGTCAATCTGTTAAGTATACAGTCAAGTGTTAAAACTTACTATAAAAAAAATTAAAATTCGTATACATTGCAAGATGAAGGGTCTCTCAGAGAAAAAACGACATTCAATCGTGACCAAATACTGTAAAGAATCTGGTATAACTATGAGAAAGATTGCTTCAGAAGAAGGGGTTAGCCTGAAAGCTGTTTACAATACGATAAAAAGGTTTAGTATGAATAATACTTTAAAAGATTTACCTGGTCGAGGTAGAAAACGAGGCCCTTCATGTCCTAATTTGGACAAAAAGATATGCGAATATTTTTCTCAAAAAAAAGAGATATCGATTCGGGATTGTGCGAAAAAATGTCGTACTTCTATTGCAATGGTTCAGCGTGCCAAGGAACGTAACTTGCTTGTAACGTATAAAAAGCAAAAACAGCCTAAACGCAGCAAAACCCAGGAGTCTTCTGTCAAAACTCGGGCTCGGAAATTGTACGACCAAATTTTAACTAAAAATAAACAATGTATTATAATGGACGATGAAACCTATGTCAAACTTGACTATAAAACCCTACCCGGATCGCAGTTTTACACCGTAATAAAAGGTACGAAGGTCTCTAAAGACGACAAATCCATTTTTTGCGAGAAATTTGGGAAAAAAGTTATGGTTTGGCAAGCTATTTGGCGATGCGGCATGAAAACGTCTCCGTTTTTCGTAACGGGAAACTTAAATCCGGATGTGTACAAGAAGGAATGCCTTTAAAAGTTGGTACTACCACTCATTCGAAAGCACAGGGGTCGTACATTATACTGGCCCGATTTAGCTGCGTGTCACTATGCTCGCCATGTGTTGAACTGGTATCGAGAGAATAATGTCGAATTTGTCGCGAAATCATTAAATCCCCCGAATTGCCCTGAGATCAGGCCCATCGAGAAATTTTGGGCTCTGATGTAGGCAAAGCTACGAAAACAAGCTAAACCAACAGATAACATGGACCAATTCAAAAAAGACTGGATCCGTACCCACACAACTTTCAAAACAGTCGATGTCCAAGGGCTAATGAAGAGCATCAAAAGCAAAGTGAGAAAACTGGCAAAGGGGATCAATAAATAACCAAAAGTAGTTTTTATGGTTCACTTTGAAGATCTAAGAATCGAGTAGTTTAAGTTTTTTTTTTGTAATAAAAAGTATTTATACAGATTACACCATTTTATTTGTTTCCATAATTAACGATACGGTCCTTAAAAGATATGGCAGTGTTTTAACTGCTGATTGCGACTACGGATTTAATTACTGACTGCAGATCTAATACGAAGCATGTTGTACCAGTCAACGACATATCGAGAAATTTTCACCACCTTTTTCTCCACCTGTATGTAATAATTTTGTGAAGCACACATAGATATTATCATTCACTCATCCGTTCCATGACCTATACTTTTGTTCACAACTACATGCAAGAGGTGCTTTACTTCAGTTTTACCTTTAGCGCTTATTAACCCTTTTACTGCCAAGCGTCGCGATGCTAAAACGTTTCCTCAAGCGTGACGCAGATCCGCGTCTGCAGCATCCAAGCTATAGAGCTTATTACACCTTCCTAAATTAGTTACTAACAAGAGGGACGCCGCAGTACCTTGGAATAAGGTGGAGATATCTCAAAACGTATCTAACGTATTGCTGCGTTATATACGTTTGGAGATATCTCTCTTGTTAGTGACTAATTTAAGGTGTAATAAGCTATTAATTTTAGACAATATATACCAAAGGACTGGCCTTACGAGGACCTTCCCCTCTACCGAGGTATAAGATCAAATGAATTTATAAAATAACCTTTTTTAATCGATTATAAACATTTTAAAAGTCGTTTCAAAAGTGTAAAGAGCTCCAGAAAAATGCATTGTGCCGTGTTTTAGCGTAGAAATCGAGATAAAATAATAAGTTTCTAAAAAGATGGAATTACTTTTAACATGTAGGTTTTTTTTTTATGTTTAGGAGAAGGCACCCGATTACTCAGTCCACCTGATGATAAGTGGAATCTGAGACCCATAGACATTTGAATTCTCAAGACTATAATCCTAAGACCTCAAATGCGTTGCCAACCCTGAGGACTAAGATGGAATGCCTCTATGCTAGTAATTTCACCGGTTGTCTTATCCCCACACCGGAACACAACAATGCGAGCACTGTTGCTTGGCGGGTGGTTAATGGATAAGATGGTGGTAGCGATCCGGACGGACCCTGCACAGGGTCCTACCACCACTAAAGCTATTTTTAAGCGAGTCACGCGCCTTAACATCGATTCTATAACTTTCAGCGTAATTCGCGATAGAAAGGGATAGAACCTTAAAATAACACAAATTAACACTTTTGTTAAATTTGTACGGTATTGCAAGATAAAAAGGCATCAGTAACATTGATAACGATACCACTTCCCACGAGATTTTGGCAGGAATTTTAAGGTTCAATTTATTTATTTATTTATTTTTAATACACAGGACAGTTTACACCAAATCACCTATTATGCTGATTACAATTTTAAATCATACTGCTTATATACTAATGAGAAATACACAAGAACCTACGAATATAAATTAGTAACAATCACTTATCAGCAAATACGTCGGCATCTTGAACCCCCGACGTGAGCGCATTTAACAAATCAATGGCCCTGGCGGTCGGCGTGTTCCGAGCGCGAAGAGTACGGTAACTCTCTAGAGCCGCAAAAAGAGGATGTAGACTTCGAACCCCAGCCCTCACGTAGTGGTCAGGAACGAAGAATCTAGCATCAAATCTCTAATCTAGAATCTAGCTTCAATGTAGCATCAAATTAATCGTAAAGCTCAGACTGCGGCAAAATAGTTAGGCGTCATCAATAGGGTGAAACGATACTTCAATGCAGGACAAATTTTCACCTTACCATAAGGTTATAAATTGATTGTGCCAAAAAAATTAATAACCTTCATCTTCTGTAAAATAAGAGTCAAGTGTCCGTCATTGGACCTTGTTCATTACTGGTTCGATCATCAGGCCCAAGTCCGATCATGCATGGAGTATTCCGAGTATTGCTGTCACCTCTGGGATGGCTCCGCTAAATATCGGCTTGCCTTGCTGGACTCGGTTGAGCGTAGAGCTAGGAGGCTTGTGGGCGAAAAAAGGCTGGTTAAAATAAGCTACAAAGCCTTGATCATAGGCGTAGCGTCGCGTGCCTGTGCGTGTTTTACAGGCTGTATTTCGGAGTGTGCTCAGGAGCTGCATGATATGATTCCGCCTTCTCCCTTCTACCACAGGAACTTTAGACGGACTGCGGGGTACCACCCACACTTAGTTGCTGTGCCTAAGGTCAGAACCAAGCGCTTCGAATCTACTTCCTGATCCTGTCCTGACTTTCTGGTCTCGACTAGGGTCAAGAGCAAACCAATTTTGTATAGAAAAAAAAACGTGACTTATTGATGCTATATTGAACCTTGAAATTCTTGATGTATTATTTTTATGGCATGGGAAGGCGAATGAGCACATACGAGTACCTACGCTCCATTCGGGGGCAACTCGCCCCACATACCACTCAGCCCGCGGGTTTAGTTGACCATTGTCTATGGCTATAGGGTCAACTGAGCCCGCGGGCTCAATTAACCACTATCTACCGCTATAGGGTCAACTGAACCCGCGGGCTAAGTCGTGTGTGGGCCGAGTTGACCCCGAAGGGCATACGCTGTCTGCCTCGGCAAAAAGTGCAATTTATAAAGTCACATATACTAGAAGGCCCTATATATCACTCGTCCATAAATCGCGTTCTTTCTACAGAAAAAACGCGACGTTGCCGAGGGCGGCTACAATGTACCTACTATTATTGAATCCCACATGTGTGATCGTAGGGTAACGCTGAAATTAAAACATTAATTTTGCGTACCCCGATTTGTTTGTCTGTTGCACACAACATGTAAGTATCTGGTTGACAATAAAGCGGTATCAAACTGTGTGTTACCAATGGTGTTATCTATATTCTTGTGACGTTTTCAAATTGCTTCTCAAAAATATAAACGAATGTCACAAAGATTACAATCCCTGTCAATTGAAAATTATTACGTGCTGCCCAAAGGTATTGTTCATAAATGTGGTTTAACATCGCGCCCTCCTTTTTAATTATATACGGAGCTATGGCTGGCCCTGGATTTGGAACTTGGTGGGCATACTATTATTTTACTGGTGGAAACGTAAGCTAAGCTCCGATACATTTTCTTAGTAGTACCTACTACAGTAGCTTTACAATCTATTCATGCGAATAATATTTACGTTATGATATTAAGAACCAGATTACTTTATTAAGAGATACTTGTTTGCCGCTACCCCCGTCCGCGTAGAAGTCGAGTACCGTCCAATTTTTCGGGACAATAAGTACTTTATGTCCTTCCCGGGACTCGAACTATCTTCGTGCCAAATTTCATCCAAATCCGTTTATCGTGATGAAACAAACATTTATCCATCCATCCATTCAAACTCTCACATTTATAATATTAGCAGGTTTAGTAGGATTCTGATATACATAATTTAAATACTAGATATGAAATAAATTTTCCTTTAGAAGGGAAGGGCTTGTAGTACTGTTAGGCGATGGGCTTGCAACCTGTCACTAATACACTACTAAACTTCTTAGCCTATTTGTGCAAAACGTGGTTACAGAATCAACAAGTCTTTTTAGAGTTGTTCGTATTTCTGTAGCTCTGCCTACCCCGGTCTGGGAATGAAGGCGTGAGGTTATGTATGTGTGTGTGTGTAGAAAATTTCGTGTCCGTGAAGTTTACTAAGTAATTATAACGATGCATTCGTGCTTCACGGCGAGTGGTTCCCAGAATCGCCTTCGGTCGAGTGCTAACCTCTCTCTGGCCTTCTCACCCATACGTCTGAAACCTACTCCAAGTCCTTCTCGGTGCACTCTGTCAGTTTGAGGAATCGGCTGCCACCTGACATTAGGAAATCGCAATCGGTTGCATGAGTGCAGGGATGTTTGAGGTCATACTGGCTTAACTCTTTATAATTGTGTACTGTCCTTTGTTTAATTATATATATGTATAGTATTTAAATGTGTACGTTATTATGTTGATATAATTATTGTTGTTACTTGTCTCTGTTAGTGTTTATTCATTAATTTAGGTCTTTAATTTAGTTCATACAGTTTCCGTAATCTTTGTTTTGGACTCATGTCTACTCGATGCCACTTTTTGCTTTTTTATTTTCCTCAATCACCCAAAGGTTAGCTGGAAGATATCCCTTAAAGGGATAAGTTTGCCTTTGTACGTTCCTATCCTGTAATTATTGTATTTGAATATCTGTTTTTAGAACAATAAAGTGTTTACATACATACATTCAGTTCTGTAATAAATTCCCCGACGTACTCGTAATTTAAAAGTTAACATTTTCAGCACTTAAAAAATACTTGAAAAATCGATTACGTCTGATTCTGTAGCAGGCTTCAGACGTTAACGACGACCCTATAGGGTCGAGGACAAAATTACTTGGCCTAAACCGGATACCTAAACAGCTTTGCAACCTAAATAACTTTGTCAGCAAAGCATGTAAACATCTTGTCTAGCTGACCCAGTTCTGTAGAACTTATCGAAACTTTATTTAATTTTGTTGTCTTGCACCGTCATTGGTGGGTAAGTATAAATATTTTTATTTACATAATAATTATGCTCTTGTGATAAATCTGAGTTTTCAGTTTTTCACACGTTTTCCTGCTGAACTACGCATGATTGCAATATTTTGAAATACTGTCTTTTATTTGCGGCGTTTCTTCTCACCAGCAGTGGTAGATATTTGGGTTCTCTAATCGTTGGTATACTAAGCTCGTTCACTGAGATAGTTTCGTCGCTTTTGTATCGCGTCGACTTGGCACGTGCCGCCTTTTGTCGAAGGATGCCACCGGGTAAACAAAGACTGCGAGCGCCGGTGTACCCGTGAATTTGGCAATTTATATCGATTTAAATTCGTATGTTATTACAATAACCACAAGTGCGTGCGGGTGTAGCGACACTATCATTCTAAGCGACTCTATACTTTTTATCTATTTGCCATTGGCATAATTTCAGTTTGTCTTTAATCAATTTTCATAAACATTATAATATTATTTTTCATAAACACTCAAACTATGTATATAATTTCGGTATGTTTAATTTTTGTAGTGCATAATATTAGTTTGTGTAATACTTTTGCTGCTTAATAATGTAATAATCACTTAAGTAGGTAGTAGTGCATTTGATATAATTTAAGAACATAAATTTTATTGCTTGCGGGAAACCGCTCAATGCAAATGTAGTGTAGCCTGGCTGTAAAGAAAATCATGCTCAGGTTACAGTTAATTAACCTTTTTCTTTTTATTGCAGCATTATAGACGCCAAATGAATGAAAGATGGGACCGCCGAGCCTATCAACGAGATGGGCGGATTACTAACAATCCTTATTTAGTTGCTGTAAGTTAATATATACCTACTGTAATTCTATGGAACTTGCTAACTATGTAAACAAACAATATATTGAAATTGACATCTAATGTCAATTTTAGTATGGCGGCTTGTTTACATAGTTAGCAAGTTCCATAGAATGACACTTTAGGTACCTACATAGATTAAAACAAACAATTATTTCTTTACATTAAGGATCCAAGGAATTGGAACTATAAATATAAACGAGCAACCGGCGTCCAAATATACCTAACAAGGTTTTGGGATTTTTGGGCCAATACATAAAAAACAAACAGTCACATAACATTATAAATACAATAATATAAAATCATGATTATACACACACAACCCGCCAGGTACTCACATTAGGTACCTATGTTAATATCATATTGGCAAAATATTGTATTCGCAAAACATCATATTCGCAAAACATGATATTCGCTAAACACGATTTTCGCAAAACATAATTATTATTAGAAAGACGTCAATTAGACAATGTCGACGAAACTCCGCTACCGCGATGCTCCAGTTTCTGGCTGGTTTGGCCCTCCGGGCCTGCTGTAAATCTAACATTTAAGTACATAACCTTTTTTTTCTTTTTTTTTTTTTGATGACGAAGTGGAAATGCATTTACGCATCCCCCCTGGCCTAAGGATGACCGTGCAATGGGGGGTATAACGGGCTCTCACCTAAGCGAACTACCGTTTAAAACCACTCCGGCGTAACCCTCCTGGCTGGTTAACGGAGACGCCGCGGGACCGCCAAGGCATTGACCGCTGGGCGCCTCCCAGCCCGCTCCGAAGAGCACACCGCCAAAGGAGGAGACGACTGCGTACGCACACAGCGATCTCCCCAAGCTGGGGGAGCCGTGCAATGTGGGCCCTTCACCCACGTGGCTCCCCATGAAGTTCAGGCGATCAGCAAAAGCTGGGTTCGCCTTCCCTTCACAGCCTGCATGGAGTGTAGGGTGTTTTCCGGCAGGCTATTCCCCCCAGTCGCAGTGACCGGGGTAAGTCCACGTTCCTTGTTCGTTCCACTACACCTGTCTCAGGTCTAAAATGTCCTCTGAAAACAGAGGTCACTAGACCCGAGACTCACGTCTGGGCGAACCAGGGTCGCTTTCCGGGAACGGGATACGGGGACACCTACCCGAGCTCCGTCCCTTCAAACTCCCCCTCGTCGCCCCCCTCATGTGCGCTCTTTTGGGGAGTATTTGGTTCCCCGGGCCCGCGCTGGCCCTGGAAAGTGGATATCCCGCCACTGGTTCGGTGGAAAAGGGAGGAAGGATGGGAGCTGGGAAGGAATGGGAAATCGGGAAGGTGGGAATGGGATAGGGACGTGCCGCTCTTAGTCTGGCCCCTCACCCCGAGCCTTTCCGGTATGGGTAGCCCTGTCCGGTATAGCCACGGGGATCATAGAGACACGCAAGCCCCCCCACCACGGCAAGGTGGCAGCACAATCGGGGGGGAACATTTACATAACCTAAACCTACATACCATCCTAAGTATAACCTAATTCCACTATTTGCAAATATCATGTGAGTATAATGTTTTGCGAATATCGTGTTTTGCGAATATGATATTCTGAGACCGTACCTAGGCAGACCATTTTTTTTAAATAAAGGTTCTACGACACAAATTTTACGCTGTGACGCGTCTAAATGCTAAAGCGTCACGTTTTTACCGGCTAACTTTGTCATTACGTCTAAAAGAACGCCATGGCATTTTTTGCGATAAAGACGCAGCTCAATCTACAGGGTTCTGCTTATTTTAAGCGTCGCTTGTTACCTAGATTCTTTATGAGCAAACGCCGTCTTCAGACGGGGGTAATTGCTAGGAAGGAGTAGATGGTGGTGATTATAATGGTCATGATAATGATGATGGTGATGATTATAATGGTGATGATGATGATTATGACGATAATTATTATGATAATCATGATGATAATAATTATTATATTCATGGTGGTGATGATAATTATGATAACCATTAAGTACTATAATCATTGTGATCATGATGGTGATCATAATGATGATGATGGTAAAGCCAAACACATCCGGGTACCAATTAGCTTTATTATGTAAAAAATTAGGTAGATATTTTTTCAGCGGTGCACGAAGGCGCATAAAATGACGTCACTGATATTGAATATTTAGTCTGTTCGATTAAAGGTAGGGTGTTGATAGGTATATTTTCTTTTGTTACAGGCACTTGATGCTATTCCTGACAAACCCAAAAAGAAGGATTGATTCTTTTAATGAAGTACCTATAATGGGTTTGTTTGTTTGTTTGCAGTGTAATATTTAATAAATAAATGATTGTTATAATCAATTGTCTAGTTAATTTTTGCTTGCGGAGGTTTTTAAATTGTTTTTTAGGGTTAAGTACCCTAAGGGTAAAACGGGACGGGTGCAGACCCACCGTACCCCTAAACCGTACCACTGACCCAAAATTTGTATCATAAATATGTGGTAGGTTTAGGTTATGTTAGTTCTTCAGCAGGCCCGGAGGGCCAAACTACCCAGAAATAGGAGCTCTGCGATAGCAGAGCTCCGTCGACAACGTTAAATTCGATTTTAATAGTAATAATTGGTCAAAGTACCACCAGTGGTACGGCCGAGGGGTACGGTGGGTCTGGAGGGAAACGGGACCCTATTAACTAAGACTTCGATGTCCGTCCGTCCTTCCGTCTGTTACCAGGCTTTATCTTATGAACTGCGACAGTTATACAGTTGAAATGTTCACAGGTGATGACGTATTTCTGTTGCCACTATAACAACAAATACTAAAAACCATTATACTTAAAATAAATATTGAAGGAGCTCCCATTCAACAAAGGGTGCAGACCCACCGTACCCCTAAACCGTACCACTGACCCAAAATTTGTATCATACATATGAGGTAGGTTTAGGTTATGTTAGTTCTTCAGCAGGCCCGTAGGGCCAAACTACCCAGAAATAGGAGCTCTGCGACAGCAGAGCTCCGTCGACAACGTTAAATTCGATTTTAATAGTAATAATTGGTCAAAGTACCACCAGTGGTACGGCCGAGGGGTACGGTGGGTCTGGAAGGTTCAACGGGTGAAACATGTTTTTTTCTGCTTGTGTTTGCTCGATATTGATAACGGCAGACGCTTGGAATATTTACAGTTTATTTAGTTATAATTATAATATTCACTTAAAAAATAAATTATTATATTAAATTAAAACAAGCATTTAAGTGGGGCTCCCATTTAGAGAGATCGACAGAAGAATAAAGAAAACCTGGAACACATTTTGGAGCATGAAAGAAATTCTAAAAAGTCGACTGCCCCTTAAGCTGAAAAAGAAAGTGATAGACTCATGCCTACTCCCAACCATGGCATACGGTAGCCAAACCTGGAAATACACGCAGACGGCGAAGCATAAAATCACGACATGTCAAAGAGGTATAGAGCGGAACATCATGAAAAGAAAACTTAAAGACTAGTTGGGAGTGAACCTGCCCCTCTGCCCGTGGTCCCGGTAAGGGCAGATATTTGAGTGATGAGCGCGAATATTTGTTCCTGAGTCTTGGGTGTTTTCTATGTATATAAGTATGTATTTCTCTATTTAAGTATGTTAATCATTGTCTAGTACCTACCCATAGTACAAGCCTAGAGCTTAGTTTGGGACTTGGTCAATTTGTGTGAGATTGTCCCCTGATAGTCATTTATTTATTTAAAGGTAAGATACCACATAGTGATATAAAAGCGAAAACTAAAATAATTGGTGCTTTGGAATATAGTCTCAAGTCAAAATGAAAATAGGCGGGCCGTGTAGCAAGGTTGAACGCGGAGAGGTGGACAAAATGTTTTTAAAGCTACAAATTACAAATTACAAGCGGAATTCTGTTTCTAACTCCTTAAAAAAAACAGGGCCCTGATGGCAAAAGAAGAGTTGGCAGACCTAACACAAGATGGTCAGATGACCTTCATGAAATAGCCGCCGATTGACCTAACGCGGAAAAAACAGAAAAGGATGGCAAATCAAATGGCAAGAGAGAGCTGGAGGAGGCCTTTACTCGAGGGGGGTCCTAACCAAATTAGTTTTTGAAAATGTAATTTTAGTATCTTTATTGTATACCTTTTGGTTTCGGAGTAATTGGGCTTTTTATTTTATTTTATTGTTATATATTAGAATTTGACCAGCGTTTTGTGATTTTAACTTTGATACCACAGCCGTGCATTCGTTAGTTATGAGCATAATTAAAATACTTTAAGTTAGGTAGTATATTATTTTATTGACATTATGAATGCATCTTTTAATAAAAATAACTGGCAGAGATTTTTTTATATTATTAAGTTAACTTATCAATGGGGAATGGTTGAATAGGGGAGGATGCCTGTCGTTGCTGGTATCACCGAATTTACCAAACCAAATTTCTTATTTTATGCACCAAATTGAGTCTCTTGACGTTTTTCTCCAAATTTCTAAACTGGTTAAGAAATTTGGAAATTTGAATCGCCCCGTCACTTTTTGCAAATTAGGTACGAATCGAGAGTAAAAGGGACAGCAATAGATGAAGTTCAAATTATTTTCTCAAAATACAGGCCACGTGAAGCATATTATTGTACCATGTCGCTATTAAATAATTGCTGAACACTGTGGCAAGTTTTTATCAATATAATAGGTATTTACGATAAGATAACATAACATGGATCTTTTACTGAATATCTTTAAATAAGATTCCTGCAAAGAAGCAAGTATAATGTTATGTTGAAACACTGTTAAAGAAATATATAAGGGGTCATGTCACGCTAGATTGACCCAACTAGGTATATTGCGCTTTTGTGTACGTAAAGTGGAACGGTCCGTCCGAGGGAACGAAACGCATCGTACCTGTCAGTCACATACCCTTCTAATCTGTGGTCAGTCAATTGTCATAAATTAAATAATAAATAAATCGTAAGCGGCAATCGGGCAATGATTCAATTAACGGTAACTTTATTTACTGTCGTACGGCTTACGGCTTCACAAACTTTGTATGCAATGGCTTTGCAGTTTTAAACAGTATCAATAAGGAAAAATCATCGCCCATATGAAGATTTATCTTTAAGAACAGTATATAATTTTAGCTTTACGATCTATGATTGAATTTTTACAGCAATCAAGAAGCAACAGGCACTTCATAACATTAAATTTACTCTATATAAACACCAAATTGTTAACCTGAACATGAATTTGATGTAATATTAAACTGAGCAATCACTTAAGATACTACAATGATAGACAACTGTTTTATTGACATTGCTGTAGAGTTTATGGCAGTTGCCTTTCACAATATTTTATACTATGCCTCTGTGTATCCTAAAAGTGTTTTTGAAACCAGAAAGAAGTATGGTACGGTCGTCTATCGCTGCAAGCATCCTGAAGTAATCCAGTACATCAATCTCTGCCTCAAAACTATTGCAGAATGTTTGAAAAACGACCAGTTGAATTGTACTGAGTTTTCAGTCACAGATAATAATTATACACCGGTAATTAAGTTTGTTTTTAATTTTGATAAACAAACACTGTTTGATGAGACGTCGGATGCTTATTTAGTGCAAGCTGAGCAGAATCTGCGGGCCTTCTGCTTGAACTTGTCCAGTTGTGGAGATAAATTGAATGTACCTGATGATTGCAGTTTCTCCATATTTATTCATACTAATGAATCAAATGCTGTTGCCTTGGCTAATAATCCTGATTTGGAAGACTTCCCACTTGTAGAGGTGGAGGAAACTAATGAGAAAACAAGTAAAATTATACCATTACGAAGATTTAATGTAAGATCTTTTCATATAGATACATTTATTGAAATACAGTAATTATATTTAAATCTTGGATTGTAATCTGAATATATTTTTATTAAATGCTTGAAATACAAGATCTTTATTTTTTTGTTAAGTTAACTCAGGTTTTCGACAGGAAGTATTAAATGCCATCCATATTTTCCAATTTTACTTTTAAACATCTCCAACGTGAATAAACCTCATCCCAGTCAACATATGCACCAATAAGTTTCCTAATATTTCCAGTACTGTCTTCATATGCATTCCGTCCATGCAACAACCTTATATTATCGAAGGTTAAAATATCCCCTGGTTTGGTTTTGAATTTAGCAGAAAATGTATGATTTAAATTTAAAAATAGTGCCCACGCTTCGTACCACGGCTTAACTAGTACCAGAGAACCAGGGAAATAGTTGCCCCTTTGGGGCACAGAGAAGTTAATCCTGGTTATTTCTCCATGTGTATCTAAACAAATAACGGGGGATCTATGGAGTTTGAAGAATTCGTTTCCGTCTTCTGTGCCAATGTCACTCCATTCTATTTCAACATCGCTTAATAGATTGAACTGTTCCGGGTGGTTCTCTTTCATGTATAATGCAACATAATGACAGTCGGACAGTAAGTTCTCGCCACCTTTACTTTGAGTTTGTTCTAAGCAATGCAGCATGTTGACACCAGGGCAGTATTCGTAATACGGCAGGTCAGTGTGCACTTGCAAGTTAGTGGAAAGATATGCTACGTTGCTTGTGTTAGCAACATTCTGAACTACAAATTTGACACCATAATGTGTTCTCCTTGTGAATCCTATTGTGTCTACGATCTTGTCTATAGCAGAAGCCGAGTTTGGCGTATTTTCTATTAAAGCTACTCCATAGACGGATAATTTGTGAAGCCATTCGTATAAAGCCTTATCTGTATTTAGGATCGCATCATAATTATGCTTTGAACAAATCTCTTGAAATTCCTGGCCGTTCCAAGTGATTTTTTTAGGCTTGTAAATACTATTATCATACACCTGTTTATTTTCGTCTGTAAAGTTCCTAAACTTCAACCAGTTTAAAGTGAATGTTGAAGTATGGCCATCATCCCACAATACTCTGACGGAGTTCTCGTCTTTATTGACACCTTTTACCTTTACTTTCAAGTTGAAATTGCTCCAATCCACGGTTCTGCTTTTGGCAGACTGGTGAAAGCAGTTCTCGCACTGGCAGTTGTCGCGTAACCACACATAAGGAAAATGTAAGGTTTGTCCACTAATTTCAAGTTTCAGAGTGTTGGGCTTGAAGAGTACACTCTGTGTGTGAATTTCAGCTTTCTTTAAAAGTTTTAATGTCGGCCGCAGCCGCTGTAAAGCGAGCATTATGTTCTGGTGTTTAATTAAAACTGATAAGAAGAGATAATTTAGTTTGTTGACATTAACTAATGTGATAATGCTCGGTAATAGAACTGTATAATTAATTGCGCGTGTTAGTTAGCGCTTATTACATTCGACCTTTACTTGCTATTGTCTTGTAAAAACAGGGATATTAAATTATTTTTAAAGAATGACCTTAGCAGGTTAAAAATCCCTGCCTACTTCATCAATTTCATCATTAAGTTAATTGTAACATTGTGCAGTAAACAACATTAATTGTTAAGCCACTACAGTAACTATTTATATCTTAGTAATTTATTTACATATGTACAGTCAAACTCACTCATATGTAGTGGTACATTATAGAACCTTGTCACAGTAGCGTTTTATGTGGGGTGGTTTGAATTAACTAATAAAATTGTTTTCTGCTTCTTCTCATATAGGTAAATTTAATATTTCTCATATGTTTGCTGATTTATTTTTTCTTACTCACCCAAAAAAAGAGATCCCCTAAAAGGATAAGTTCGCCTTTGTACTAATTTTATTTCTGTAATTTTAATATTTGTGTATTATAATTGTTTTACTGTTCCTAAATAGGTGAAATTTGAAAAAGCAGACATATACAGGGTGTTTTTTTTGGTCAGCAACTTCCACAATACTATATTCATGTTTCTAAACTCAAAAAAAAATTTTTTTTCCTCAAATTTCGAAAGAATGTCTCCGCTATTTAATAAATCATGGTCTCTCGTTTCTGTAGCTACGAAGGGGGTACCTAGGCCGCTTATCGTCACGATGTTATTGTTTGATACTACCCTCACAAAACTATGCGCAAGCGGCGTCAGTTCCGTGTTTGTTTCGAAGCGAGTGCATGTTAAGTGTTACATCATTTAATTGATAAAAAAATGGCTCGGCGAGAAAATTTACTTCTGGGCAATCGTGTAATGTTTGATGTTGTGAACATTTACTTTGTGAGTGGTCAAAACATTGCTGACACCGTTAGGATTTGGACTGAACGATTTCCTAATCGGCAGGCCATTACGCGCTGCACTATAAGTTAGGAACGATTTTTAACAACAATAATCAACAATTTCTTAACCTAAACAGTGTTTGTAATCTTTGACGGTCCTAAGCCAGTAACAAGTATGGAGGGAAAGATGAATCATAACATTGTGCACGGTGATTACGTCATTAAAGTCTCGGTAAACACGGCGCATGATAACCACAATCAAGTAAAACCATGGGAAAAATTGAAAATGCTATTTCTTTGTCCTCCTTAGGTTTTTAATTTTTTAATGAGATATTCCGATTCAGCATTAATTGTACTCTCCTGTTTTGGAAGTTGTCGACCAAAAAAACGCCCTGTATGTATAATAAAATAAAATATTGCAACGAATACGTTACGTTACCATGCAACGTAAGGAATAGAAAAAGCGGCCAAGTGCGAGTCGGACTCGCCCATGAAGGGTTCCGTAGCAGCAAGTAACATAATATAAAAGTTCGTTGTAGCTTTGATCAATGTTTTTAATTTTTTATGAAGTATTTAAAAAAAAAACTACTTACTAGATCTCGTTCAAACCAATTTTCGGTGGAAGTTTGCATGGACATCATTTACATCATATATTTTTTTTAGAAAGAAAGAAAGAAAGAAAGAAAGAAAGAAAAACATTTAATTGATAACACACCTCACCAACATAATGAGAAAATATAATAAGACTTAACCTAATAATGCAATTGGTGGAATGTGAAACCAATAAGGGTCCCACTCAGCATGTGTTGCAGCACTTGGTGCTACAACGCTGGTTTTCTGTGGATCCCTTTGTGGTTCACGTGCGACGACAAGCGACATTTTGGACGCCATGATAAAAACATTAAAATATTCAAAAATACCGAGCCTTTTTGTGTGTAAATAAATATGGCATGTAAAATAAGTAATGCGCAATGTATGATAGGTACATACTAACAAACCAATAAATAAAAAAATAAAAACAGATTGTGACACTGTACGGGAGGGTCAAGATTCTGATTTTTGTAAATTTAATAAATATAGTTTTAATTTGAGCTTGAAAGAACCAATCGTGCGGGAATTTCTTAATGGCGGTGGCAAGTTGTTCCAGCATTTCGTGGCAGCATAGCGAAAACTACCACGAAAAGCAGCCGTACAGTGTCTTGGACAAACTAGTCGAATCGCGGTTCGCATCTCACGCCGAGAAAATATAAGTTTCTGGAAAAGGTATGGCGGTTGACGAGTAGTGACTATGCCGAAAAGAAGAGTAGCGAAGTGTAGTAAACGTCTTGCGTCCATCTTGAGTTGGTTGCTCTTATTTAAGTACGGCGTAACGCGCGTCCGCGGAGGGATGGGGAAGCAGAATCGTGCGCAAGCGTTCTGAACGCGTTGAATTAAGGCTTTAGAACGAGCTAATAAGCAACTACCAATCACAGTGTCGACATAATTCAGTTTTGACAGTATTAAGGTATCACAAAGATGGATCCTCAGTTCCACACTCAAGTGATTTCGGACTTTGTATAAGACTTTAAGTCTATAAAAACATTGTTTCACGACATCAAGTGAATGCTTTTCAAATCGAAGTTCATCGTCCATCAGCAGTCCTAGATTGCGGGCTGTAGTAACCCGCTCCAGAGGCTCATTCTCTATCCTTACGTTCAAGTTGCTGCCACGCATATTGATAATTTGAGCTTTAGTTCCCAAAAACATGATTTTAGATTTTAAGGGATTTAGGATAAGACCGTTTCGACTCGACCATTCAGACAGACGATCAAGGTCTTCATTAATTTTTACAACAGCTTCAGAAAAGTTAGACGGTTTAAAAGTAGTATATACCTGAAGATCATCAGCGTACATATGGTACTCGCAGTACTGTAGAGTTTTAATGATATCAGCTGTATACAGTGTAAACAAAATTGGGCCTAATATTGATCCCTGTGGGACTCCGCGACTTAAAGTGACTATGTCAGAAAATTCAGTAGACCCAGAAACACTGCCTAATCCAACACACTGGGACCGACCACTCAAATAACTCGCAAACCATTTCATAGTGATATTATCGAATCCGTAATATGACAGTTTTGATAATAAGAGAGGAATATTTATTGTATCGAACGCACGAGAGAAATCCAGCAGCACGAGTAGGGTTGCCTCTCCTTTATCTTTTGCGACAAGAATGTTATCTATAACGTCTAGAAGAGCAGTGGCAGTGCTGCGCGATTTCCTAAAACCTGATTGCTTCGACGGTAGGATACTATAAGCTTCGAGATACTGAGTGAGCTGTACGCACACTGCTTTTTCGACGATTTTTGACAAGAAACATAGAATACTTATTGGTCTTAAATCTTTAAGATCTAATGGATTCGGTTTTTTAGGAATTGGTCTAACTATGGCAGTTTTCCAAGCATCAGGAAAAGTACCAGTATTGATAGATTGGTTCACTATGGACGTGATAATACCCAGGGTTCGAGGTAAAGTTAGCCACACCATATCGAGCGATATCCCATCAGGCCCCAGCGCATTACTTGAGATAGATTTGATGATGCTCAACACGGTTATTTCATTAACAGGTCTCAATGTAAAATTAATTCTACTAAATCTATGAAATTCAAAATAAGTAAGATCAGATAAAGTTATGTCTGGTCCAGAGGGGACTTGGAGGAAGTGGTTGTTTATATGGTTTGGATTATTGAAATTTAAAGGAAGCTCGTCAGTTTTTTTGAAATCAACAATGTGTCTTTTAATATTTTTCCAAAGAGTACGGGGATTGTGGGAGTTATTATTAATATGGTTAGCATAAAAAGCTGTCTTTTCGTTAAATAGGGCTGATGAAACTAGGTTTTTAAATGACTTATAATAGTGTTTATGTGTATCCTGTTTAGTACGGCGACTTCTTGTATGAGCCTCATCTCTGAGTCTCATCATTTTCCTGATAGTTGGGGTTATCCAGGGATAGGACCTTTCCTTCATAAAAACGGTTTTTACCGGAGCGTAGCGTTCAAATAAATGTAGGACATAGGAGTTAAAATTATTGACCGTGTCATTAATATTGTCACACAACAAGCGCTCCCACCTAGTAGCCTCAACATCCGCATTAAAATTCGTCATGTCCATATCTCTGAGGGGTCGATATGTGATCCATCTTGGTGAAGGTTTACTTTTCTTAATATTAAACTCAAAAGATATGAAAGCGTGACTACTCAGATCCGGTATATAATTAACACGCAATTTTGAAATTTTTAAATTGGAACAAACTAAGTCGATAAGGGTCTCTGAGTGGTCAGTAAAATGGGTAGGTTGTGTTACACATTGCACCAAGTCCGTACAGTGTAAAAAGTCCATTACTTTTTTAGCTTTGGTATCATTGGATAACATATTGATATTAAAATCACCAATAATTACAATGTGATCAAACACTGCAAGGGAACCTATACTTTCCACTAGCGCGTCAAAGAAAATATCAACATTCAGCCAAGGTGGTCGATAAGCCGTCCCAATGGCTATCTTTTTACTATTCAAATTAATAGAGAGCCACATCTGCTCAACGGAAGGAGAAGCGGGATGCTTAAGGATTCACGCACTGACGCCCCGGCGAAGGTAGAAGCCGACGCCACCGCCGCGCGCGCGCAGCTCGGGCGGGCGCGGCACGTGGCGCAGCCGGTACCCCGGCGGCGCGGGCGCGCGCGAGTCCTCCCCCGCGCGCAGCCACGTCTCGTTAATCGCCATCACGTCCACGTCATGCCTTTCCAAAGCCACAAGGAACTCCTCGTGACGCGTGCCAAGGGAACCGGGATTCAAAAAGCCAATAGACAAATTATTTCGAATAATATATTGGATAATATATGAGTAGATGAATAACATATACTTATTATGCATAACGTAGCGAGTTAATAAGGTTGCATGGCGATAGTCGAAGTATAGATGATATATACCAGTTAACTTAATATTAACTGAGGTTCTAAACGGTTTATGAGTATAAAAAACAGCAATATGTAGAAAAATATCTAAGTAAAACCAGGCTAAGTAAGTAATCATAGTAGTCATAATAAGATTACTTAGACATAAATAGAAATATATGTGTGATTCAATACAGTGCATTAAATGCACAAGTGTAACAAGCTCGTCTGGTATTTTATGAACATTCGTCTTTAACACAGCATAAGTCGCACATACACTCGTAAAGATAGCATACGCTCGAAAAACATCAAAATTTAACTTGAGACTTAAATTTAACAAGTGTGCAATGCAAATAAATATAAGTTCTGCATTTAATATAACATGGCTACATGGAAACATTTTATTAAGATATAGACAGAACAATGGGATATTCTGTAAAAAGCATGTAAGTAGGCTAAGAAAAATACAAAGAGGCAGGACATGGATTAAATGTAAACACAATATATGTGAAAAGACAGCTAACATGAGGCTTTGCCAAAAACCTCATTAACGTCTGCTTCTGAGCGAATTCGCTGAGGTGTCTGTTCCGAATTCTGACGAACGTATATGTTGCCATTATTTGTCCAGGGCGATCGCCACTGGTGACGGCGGGCTTCTAAGCGGGCATGAAAGAAGATTTGCCGGTTTGCGCGAGTCAGACGCTCGTTCACGTATACCCTAGATGGCTGGCCGGGCAGGCCGAAGTCCGACGTGTCGATAGCACGGCGTATGCGCGCCGCCCGAAGCAAATCATCCCTCTGAGCGCGCCGCACCAGCCGCACCACTAGCGGCCGCGGCGCCGCGCCGCCCGGGCTCGACGCCTGCCGCCGGGCACCCACTCGCGCGACACTCACGACGTCCTGCTCCGCCACTGCTACGTCGATCTTCTTAGCGATGAGACTCAGGAGGTGCATTGAGTTTTCACCAGCTGCTTCCGGCACACCTGTGATTTCAAGATCATTCCGAAGCAATTCTTGATCGCGTTCATTGAGTTCACGCCTGAGTCGGTCGAGCTCCTCAGTGACGATATTGCTGGGGCCGCCCTCACAATTTACGATTTTATTTTCCATCGCTGAGATTCGCTCGTCATAGCCAGCCATACGAAAAGAAATAGTTTCCATCGTTGCAGTAATATTATCCAGTCTGGCGAAGAACCTATCAGCGAAGTCACTAAGCACTGTAGATACGTACGCTTCCATAGTGCTTTTGAAACCATTTTGTATCTCCTGTCTGATAGATTGAATGACATCACTATTTACAACTGATGAATCAGAAAATTTACAATCCGTCATATTGGGTCCGGGAGTTAATTTAGTCGCCTTTTTGCGCATTGTCACGTTTTCTGGCTTTTTATTTGCGCCCTGTTTGGGGTCCACGTTCGTGTATGACACCGGCCTTGCAGGAGAATTTTGATTATCCGATTTTGGCAAATTACTCCGACACTTAGGGCACAACCACGTATCCCTACGCTCCTTTTCCATGAGATTGAAGCGCGCCTCCGTGACATTAACACAGTCCAAGTCATAAGTGAGATTGCAAGCACCACAACACAATAATAATCTTCCCTGTATAGGTTTCTTGCAGCCTGCACATTCGGTGGTGTCGGTGGCAGCGTTCATGTTGTTGTTACTTTCCTTCACTATAGCGCAAATAGGCAGTCCAGCAAGAATAAACAAGACGTAAAAGTAACGGAGTCGTATCAAGTGCTTAAGGTACCGCCCGACGCAAAAATGTATAAGACGGTAAGCGCAGCGTAAAACAGTTCTTAGGCGTATCAAAACACGGCACAGGTTTGCAGGTTAGCGCACTTTGTAAAGAGTCACAGCAGTTTATTAAAAACGTTGAAGTCCAAATTCACTGTAATCCAGGTAAGCGGCGACTTGAAACTAACACCAGATCACGTATGAGGTGGCAGATATTTAAGTGAAACACAACACTAAGGAAAACTGACAGTATTTCCGAAATCTAAAATAATTATGAGGAGCTAGTTGATAAAGCGTCCACTCGCTAGCCGTCGCGCGTCTACCCTCCCTCCCTCCCTCCCTCCCTCTTTTAGTTCTATCATTCTCTTATTTTAGAAGTTACAGGGGGGGGGACACACATTTCAACACTTTGGAAGTGTCTCTCGCGCAAACTGTTCAGTTTAGAAAAAAAAATATGTTAGTAACCTCAATATCATTTTTGAAGACCTATCCATAGATACCCCACACGTATGGGTTTGATGAAAAAAAATATTTGAGTTTCAGTTCTAAGTATGGGGAACCCCCAAAATTTATGTTTTTTTTTCTATTTTTGTGTGAAAATCTTAATGCGGTTCACAGAATACATCTAGGTACTTACCAAGTTTCAACAGTGTAGTTCTTATAGTTTCGGAAAAAAGTGACTGTGACATACGGACGGACAGACAGACAGACATGACGAATCTATAAGGGTTCCGTTTTTTGCCATTTGGCTACGGAAACTTAAAAACGATTAACGTAAGCATTTGCGCGCGAAGTAGCGTGCGCGTGCGATCCGATGCGCAGCGTGGCAGCCACTAAATAGTACCCGTCAGATGGGTAACCGGCATGTACTTGTAGCGGTGAACGTACATCGCGGAGTGAGCCGCGCCTGGTGTTAATTTAAATTGAAGAAATTGCGGTCTTCCTAGTTTGTTTTATGTCTACTCTGCTCTCCTACGCAAATAAGCAGTATTTCACATTCAATGGTCAACACAGATTCAATCCTATAATGTTGAAAATAAGGTTGCATTTGCTACAGGAGTTTTGTCTGAGACACTGCCATTTTTGATAGCAGAGCAGTACTGACTACCGACTGGGTAGTGGAAAAATTCTGCCATTAAGGTTGAAAGCTACAGGTAGTCAGTGAAATTGTAATAGTAAAACCTTACACTAAAGCAAAAGGGGAAGACATGTCATGTAATGTGTGATGCGATTCCTACATTAGCAAACACCACATCAGCGGTAAAAGAATTGCATATACCTACATGCACTAAGGAGCAAAAGGGCTATACGACTGTTGACTAAAATTACTGATATAAAAATGTCTACTTTCTAAAAATTATTTCGGCTGAGTATTAGAAAGCCAACTATAAACATGACTACTATCACAGTATAAAAATGTGTATCTACAATCACAGGAAAACTTTCGTCTAAATGGAAAACTAACAACGTATAAACACATCTACTTTCAACCTGAAGCTTAAGTACCTTATCTGAAAGGAACTCCGATCCGATATTACTAACGCCCTTGCATAGAACAAAAGCTAAATGAGGACATTTTTATACTTCGATTTACATCTTATCAAAATTAGAGGTACACTAGGGCGAATTCAAGAAGTCATTTTCCCCCTGTGTCTATAGTACCATTGATTTGTACCATCACTACTATGTGTATTGTGTGATACTACTATGTTTCCTTAGTACCATTGAAAAAGATACTAGTTTATACCGTGTATTTACTTGTAAAAAAAAAAAAAAAACAATTATAAATAATAATTTAATTAAAAATGTCATGTCCCACTGCTATTCGACGGAGCCCTGCCGTGAGGCATTTCTGGGAGGTTTTGCCCTTCGGGCATCTAAAGATACCTAACGAACCTAACCTACCTACTTTTGCGGTAATTTCTGAGCTTTGCGGTGATTTCCGGAGGTGATCCAATAGCAGTGGGACCAACGGTCCTAAACTCATGAATCGGAGGTTCTAGTTGTGAAAATGGAAAAAATGGCTTGTTTCATAACTGGTTATGAAACAGTGAAAAAAATCCTTATTCATAACCAGTTATGAAACCTTGGTTCTGAACGTGGCTGAACGGTATATTTTTTGTATGTTTTCGATGCAATGGTACTAGCGACACGTGCTAGTATCGGTAGTACCATTGATGGTACTAAGGACACATAGTAGTATCACTTGTACCATTGATGGTACAAATCAATGGTACTATAGACACAGGGCTGTCATTTTTATACTTCGACATCTGTATTATATTCGGTCAAATATAATTTCCAATTAAATTAATGTGGGCATTTAAAAAAAAACAACCATGCTAACCATTAATTTAAGATTTATACATGTGGACTTAAAGGAAAAATGTCTACTTGAATAATTTCGTTCCAAACTAATTTTGACTTGATGTAGTCGAAGGACAATGTCGCTCAAACACGTGTTGACTGATCTGTGGCGTCCGGACAACTGAGTCTTATTAGGCGCTTGGCGCCTATATTGAGGCGCTCAAGCCCGCGCCTGGTCACATATTTTCCTCATTTTGTCTTCATCTAGGAGTAAAACCAACGCAACAATGTTTCAGAACAAAATGACTCGCACATTCAAGTCGCATGTATGAGATTGTACCTAATCTATTAGTACAGTCGACCACAGATTTATCCACTTTTTCACATTATGGCATTGCATTGTAATAAGGGGGAAAATTGACTGTACATGCACACATGTACAAAAACAGGCGATTTAATAATAAAATATTAAGCGATATTTATCATTTATTAACATATTAACAAAAACAATACGAACTATTGTACTTATATTCATTGTTCAGTATTACAACCATAAAACAACCAGTGTAATTTTACTTGATAACATTGAGATGCGATCGTTTTCTATGTAAGTTTAAATATTTAAACTAAGTACTGAAATGAATCGCATCTTTTGCTATGATTTAGCTATATGTATTGCTTAACCCTTGAGTACATACATACATAACATCACGCCTTCATTCCCAGAGTGGGGTAGGCAGAGCTTCAGAAATACCAACAACTCTAAAAAGACTTGTTGATAATTCTGTAAACACATTTTGCACAAAATACTTGTTGTTAATTCATGATAATCATGATAATAAAAAAAAGCGGCCAAGTGCGAGTCGGACTCGCCCATGAAGGGTTCCGTAGCAGCAAGTAACATAATATAAAAGTTCGTTGTAGCTTTGATCAATGTTTTTATGACGTATTAAAAAAAACTACTTACTAGATCTCGTTCAAACCAATTTTCGGTGGAAGTTTTCATGGTAGTGTACATCATATATTTTTTTTAGTTCTATCATTCTCTTATTTTAGAAGTTACAGGGGGGGACACACATTTTAACACTTTGGAAGTGTCTCTCACGCAAACTGTTCAGTTTAGAAAAAAATGATGTTAGTAACCTCAATACAATTTTTGAAGACCTATCCATAGATACCCCACACGTAAGGGTATGATGAAAAAAAAAATTTGAGTTTCAGTTCTAAGTATGGGGAACCCCCAAAATTTATGTTTTTTTTCTATTTTTGTGTGAAAATCTTAATGCGGTTCACAGAATACATCTACTTACCAAGTTTCAACAGTGTAGTTCTTATAGTTTCGGAAAAAAGTGACTGTGACATACGGACGGACAGACAGACAGACATGACGAATCTATAAGGGATCCGTTTTTTGCCATTTGGCTACGGAACCCTAAAAATAAGACTAACATTAGTGACTTCAGGTTTTTTTAACCGATATACGTCTTAACCCTGGTTACTTATTTTTCTGTAAATTATTGCTTAAGAAATCATAAAATAGGACCAAATATTACATTTAGCCAAGTCTAGATGATAGGACTTTATGACTTAAAAGAAATCAACGAAACTTTTCTCGTTAAATTATTCACTCATTTTTTTTTCAATGGCCTTCTTTACTAAACTTCTCTAACGAAGTTGTAAACGTAAGATTTTATGTAAAGAGTATTTTTTGACCCCTCTTATCACATCTAACCTACAGAAAAAGGCCTCTTTTCTAGTTATTGTTATTAAGTTCTTCTTTCACGCTTCGTCGGTCCGTTATATAAACCTAATTTTATTATATTTTCTATTATAACATCTTGCAGGTTATGACGCATTGATATTTTATGTTCTAAAATACTTGGTCAAACATATCTAAAACACAATAAATACTAAGGTAATAAAAAAATCTTTCTTTTACTTGTAATGGTTTTTGAATAACCACCATTGTAACCATACACCTTTTTTGGGAAGTCTTGTAAAAATGAGGCGTATTTTTAATTGCAGCGATTCTTACGTCTATTAATGTAAAGTTTACCTAAACAACTTGTACTTTGATCTTATGATAAGCATTGCTGAGTATGCCTCGAATGTTCCAAATGTCATCGAACTTTTCCGGTTGAGTATTGAAATTGCTGTCTGTCGCTTTCACCCATAGCTCCAACTGAGAAAAATCAATGATGAGAGTTTAAAATCAATCTGAACATGTTTATGTCAACGTCATCTAAACGGTTAGCAGAATATTGACGTTTGTGTCAGCAGAAAAGTGTATTTGGTCAGCAACTATAGTAAATTAAATAAACAAATAAATATCAGGGGACAATCTCACACAAATTTACCTAGGCCCAAAGTAAGCTCTAAGTGTGTACTATGGGTACTAGACAACGATAAACATACGTATATAGAGAAATACATACTTAAATACATAGAAAACATCCAAGACTCAGGAACAAATATTCGCGCTCATCACACAAATATCTGCCCTTACCGGGATTTGAACCCAGAACAGCTGGCTTCGGAGGCAGGGACACTCCCAACTAGGCCACCGTGTCGTCATAATGGGTGTGCTAGTTATGGTCAGCTGCTCTAAATTGATTGGAGAAATTAAATATATTTGCTGCGTTTTGTGATACACATTTAACAAAATTTCGGTTAGCTGAAAATATTTTTTTTGATCAGCAAAGTTTTATTTGATAAGCATAAATTGAGCGCAACCTTCTTGCGACATGACATAACTCCCTGCACATCGAGACTCGTGCTCTTAACCCGTGAAGACCCCTAACTGATGAGCTCCTTTTTCCGAACTATGCAAAAACACCCTAGGGCTCTGTACTAAGTAGTACAGATAAGACCACGTGGAAACGGATCCTTTAATACGTTATTATTGTGCCCAGACTAAAATTCAAATATGGAGTGAATAGTAATGATTAAAAAAATATGTTATCGTAATGTTAATATTATTACACTGAGGCTGGCTGTTAATGTCATACGTGTAAAGGCCGCCCCGCTCACTTTTAGAAAATTAACTATACAACGTGTTAAAGATACAGATAAAGATAAAGAGACATGCGAATTACATTTCATACATACAAAAGAACAGAGAAACTGTTGCGAAACGGTCCCAACTCAGCATTAGCTAGCCGTAAAGCCAGCGCTGATCTTTCGTTGGAACCGCTTGGTGAAGAGACGGAAAGTGACACTTAATACAATACAACGCAAAAAGAAAAACAACATGGGTTATCATAAAATTTAAACAATAATAATATGTAAGTAAAAAAATAAAAATAAAATTACGATTGTCTACGGGCGGTCAAATTAAAGTATAAGGGTTGACTTAACCGTATAATCTGTGGTCAAAGTGAAGTACAACCACAGATTAGAAGGTGTACAAACAAAGCAATACCTAGCCAATGGGTAACCGCACTTCTTACTTATGTTCGTAATAACAGCAACAATACAAAATAATCCATAAAATATAAATTACAAAAGTAGTGTCAACCCTTATTAAATAACGTCAGTTCAGTATCTTAGGTATACAGTATACTAGGGTTGACACTACTTTCGTAATTTCTTTTTACGGATTATTTTGTAACACGTTGTATAACGCGCGGAACCCTAAACGTTCGCGATGGCAGATAGCGGCCATGCTTCGGTCGCCTACGCCGCGCCCCCGCGCACACCGCCCCGCGAGGCGGCAACGCGCGCGCAGCCGCGAATGCCGCCGATAACTCTTGTCGTGCCCTACCAATATTCATTTACGTTATGATTGTGTTAAATAACTCTAACTGTATACCTTTATGTATCGTGTACTTTTAATGTAAAGATTAAATCGCACGTTAATTTCGAGGGTGACCCTACATTAAAAACGAAACCATTTCAATAGTGTCATTATTGCGGTTTAAAACAATTTACTTTTGAATGAAATTATTTTTTGTATAGTGTTACTCTCGAAATAAACGTGCGAAATGTCCTTGAAAAAAGTTGACTAAGATCTTTATAACTATTGTTTAAAACAAACGCCACTCAATTGACTAAATGGCGGCCATATAATCTTGCTGACTAATTTAGTATTTCTGCAGACCACTTAGATTTTACAACTTACCTGTAATCTTATTTTATGACGATACTATTTATTTAACGGGGACATTAATTTAAGTTTAAAAAACATTGAATCATTTGCTAATAATATTTTATATAGTTGAGGACCAGGTGTTGTGCCCAATTATTTATTTATTTCCGCCAAAAACATTATATGCTGACCAATTGATTTAACTGCTACTTTTTCATGCTGATCAAATAGAGGGATCGAACCCAGAACCTAGTCATATACTAACTAAGCTAACCGCTTCGTGTAGCAAAAACAGTGTCAATCCCACATATGAAAACGTCAATTCTATCTCAATCAATTTAGCTATTGACCTATAGGTATAAACTGACAATTTACTTTTTCGATGCTTACCTCTCCTTTGTCTGCCTTGAGCTTCGCAGTCCAGAGAGCCCAGGAGTAGTGATACGGCGGTGCATCGTCGCTTGTCATACATTCGGCTTCCTCCCAGGTCTCCCCGCGGTTCGTGCTGATGTCGACTCGGAGGATTTTAGCGCCACCGCCCGAGTATGCGTACCCTATATTGTAAATGTAAATATATTAAACCGTACCGTGACTGACTGATACACAGACAATGAACAGCCGGAACCGCTGGCTGGACCTACATACATACATAACATCACGCCTTCATTCCCAGAGTGGGGTAGGCAGAGCTAAAAAAAATACCAACAACTCCAAACATGCTTGTTGATAATTCGAAAAATGACTTGTTTATAATCTTAAATTATTTTTTAAGAGTGTAAATATTATCTATTATAATGTTGTCTTCAATATATTATGAAAGAAGTAAATAGAAATTATAGGTGTTGATTCCCAATTTACTCACATGAAAATTATATTTGTAAAATACGACCAGGACGGCTATTAAAACGCCGAACAACCGCCCACCTTCTTGAACGGCGGAACCGATTTGTATCAAATGTTGCTAAATTTAAAAAAACAAGTCCTCCTGCTTTATAGTAACGAAAAAAAGATAGACAATTATTGCAATCTTTTTTTAGGAGAAAACCAATTTAATATATTTGCTGCATTTCGTGATACACATTTAATAAAATTTCGATTAGCTCAAAATTCATTTTTTGATCAGCGAAGTTTTATTTGGTAAGCATAAATTGAGCGCAACCTTCTTACGACATGACATAACGGTTTGTCAGTGTGGTTCAGGATGCCGACATAATATGCGGACGGTTGGGCTGCCCTCAGTAATAAAATTAAGTTATTTTTAATATTGATAAAATTTAGTTATGTATGACCAATTTCTAATTTATTATTGACCTTTACTAAAACTTTATTATTGACCTGATTATCTATGAATCTGAAAAAAAAAGAAATCTATCTGTACAGTGACAATTTACGTAATTATTTTAATTGTTAATTTTATTCAATGTAAATGTAGCATGGTTTAAATTAAGATTGTATTGTGTTGGTTCATCTGTTAATTACAATTCTATATAATAGTAAATAAATAAATAAATAACTCCCTGCACATCGAGCCTCGTGCCCTTAACCCGGGAAGACCCTTAACTCGTGAGTCGTGAGTTCCAGGTTTCCGGGCTTCGCAAAAGCACCCTGGTGCCCTGATTCGGTTTTTGGATACTTTAATACCTTATTATTGTGCCCGACTAAAATTCAACTATGGAATGAATTGCAATGTTTTATTTTTTATCTTAATGTTAATATTATTACCAGAGGGCGGAATTTCTCATGGCAAAAATTGAAATGTCATAGTGATAGAACATTTTGCTTTATCGACTTTTCCAGTTATCGATATTGTGTAATCACTAATCTCTCTATTATTTTAGTTTTGCTTTTATATTAAAATGTAAATATCATTATTAATTCGCATTTAGTTATTGTTTTCAACAATACGTGAAGTTTTAGGATTTAATTTGTAAATTATGTTGTTTTCGTCTAAAAGACATGTCTTTATTAACGGTAAATAACAAATGAAAATAAAGCTAAATCTAAGACATAGAACTATACAATAATAATGAAATCTACACCTACATTTACCAAATACTACTTTAATCTAAAAGACTGCTACTAGAGGGGAATTGTTAACATTGGAAAAATATTTTGCTAAATGTAATGTATCGATAGGATGTATAATTCTATTTGGTAAAAGATCTTGTGCTACGTGAACCAGAACTACTTGTCGATAGTCGATAAAATACTTCGTTCTATCCCTATGACATATCAATTTTTGCCATGAGAAATTCCGCCCTCTGATTATTACACCGAGGTATAGGCTATTAATGTGTAATGCCATGCGAGTAATCGCTGCCGAACATCTTTTATCTTGTCACACCAGGGTTGCCAAAAAAGGTAAGTGCGTCGTCAAAATAGATAGGAATAAAGTCGTCTACGAAGTACAAACGAACCTCTAACTTCAATATACCCGCCCTTTAACTTGACGGCCTCGCCGTCCGCCGGATCACAGATGGCCGAGGTGACGGGCAGGCTGTACACGGGCGGCGCGGTGGCGAAGTCCGCCGTCTCCCAGGTCTTGGACGGGTTGAACGAGCGGTAGTCCTGTTTGTGCCAGTGCGATGAGCTTTCGTCGTTCGATATTGTTATTGATTCTGTGAGAATTTTGAAAATAAATATTAAATATAATAAATATGTCACAACCTATAACGCAGTGTCAAGTGTCACATACAACTCTTTCAAGCCAACTCTAGCCAAATAAAGTGTAGGACTTGACAAAAGCGCGTAAAGCTAACTCGTTTTGTCCACAACAGCGAAAATGATGAAACTGTAACAGCATAGTTGTCCTCGCGTGCGATATCCATCGACTTGTTTCTTAAGTCCATATTACAACTCTACATTAACAGGAGAGAAAGCCATTAAATAAAAATAGAAATTGATTAAAAATAATGTGTAGCCAAGACCAAGTAAAGGCTGCTTACCGATGCCACATCTACAGCGTTTATCTTACAACTGCAAACAATAATTCTTACAATGGCATGACCAAGGTCAAATCTATCTTAGTGAATTATACCTGGGTAGTTTTCAAAAAAATTGACATAAATTTATTCGGTTAATTTTCGTGACTCACATGACTTTGTCGAGTCTACCCACTACTTTGTCGAGTCTACCTACGACTTTGTCGAGTCTACCCACGACTTTGTCGACTCTACTTACGACTATGTCGAGTCTACCTACGACTTTGCCGAGTCTACCAATGACTTTGTCAAGTCTATCTACGACTTTGTCATGTCTACCAGTGACTTTGTCAAGTCTACTAGTGACTTTGTCAAGTCTACCAGTGACTTTTCCAAGTCTACCTATGACTTTGTACGACTTTGTCAAGTCTACCTACGACTTTCTCGAGTCTACCAGTGACTTTGTCAAGTCTACCTACGACTTTGTCGAGTCTACCTATGACTTTGTCGAGTCTACCAGTGACTTTGTCAAGTCTACCAGTGACTTTTCCAAGTCTACCAGTGACTTTTCCAAGTCTACCTACGACTTTGTCGAGTCTACCTACGACTTTTTCGAGTCTAGCTATGACTTTGTCGAGTCTACCAGTGACTTTGTCAAGTCTACCAGTGACTATAGGTACAGGTAGGACAGTGGGTATAGACATAGACAGTAATATTACCTGGAAATTCCATATCAAAAAAATTGCGTCCAAACTATACAAATTCCTATACGCACTACGTGAAATAAAAAGAACTACTAACCTACAAACAGCTCTCACCACGTACTACGCTTATGCGTACGCGTGGCTCAGTTACGGCGTCACGCTGTGGGGAAACAGCACAGACACGCCCACCCTGTTCACCCTCCAGAAGAAAATTGTCCGAACGCTGGTCAATATACAACAAACTGACAGCTGCAAACCCTATTTCATAAAATATAGATTACTAACAGTGCCTTCTATATACATCTTGGAATGCTGCAAATTTGTTCGCAAACACCCACAATTCTATACAAGGCGAGGAGATCTGCCCTCAACACGTCCAATCCGTAAAAAGAACATGCTTATCGCACCACCCCGTAAACTCAAATTATTATCCTCTGGCCCTCTATGTATGTCTATTAAAATATATAATAAATTACCTGAAGCATTGAAACAAGAATCCAGCTTCATAAACTTTACAAAGAAACTTAAAGAACTGCTGATATCAAAATCTTACTACATTTGTAAATGAAAATTGATAGTACAGTAAATAGTCCTCTCCCATATTTGCGGTGCCCATCAGGGTTCATAATGAGCTATTCTAGTGTTAACATCTAAGCTAGCAAGTAAGATCTATGTAAAACATTATGATTGCAATAAATGATTGAGTATTGAGTATTGAGTATTGACTTTTCCAAGTCTACCCACGACTTGGTCGAGTCTACCTAAGACTTTGTCGAGTCTACCTAAGACTTTGTACAGTCTACCTACGACTTTGTCGAGTCTACCCACTACTTTGTCGAGTCTACCACGACTTTGTCGAGTCTACCCACGACTTTGTCGATTCTACCCACGACTATGTCGAGTCTACCTATGACTGTCAAGTCTACCTATGACTGTCAATTCTACCTAAGACTCGTCACTACCTATGACTGTCAAGTCTACCTACGACTTTGTCAAGTCTACCTACGACTTTGTCGAGTCTACCTACGACTTTGTCGAGTCTACCTACGACTTTGTCAAGTCTACCTACGACTTTGTCATGTCTACCAGTGACATTGTCAAGTCTACCAGTGACTGTCAAGTCGTCCAGTGACTTTGTCAAGTCTACCAGTGACATTTCCAAGTCTACCTACGACTTTTTACGATTTTGTCATGTCTACCTACGACTTTGTCAAGTCTACCTACGACTTTGTCGAGTCTACCAGTGACTTTGTCAAGTCTACCAGTGACTTTTCCAAGTCTACCTACGACTTTGTCGAGTCTACCTATGACTTTGTCGAGTCTACCCACGACTTTGTCGAGTCTGCCTACGACTTTGTAGAGTCTACCTACGACTTTCTCGAGTCTACCAGTGACTTTGTCAAGTCTACCTACGACTTTGTCGAGTCTACCTATGACTTTGTCGAGTCTACCAGTGACTTTGTCAAGTCTACCAGTGACTTTTCCAAGTCTACCAGTGACTTTTCCAAGTCTACCTACGACTTTGTCGAGTCTACCTACGACTTTGTCGAGTCTAGCTATGACTTTGTCGAGTCTACCAGTGACTTTGTCAAGTCTACCAGTGACTTCTCCAAGTCTACCCACGACTTGGTCAAGTCTACCTAAGACTTTGTCGAGTCTACCTAAGACTTTGTACAGTCTACCTACGACTTTGTCGAGTCTACCCACTACTTTGTCGAGTCTACCACGACTTTGTCAAGTCTACCCACGACTTTGTCGATTCTACCCACGACTATGTCGAGTCTACCTATGACTGTCAAGTCTACCTATGACTGTCAATTCTACCTAAGACTTTGTCACTACCTATGACTGGCAAGTCTACCTACGACTTTGTCAAGTCTACCTACGACTTTGTCGAGTCTACCTACGACTTTGTCGAGTCTACCTACGACTTTGTCGAGTCTACCTACGACTTTGTCAAGTCTACCTACGACTTTGTCAAGTCTACCTACGACTTTGTCATGTCTACCAGTGACATTGTCAAGTCTACCAGTGACTGTCAAGTCGTCCAGTGACTTTGTCAAGTCTACCAGTGATATTTCCAAGTCTACCTACGACTTTTTACGATTTTGTCATGTCTACCTACGACTTTGTCAAGTCTACCTACGACTTTGTCGAGTCTACCAGTGACTTTGTCCAGTCTACCAGTGACTTTTCCAAGTCTACCTACGACTTTGTCGAGTCTACCTATGACTTTGTCGAGTCTACCAGTGACTTTGTCAAGACTACCAGTGACTTTTCCAAGTCTACCCACGACTTGGTCGAGTCTCCTAAGACATTGTAGAGTCTACCTACGACTTTGTCGAGTCTACCCACTACTTTGTCGAGTCTACCTACGACTTTGTCGAGTCTACCCACGACTTTGTCGAGTCTACCCACGACTTTGTCGAGTCTGCCTACGACTTTGTAGAGTCTACCCACGACTTTGTCGAGTCTACCCACGACTTGGTTGAGTCTACCTACGACTTTTTCGAGTCTACCTACGACTTTGTCGAGTCTTCCTACGACTTTGTCGAGTCTACCCACGACTTTGTCAAGTCTACCAATTACTTTGTCTAGTCTACCAATGACTTTGTCGAGTCTACCTACGACTTTGTCAAGTCTACCTACGACTTTGTAGAGTCTACCCACGACTTTGTCGAGTCTACCCACGACTATGTCGAGTCTACCAGTGACTTTTCCAAGTCTGACCTAAGACTTTGTAGAGTCTACCTACGACTTTGTCGAGTCTACCCACTACTTTGTCGAGTCTACCTACGACTTTGTAGTCTACCCACGACTTTGTCGAGTCTACCCACGACTATGTCGAGTCTACCAATGACTTTGTCAAGTCTACCTATCGCTTCATTCACTCACCGAGCCACTTGACGCTGCGTACCGCCGGAGCCCCCGGCACTATGACCCTGAGCGGATACCCGTGGTCCGGCGGCAACGTCACACCGTTCATGTGCGTCGCTAGAAGGATGCGGGAGCTGGGATCCACCGCCATGCTGAGTGGGATGGACGTGCTGAAGTTGTGCCCCGTCGCATCTATGTCCGAACCTGTGAACTGAAGGGGATTAGGTATATATAGTCTTTGATTGGGTTTTTTTATGGCATAGGAAGGGAAACGAGCACATAGACATCTCCCAAGAACCTCAGTAAAGTCTCCTCAAGCAAGAACTTAAGTGTCATCATCCTCATCATACCCTGTTTTAATCGTATGTATTTAAAACGCATTCACTGCCGGCAACGTAGTTCTTTAAACGCATATGTGCGTTCTATCAATATGCAAGCTCTGTACAAAACAAAAGATACGGCACCTGGCGAGAGTTCGACAAGTGAGGCCGGCAGTGAATGCGTTAAGTATTATTTATCCATTATATTTCTATTTTTTAAACGTTAAGTAGCCATTTACATTTAACTTAGTTGTTAACACTGTAAAGTTCTATAAAATCTCTGTTAAACTTGTGGTTGACTCATTTGATGGTAAAGACTGCAAATGCGTTGCCAGCCCTGTGGACAAAGATGAAATGCCTCTGTGCTAGTAATTTCACCGGTTGTCTTATAGGGTTTGCCTGATTAACCTTTTGAATGTCACAGCTAACGGCTACAATGTCATCATGCTGCACCAAAAAATATAGAACGTAAAACTAGAGCGTTAAACGTCCACATTCAATTTGAGCGTTCCGATCTGCTGTTGGGTTTAGATGTTCAAGAAGTTAAAACACAACCTTACCCTAGTGATAATTTATTATGCCTTAATCCAATTAATTTGCTGAGCTGATAGGGCGTACAAGGTTTTTCGTAGGTACGCCCTTCGGTCTGTCGCCTTCACGATTTTTAAGGAAACTAAGACCAAAAATCGGTTTACAATGTTTTTCGAAAAAATTGAGACCAGTAGTTTCCCATAAAAATATAAACATCAAGATCAAAGTAACCTAAGAATGGAGTGAATTTGAAACCACTAAACATTTGAATGAATATCTCAAGCAAACCCGCTGAAAAGCAGGTAAAATAAAAAAAATAATTAAGGAGCACATGTGCCTCATGCGTGGTTTTACTCATACGTCTTTGCCTCATGGCCGGAGATAAAGACAATGCAGATTTATTTATCTATAAATATATACACATATCAATCACTATGACACAAAGTATCATAAAATACTTGAAGGCAATGACGTGTCTTACATGAAACAATACCAAATACGACTTTATTATTACTATGGGGACGTGTCGAAAGAACGCTGCACATTGCACCGGGGCAGGGAACCTGTTACCGCGACTATTAGTGTTACCATTAGAAAAGAAATATATGTTTTCAAACTCCTAAAAAAAGACACATGCTATCAAAGCCACCCTGTAAATCAAAGTACCCACAGGTTTACGGGACTTTTCTTTCACTTTACAAAGAAATATGTGCTAGCTCTTCCCTTAAACAAAGGTCTTAAAGTGTTTGTTATAAATGACTTTTTTAATAAATCCATTACTCACAATTATGTGTTTTCCGTGTGTATCATTCATGTCCAAGCCGCAGTGTACGAGCACGTCACGCAGATACACGCCGCTCCACACGGCGTTGCTTATCGCGCCGCCTTTCCAGCTTAGACCCTTCACAGGTTTCACCTGCTTTACACGAAGTGGAAACAATACTTTTAGTCTTAAATGTATGTATGATAGCTCTTTATTGCAAAAACAGAAAATAACAAAGTTAAAACCAAACAGAAACACAAAAGGTATGTACAAAAGGGAGCTTATTCCTTTAATGGATCTCTTCCAGCTAACGCCGCGATTTAGAGATTCATCCACAGGGCCTCAATTCTACTAGGTAAAAGAATATTGCCTTCGCCCTGGTATGGCATTATATCTTGATGGCCATTACTGCCAAGTAAATAAGACCTATTAAAACGTGTCAATACGATAACACGTCAAATGCGGCAAGGTCTACCGTGTAGCAACTCAGCCCAACACCATTTTGATACTGAATACTACAAAGTTTGACAAATATTTTATTTTTGGGATAATCTTGTGTTGCCGACTGTAGTTTTTGAAAAGTCATTTACTGTTTATGAAGACCAGAAGACCAACCTAATGAGTCCAAACACGGTGGGACTGCTTAACCCTTTGAACGCCAATGACCACTAAAGTGGTCATGAGCTGTCATGCCTACAACACCACCGACCCGGTGGTCCCGGTGGAGCCGCGCCAGCTGCTCCAGCGGGAGCGCCACCAGCCGGAGGCTGAGCGTGTGTGATGTAATACTATAAACCTCGTTCATCTCGCTGCGACGGTTCCCGGCGCACATGAGCGCGGCGCGCAGCTCGGCGCGCGGGAGCCGCGCCAGCTGCTCCAGCGGGAGCGCCACCAGCCGGAGGCTGAGCGTGTGTGATGTAATACTATAAACCTCGTTCATCTCGCTGCGACGGTTCCCGGCGCACATGAGCGCGGCGCGCAGCTCGGCGCGCGGGAGCCGCGCCAGCTGCTCCAGCGGGAGCGCCACCAGCCGGAGGCTGAGCGTGTGTGATGTAATACTATAAACCTCGTTCATCTCGCTGCGACGGTTCCCGGCGCACATGAGCGCGGCGCGCAGCTCGGCGCGCGGGAGCCGCGCCAGCTGCTCCAGCGGGAGCGCCACCAGCCGGAGGCTGAGCGTGTGTGATGTAATACTATAAACCTCGTTCATCTCGCTGCGACGGTTCCCGGCGAACATGAGCGCGGCGCGCAGCTCGGCGCGCGGGAGCCGCGCCAGCTGCTCCAGCGGGAGCGCCACCAGCCGGAGGCTGAGCGTGTGTGATGTAATACTATAAACCTCGTTCATCTCGCTGCGACGGTTCCCGGCGCACATGAGCGCGGCGCGCAGCTCGGCGCGCGGGAGCCGCGCCAGCTGCTCCAGCGGGAGCGCCACCAGCCGGAGGCTGAGCGTGTGTGATGTAATACTATAAACCTCGTTCATCTCGCTGCGACGGTTCCCGGCGCACATGAGCGCGGCGCGCAGCTCGGCGCGCGGGAGCCGCGCCAGCTGCTCCAGCGGGAGCGCCACCAGCCGGAGGCTGAGCGTGTGTGATGTAATACTATAAACCTCGTTCATCTCGCTGCGACGGTTCCCGGCGCACATGAGCGCGGCGCGCAGCTCGGCGCGCGGGAGCCGCGCCAGCTGCTCCAGCGGGAGCGCCACCAGCCGGAGGCTGAGCGTGTGTGATGTAATACTATAAACCTCGTTCATCTCGCTGCGACGGTTCCCGGCGCACATGAGCGCGGCGCGCAGCTCGGCGCGCGGGAGCCGCGCCAGCTGCTCCAGCGGGAGCGCCACCAGCCGGAGGCTGAGCGTGTGTGATGTAATACTATAAACCTCGTTCATCTCGCTGCGACGGTTCCCGGCGCACATGAGCGCGGCGCGCAGCTCGGCGCGCGGGAGCCGCGCCAGCTGCTCCAGCGGGAGCGCCACCAGCCGGAGGCTGAGCGTGTGTGATGTAATACTATAAACCTCGTTCATCTCGCTGCGACGGTTCCCGGCGCACATGAGCGCGGCGCGCAGCTCGGCGCGCGGGAGCCGCGCCAGCTGCTCCAGCGGGAGCGCCACCAGCCGGAGGCTGAGCGTGTGTGATGTAATACTATAAACCTCGTTCATCTCGCTGCGACGGTTCCCGGCGCACATGAGCGCGGCGCGCAGCTCGGCGCGCGGGAGCCGCGCCAGCTGCTCCAGCGGGAGCGCCACCAGCCGGAGGCTGAGCGTGTGTGATGTAATACTATAAACCTCGTTCATCTCGCTGCGACGGTTCCCGGCGCACATGAGCGCGGCGCGCAGCTCGGCGCGCGGGAGCCGCGCCAGCTGCTCCAGCGGGAGCGCCACCAGCCGGAGGCTGAGCGTGTGTGATGTAATACTATAAACCTCGTTCATCTCGCTGCGACGGTTCCCGGCGCACATGAGCGCGGCGCGCAGCTCGGCGCGCGGGAGCCGCGCCAGCTGCTCCAGCGGGAGCGCCACCAGCCGGAGGCTGAGCGTGTGTGATGTAATACTATAAACCTCGTTCATCTCGCTGCGACGGTTCCCGGCGCACATGAGCGCGGCGCGCAGCTCGGCGCGCGGGAGCCGCGCCAGCTGCTCCAGCGGGAGCGCCACCAGCCGGAGGCTGAGCGTGTGTGATGTAATACTATAAACCTCGTTCATCTCGCTGCGACGGTTCCCGGCGCACATGAGCGCGGCGCGCAGCTCGGCGCGCGGGAGCCGCGCCAGCTGCTCCAGCGGGAGCGCCACCAGCCGGAGGCTGAGCGTGTGTGATGTAATACTATAAACCTCGTTCATCTCGCTGCGACGGTTCCCGGCGCACATGAGCGCGGCGCGCAGCTCGGCGCGCGGGAGCCGCGCCAGCTGCTCCAGCGGGAGCGCCACCAGCCGGAGGCTGAGCGTGTGTGATGTAATACTATAAACCTCGTTCATCTCGCTGCGACGGTTCCCGGCGCACATGAGCGCGGCGCGCAGCTCGGCGCGCGGGAGCCGCGCCAGCTGCTCCAGCGGGAGCGCCACCAGCCGGAGGCTGAGCGTGTGTGATGTAATACTATAAACCTCGTTCATCTCGCTGCGACGGTTCCCGGCGCACATGAGCGCGGCGCGCAGCTCGGCGCGCGGGAGCCGCGCCAGCTGCTCCAGCGGGAGCGCCACCAGCCGGAGGCTGAGCGTGTGTGATGTAATACTATAAACCTCGTTCATCTCGCTGCGACGGTTCCCGGCGCACATGAGCGCGGCGCGCAGCTCGGCGCGCGGGAGCCGCGCCAGCTGCTCCAGCGGGAGCGCCACCAGCCGGAGGCTGAGCGTGTGTGATGTAATACTATAAACCTCGTTCATCTCGCTGCGACGGTTCCCGGCGCACATGAGCGCGGCGCGCAGCTCGGCGCGCGGGAGCCGCGCCAGCTGCTCCAGCGGGAGCGCCACCAGCCGGAGGCTGAGCGTGTGTGATGTAATACTATAAACCTCGTTCATCTCGCTGCGACGGTTCCCGGCGCACATGAGCGCGGCGCGCAGCTCGGCGCGCGGGAGCCGCGCCAGCTGCTCCAGCGGGAGCGCCACCAGCCGGAGGCTGAGCGTGTGTGATGTAATACTATAAACCTCGTTCATCTCGCTGCGACGGTTCCCGGCGCACATGAGCGCGGCGCGCAGCTCGGCGCGCGGGAGCCGCGCCAGCTGCTCCAGCGGGAGCGCCACCAGCCGGAGGCTGAGCGTGTGTGATGTAATACTATAAACCTCGTTCATCTCGCTGCGACGGTTCCCGGCGCACATGAGCGCGGCGCGCAGCTCGGCGCGCGGGAGCCGCGCCAGCTGCTCCAGCGGGAGCGCCACCAGCCGGAGGCTGAGCGTGTGTGATGTAATACTATAAACCTCGTTCATCTCGCTGCGACGGTTCCCGGCGCACATGAGCGCGGCGCGCAGCTCGGCGCGCGGGAGCCGCGCCAGCTGCTCCAGCGGGAGCGCCACCAGCCGGAGGCTGAGCGTGTGTGATGTAATACTATAAACCTCGTTCATCTCGCTGCGACGGTTCCCGGCGCACATGAGCGCGGCGCGCAGCTCGGCGCGCGGGAGCCGCGCCAGCTGCTCCAGCGGGAGCGCCACCAGCCGGAGGCTGAGCGTGTGTGATGTAATACTATAAACCTCGTTCATCTCGCTGCGACGGTTCCCGGCGCACATGAGCGCGGCGCGCAGCTCGGCGCGCGGGAGCCGCGCCAGCTGCTCCAGCGGGAGCGCCACCAGCCGGAGGCTGAGCGTGTGTGATGTAATACTATAAACCTCGTTCATCTCGCTGCGACGGTTCCCGGCGCACATGAGCGCGGCGCGCAGCTCGGCGCGCGGGAGCCGCGCCAGCTGCTCCAGCGGGAGCGCCACCAGCCGGAGGCTGAGCGTGTGTGATGTAATACTATAAACCTCGTTCATCTCGCTGCGACGGTTCCCGGCGCACATGAGCGCGGCGCGCAGCTCGGCGCGCGGGAGCCGCGCCAGCTGCTCCAGCGGGAGCGCCACCAGCCGGAGGCTGAGCGTGTGTGATGTAATACTATAAACCTCGTTCATCTCGCTGCGACGGTTCCCGGCGCACATGAGCGCGGCGCGCAGCTCGGCGCGCGGGAGCCGCGCCAGCTGCTCCAGCGGGAGCGCCACCAGCCGGAGGCTGAGCGTGTGTGATGTAATACTATAAACCTCGTTCATCTCGCTGCGACGGTTCCCGGCGCACATGAGCGCGGCGCGCAGCTCGGCGCGCGGGAGCCGCGCCAGCTGCTCCAGCGGGAGCGCCACCAGCCGGAGGCTGAGCGTGTGTGATGTAATACTATAAACCTCGTTCATCTCGCTGCGACGGTTCCCGGCGCACATGAGCGCGGCGCGCAGCTCGGCGCGCGGGAGCCGCGCCAGCTGCTCCAGCGGGAGCGCCACCAGCCGGAGGCTGAGCGTGTGTGATGTAATACTATAAACCTCGTTCATCTCGCTGCGACGGTTCCCGGCGCACATGAGCGCGGCGCGCAGCTCGGCGCGCGGGAGCCGCGCCAGCTGCTCCAGCGGGAGCGCCACCAGCCGGAGGCTGAGCGTGTGTGATGTAATACTATAAACCTCGTTCATCTCGCTGCGACGGTTCCCGGCGCACATGAGCGCGGCGCGCAGCTCGGCGCGCGGGAGCCGCGCCAGCTGCTCCAGCGGGAGCGCCACCAGCCGGAGGCTGAGCGTGTGTGATGTAATACTATAAACCTCGTTCATCTCGCTGCGACGGTTCCCGGCGCACATGAGCGCGGCGCGCAGCTCGGCGCGCGGGAGCCGCGCCAGCTGCTCCAGCGGGAGCGCCACCAGCCGGAGGCTGAGCGTGTGTGATGTAATACTATAAACCTCGTTCATCTCGCTGCGACGGTTCCCGGCGCACATGAGCGCGGCGCGCAGCTCGGCGCGCGGGAGCCGCGCCAGCTGCTCCAGCGGGAGCGCCACCAGCCGGAGGCTGAGCGTGTGTGATGTAATACTATAAACCTCGTTCATCTCGCTGCGACGGTTCCCGGCGCACATGAGCGCGGCGCGCAGCTCGGCGCGCGGGAGCCGCGCCAGCTGCTCCAGCGGGAGCGCCACCAGCCGGAGGCTGAGCGTGTGTGATGTAATACTATAAACCTCGTTCATCTCGCTGCGACGGTTCCCGGCGCACATGAGCGCGGCGCGCAGCTCGGCGCGCGGGAGCCGCGCCAGCTGCTCCAGCGGGAGCGCCACCAGCCGGAGGCTGAGCGTGTGTGATGTAATACTATAAACCTCGTTCATCTCGCTGCGACGGTTCCCGGCGCACATGAGCGCGGCGCGCAGCTCGGCGCGCGGGAGCCGCGCCAGCTGCTCCAGCGGGAGCGCCACCAGCCGGAGGCTGAGCGTGTGTGATGTAATACTATAAACCTCGTTCATCTCGCTGCGACGGTTCCCGGCGCACATGAGCGCGGCGCGCAGCTCGGCGCGCGGGAGCCGCGCCAGCTGCTCCAGCGGGAGCGCCACCAGCCGGAGGCTGAGCGTGTGTGATGTAATACTATAAACCTCGTTCATCTCGCTGCGACGGTTCCCGGCGCACATGAGCGCGGCGCGCAGCTCGGCGCGCGGGAGCCGCGCCAGCTGCTCCAGCGGGAGCGCCACCAGCCGGAGGCTGAGCGTGTGTGATGTAATACTATAAACCTCGTTCATCTCGCTGCGACGGTTCCCGGCGCACATGAGCGCGGCGCGCAGCTCGGCGCGCGGGAGCCGCGCCAGCTGCTCCAGCGGGAGCGCCACCAGCCGGAGGCTGAGCGTGTGTGATGTAATACTATAAACCTCGTTCATCTCGCTGCGACGGTTCCCGGCGCACATGAGCGCGGCGCGCAGCTCGGCGCGCGGGAGCCGCGCCAGCTGCTCCAGCGGGAGCGCCACCAGCCGGAGGCTGAGCGTGTGTGATGTAATACTATAAACCTCGTTCATCTCGCTGCGACGGTTCCCGGCGCACATGAGCGCGGCGCGCAGCTCGGCGCGCGGGAGCCGCGCCAGCTGCTCCAGCGGGAGCGCCACCAGCCGGAGGCTGAGCGTGTGTGATGTAATACTATAAACCTCGTTCATCTCGCTGCGACGGTTCCCGGCGCACATGAGCGCGGCGCGCAGCTCGGCGCGCGGGAGCCGCGCCAGCTGCTCCAGCGGGAGCGCCACCAGCCGGAGGCTGAGCGTGTGTGATGTAATACTATAAACCTCGTTCATCTCGCTGCGACGGTTCCCGGCGCACATGAGCGCGGCGCGCAGCTCGGCGCGCGGGAGCCGCGCCAGCTGCTCCAGCGGGAGCGCCACCAGCCGGAGGCTGAGCGTGTGTGATGTAATACTATAAACCTCGTTCATCTCGCTGCGACGGTTCCCGGCGCACATGAGCGCGGCGCGCAGCTCGGCGCGCGGGAGCCGCGCCAGCTGCTCCAGCGGGAGCGCCACCAGCCGGCCGCCGCCGCGCCCGCCGAGCCGGAGGCTGAGCGTGTGCGACCCAGCGCTCATCTCCGGCACGGGCATATGTTGGCGCACGTAGAATAACTCGCTGCGAAAGGGTTAAATTCGTAATTACTAGATTGCAAAACAACTATATAAGCAAAACGACTTAGTTTCATGAGATCTGGGTTGCAAAAAGACTAATGTAAATCTTCTTAACAGTAGAACAGGGTTGAAGATTGGACTCAATTCTAAAACGTTATACTTAGGTGTTACCCAAGTAAAAAAAAATACCAGTTTCGAAACGCCAACGTATGCAGAACGTACTGGTAATAAAACAATTTTGTAGGCATAAGTAAATTTTCTTTTTTCAGGTGCATCTACCTGATTATTAAGAGTGCGCCGAGGCAACGATACGTAATTACGAAAAAAATGCGTTCGTTTGATCGCCTGCTGCATTGTTTTTACTGAAGCTTTAGTTATGCAATTCATATGTAAGATATTTAAGGAATCACTCTATATATCATATACTTTAGAAACACGATTACTTGTACTTCCCTCGATAGAAAAAACATCCAAAGATACCTCTACATAACAAAATAAACACTTAGTACGGCGTTAATTACTTCACGGAAGATCATCAGTTTTGGATTTACAACAAAACTACACGTCTTCTATATATTCTACACTTTAGATTTGAAAATGTGTTTTTATCTTACTAATATGAAGGAAATACCTAAATTCGCACGCGTTTCGTCCATTTTAGCCAGAGCCGTCACGTTTCCCCCATGTCCGCATTAGTCAGGCTTCGGCCGTCGGAGGTGGAGGCTGTGTCGCTTTTTGGTTGGTTGCGTTTATCGCGATTTTTGTGATTATTCACTTTATTTTAAATGGGGAACAAACACAACCAAAAGAGGAAGAGAAGGGGTGGGCAAAAGCACAATGCTAAACGCTTGCGTGAAGAAATGAAGTTAGTTAAAATCGTAAACCTACTGATAGTGGAGTCGTTCTAAGAAACCTGATTTGACAGTTGTCAAAATGCCACGCTAAGGGAGGAGAAAATAAATCGGTAGCAACATAGACTGATTTTCGAGATGTATCGATTTGTATTACTAAGACTTTGTAATCGTTTAGTTGTAGTCTTGATGTTTTGGGCCAAAATTGGTTTATTTACACAAGTAATTTTAAACAACACGCGAAGTTCTTTTAATTAGTAGGTATATAAAAAATACACTTCTATGGTGAATATTTACCAAGATATAAAAATAGTTTAGCTAAAAAAACACATTTACAGGCAAAACAGGCTTCTTAGAACGACCCGAGGTTTTTTTTACTATAATTAATTATATAATATTGTTACTTCTTGGGATGGTTTCAATATTTCTAGAGCAAGACATCTCCAGAAATCTGAATACAAAGAGAATACTCCGTAAGTATACTCAGTACCTAACAACTATATTTCAACAAATGAGTAAAATTGCAAAATTATTCATATTTTTTTATTTATAGGGTTAATGTTCCAGTTGTTGGCACTTCGCTACAAAGCGAAGAGTTAGGTACCTAATGAACCGGTGAGGTATGCGTAAAAATAGTAAGAGGTGTATAGGAAAACATTTTAATAAATTTAGTATGAATTTTCACATTATCTTTATATTTTTTCAATTTACAGAGTAAATGAATTGGTTGACATCGATTATAAAATTTACCACACAATGGAATTGTAAGTCCCAAATACGAATTATTTTTATAGAATGAGGATTACAAAATTTCATCCAAAAACTAATTCTGTTAATAAATAAATTATAGTTAAATCAAAACGTTCTGTTTTATTACAGGATGCCAATGGACCAAATTTCTTGTCTTTCAGTGGATGGAGAAATAGACAATGACATTGCTTACTCACACAGACAAAATAATGCCGTGAAGTAAAATCCGATATTGATTATTGTTGTTTCTTATGTCCTAATATTTTTTTCTAAAGATACCTGCGTACATTATTCATTACATTATATACATACAAACATTAAGTAGGAACTTCTAAATATGTGACTGATACAGCAGCTTTAAGTTTTTAGTTTTTTAAAACATCAATTTAATTTTATACTTTATAGTGATCAGAATCAGACATTGAAGTTTTTGCGGAAATAATCATGGATAAACATTCGTACAAACTAAGATCCTTTTTTTTAAAGACGGTTAAAATACCAAAACCTTCTCCTATGTGAAACAAATACTTTTCTGAAAACCGCATTAAAAACGGTTCAGCCAAACGTGAGATAATCGCGGACAAACATACATACATACATACAGGTCAAACTGAGAACTTCCTTTTCTTTGAAGTCAGTTAAAAATAATATCTTGAAGAAAGGGTCCATGACTGGGATTTTTGCCCTACTCAGCCGTTCTTATTACTTTACATTAGGTATTGAGTTCACTTTATTTTGTGCTTAGAATATTGTCAATAAAGGTAATTAGGTTTTATTTCATTTCAATATACAGTCACATTAAATCACGGGGTTGTTGAGCCACCATAGAACTCTGTCCTAATGACAGCGTCAAGTCACGCAAAAGAAATTATTTACGTCAAAATTTACCGTCAACTTTCTATGAAAGGGTTCTCCCGGTAACCTTCGGAGAGGGAAGATGGCCGATTGGAAGATGTACGGCTTTTACTTATGATTTATTCTCTTTTGCCGAACAATTTGCCCAATAAATATTATAAATAACTTAACACTAGCTAAATACACCTTAGATGTACAAACGACATTAATTAAAAATTATCTATCTATCTGTGAGTGGGTTCTAGAGTGGCTCAACAATCTCGTGATGTGACTGTACCTCATACAAGTAATTCAATCCTACCTTACCTACCGACAGTAAACCACAAATTTAAAAAAAAATGTAGACTGAAAAAAGTTTTTAACTTCTTATAGTCAATATTTTAATAAAAGTATTCGGAATCGATTATGTTTTTTTATTTTGTAAACATTTGGTAGCTACCTCCGCGCCTAGTGGATCGGCGCACGGCTCGTCAGGCGCGGCGCGCGGCCGGCGCATGGCTCCGGCTCGCTCCTTGCTGGTGTGCTATACGCACACATACACAGAGTGCATAAAATACCTAAAGTTAATGAGCGCAAAAAGCTCGGTGCCCCCTTAATGGTCTTAAACAAGAAAGTTAAATCAGTACACGACCGTCTGAGTGAGAAAGGCTGAATGTCGTGTCTTGCAGCTGAGGACGCGTAGTCTGTATAGTCTCCCCCCGCGCGGAATTCAAGTGCCTTGATAAACTTTTTTTGTAGTTTTTCGATTATATCTTTATGCACTTGATAAATCGGGTTCCAGACTACAGAGGCAAATTCTAATCGACTTCGAACATAACCAGTATATAAAAAAGTGTGTTTAAAAAAATTGCGCAGTATTTTTGTCCAAACCATTGTCCTTCTTGTACAACTAATCATTGCGGGTAGGTATCTTTCCAACTCAGTGGCAGATTGCTCGTATAACACCAATTTATTAAAAAGGTGAGATAGCCGAAATTTCTAATTATAGGCCAGTATCAATTTTACCAGCAGCAGGAAAGGTTCTGGAATCAATTGTGCAAAAGAAAATGTACTGGCACGTTAGGGAAAGCCTTCATACGGCACAACACGGCTTCTTACCCCGTAAGTCAACAACGAGCAACTTCGTAGGGTATTTCAATGATTTTGCTGAAGTCTTAGACAAATCAGGAGAAGTGCATGCGATTTATACCAACTTAAGTAAGGCCTTTGACTTGATAGACCATGACATCCTTACCAAAAAAATCGAACACATGGGTATACACGGTTCTTTGCTTCGTTGTGTAAGTCATACTTGGGGAATCAGACGCAGTTAGTAGCCTTGCGTGGTTTTAAATCGGAAGCTTTGTGCGTTCCTTAGGGTGTCCCACAGGGATCTCATATCGGGCCATTGTTTTTCCTAATATTTATATATAGACGATCTTGCAAATACTATCCATTGTAATTTTAAAATGTACGCTGACGATTTAAAGTTATATAAAACAATTGAAAACGACGCAGATAGAGGGCTCTTGCAAGATGATATCGATGAAGTCTCACGTTCGTGTAGCCTGAATAATATGCTTCTAAACAGCTCGAAATGTTACCACATCAAGTTTTCTCGCAAAAGAAATTTCACGCCTGGCACGTATATGTAAACTCAATGGAATTCCACTGGCGGAGGTGACTAGTATCAGAGGTCTTAATTTTCGGGAGCATGTAGATACGGTTGTTAAAAAGGCGTCAAAACTTTCAGGGTTTGTGACAGGACAGATTAAATCCTTCAAGGACCCGAAAATTATGATACCCGTATATAATTGTTTAGTAAGGAGTACCCTGGAATACTGCTCGCCTGTGTGGAATCCAGGTTATAAAGTACATTCCGATCGCATCGAACGAGTTCAGAGACGTTTCTTATACCACATGACATATGCTCAAAACAAATGTAAATCTATACCATCTTATGAAACCAGACTTGAGCACTATAACATGGAGTCACTGCACGACAGAAGGAAAGCTTGTGATGTCTTGTTCCTGTACAAACTCTTACACGGTCTTGTCGACAGTCCCGAGCTGCTCAAAAACATCAAGGTTGTCGTCCCAAGCGGGGGCAGTCACCAGCAACTAGGCCAACGCGTCGTCTATCACGCTCATATTGCTTTAAAAACATCATACTTGGGTGTATCGAAGTGTTCCACCTGTAGCTTCATCGGGATCTCCGCGTTGAACGGCTTGGCCGTCTTGATGATGAGCCGGCGGTCCCGGACCGGTTCCTTAACCCACATCTCATCGTCGGTGTGGTCCACGACGTCTTCGTCGCGAAGGTTACCTGATAAAGAGGTAGTTAGAATCCATGATGATGAAATGGAGGAGGAACTGCAAAGGACGTTCCTTTAACCTACCGCCAAGCAGTTGTTACATGGGGATAAGACAACCGGTGCAATGGCTAGCATAGCATTCCATCATTGACAAACTAGACCTAGTTAATGATACAGTGTTTCTTGGTATAACGTTAGACTCCAAGCTCCAATGGGGTCCTCATCTTGCTGGATTGGCGGGTAGACTCAGTTCTGCAGTTTTTGCAGTTAATAAGATTCGGCAATTAATAGACTTAGATACCGCTCGATTAGTTTATTTTAGTTACTTCCATAGTATTATGTCATATGGTATTTTACTGTGGGGTAGTGCTGCTGATGTAAATAGCATCTTTGTTCTGCAGAAGAGGGCTATTCGTGCTGTCTACAAGATGGGCCAGAGAGACTCGCTTAGAGATAAGTTTAAAAAAATTAACATATTGACCATGCACAGTCAATACATTTATGAAAACATTATGTATGTTCATAAAAACATCGCTAAATTTAGAAAGAACTGTGACATACATAATGTTAATACCAGAAATAAATATAAGCTCGCAGTGCCCTTCACGCGGCTCCATAAAATAAAAAACTCTTTTATGGGTAATTGTATTAGGTTCTATAATAAGCTCCCAAGTAATGTTACTGAACTATCAGTAAATAAATTTAAGAGTTACGTTAAGCGTAAACTAATTTCTAAAGCATATTATAGTATTAAAGACTATATTAATGATAACAATGCTTGGGACTGAATTGCTTGTAATAAAATGTTTAGTCCTTACGACAAAAGGTTGCAAACGTCGAAAAAAAAAAAAGACATCCGACAGAGTTTCTTACAGGTTCTTCTCTGATCGGTCGCGATTTGAACCTGCAGTCAATTTAGGCTAAGTCGCTACTATGACGTTTCAAAAGAGTTTATTATTTGTAAACCTACTTGAATAAAGATTATTCTGATTCTGATTCTGATTCCATCTTAGTCCTCAGGGTTGGCAACGACCCAGTCTTAAAGCTGGGTACGAATCAGAGCGGCTCAGCCTGAAGCATGCTCACCCCGCGCGGCAAGCTGCTCGCGAGCCAAATTGTTGCACATAACCTTGCTCGGGTGAGGCAGCGTGCTCGGCGCGAGCCGACATTTCAAAATGGCGTCGGACACGATGACAGCCGCGGCTGCGTTTATCATAATTCACCGAATTATTAACAAAAAGAAGAAATCGCCTTAGTGGTAGGACGGTTCAGCAATATTTATACGTGCCTTGCCCACAGACAAGTTAGAAGGTGTCGTTCTGCCCGCGGCAAGCTCGGATAGGGACACGTCCAAATTACGCGAGGCTCGTACACTGAGGCGCCTTTGAGCACGGTCAAAAGACCAATCCTCGGCGGCTCGCCGCGCGCCGTTCGCGCACAGCGCGTGAGCGCGGACGAAGCAGTGCAAAATAGGTAAGCCGTGCGTACCTCAACCCGAGGCTGCACTAATTCGTACCCACCTTTAGATTGGAAATGTCTATGGGTCCCAGGTATGGTAACCCATCATTTTATCGAAAGGAATAAGGGCTTAAAATGGGAGAGCAGCGGGAAACTAATTCTACACGTAAGAAGTCGGGGGCGTCTTCTAATGTAAAATAAGATAAATTAGGCTAAAGTCGTCAGACAAGCACTCACCTATCCTAAAAGATTCCAAAAGCGCAAAAATCTCAGGAGTCTTGTGCATCCCATACACGTTCCAGAAGGGTTCTATGCTAAGGCCGGCCGCGTTGAGGATCTGTTCCCCTCCGGGATGGGAGGAGAGGAACGACGTGACGTCATAGACGCCATGTTTATACGTCACCCAGAAATTGTCACTGGAAAAGAAATATTGGCATTCATAGACATTTAGGTAGAAATTAAATAATAGTAGATTAGTAGACATGAAGAGATGGAAAAATTTAAGGAATTCCTAATACTTAGAATAGAATTACTTACAAAATTAAATAAGTAAATTGCTCTGCCCTTACAGGGCTTATGTTGGGCTAATCTATATAATAAAAATGAATCGCTGAATGTGTTGCTAAGTGCAAATCATCTGGGAATGAAGGCGTGGGCGTATGTATGTATTTATTTATATAATTATAAGGAAATAGCGACTCCGTGGATTCTAGATCCCGGTATGCCAACAAACGTCCTAAACGCAGACATGACTATGACTATCTATTTAGTAGCGTAGTGTTGTTGGGCCATCACCTAGATGGATGGACGACGTGAGCAGATTTGGAGGGAGCGGTTGGATAAGGGAGGCCCAGGATCGAGCCAGTTGACGAGCCATGTTAGTGGACTATGTCCAGCTGTGGACTGCTATAGGCTGATGATGATGGTGAAAATCTACTTACGTGGTATCGTGTTTGCTGACCTCTTCCGCACTGTAAGTAGGAAGGTCCGGCCTTCGTGCGCCTGCGGCAACTTCACCATCCTTCTTTTCCGCATCTTTTTCCTTCGCTACAACCGTTTCTGTAAGTTCTGGAACAATTATGTTACCCTATTTATTTAAGTTGGAATGCGTATCATTTGAACTATAAAATAATGTAAAACACAAAACATATATATAAACTTATTAGAATGAGAAATGGCACACGAAAGGCATGAGCTTACAAAGTGTACTTTTACATATGCATATAAAACATTATAAAACCGGTCAAGTGCGAGTCAGATTCGCGGCCTCGCGGTGCAAAGGCCCTCGCGCCTCACAGCCGAAAATAAATTTGAAATACTATGAAAAATCCAAAAGTATACGCCACAGGGTTTTTCTTATGTAATCAAGCGGAGGACATTTTAGAATGGGTCACATAACTGCTATGACATCTATCATATTCTTTATCATGTAGCGTTATTTTGCGAGTCCGACTCTCACTTGACTGGTTTTCTCAAGATATCGTTTCTTAAACGGTTGGAGTTACAATAAAAGCTATGTTAATATTTGTGTGGTAGGTAAACAATCTTTATCGCTAGGTAGATTACATAACTATTGCACAATTTGAGTACTTGGACCATTGTTATCGTAGTAGACAAAATTACGATCTGCACGGCTAGCACATGACGGCGCAAGATAAACTACCCGTCATTGATTAATTAGAACGGTCAGAAAAAGACATGTAGTCTATCTCGCGGGCGACATAACTCGCGCGCCGTCATGTGCTAGCCGTGCTGTTTAATGAAGTTGTGAGACAATGGCGTAAAGTATTAAGTATTATTGACGGAAAACATTAAAGACAGGTATATAAATCATTACTCATGGACGCCTGCGAATTTGTACAGTATAAGATTCGATATAACAAATATATACCATCATCTGAATTAAGAAATAAATGATAAGTAATATTTACATTGACACATTGTAAATGGGTTTCCTAATTCAATTTATATGCGGACGGAGTCGTGGGCAACATCTAGTCTTTTAGTGACAAAATAGGTTTATAGTATGTTTTTAAATGAAAGATACATCAAAATAACATTTCTAGACAAGTAGACACTTTAGACACTAAACATCTTAGCCTGATTGTGCAAAATGTGGTTACAGAATTATCAACAAGTTTTTTAGAGTTGTTGGTAATTCTGTAGCTCTGCCTACCCCATTCTGGGAATGAAGGCGTGACTTTATGTATGTATGTAGACACTTTATTTAAAAAATGACACTTTCTACTTCTCTCTCTCACTCTGTCACTTTTTTTTTGTTTGCAAACTACTCAGTTACAAATATAAATTTTTCCTTATGCAATTTCATAATGCAGTTCAAAATAAAATTATAATTACCTTTTAAAATTTACAAAAACATTTTCTTGATTATGTTATTGTAGATAAGCAAAAATGGTAATAAAACTGATTAATATTTTTAACTACGTACTTTATATTTTCTGTTAAGTAACTTGAATGTAACCATTACCTACATATGACGACACGTTGGCCTAGTTGGGAGTGACCCTGCCTCCGAAGTCAGCGGTCCTGGGTTCAAATCCCGGTAAGGGCAGATATTTGTGTGATGAGCGCGAATATTTGTTCCTGAGTCTTGGATGTTTTCTATGTATTTAAGTATTTATTTCTCTATATAAGTATGTTTATCATTGTCTAGTACCCATAGTACAAGCCTAGAGCTTAGTTTGGGACTAGTTCAATTTGTGTGAGATTGTCCCGTGATATTTATTTATTTTTTATTTTATATACTCAATCTCATAAAAAAAATAAAAAAAAATATAACTATGCTGTCTATTGCCGTCACAATCTCTTGCATCTGATAGTATAATAATATTCATCATCTTACTTACATACCTGCATTTTTTTGTTGTTATTTCATTTTCATTCATGAACACTTGGAGCCAATAAGTTTGCCAACAGCATTAAAAGTATGCAGATACAAGGAGTTTGAGTAAGTACAACAACAATTTGATATGTCAGAGAGAGTTAGTGAGTCCGCCAAGTACTATTATTAATATTCTGGGGTACTTGGGGGGTTAAAACGTGGATACATGGATGGAGATATATGGATGATTTGTAGTCGACTGTACATATCAATCAATCCAATTATATATTCTGGTGTAAATTGACCGTAATACAAGCCTTCTTTAGAAGATAAAACTTTTTGCAGATAGATGTTGTCACCGCCCACTAATGAATGATAATAATTATAATAAACAGTAAATGAATTATGAAATTACATACCTTTAACAGCAGTTCCTACCAGCACGGATGCAAACAGAACACCAGCACATTTCTTTCTGCTAATTCTTTCTTCTCCATTACTTTGGTAACTCCCATATTTTATTATAATTGGGGCATAATTAACTACTTTTGTCTGCTGCACTAACCTGGAAAATATTCTTATTATCTTTCAAGTAATAAAATATATCAATATGTATTTCTCATTTCTGCGTTCCAAGACAGGCATAGCCGATGTGGGAAGAAAGACTGCCCAGTTAAAGTGGGCCTGGGTCGGACATGTTTGTCGCATGTACTCACAGAGGTGGGCCAATGCGGCAACCTGGTGGGTCCCCCTGGACTGTTACAGACGAGGCAGACCCAAGCGAAGATGGCGGGATGACTTAGATGCTTTTCAGAAGGATTGTCCGAAAATTGCCACAGAGAGAGAGGTGTGGAAATCAAGGAAATCAATTTCTCATTTATGGCTAACTGTGAATAGTCTAAAACTTCACCAAGCGTTCAGTGGTACCCTCATTACCGAGGGCTGAGCTTGGACGATTTTGATATAGGGCCTTTAACTAATCGAAGACTGAAGCCCTTGGTAGGAAAACTCGCGAGCATTACCTAGTTTTATGATATTTTCAACATATTTATAAGTTTTCCTCATTTCAACACGAAGTGGACTCGATATTTAACCTGGGCACTGAACGTGTATTTCAACTAAGGATCAGTTTGCTACCCAGTTTAAATTACCGGGAAAATAAGTTTAATCAATTCACAGCATATACAAGGTTTACGTTGATGCATTTATGCCAGGAATGTTATGCATACAAATGATAATGAGGAAAATTTGGCAACACATTAATATTATAATATGAGTAAGCAGTTTAAAGTTCATGTCTCTTTAAGTTATTCCGATTTACTTACCGATATACTAGTGTTTTTAACGCCATGATATTATAACAATCAGTGTTGCTTATTACATCATAATGTTTTCACCGCGCCGATATCATTATCACTGAACATCAGTTTATTTATCGCAGTGTCCTTCATTAAAAACTATTTTGTTCCTAAATTCATATTTACACACAGCATACCCTACTGTCAACTTTGACCTTGATTTGACAGGAGAATTTGACATTGACAGATTCTGTAGTTGGCGGATAACAGCGCTTACAAATCTTGTTAGATCATGGGTGAATGATGCTTAGTTGGCAGATGAGTATCGCGGGTACTTAATACTATGAAATAATAGCTAAAAGCAGTATTTTTATTTATTACAAAACAAATAATTTAAATAACTGTCGGTTAAGCGACATTCATCATTAATTTTGGTATTTATATTTCAGATTGAAAAAGCGCTGCATTTCATTGCTGCCGCATCCGCTATATTCTCCAAAGCACAAACAATAAACTACCTAAACTACCTTCATAGTTCACAACACAACTTTAATTTGACTTTGACAACTGGTGGTTGACAATGACATTGCAAATGGCATTTTTTACATTTTAAATAAAAAGCGTGCCCATAACAGAGATACCTATAAAATACATAGTATAAATAATTTAAAAATACGTGACTCATTATTGGCCATGTATGGGCGGACTAAAATGATACATTTAATCCTAAGGGACTAAAGTGACACTTTACTCCCTAGAGACTAAAGTTCTTTTTCTTTTTAATTTCCTTATAAGTAAAAGCCTTGGAAAACCACGAACAGCCTACATACATGTTGCCATTTGTCATTTCATGATGTTGCACTTGTCATCGGAGTGCGCGGTGGAGGGTAGGATCGTCATGCAACCACTATCGCCTCAGTTTTCGTTTCGGAAATGTTGTCTATGGTTTATTTGTTATGTTATAACCCCAAATACAACCTTGTTGATGTCTCTTTCTGAATAAATATTTCTGTCATAATGACTTACTTTAGTCCCTTGTTGAACAATCTTCTACCTATTGAAACTGTCTTTTCATCCTAAAGAAAGGGACTAAAAACATAAGCGACGTCATTCAAGGTCACTTTTCTTGGCTTCAAGGCGTTGTTCGCCGTGCAATCTCCAGTGTCATATATAAGCTTCATAAGTATAACTCTATCCAATGACAATTAAATGTAAAAGCCTAATTTTCGACTGAAGCGGTGTTGTTAGTAAGCGACAATTTCTAAATATTAATATGATAAAGAAACCAGTTAGTAATAAATGATCCAGGATCAATAATAAAAATAATCAAATCAACAGCCATTAGCTTCGGAAGTAGGTACGTGTTAGTAAAAATATTTTTATCCTAATCACAAATATTATACACAGGTCGCTGCTTTAATACAAAAGCGCCACAAATCAAAAACAAATACAATTAGATTTAAAACTTTAAGTAAATAGCGTTCTGAATTTAAATGCAACAAAGATTCATTTTGATTTGTGGCGCTTTTGTATTAAAGCAACGTGTTAGTGATGCACAGATAATAAAGATTTCAGGCAAATCATAGTGTAAGGTTTAATAATTACCGGTTTTGGATTAAAACCCGGTTTTTATTCCAACCTTTATGTAAACACTATACAAGCAGCAATAGCAATTTGATTTAATATTTCTCAAAAAAGTTTCTCAAACCACAATTTATTCTGAGTTATAGTTTCGTAACATCTGGCCGGTTAAATATTCTTTCTTGCCCACTAATGAGCTTTTAAAGACCTTACACATTAGTTGCCTGAAGTCGCTACTAGAAGTATTGTGTTGAATTTATTAGATTTTCGTACGTTTATTTTTTAATCAAAATGTAGTTTTGTAGGTACGAAAATACACTATATTGTTTGACAGATATCTCTCCTATAAGTATGTTCATCGTTGCCTAGTACATAGGTACACGCCTAGGACTTAGTTTGGAACTAGGTCAATTGAGTGTTTGCCTAATTAAGATCCTTTACAAATTTACCTTGAGCAATGTTCAGACAAGCCCTATAAAATCCAGTTAATCACGTAATGTTTTGAGATCCTTATTTGCGGGACATTTATTCACGGCCACTCTCCTCCGATCTCAACTTTTTCAATAAGCACTTGAGTCCCGGGGTACCAGATTCAGGAGACGTAGGGTTGTACCTACATAGGGTTGTCCCAATGATATTACAGAGTATAGATAGATATGTTTGCGTTTGAAAATAGACAAACTACAATACGTTCAAATATTTCACAAATGAATAATGGACAGATACGGAAAACACGAGAGTAAGCGGAAGGAAGGAAAGTCAACTTAGCGTTTTGCACTTTGTACTTTTCATTTTAAATTTTTATTAAGTTTACAAAATAGAAATATTCTTAAAAAATTCAAAGTGAAGAGTTGAAAAGTGCAGTTAAAAATCAGGCCTCAACTCGACGGCGACATATTAATGTGCCACATTATTGTCTTTGGTATTGCATTAGTACCTATGCCAAATTTTAAGTCAATCCTTCAATTACAAGTAAAGTAAATAGGTTAAATTTGACTTCCAAGGTTTGATTACATTTGTTGGTTTGTTAGTTACAAGTGAATTATATTAATCAAGTCAAAAATGATCCCTGCGGCATTGTGTCGAAGAACTAAACTAAACTGTAGGACTAGACAAGTTGCATTCGACATTCGACAAACGTTAGCAATTTTGCGATTATGTTTCGGTAGACAAATGTATGGAATTGACATAAGCCACCGAGATAGTCACGTGGTACTGTTAGAGCCTTACGTCATTATCCATACATTTTTCAACCGAAACGTAATCGCTAACGATTGTTGAATGAAACTTGTCTAGCCCCATTGCACTCCACAGAACGTCAGCTGCGACGGCTCTACTAAACTAGATAATGCTAAAACAACCAAACGTTATCTCCTTAGTCTCGGATTGCATCAGGCTTTACGTCGTCGGCGTGTGGCAGCCCTGCCCCGGGATTACTCCGGGATCGGCGCTAATGGCCCGGGATTCCTTGTTTACTCCGAAGAAGGCCCCATTGTGGATACAGGGCTTACAAGATGGGCTTCATTTAGTATAAGTAAATAATTATATAAAAAAAAAACAAATCTGTGACATAAAATAAAAAAAATGTCTTTAAAACTGAAAACTAGAAACGCTAGTTAGCGAACGCATCTTGGCCACGGCCTCAGGTTTGTAATGGGACGCGTGCCTGCCATCACCATTAACAACAACACAGACAGTTGGATAGTGGTCCAAACTTTCCACTCAGTTAAATTAAATTGTCTTGCAATCTTCCTGATACTCGTCGTGGTATAGTCACTAAATAGTGCTAATATTTCTTTGTCGACATCAACGACATAATGTTCAGGATAGTTGGGACCAGGGCGTCCTGAGGCTACATTACCAGTTTCCCGAAGTTTTTTAAAGGTATTCCTAAAAACTTGTGCGTATGGAATTCTTCGAGAGGGACAACGTTGCTGCGGGCCGAGCACGCTGCCACGAGACAATTTTTGACATAGGGTCTCTAATTCGTCTATTCCATATTATTCCAACGTAAGTATAAAGAACTAAGGTTTAAAATAAAAGTGTTTTTTGTGTGATTTGAGTCCAACTAACTAGTTACTACACTAATCAATGTATGGAGATAAGGACTTTGTTGGTAATACATATACATGCTTAGAAAGCCCATAAATCCAAGAAGTTTATTAAGTAATTAAAACGCGTAAATCGCTGTTACATTTTTTCTCGTAGACACGTAAACTTACAAATTTATCTGAGATATTTATCGTCATGTCTAAAGAGGTTTTTTTTTATTCTAGCAGTATTAGGTAATTATTTGAATTTATTTTGAAGAACCAAGGTATTGCGAAGGCAAAACACTAAAAGCTACTTCAATACAAGCTATTCAGGATGTTAAATAAAAAAAAAACTGGGATGCAGTGATTTTACAAAAAAACAGTCAATATCTCAAAAATCGTGAAACTTGGCATAATAGCAAATGTGGTCAAAACTGTTCAGAATGACCCTAACTATCATCCCTTGAAACCCCTACCCGACTGCTAAACACCCTGAATACGTACATAAACATAATAAGTAGCAAAGATGCAAACGCTGCCAACGTTTCCGTTTTCTATCGATTCGAAATCAATGCAGGGCTGGGATTCTACACGGCAATAACGATATCGTATTTGACGTGTTTCCGTATTGTCAACGTTTTGATAACTCTTATGTCATTTACAATAATAGCGACTGTGACAAAAACGTTTCTTAAACGATATCGTGTACACAGTCGCCATTATTGTAAATGACATAAAGAGTTATCAAAACGTTGACAATACGGAAACAGGTCAAAAACGATATCGTTATTACCTTGTAGAATTCGAGCCCTGTTTACATAAGAGTTTGACGCAATCTGTTATCCCGCCAATTTTCGAATATCGCTAACTTAGTAACGTTAATATTTCGACAAGTACCCCAGTAGGTTTCCGTTCAGAGGCCCTAGCCAAGAAGCAAACGCTACAACGTAGGGGTTTTAAAAGATGATAGTTAGGGTCATTCTGAACATTTTTGACCACATTTACTATTATGAAAAGTTGCAAGGTAAAATAAACCGCTATATTCGCCAGAAAAACAGTTAGGTATTTATCAGTCTACGAGTAGCATTAGAATTAGAATTTGTTTTGAAGAACCAAGGTATTGCGAGAGTACAATATTAAAAATGAATTCATACGAGTTTAAGGTGCTAAATAGTAATAGTGGTTCTGGTCTTTTTTATCCCGTATGTTCATACCAATGCGTTTCTTTTTAGAATTATTGCTATATATATCTCTTTTACCATAAATTTGATACCACTGAAGACTTCGTAAGTGACAGTGTAGTGACAAGAGTTGGACAGAGATAGCAGATGAATATGAAAATGTTAATAATTTAACAGGGTTCATGCCCTGGATAAAGTAAACTTAATATTGTTACCATTAAAACATCTGGGATTTTTCCCATCTCTTACCAACGGACTCAAAGTCTCAGTAGTCCGATTTTGTTTAGCACCGGACTGCTAAGACGAGAAAGTCTCATTAGTCCGGTCAACGGACTAAATCAACGGACTACTGATACTAGGTGCAAAAAGGTACTTAGCCTGTAGAGTCCTACCACCCCTAAAAAAGCGTAAACCTAAATGAGAAAGTCACCACAAAATTGATTCTTCAAAGCTAAGGTATCGGTCGATCGATCATCGCAATCACGCTAAATTATCTCCGAGCCCCGCTGTCGCCAAACGATAACTTTCTCACATATTGAATCTGGGGGTGAAAGATTAACTTGTTAATTTTGTTTACTGCTGCCTAATTCAGAAGGCACGCGATAAAATGTGTTTTGTACATTCCGACAGGACTACGTAAACTTGCCGGATAAACTGGTTCGACGCAGCGCTGTGTTAAGAGAACCACATCACTGGAATCGTTATATATAATTTTGCGATTAATTAAATAGTGTTTAAATAAAGAAAGATAAGTTATTGAAATAAATCGTGTGGTTGCAGGGTTAGAATAGTGCCACTCCATGTCTTCCCGTGGATGTCGTAAGAGGCGACTCAGGGAATAAGGGCTTGTAGTACTGTTAGGCGATGGGCTTGCAACCTGTCACTAATACACTGGTAAACATCTTAGCCTGATTGTGCAAAATGTGGTTACAGAATTATCAACAAGTTTTTTAGAGTTTTTGGTAATTCTGTAGCTCTGCCTACCCCACTCTGGGAATAAAGGCGTGACTTTATGTATGTATGTAAGTTATTGAAATAGTTCCTCAATTTTAAATACACTTTTAGGGTTGCGTACCTCAAAAGGAAAAAAACGGAAGCCTTATAGGATCACTTTATTGTCAGTCCACCCGTCCTTCAGTCTGTCAAAATTAAAGTCTGTTGAAATTAAAACGATATATTCAGATTACTCAATCCCTTGAAGCTGTGAAAAAAAAAAAACTTCTAAGTTACTATAGTTGCCTGTATGTCAAGTACCTATCAAGTCTAATTAGTCGTGATAGTTTCTTTATACGCGCTTTTATTCAAGACATTTTTTTGATTTTTAAACCAAATCGGTCAAACCGTTCTCAATTGATTATTTCCGTCAGCTCCGTAGATGCTTCATGAATATGTAGCAATACATTTTTATCGTATTATATTAAACGAGCAATATTTCGAGAGCAAAAAATCGACGTAGTTGTTATCTTCTGGAAAAAATGTTTTAACCTGAGCAACACTCTGTCTTCCAGGTACCTACTTTATATAGATAGATATCTCATTAGTAGTGTTGTAACACCTTGCTACACAGAGCTACAGTCTGGCAAACGAAAGCGTGACCTGGGCCTCCATTCTATTGCGTTATAACGATATCGCGTTTGACGTTTTAGAATCGTTTATCTCACAGTCGCCATTATTGTAAATGACAAGAATTATCACAACGTTGACAATACGGAAACACGTTAAAAACGATATCGTTATTACCGTGTAGAATCCCAGCCCTGAGAAAGCGCGGCGATTCAAAAATAAACATGTGGTATTACTAATTATAGTAGGAAAAAAATGTTTTGATAGAGTCTGGCAAACGAAAGCGTGACCTGAGGGGCTATTGTCTAACGCACTCGCAATCGCAACCGGCTTCAAAGTGGAGCAATTGTTTTCATATTGTATGCAGACGAGCGTTCTTTTTTCAAAATGAAAACGATCGTGATTGCAAGTGCGTTAGACAATAAGCCCTCTGGACATATGTCATGAATCAGAATCAGAATCAGAATCAGAATAATCTTTATTCAAGTAGGTTTACAAATAATAAACTCTTTTGAAACGTCATAGTAGCGACTTAGCCTAAATTGACTGCAGGTTCAAATCGCGACCGATCAGAGAAGAACCTGTAAGAAACTCTGTCGGATGTCTTTTTTTTTTCGACGTTCGCAACCTTTTGTCGTAAGGACTAAACATTTTATTACAAGCAATTCAGTCCCAAGCATTGTTATCATTAATATAGTCTTTAATACTATAATATGCTTTAGAAATTAGTTTACGCTTAACGTAACTCTTAAATTTATTTACTCAGTTCAGTAACATTACTTGGGAGCTTATTATAGAACCTAATACAATTACCCATAAAAGAGTTTTTATTTTATGGAGCCGCGTGAAGGGCACTGCGAGCTTATATTTATTTCTGGTATTAACATTATGTATGTCACAGTTCTTTCTAAATTTAGCGATGTTTTTATGAACATACATAATGTTTTCATAAATGTATTGACTGTGCATGGTCAATATGTTAATTTCTTTAAACTTATCTCTAAGCGAGTCTCTCTGGCCCATCTTGTAGACAGCACGAATAGCCCTCTTCTGCAGAACAAAGATGCTATTTACATCAGCAGCACTACCCCACAGTAAAATACCATATGACATAATACTATGGAAGTAACTAAAATAAACTAATCGAGCGGTATCTAAGTCTATTAATTGCCGAATCTTATTAACTGCAAAAACTGCAGAACTGAGTCTACCCGCCAATCCAGCAAGATGAGGACCCCATTGGAGCTTGGAGTCTAACGTTATACCAAGAAACACTGTATCATTAACTAGGTCTAGTTTGTCATTTTTAATAGTTACAGTAGTTTGACTATTTTTCACATTAGTAGTCATGAACTTTATACATTTCGTCTTTTTCTCATTCAGTAATAAATTATTAACACTAAACCAATCGACTACTTTTGATATAGCATTGTTTACATCGACATTAAACTGCTGTTGTCGTTTAACTTTGAACACAAGTGACGTATCATCAGCAAACAATACTATATCATGGTTGTCCTTTATAAGGTAAGGTAAGTCATTTATGTAGATGAGGAATAAAAATGGACCCAATATTGAGCCCATGTATAAGTATGACGTTTCAAAAGAGTTTATTATTTGTAAACCTACTTGAATAAAGATTATTCTGATTCTGATTCTGATTCAAAACATTTTTTTCCTACTATAATTTAGTAATACCACATGTATAATTTTTGAATTGCCGCGCTTTCACAGCTTTCGTTTGCACGCTTTTTATACTAGACTAACTTAAAATAGCAACATTAGCAACAATATCTCATCGGGCGACCGTCTTTAGCCGTGCAGTGCCTATTGCTCGCTACATTACCCACCCATTTGTACTGTCCAGGCCACTAGCCGCCCACTAAATCAACTAGCTCGTTCGGATTTTGATTTGTGGACAAATTGCAGCTTTGGCGAGGGTGTCTGAGATTTATGAGAAAACGCGGGTAGTCTGCTTTTAGTGTTCAGTTTCCGTAGTAGTTTTAAAAGGCATAAGACTATTCTTTATTCGTGGACGTTTTTAGGGTTCCGTAGTCAAACTAAGAACCCTTATAGTTTCGCCATGTCCGTCCGTCCGTCCGTCCATCCGCAGCCTAGCGCAGAGACTCTTAGTACTAGAAAGCTGTAATTGGGCATGAATATGCATATTAGTCACACCAACAAAGTGGTACAATAAAATAAAATAAAAAATATATTTGGGGTACCTCCCCTACACGTAGCGTGTAGATGTATTTTTTTTTCTCGTCTACTCTATAGTGAGAGTATCGTTGGATAGGTCTTTCAAAAGTATTGTGGGTTGTGAAAACAGTTATTCGATTAAGTAATCCGTTTATGAAATATTAAGCTTTAAAGCGCTAATTTTTGTTAGTCTCAAGTGTCCCCCCCTACAGCCAAAACCACAAACATTAAATAAATAAAAAAACATAAATGAAAGAGCATAATAACGAATTTTAAAGGAAAACTATCACAACTAAGTAGACATCATTAGTTTATAAGATGCAGGCGATTAAAGTGTTTATACCTACTAAAATCATCTGAGACGGCACCAATTGACTTTAAATAGAAAATTTGTTATTACTTGATTTTTAACCCCTGACGCAAAAAAAAGGGGTGTTATAAGTTTGACGTGTAAGTGTGTGTGTATGTGTGTCTGTCTGTGGCACAGTAGCTCTTAAATGGATGAACCGATTTGAATGCGGTTTTTTTTTTAAATGAAAAAAAAACCTAGCGGTGGTTCTTAGACTATCACTACATAAAGTGTCATTCTATGGAACTTGCTAACTATGTAAACAAGCCGCCATACTAAAATTGACATTAGATGTCAATTTCAATATATTGTTTGTTTACATAGTTAGCAAGTTCCATAGAATTACAGTATAGTATAAAACAAAGTCGCTTTTTCTGTCCCTATATCCCTATGTATGCTTAAATCTTTAAAACTACGCAACGATTTTGATGCGGTTTTTTTAATAGATAGTGATTGAAGAGGAAGGTTTATAATTGTATAATACTTTAATCCGGAGCGAAGCGAGGGCGTGTCGCTAGTGTTTTATAAAAATCGGTTGAGTCGTTTTTGAGATATGAAGCTTTTAGGGGGTAAAAAGCCCCCAAAATAACGGTGACACCTTTTAGAGCTGATATCTCTTAAACGGCCGAACCAATTTTGAAATCTTACTAAGAACCATCCTGATGAATGTAGCTTTATTTAAAAAAAAGACGTGTGGCACTCGGGGACTGCCGCGGCAAAGCTATTGCATAGCATTTTGTATCAAGTTATGCAATTATAATTTTATTTATTTATTTTATTCATGCAGTATTTCTTTTTCTTTGATATTAATTCAAGTTACACTTTTTGAGCGTGGTGACCTATAAGAAAACAATTTTTTCTATTATTAAATAAATAAAAAAAGTTAATATTGTTTAAAATATTTTTATTATTACTTTCTCATAAACAGCTGCTTATGTATTCGTCCGATTTCGGAGCAGCTCGTCACGATTCGTGCGAGTTTCGTAGAGTTGTACAATACGTCTAATCGCACACAACGCCGTGTCGAAGACTGCCGAACTGAAACGACGTTAGACGATGCACGGCCTTCAAGCCACACCTCCTTGCCCGTCGGAGTGGGGAGCGTGAGGTTTTATCGTTACGGAATTTCACAAACAGACACTCAGATGGAAGTTTAAAAAGCGTGAAATATAAAATTTAATTACATACATACATACGATCACGCCTTCATTCCCAGAGTGGGGTAGGCAGAGCTACAGAATTACCAGCAACTCTAAAAAGACTTGTTGGTATTTCTGTAACCACATTTTGCACAAACAGGCTAAGATGTTTTCTAGTGTATTACCTAGTATGTAAAATTTAATTAGAAATTAAAAAAAACCCCGACTCTAAATAGTTACTTGCAGTTATCCGATTGAGCTGAAATTCGGAGTACTTATGTTAACCCGATGACAATGCAATAATATGGTACCGTCGAGCTGGTCTGCTGATGGAGACGGAAGGTGGCCATAGGAACTCCTAAATTACACATGATAAACCCGTCGTGTTAGAGCTCGTTACAATTGTCTTGATAAGCGAATGATGACTATGCCAAAACAAGTACAGTCTGCAACAAAAGCTTGTCTCAAAGATGTTTTTTTTTGGTTTCGTCATTGTTTTCTTCTAAGCTATGCCCCCTATAATTATGACTGGGTCCAACAGTGGTGCAGCACTCAAAGAAAGATCCAACAAACACATCTTACGCTTATTTACGACAATCACAATCGTGCGACATCTGATTTTCAGTCAAAAAAACCGGGCAAGAGCATGTCGGACCATGCTCAGTGTAGGGTTCCGATGCCGTTAAGTACTACAAACATAAAAATCAGCAAGTAATAACTAATTTTCTATTTAAAGTCAATTGGTGCCGTCGATGATTTTAGTAGGTATAAACACTTTAATCGCCTGTATCTCAAGAACCAATGATCTACTTAGTCGTGATAGTTTTCCTTTAAACTTCGGTATAATATGCTCTTTCATTTAAGTTTTTTTTCCGATTTTTACTATGTGAAGTTTTGGCTGTAGGGACACACACACACACACATGATTCTAACAAAAAATAGGGCTTTAAAGTTTAATATTTCATAAATGGATTACTTAATCGAAAAACTAATTCCACGAACCCATAATATTTTTAAAAGATCTATCTAACGACACTCCACACTATAGGGTAGACAAAAAAAAATACTTCCCCACGTTCCCCAGGGAAGGTACCTACTCTAAAAAAATGTTTTTTTTACATTTTATTGTTGTTTTTTATTACTTTGCTGGCGTGACTAATATCCATATTCATGGCAAATTACAGCTTTCTAGTACTGAGAGTCCCTGCGCTAGGCTGCGGACGGACGGACGGACGGACATGGCGAAACTCTACGGGTTCCTAAAAACAGTCTTTGTGAGCTTTTTACACTGAGAAACAAACGTATCCAGTTTTCATTTCTGTTCATTGTAGCAATTACATAAAGCAACAAGATGCTGCAACATTGCACGTGTCCCGGTAATACCTACGTGTAGCTAGCCTACTGAATTGCGGTCCGCAAGGCTTTGAGGTCTTATTCTTTACTGTTAGTCGATTATATCGCCGCACTAAACAGACCTTTACGAGACCATTAACGCGTTCCTTTTTTCAAAATTGTGTTTAAAAATGTCGACTCGCATACATAGTTCATAACATCACGCCTTTATTCCCAGAGTGAGGTAGGCAGAGCTACAGAAATACCAGCAACTCTAAAAAGACTTGTTGATAATTCTGTAACCAAGCCAAGAAGTTTACAAAGCCCATCGCCTAAAATCCTTATTCCCTTAGTCGCCTCTTACGACATCCACGGGACCTGGCACTATTCTAACTCCGGTTTTGTGTTAGTTCAAAACAAAATGAGTATTTTCTATGCAATTATTTGGTCCATTTTGACTAGCCTACATTTTTATACCTACAGGTTTTTAGTCTTTTTGCATTTTTAATCAAAACGGAATATTTTACTACATCATTTTAGTTTTCGCTTAAATTATAAATAATTATATGTAAGTCGGGAATTTTTCTGTTTTTTGGTCCATAAACTTCGGAGAAAAAGGTTTTATTTTTGGATATAAATCAAAAAGTACGTCACGGAAAATTATTTATAATATTTTTGGTTTTTAAATGTCCATTATTACGTATTATTATATACGTGTTTTTTTGTAAAAATAGATGCGCCCAAGCAAGTTATTCTACTCGTATGCCCAATTACAAGTTAATAGCTTTTAGTTTCAGAGAAAAACTGCTGTGATATACAGACAGATAGACACCAGGGTCTCACCATAAGGGTTCCTTTTTTCAACTTTGGTACGGAACCCTAAAAACTGTCTTGTCAAGCTTAAACGGTTTTTGGTTTTTGATTTATTTAATGACTAATAGGCGGACGACGGATGCAAATTACGTCAAAATCATGTCAAACGATATAAGTAACATGGATATGACTACAAAAATCTGCATTTAATAAAAGTCTTATCCATCTTATGCTTTTGTCACACTATTGCATCCCTCGTCCGCCCTTTATTAATGACTTATAGGTACAAATGAAGTATTGCTCGATTGGAGTAATTCGACACAGAATAACACTGCCGCGGTCGGCTCGTATAGAATGTTCGTATATTGGCTGATCGCGGGCCAAGGAGGCAATATTCCACTGTTTGTCGAAATATTGCTTCTGGAATGAGAAATAGTAAACAGCAATTGGGTGTATTCGTTTTTTAACCGAGCCTATATTGGACGACGACATTTTTATTGATTCTTAGTCCTTAGATTGTGTAGATTCGGGTTTAATTTTCATTAGCACTGTAGAATCTACAATTGACCTGCAAAATATTCATTGACTCATTTATTCCGTTCAGGGGCTTATTATGTAAATAACATATTATACATACACATACATATCTCACACGTTCATTCCCAGAGGCAGAGCTACAGAAATACCAACAACTTAAAAATACTTGTTTATAATTCTGTTCTGTTGCACAATCAGGCCAAAAAGTTTACTAGTGTCTTAGCGAAAAAGTAAACGATTTTCGAAAAGTTACAAATAGTATAGAATTGACATTAGGGTAAGGACCAAATAGTTGAACCATAGTTAAGCGTAGTTACGAGTAACCATACAAACGACAAGAGTGAAAAAAGTTCCGTTGTGACACGAAAATTATCCCTACAAATGTATGGCTAATTTTCGTGTCACAACAGAAAAGTTTCATAGAAAATTTAATTGAGTGAGTTAGCGTGGACAACATTTTGGTCCTTACCCATAAGTGTTTGACGCGAACGTCTGGCAGCTTAAGTCGATGCTATATATTTTCGATTATTATAAAGTTCTCGCTAAGCATCTTGTCTAGGGCCACCTTACTATCACTTGTAGACTCTATTTAAGCAATTTTAGCAGTGATCGAGTTTCCGGATGCAATTCCCGGGATATCGAGTCGTAATTTTAATATGGATGCGATTCTAATCCCGCGACCGCGGGAACTTTAACAATGCTGTTAAAGTGTTAAAGATATTTAATATACAGCGAGAATGACAAATTACCGACTTTTTTATACATTTTGCAGCAAATTTAATATTTTCATATTGATATGAGAACTTACCTATGTTTTTACTTTTGTAGTTAGTCGTTATGTTGTTAACGATTCTTTAAAGTATGTACACTTATTACTATTCAATCTGTTAAGATGAGTGATAAGAATGAATAGAAAAAAAATAATGTAAACAATTATTTCAAACGTTGTAGTATCGATCTTGTAAAATAAAATAGATTCATTATCCTCCAACATGAATCCCGGGATCCCGGGACATATCCATATTAGCATAATGTTTTAGGTCATTCACCCCGTGTTGCAAGGTCGCTGATTATAATAAGCCACCGTAGCTCTAACGTAACATGAGCCTGTAAGGGTGATTTGAGCCTTTGACAACACGCAGTGGTAGGTCTTTGTGCAGGGTCCAGCCGGATCGCTACCACCATCTCATCCTTTTACCGACCGCCTACTATTACTATCTCTACCTCGTATCATATTGAATTGATTAGTATGAGAAGCACTTATGCTCCAAGAAGAATAAATACTACTTTTCTATTAAACTATTCGATCAGATAAGAGGTTGAGAAAGTGAAGGGATGATATGTACCCTCATAAACATCACATATCATAAGGTGCGTTGTCGGAAAATTTTACGATGAAATATCGCACTGCGAGTATTTGTGAAAGCTTCTTAAGGTGGGTACGAATTAGAGCAGCCTCAGATTAAGGCATGTACGGCTCACCTATTTCGTTCAACTTCGTACGCGCTCACGCGCTGTGCGCGAGCAGCGGGCGAGCGGCCCGCGGCGAGCCGTCACGAGTCGGTCTTTTGACTGTGCTCAAAGGCGCCTCGTTGTGCGTGCCTCGCGTAATTTGGACGTTTATACGAGCGTGCCGTGGGCAGAATGACAAGTTCTAATTTGTCTGTAATCGAGGCGCGTAAATATTTGATAAAGTTGCTGAGCCGTTCCACCACCGAGGCGACTTCTTCTTTTTGTTAATAATTCGGTGAATTATGATAAACGCAGCCGCGGCTGTCATCGTGTTAGACGCCATTTTGAAATGTCGGCTCGCGGCGAGCGTGCCTCAGGCTGACCCGCTCAGATTCGTACCCAGCTTAAAATATAGCGTACATTAACCGCATCCACCGCTACCCAAGAGGGAATACCCGGGCAAGGAATCGATATTACGTCTGGAATGTTGGGAATGTAAGCAAGTGGCAGTTTCGGTCAAATGAACTGTTCTCCGTTCCTCGAGTGGCTTTGACCACTTTTCCTTTCAAACTCGAAGGTTAAATGGTATTTAGCTCTGTTATCCTATAAATAGAGAATATGCATACAAATCAGAATTGAGTTTCATTGATATACGATTTAGGAGAAAATGTAAAAAAATGTAATAAAACGCAATACACTAAGTTTTGACCCGTTTATTAAGATTTTATCACTACATAAAATAAAACAAAGTCGCTCCTCGCTGTCTGTCCCTATGTAACGTCTTGAAAACTACGCAACGGATTTTGATGCGGTTTTTTTAATACATAGAGTGATTCAAGAGGAAGGTTTATATATATAATACTTTAACCCGGAGCGAAGCGAGGGCGGGTCCCTAGTATTTTAAACATGGAACAACAGCTGTGACGTCATTCCTGTCGCCGATTTTGTATAGAGTGTTTTTGCGGGGGTCAGAACTGTGACTTTTTAAAACTTCATATCTTATGAAAAAAATACACGACAATTATTTCGCGTATACAGTTATTCCTCTCTTTCATAGCAGTTTCCAGAGGGCGTAAGAAAAAGATATATGCATGTTATCTATTATGTATGTACATATTATTATGTAAACTCTTTATTGCGCAAACAGATAATAACAAATTAAAAATAACTTAAACTTAAGTTCGTCAAGTGCGAGTCAGACTCGCGCACCGAAGGTTGCGTAGAAACTTATAACAATGTAAAATTGTATTGAGGCACGAACTTGACTTTGCCGTTGAAAAACTGTTGTCTCCATACATCGACATAGGTCGCAATTAGTTTAAAAGCCAACTGTATAAAAGTTTGCAATAGCAAAATGTTTTTATTTTAGAGTAACTAAAAATTTACGGTTTTTGCAATTTTTCCTTTATCTGTGCTATTAGACGTTGCTTCTGCCCTGTATACCTTGATTCCCTTGAGAGTGTCGAAAATTTGCGTAAATTTGCGGCATAAACGGCTGTATCATTTGATTGCGTTGGCTTAGAAGTTTGATTTTGTCACAGCTTCAAGGGACAGTAGACTTGAGTAATTGATATAAATTCTAGCTTGATAACTCCACGCGTTCCTGAGAAAAAATGTCTTGACAGTCTGACAGACGGACGGAAGGACGGACAGCAAAATGATCCCATGGTTCCGTTTTTTTCCTTTCGAGGTACGAAACCCTAACAAACAACTCTCCTAAGTAATTGTTATAACGTTCGCTGAACTCCTCGTACGGAGTAATAATCTTCCAAGGCGTTCCCAGTAACTTGGGGAATTCTCTGAAATCTAATTAACACTTCGCAACAGAGCAAAAATCACAATTAATTAATCGCCTAAGGGTTTGCTTATTGGAAAAGTTTATGAAGCACTCGTAAAAGTGTGTAATGGAACAGAGTTTTAATATTATATTATTTTGTAGTGTTTCAGGACGAGGTGAAGTTGGAAGGAGTATTATGTAACAGTTTAGAGATCAATTAGAGTTACTTAAGGAAAACATAAATCACTTACTATACTTCGTCTTTTTTAAGATGAGAATAAGTGACCGTGTCCGTTTTTCTGTAGATTCATAGTTTAAATTGTTAACTTGTTGCACATTTCTGATCATCTTGCCGGCGCGGTCCACCTGACGGTTATTTGGACTCGTTTGGTCATGAATTATTCCTGAAATATGTTATTTAACTTACCCCCTTACTTATGAACGTGAAATAAGCTTGGAATAGTTTATGCCATGCTTTGTCACTTTCTATCAGATGCAAATGTCACAATTACAGATAAGGACAAAGTATGGCATAAACTATTCCAAGCTTATTCCACGTTGACAACATTCTGCTCAATCAAGCCAAGAAGTTTACCAGTGTATTAGTGAAAGCTTGCTCTTCGCCTAATAGTACTAAAAGCCCTTATTCCCTTAGTCGACTCTTACGACATCCACGGGAAGACATGGAGTGACACTATTCTAACTCGGTAACCACACGGGGTCTATACCAAATCTGATTTAAATCGGTTCATTGATTTAGCTGTATACCTACCTAAAGCGTAACATACAGACTCATTTTCGCATTTATAATATTACCGTGGATCGATATGGGTTTCGAGTCTCCGTTTAATATGAAAAGGAGGTCATTACGACATCGTTAAACAACACGGTTTACATAAAAAAATATCTATCTATCGGATCGTCTAAACCTTTTTTCATTGCCGACAAACGAAAAATAACTTATGCTAGTCACTACGAGAATGGTATCTGGGCATTGTACCTTTGTATTTTGTCAGATTTGGTTCTGAGCAAATAAGATTTAGTTACGAGAATATCTGAATTAATTTATTAGTCAGGTATTTATAAATATCGGGTAGCGAAGGAAGGCAGACACTAGTGCGCTATTAAAGAATAGTTGTGAAATAAATAACTTTTACGAGTTTCGGAACGACTTACGATCGTTCAAAATTTCCCCCTTTTTACTCAGAGGGGCATTTTACCCGCGGCATAATTTTATAGCATATTTATAGTCTATAAAAACACCTTAGCCACGTAAGAATAACAACGAAATACTCGTAGGTATAAAACAAGACACAATTTTTTTTCCGTACAGAATTCTGTTTTACTTTTGATTATTGCAAGGCTTTGGTCTTCTTTGTTCACATCATACCTTGCGATTGTGATGGTCACTTAAATCCGCAGATTGAGGGGCGAACGAGATTTGGACTTGAAATAGGTATTTCTCAGGGGGTATGTCTCTGAAACTTTAATTTTTATCGTTACACCGATTTTTTCTCAAGGCTAACCGGCAAATACTTTTTTAAATGTTTTGTGTAATTCTGGTAGAATATAGTAGGTTAGATAATTTTTTTTCCTTTTTTTTAGTTATGCGAAATCATGCATTCGGACAATGGTGATTATGCGAAAACAAGGGGAACTGTTTCCGTGCTGTGAGCCTGTAAAAATGTGCTGCTCTTAAAAAACTCACTCTCCAAATTCACACATTAAATGTGACTAGTTATTACGTCTACTTAAGTCGTTAATCGATGAATTGAATACAGTGGTTTTTATGAAATAATAACACTCGTGACTTGATGATAGTGGCTATGTATTTGTATTCCTCCCTTCTATCGAACAGATAGCGAACTTTGCCTTACGCAACCAGGTGCCCTAGCCAAGATGCAAACGCTCCTAACGTTTTTCTTTTCTATCGCTCAAAACGTATGGGATGACATTCTCGTGCGTTTCGATAAACCACGTGGTTGACTGTCATCCCATACGTTTTGAGCGATAGAAAAGAAAAACGTTAGGAGCGTTTGCATCTTGGCTAGGGCCCCAGGTTTAGAATGTGATCATTTGTCGTCACTTAAGTTGTCGTTTCAATTGCGTCATCAAACGCTTTTGAGACAAATTATTTAAAGACATAGATTGTATTGTACTCAATACGGTCGAATTCAGAAGTAGATGTAAATTTTAGTACCTTGACGCATTTACGTAATATAGTGAGAGTGGTTTGAATTAGTATGTCAAAAGCTTCGACAAGGTACAATCAAATACAATCTTGAGAAATCGAGGGCAGATGTGACAATGCACTAATGAAGTCGGTACTTATTTATTGCCTTTGTCGAAAGGCAGGACCTATACTTAATACCTTAATGTATAAGGCCCGTATTAATAAACTCATCTTGGCTGAGATGCCCATCTCAAGATATGTCAAAGTAAACGTCAAGCCATAGACCACTGTCGTTTTTGTCATATCTTGAGAAGAACATTAAAGTCGAGATCAGTTTATTAATACGGGCCTTAGTTACACGTTTTCAGCAATCACGGAGTGACACTTGCAAGGTTAATTGCATACTTGTATGCTTGACGAGACGCGTCATGCTTTGCATATACAGGCTCTTCCATCATGAAGTACACAACACTCGTAATCAAGTTGTACCCTTTAGAAATTATCATTAAGTAAGTATTGAAGTCTTCTAGAATATATTAACTAAGTTTATGCTCTCGATTAGATTTTGCAAGTGACGGGTTTTTTCACAGGGTAAGTTTGTACAATATAAAATTTAGTATCTATCGTATGTCCGTTCCTAACATTCAAAATGCAGATTGACTTCATAATTCAGGTTAAAATTTGATTTTTGCCAGCTAATTGAAATCTATGAATATTGCGAACGGACAGTGCCTAGACAAGATCCTTTCATCGATGTCAAGACAACAAAATGATCTACTAGTCATCCTACCAGCATTGACAGCAATAGGCACGCTGAGAAGTATCCTTATCGGGTCATTTTTCTATGAAACCGAAGGGATTTGGCACTGAATCTGTTAAAATTATATTGTAGGATACAATATTCATTACGCGAAGGTCGAATTTAAGGGGCTGCTAAAAAGGGGCCCTCAAAAAGGTGACCTGTTCTTTCTAGAAATAAATGGCGTATCTGATATTCAAAACTTTTTACAATAACAACCATTAAGGCAACCAAAAAAAGTTCAATTTGCATAAGTAGATACGTTGCGCATACGCCGTTTTCTATCAGAACGGTAGTAGACACTTGACGAGGGGTCAGTTTTTGCGAAACCCTTGGCGCGACAGCCTGCGGAATACATATTAAATTTCTCAACGTAAAAGACTTGTGTATTTCTTCTTGCTAGTTCCGTTTCGACCCTATGATGTTAAGGTTAGTGCTGAGATTACAGTAAGAGCGTTATGATTGATACACCCGTTTTTGTAAGAAAGGCATTAATAGATATGTGACACTGATATCATCGTAAGCAAGGTTTTGTATGATAAAAATCAAGTACGAAGTGTCTCGTTGATCGTGCACTCATTCCTGTGGTATTCCACTCACTGTCTGTCTAATGAAGATTCAGTGAAAACACTGTACGTAGTACTGTACTTCTGATTATGTTGAAACATAATCGCTAGCGAGTGTCGAATACACCTTGTCTTGTCAAGGTAATAACGACATTGTTTTTGGCCTGTTTCCGTAGTGTCAATGTTTTGATAACTCTTATGTCATTTACAATAATGGCGACTGTGACATAACCGATTCTTAAACGTGTCAAACACGATATCGTTTTAACGCACCTGAATAGAGGCCCTGGTATGTACTGTTAGGCGATGGGCTTGCAACCTGTCACTAATACACTACTAAACTTCTTAGCCTGATTGTGCAAAATGTGGTTACAGAATTATCAACAAATCTTTTTGGAGTTATTGGTATGTCTATAGCTCTGCCTACCCACTCTGGGAATGAAGGCGTGATGTTATGTATGTATGTAATATATAACAAGAAAATCAAAAGTAAACTAAATACAACTATGTTGTGTTAAGACCCCGTGTGGTTGCCGGGTTAGAATAGTGCCACGCCATGTCTTCCCGTGGATGTCGTAAGAGGCGATTAAGGGAATAAGGGCTTGTAGTATTGTTAGGCGATGGGCTTGCAACCTGTCACTAAAACACTAGTAAACTTCTTGGCCTGATTGTGCAAAATTTGGTTATAGAATTATCAACAAGTCTTTTTAGAATTCTTGGTATTTCTGTAGCTCTTACTTAAGTAGCACATCGCCTAACAGCACTACAACTACAAGCCCTTATTCCCTTAGTCGCCTCTTACGACATCCACGGGAAGACATGGAGTGGCACTATCGTGACCCGGCAACCACACGGAGATCTGATGGTGTAAAATGTGGTAACAGATTTATCAACAAGTTTTTTAGAGTTGTTGGTAATTCTGAGCTCAGCCTAATTCCTTTATCTTGGTAGAGGTGCTCATTAAATTACGTCATCTCATGAGGTAGACATTTAACTTTGTTTGTAGGATTAACTCGATTGTTTATAAGGCTATCATAATTTGGTCTGTTGCCTTTCGACATCGAATTCTAATCGGTTAAACGGATCCCATTCGAAAGTATTTTTGTTATCGCGCACTGTCGAGTATAAAGATAATGTAAATGAAATCGGTCATATAAAAAAACTGCCAGGCTAAGAACTAAGAGCCAGTATTCAGGTTATGTTTCACTTAGCAACGCAATCGTCCCTTTACTATCTCAACCTCGTATCGTATCTAATTGATTAGTGAGGAAGCACTCATGTTTCTAAGTGGCATAAAGACTTTTTCTATCAAACTATTCGATCAGATAAGAGGTTGAGAAAGTAAAGGGACGATTTGTAATCCTAGCCTAGGATTGTAGTCTTAAAGTTGCAAAATGTCTATGAGTCACAAGTCCCCCTTACTATTAGTCCCCTATTTCACCATCCAGACAGGTGACAGGTGACATTTCAGTGTATATGGCGCAGTTTATATGAAACCCAGTGATATATCAGCGTGTTAACTTTGTGATGTATAACGAATTGTCTCCAGTCACGTGTCATTGTCAAAATGGTAAAATAGGGGGCAGGTGGCCCGTGGGATCATTCCCCTTCTCCATGCCATAAAAAAGGAGCCCAATATCAAATTGACACCGAATTGTACTCCCACTGTCCGAGACGGTAACAAAATACGTCGTAACCTTGAACGCTAGAGTGGACCTTATCTTCTAGATCCACACCGCGTGAATCACTTGGAAATAGGACTCGATAAGGAGCCGTTGGCATTTACTGCGCTAAGGGTTTATGTGAGAAGGGTCGCTTGATAGAATTTCCCTCGCCCGTCGTAGTGCCGCCCTTTGAATATGGTATAGGTTTTGGTTTCAGCTATAATATCGGATAAATGGCGGACAGAATTTGTGACCATAAAATATGTTTTTGTTAACATTATTGTTATTCGGAATAAAAGCAATTGATACTTTCAATTGAGTTACCTAAGTGTTGAACTCGGTTGAAACTTGAAAGTATCAATAGGGAACATGCATTTTTTATCTTACGCCCTCTGGAAACTGCTATGAAAGAGAGGAATAACTGTATACGCGAAATAATTATCTTGTATTTTTTTTCATAAGCTTTAAAAATTCATAGTTCAGACCCCCTGCAAAGAGACTTAATACAAAATCGACGGCAGGAATGACGTCACAACTGTTGTTCCATGTATAAGGACCTTATAAAGAAATTTGCATTTATTTCGTAAATTACCATGTTTAAGCAAATATTGTTGAATTAAAATATTACGTAAATAAAATGAAGATGCCGAAAAAAACAATCTACACATAAAAGGAAGAATTAAAATTTTAACAAGCGTTTTGTAGGAAGAGAGGACAATAGAGAGATCTCTCTCCAGGCGGGTGTTATGCCTGGGGAAGTCCATTATGATGAAGTTAGAAGTGGTATAAGTCAACCGACTGAAGAAACTTCGTTAGCGCGATGTAGCGCACTGTCAGATTTAGTTGCGCTGTCTGACGCTGGTGGCGCTGTCGAGTTGTTTGTTACAAGTTGTCACTAGATGTCACTAGGTCGCCACAGTTTATTCTATAATATAAAATCTTAATTAACGGGTCAAAACTTAGTGTATTGCATTTTATATGCTTTTTTTACATTTTCTCCTAAATAATATTAATGAAACTCAATTCTGAATTTCATGCATGTTCTCTATTGCACCCTCAAACTATAAGTCGCTCGCCGACGCGAAGTTCATGTAGACTAAGTGTCTCATGGTGTCTCTGGTGCAATTGATAAATAATTTACTATTTAATTGGCGATGGTTTCGATAATCGTTATTCCCTCGGGAACTTATAAATTTTCCGGGATGAAAAATAACCTGTGTTACTCGAAGGTATAAGGTACTGTAAGCCTGGGAGGCGCCTATTCCTAAGCGTAATACTTTACGCACTTTCAACTAAGCTACGTAGAATAAAAGTATACGTCTTGCAGTGTTAATATATTCTTTCATTTATTTTAACGTTTAAATATACATTAGTTCACATGTGAATGCCAACGCGGTCCGTTGGAGACTCTGGAGCGTCCCCCTGAAAACCACCGGCGGGCATTCCATATTTCGAAATCTTTTTTTATTCAAAAGATTTCGAGACATTTCGACATAACAAAATAGAAAAAAGAAAACAATGAAAGGAGTATGTACTGCCACATCCTTCTTTCATTACATCCCTCGCCCCTCTGGAAGCAAGGTCCCTACCTATGCTATCCTATACGAAACCCTAATGACTACCTAAGGAGGGAACAATACATTAAGGGGGATCGTCCTGCTCTACAGGATAATTTCCTGTGACAATACCGCATCTGATGCCAAAACTTGTGTTAGTGACGTACCATGCGTCATCGGCATCGTCTGCGCTACTTGCCATAGCAAACTTCGACTCTTCAAAAACCCTGCCAAAAATAAAAGACGCGATCCATGGTTAACCATACATATCTACTGTCAAACATGCTTGACAGCCCAAACACTGAAGGAGTGAAGGTGCCTGGTCAACAAGAAAGAATCAATTCCCTTTATACGTTGCCAGCATAAAATTACAAAAGCATTAAACATCGTACCAAGGAGGTTGGTATCGACATTAAAAAACAAATAGACCCGTGTCTATGATTTAACGCCTTAGGGTTTGGCGCACACAGTCGCCTTTACTTGCGGAACCATAGACATCCCCTCTCATCAGACAGAGAGTTACTGTCTGTGGTGCCACAGGCACTATTTCTAAGTGAGATGACATCAGATATGTCATGTCACTTTGGCATGACAACTAAACTAATATTCTGAAGGAATATTAGTTTTACCTACCTATTTAAGTCGTGATAAGAATTCATGCTCTGAAAGACCATCAATCGTTATCTCCTATCAATATCTACTAAAAAAATTTTTTATTACTAACTACAGCTGTGCTAAGATATTTAATTACATGTCATTAAATTAAAAAAACCATATATCAGTAGTACAATTTGCGAACGTAAGCGTCGCCAGATGGCAGCTTAACTCAGCATCAGTACATGAAATTAATAAACACCATTAAAGACATCTGAAAACAAACAATTATACGGGGCCAAGCATCCAAGCTATCGAAGAGCTGGCGCCTATTAAAAGACAAGACATAATAGTTTAAAACAAAATTTCAACGATACGGCTCTACAGAAGGGACGGGCATGGTGCAGTCCAGACATCGGACTTCCTGTGCCTTCCACATCAAAGGCAGGATTGCATGCCAGTGTTCCTTCTGCTAACAGCAGCCGTCAGACTTCTTACATCAGTTTTTTTTCAACTCAGCAAATGCGCATGAAATAAAAACATAATTATACACATTAAATCAAATAAAGCTGCCCATAATAACATCATAAGAGCATGAATAAGCATCCAACCATATCGCCATCACATAACAAACGATATGAAATACGTGACTTGAGCACCATAGAAAACATCTGTCAGGCGTTATGTGAGATGAAACCCATACAGAGTTTCTTCCACACCTTACAGGCAAAGTGGAATTCTCATCATAAGACCAGAAGTAATGTTCCCATGGAGACAAGCCTGCATCTCACTTTCCTCTCCCTTTTCATGGCTATTCATGCTCGCTCATTGTGTTAGCGAACTGCAAAGACAAAATGAAAGTTAATATTATACATGACTATACACAATTATATACAACTTTATAACTAAGCTCTAGCATGAAATTTCTTTAACCTATTCCTATGAACAATAATACATTTTGTTACCGTACCGACTTTCCTGATCTTATAATTATTATTACAAAGCCTTGTAACAATTTCGAATGGTCCCTTGTATCTCCTAGCAAGTTTATTGCTTAATCCAGACTTGCGCTTCGGACAGTATAGCATTACGAAGTCCCCACTATCATAAGAGATATCTTTGGCCTTGATATCGTAGTAAAACTTCTGCTTCAGTTGGGCGCGCTGTATATTCCGGGCAACTTTTCTTCTTAATATCGACAATCTTGTTATTTTATCCGCTAGCGTATCTGAAACCCGGAGATTATTGATGCGCAACTCGATATCAGATTTATATAATGGTTCCTTACCATACACAATCAAATGCGGCTCCACACCTGTGCTAGCCTGTTTCGCGCTATTGTAGGCATAACATACCATAGGCAAATACGTACACCAGTCTCGTTGCTCCTCCGAGACATACTTTGAGATCATGCCCAATAATGTCCTGTTAAATCGTTCCACTAAACCAACTGTTTGCGGATGATATGTTGTCGCATGTGTGAGCGTCACATTAAAAAGACTTGCGGTCTCTCTAATGGTATTAGAAGTAAATACTGAGCCTTTGTCGGTTATCAGCTGTCGAACTCCTCCAAATCGGCACAATATTTCGGTAACCAAAAATTCATTGATGGTTTCCGCGGTGGCTCTGGGCACGGCTTTGCACACTGCATACTTCGAGAGGTATTCCACTGCGACTAAAATATACCTATTCTGTTTATTCGAAATCTGTAACGGCCCTACCACATCGACGCAAAACTTGTCGAATAAATCTGCAACATTTATCGGTATTAATGGTGCGATCACTTTGTTGACATTCCTCAGTTGACACTGTTGACACGACTTGACATATTCGTTTACTTTTTTCTCTGCCTTGGACATGTAATATCTTTCATTAAACTTTTCATATGTCTTAAACAAACCAAAATGTCCTCCAGACACTGGCTCATCATGCAATTCTAGCATACATTCTGCAAACTTCTCCTGCGGCAATACTAAGAGCTTTCTCGTTTCTTGTCCAACATCCCTTTTCCTATACAATAAATTATCCTGCAAAAAATAATTTTGATAAACATTCGTATTGCTCTGTCGCATTTGATCCAAAATATGGCGGCAAAATGAATCAGTTCGTTGTGCCGTCCTCATACTATCGCTATTCAGCGCATATAAGACGAATCCGTCTTCTTGTTCGGGAATTCTCTCCATACACTCTGCACTCGGGTTCTCGATCAACGGATTTCTGCTCAAGAAGTCGGCTACGACATTATCCTTGCCACAGCAGTATACAATATCGAAGTCCCAGGACTGTATTGATAAAGCCCATCTGGCGAGTCTGCCGTTCATGTCACGCTTGCTTTTTAACCATATTAACGCTCTATGGTCAGTGACAACCTGAAATTTCATTCCCCACAAATAGTGCTTAAAATAATTTATCGCCCATATTAATCCTAGGCATTCTTTCTCTGTCACTGAATATCTTTGTTCAGCGGCACTTAATTTTCTTGAGGCGTATGCAACTGGCTTCATTTCACCTTCCTTGCCCTGACAAAGGCAACTTCCCAACGCCTTCTCGGAACTATCGACAAACACTCTCGTTATCGCATCCTTATCATTAGAGAAATATGCCAATACCGGTGCGGAACACATTTTCTCCTTCAATTTGTCAAACGCTCTCTGTTCTTCTTCTGCCCAAACAAACCTTTTATTTTTCTTTGTAAGGCTCGTTATCGGTAATGCGATCTCTGCAAAATTATCGATAAATTTTCTGTAATAAGAGTACAAACCCAGCACTGATCTAACCTCCTTTACGTTCCTTGGGGTTTGTATCTGCCTCATTGCCTTTATCTTGTTCACATCGGGCCCAATTCCATTTGCTGACACCTCATGTCCCAAAACTGTCACTTTCTGGTACCCAAATTTGCATTTACTCGGTTTTAGGGTTAAGTTGGCCGATTTTAACCGCGATAAAACCTCTTCCAATGCCGACACAAATTCTTCAAACGTTTTACCATAAACCAAAATATTATCGACATATACAACAACCTTTTTGTATTTCAACCCTGCAAGCACCTTGTCCATCACTCGCTGGAACATGGCTTGACTCGTTTTCAAACCAAACGGCAATACATTAAATTCATATAGCCCCGTATGCGTCACGAAGGCCGTCTTTTCTTTGCCTTCGCCCAGAGCTAACTGCCAATACCCTGAATTCATATCAAGGTCAGCAAAATATCTGGCTCCCTGTAAACAACCAAGCAAATCATCCGTCCTTGGAATCGGGTACGAATCCATCCTTATTTTTTTGTTTAGCGCTCTAAAATCGATACAAAATCTTGGTGGGCCCTCCGGCTTGTCCACGAACACAACGGGTGAAGCATAAGAACTTCTTGACTCCTGTATTATGCCATTTTCCAACATCTCCTGTACTTGCGCATCAATTATTTGCCTCTGTTTATTCGACACCCGATACGGTGCTTTATGAACTGGTTCATCATCCGTGGTATTCACTGAAATAAAAGTATCCTTATAACATCCCAATTCTCGGGTTGCAAAAGAAAAAGTGTCGCGGAACCCTTTCAATAAACCACCCAATTCTGTCTTTTGCTTGGCCGTCAATCCATCATTCACGTCAAAGACAACCGGTTTCTCGTCGTTAAGGTTTAACAAATAGTTTTCATTGCGCTGCACCCAATCTGTAAAATAAATATAATCAGTTTTCTTCAAAGAAGATTCATTATATACAAACTCATTAGGATCATGAGCACATATAGAAAAAAATGTTTTTTTCTCATTATGACGTGAGATGAAAGGCACCGAACTAATTTGTTTCAGTGTCAACTGACTCTTTGCGAAATCGATTATTGCTTGGCTTTGTCGTAAAAAGTCTTGTCCCAGTATGATTATTTCGGCCGTATCGTGTATAATTAATACGCGTTGCCGATAATATACTGACGCAATTTGCATCCCTACCTCGGCAGAGGCATGCACATTGATTGCATAACCGCCTACCGCTCGCAAGGCCATAGGTCCGTGCGTTTGAGAATCCAAGGATAATTTATCCCACCGGGATCTGGAGATACAAGAGACACTCGCACCTGAATCAACGAGTGCTTCACAAATAATACCATTTATTACCACTGGAATAATCGGTACAGAAACATCCCTAGACTTATCTACAAGGATCGGGTTTGAATCCATGCCGCCTGTCGCATCCCGATCTACTAACGACGCGGCGTGAAGTTTGGGTGCTGCCTTGATGAAGAAGGAGTAACCTCTCGATAATCGGATCGATAACGTTCATTGGACGTCGCTGCGCCTTGCTGCCTTCGCGAACTTTCTTGTGGTGTCCAAGGGCGTGGGCGTGGACACGGACGAGGACGAAGATCGTGTGACTCGCGTGGTGCTTCTGGTTCAAAGTGCACTCTGCGTGGCGCTATTGTAGCTGGCGTCCCGAACGGTGTCGACTCATCGAATCGTGGTGTGTGCATCGGCTGATCACCGCGGTTCCTGATTTCTTCGAAGTTTACATCTGGATTAAAAACTGGCAATTCTACATTTCTTGCATATGTGTTGTCGCAATTAAATATGTCCTCCATTTGCATTATTGTTTTTCTAAGTTCCTCTTTAGATGCAAATAACTTCGATGCCAACAGCCACTGGTGATGCTGGTTCATAGATGTAATAAAATGCCTTATGAATCTTTCATCATCGATTTTAGCTTTAACAGCTAAGTTTTCTAAGGCGTAGAAATATTCAATCAGCGTTTCCTTGTTTTGCTGCCTTCTGTAGTAAAATTTTTGAGCAAAATCACCTCGGCAAGGAAATTGCAGTTTCAATTTTTCCACTAGCACTGCGTAGGTCGTGAATTCCTCAAAATTTGTCTTAAACCAGTGAAGGGCTGGTCCATCTAGATATGCGGCGATGGCATATTTTTTCTGCTCATCAGACCATCCTTTGATGATTCCAATGGCCTGGTACTGCATTAAAAAATCCTCCGTATCAGATAGCCCATTATATTTTCCAGTCGCCATTTTGCTATGCTATATGGGAAGGACACGCACAAAAATAAAATACTAATATGGGAACAGTTTAAAGCGAGAATAAGTTAATAAAGATATCACTCAGGTTCAGGTCAGGAGCACTCCACTTCTTGCTTGCGAGAAGATTCTTCGGTTCTCTTATTCTCGATACCCCGCACCTCCACCATGTAAGCCTGGGAGGCGCCTATTCCTAAGCGTAATACTTTACGCACTTTCAACTAAGCTACGTAGAATAAAAGTATACGTCTTGCAGTGTTAATATATTCTTTCATTTATTTTAACGTTTAAATATACATTAGTTCACATGTGAATGCCAACGCGGTCCGTTGGAGACTCTGGAGCGTCCCCCTGAAAACCACCGGCGGGCATTCCATATTTCGAAATCTTTTTTTATTCAAAAGATTTCGAGACATTTCGACATAACAAAATAGAAAAAAGAAAACAATGAAAGGAGTATGTACTGCCACATCCTTCTTTCATTACAGTACCTCCATTACAAATTTCATCCGAATCCGTCCAGCCGTAGAGTGAAAGAGTAACATACTAACACACACACAAACTTTCGCATTTAAAATATTAGTAGGATTAACTACCAACAAAAATGTTTATTACCGATGGATAACATGAAATTTTGATAAACAAAAATCAGTATGAGATAGAAACAAAAAATATACAGTAATGTACAGAATGTTGAGCACTTTAGTGCATTGTCACCGTTGTCACAATAAACTTTAAACTGAACTTTCAAATGACAAGCTTGGCGATGTAAACGAAGTTTTTTTTATGTTAAGGAGAAGGCACACGAGCACTCAGGCCACCTGATGGTAAGTGGAATCTGAAACCCATAGACATTTGAATTCTCAAGATTATAATCCTAAGACCTCAAATGCGTTGCCAACCCTGAAAACTAAGATGGATGGAGATGGATGGAGATGATGGATGGATGGCCTCTATGCTAGTAATTTCACCGGTTACCGGTGTTTACTAAATAAGACAAGTCAGTTGGTATGGACCATAGGTACATATTGGTGCATTGTGCTACATATTGGTCATTGCGTTTGCCAGATTATAATGGACAAGTTTAAGATTATAATTATTATGCCCAGGCAGGACATATGTGGCGCCGTACTGAAACGATAGGAGATGGAGCAAGCGCATTTTGGAGAGGTGACCTCTCTCAAAGAGAGGAGTAGGCAGGGCTCCAGCGAGATGGTCGGATGACATCAGCTCGACCACTGCGCTGATCTGGGGAGATCCACTGCGAAACGGGCCCAGTAGTGGAATATTTGAGAGGCGTATGCCCAACGGTGGGTGCCAAAGCGCTAAAGAAGACGGAGAAATATAGTGGGTTCAATTGGACAGACTTATAATTTTAAAATAAGTCATTTCTTGCTTTTTGAAGACGGTTTTTAGTTTTTTAAAACGTTATTTTTCATACCTTTTAGTGATCGTTATGATGTCGTCCATGTATATTTATTCCTATAATATATGAGGACTTGCCTCGATTTTTCCAAGATCCCATCATCAGAGCTTCTCGTGCTGGAAATAGGACCAACTAGAAAGACTACCCAATCGCACAAAATATAATCAAATCGGTCCAGCGGTCTTTGTGTAATCGGGGAAAATACATTAAAAAAAACCTGATAAATTGAAAATCTCCTTTTTTTGAAGTCGGTTAAAAAGCTCTTTAGCGACTTTAAAGTGATATTTAATACCAGATTGCAACTTTCGGTCTTCAGTCACAGCTCTAGTATTTTCACACCGGTTGCTCTTCAATATACAATTTTTATAATATACGTTTTCTTACCTGCCACAGATTATCACAACATTATGGCTTAACTATTACTAAGGCTTGTCTGAGGAAAATTAAAAACGAAAAAGGTTTTACGACTTGGAAAATGCGAACATTTTTCTTTCGTAATAAAACGATAAACATTTTGTTGATCGCTTTGAAAAGCTTTAGGGTTCCTGAAATTATATTATCGAATAAGTTAAATAAAAAATGAGTTATTTTTGGATGTTGAGTTTTAAGTAATATAATATTACTATTAGCACACTCGGACACAACCACTCGGATTTTCTGAATAACCTTTTGACATTTAATTCATTAATTAGTTAGAGAGAGAGAGAGAGAGAGTTTCGCCAACAGACACAGCGCTATACACGTGGACACGTAATCGTAAAGTTACAGAAAAAACATACATACTATCACGCCTTCATTCCCAGAGTGGGGTAGGCAGAGCTACAGAAATACCAACAACTCTAAATAGACTTGTTGATATTTTTGTAATCTCATTTTGCACAAGTAGGCTAAGATGTTTACCAGTGTATTAGTGACAGGTTGCAAGTCCTTCGCCTAACAGTACTAAGTACAAGCCTGTATTCCCTTAGTCGCCTCTTACGACATCCACGGGAAGACATGGAGTGGCACTATTCTAACCCGGCAACCACACGGAATACAACAGATAAAAAACTATCAAAAATTTCTTTTTTGGGACAAGCTTTTGATCCCGACTGTACTTTTTTTTGCAAGGTCATTTACTGTTTATCAAGACCAACCTTATGAGTCCAAATACGGTGGGTCTAATTTTTAAGTATAGAGGGATCCTGCCTCGGATGGATAATTAATTCAAGGATAAAATGGGTTTTAATACCGAGTTATACACTTAGCTTTTCACTTCGATTAGGTACGAGGAAATAAAACAGTGACAATGTAAAAAATACTTTCTCTTGGAATTTAGGCGCAATGTCTGCTCAATAAGTATTTGCATTTTTTTTCATTAGTGTGTAAGGTGTGGGCATTATTTCCTCTATCCTTGACGACATTTTAATTAATTTCCGTAATAACAAGTTTTGCAAAGAAAACAAGTAATTAACACGAGAGAAAAACCTCTTTCCCGCCACTGTGTATTTTTTTTTAAATTCATCGTAATGTTTGTAACGTTTTTGTTAAAAATGCTTGTCTTTAAACTTTTTGTTTGTTAGTTGCTACATAGAAGGCAAATAAATAAAAGTAAATGTATTCAAATAACAAGTTTTATTCAGTACAGTCACCTCGTCTGTCTGGCTGTAGGGCTCAATTATCTTAGACTAGATGACGACAATACTTTATGCACTAGAGCATAAAATGTGATTTTATGCAGCCTATACCCACCATAAAGAAGGACTTTACGAGCATGAGAAGTGAAAATACAATTAACTAGTTACTAACTTGAGTTGATATCGTATTATACCAGCAAATTACTCCGTTTGTGTTGCCCTCATTAATCTCGATTCTTTTGGCTAATAGCGTAGACGCCAGTATTTTGTAGTCACCTCACGTAGCCTATTGACCGGCGCCGAGCCCAGCCGTGGCGGTAACAACTACTTTTTCACTTCTCACGCTCTTAAATAATTCTTAATAGCCATGTATAGGCGGACTAAAGTTATGAATTTAATCCCTAGGGATTAAAGTGTCATTTTACTCCATAGGGACTAAATAACATTTTTTAACTTTCCATAAGTAAAAGCCATGCACAGCTAGATGGGTCATACACAGATTTAGGTTACCGTTTTTCCTGTGGACACACCGAAAGTTAACGTTTTTACGGCCAAATTTTCTGGCTAAGCCCATTCCCACAAAAACGCCATCAGGACTGCTTTAGACCTATCATATAAAAACAAAACTTATATGCACACAAGCTTTTAATTATTGACCACAGGAGAGACAACTTTTGTTTTTAAGAGTGTGTAGGACCCAGATACATGTTGCCATAAATTTGATGATGTTGCCCTTGTCGTCCGTCGTCCGAGGGCTGCGCATACAACCTCCACCGCCGAGAACTTTGTTTCGGAAATGTTGTCTATGAACTATTCCTTATGTTCAAACCCCAAAAACAACCTTGTCGTCTTTTTCTGCATTACAGTGACGGGTTGAGAGTTAAAGCGACAGCGCTATTAAGTTGTAATTTTATACAAGTCTATGTTAATCTGTTATAAATTTAGATTTATTTTTCTCGCAAAGTGAAAAGTAGAGTGTTTAACTCGAGACTAAAAAGCCACAATGACACTCCAACTTCATTCACCCTCGCTTTACTCGGATGGATAAATGTCTCGTGTCATAATGGTTTATTTAAGTCCCGCATGCTTGCAGCGTTGCACTGGACTTAAATAATAAAATTTCTTATTTCTTAATACAATATAGAATAGAGACCAAGGGGTGGTAAACATTTATACATACCTAAACTCACTGGTTAATAATTCGTCTGACGAAGTAAAAGGCAAGTTGTTTAACAAAATAACAAAGCAGATACAATGACCTTAGTCGCTCGTGGCTTAAGTTATTATAGGCTTAACGGGAAGCCCGTTTGCTTAGTATTTACTTAATAAACAACAGGAACAAAGTAATTCTCTGTTTTAATATAACATCACGTACAAAATGATATAATATTATGATAAACTTCTTTAAATTAATTCTGAAAACTGCGCAGGATTGCGGCTTAATTTATAGAGCGTAGTTTGCGGCCAAACTGCAGTTCTAAACTATTGTTAAATATACGATCGCAGTAGCATTTATTCCCTTTAGAATAAGGTTTAAATTGAAGTGCTGAGCTCGTTGAAAAGTTTGCATAACTTGTTGCATTAAAACTGTTTTATTAAGCCTGACCGATGTGCAAACTAATTAGGGATGCAATATGAAATTGTGAGTGTGTATTGAGTGAAGACTAAATTGTCGCCTCGAACTAGAATTTGCTATTTTATGTGTAGTAATAAATTCCTGTAAGGGCAAACATTTATGTGATTTGGTTGGTGGTACTTCCACTTGACAGTGTTTGGCAAATATATAGACCATATTTTTTTATAATTACATGGATGAACAGGGAATCGAACCCGATACAAGAGAAACAAAATTACCCTGTAGCTTTATCATACCGATCGAAAGGCTTCATAAGGATTATTTTTTGCTCAATAACATAGTGTCAGAAATAAAAGGAAGACCATGAATTTTTATTTTTTTTATAGCTACGCGATTTGAGTGCTTACTTAAATACTTATAAACGTGGAATAACCGTGAGGTAGCTTATACCATGCTTTGTCCTTATTGTGACATTTATTTGCTTCTGACAGAAAGTGACAAAGCATGGCATAAGCTACCCCACGGTTATTCCACGTTTATAAGTAAGGGGGTAAAGTTTTCATGAAAATTTTCACAGATTTTGGTTTGTTAAGTGACTTGGAACTGTAGACTGTGGTGACCGTGTGGTTACCGGGTTAGAATAGTGCCACTCCATGTCTTCCCGTGGATGTCGTAAGAGGCGACTAAGGGAATAAGGGCTTGTAGTACTGTTAGGCGATGGGCTTGCAACCTGTCACCAATACACTGAACATTTTTTTTTTATGTTAAGGAGAAGGCCCACGAGCACTCAGGCCACCTGCTGGTAAGTGGAATCTGAGATCCATAGACATTTGAATCCTAAAAACTCAAATGCGATGCCAACCCTGAGGACTAAGATGCAATGGCTCTATGCTAGTAATGTCACTGGTTGTCTTATCCCCACACCGGAACACAACAATGCGAACACTGTTGCTTGGCGGGTGGTTAATGGATAATACGGTGGTAGCGATCCGGACGGACCCTGCACAGGCTCCTACCACCACTACCCTACACCACTTACAGAATTATCAACAAGTTTAGAGTTATTGGTATTCTGTAGCTCTGCCTACTCCACTCTGGGAATGAAGGCGTGATGTTACGTATGTACTGTTGTGCCCTTATACCGCATATTACAATATTGATACTAACCAGCTTACTATTACCTTTGACAGCGTTCTAAGCTTATCTAAAGCCGTTTATGGTTGGTCTCATCAAAGCGATTAACGGAACGTGTTCGCAATTAGTTGGTTGCTCGTTTCCACATTAATCCCAGAGGTTAGTTATGGCTGTTGGCGTCGATACGCGTAAACTTAATGTTTTATGGTTGCTTCCCTTAGTGTTGTGTATTTATTTATTAGTTATCTTAATAGCGACATTTAAACTGTAACGCTTACAGACTGTTTAACGTTTAATTAGCTTTATGAGAAAATAGCCCCAATGCTTTATCATCATGCTATCTTTCAAAACAAAGCTTAAATTATTATTAAGTCAACCTATATGTGATTGCTGTATACACTTGCTCCGGTATTGCACACAGGCTCGTAATATCATAAGAATGTTTTTTATATCGTAATTGTGTAATAGTAGTTTATTCACCAAGGGGATTAAGGCACGGTTTAATAATCGAGTGTGCATTTGCGGCCCGACGTAAAGCGGAAGGCCGTAAACCACACGAGTTGAGTAATCTGTACTTACCCTTGAGTGATATATACTACTTTATACTACACTTAAAAATAAATTAAATACAAAAGTAACAAATGAATTCTTTCGAAGAAGAACGAGCGCGCCATCAAACAATCACTTTTCAGATAGTGACAGGGCGATTCGAAGTTCGAATTACGGATTTCAAAATAGAGCCGCAGTAACAAAAGATTTTTTTTTAATTGTGAATTTGTACGCTCCATACAGTTTGCGTGCCAAAAGACGTTAAAGACGCCCCGTATACGCCCCGATTTGCAGGATTGTCAAAGAGGATTGACAACGTCATCTAGAATTAAAAAAAAAAACAAAACGGGGTAGTTATGGATTTTCATACAATATTACTGCCCTGATACCGGGGCAGTTATGAAATTCCATTCAATATTACTACCCGAATTCGGGTAGTAATATCGGACTTGACAGACCGATTTTTTGACCCAATAATCCCCTATTTCACAATTTTCATCAAAATCTTTATTGCCGTTTTCGTTGATACAAAAATTTATGTAAAAATATTGCTTGTTTAATAGTATAGGATTATACTATTTCCCTCAAGATGCCTTATAAAAACAAAAAATAACAAAGAAAAATGTACTTACATAAATAAAAACAAAAATCAAAATAGATTGCTTAATCCGTTTGGATGACGTAACGCCAGTAAAACCCTGCAAAATACAAAAATAACCGATACTAATACGCTTCCGTAAAATAAGCCACAACTCAGCTGAAACTCGAAACTCGTAGGGAAGAAAGATGGCTGCCGCGCCTCTGTGGGACCAATTATCTTGACGCTACAGTCCTCTGGGAAGGCTCCGAAGCCAGATACGTTGACGACGCGGCTACTTTCGTTAGTGTAACCCTGCCCACAAAGCTAGTGATCAGGTTCGGGGCCCGGTAAAGAGATGTTTTAAAATGACAAACAGGAATACATGTTACCAGAAAGTAAGTGGAATCTGACAGCGTCGGTGGCCTAGTGGCTTAGAGGGTCTACCCGTGATCGTAAGGTACCGAGTTCAAACCCTAACGGTTACCACGTACCAATGAATTTCTAACTAAAGTACATGACCCGATGCTCTTACGGTGAAGGAAAAACATCGTGAGGAAACCGTCACATTCGGACAGCTGAGTGTGTAAGAGGGTAATTGCTCAAAAGATTCTAAAGTGATCGAAGTGTATCCGAAAGGGCCCGTCTGTAAGATAAGATAAGGTAAGTGGAATCTGAGGCTACATGAGCCAAAACAGTTTCCACTGATGATATAAATAAACAGGGAAAGTTAGAAGCCGTTACATACATAAATAACATTACGCCTTCATTCCCAGAGTGGGGTAAGCAGAGCTACAGAAATACCAACAACTCTAAAAAGACATGTTAAAAATTCTGTAACCACATTAGAAGAAGCCGTTACTCCAAACAAAACCGGGCAAGACCGGGTTCCGAAGCCGTTAAGTACTACAAACACAAAAATCAACAAGTAGTAGCTAATTTTCTATTCAAAGTCAATGGTGCCGTCTTAGATGATTTTAGTAGGTGGGCGTTTTCCAAAAAAAGTGTACTTCGTTAAAGACAAAAGTTAAGAAAATTTAACTTTTCCATTTCGTCACGAAAATTAACGTATGTATGGCAAATTTTCGTGACGAAATGGAAAATGTTAAATTTTCTTAACTTTTGTCCTTAACGATGTACACGTTTTTTGGAAAACGCCCAGGTATAAACACTTTAATCGCCTGTATGTCAAGAACCAATGACGTCTACTTAGTCGTGATAGTTTTTCTTTAAAATTCGTTATTATGTGCTTTTATTTAGGTTATTTTTCAGATTATTAGTTTTTGTAGTTTTTGGCTGTAGGTGGAGGGGACACTTGAGTCTAACAAAAAATAGAGCTTTAAAGCTTAATATTTCATAAACGGATTGCTTGATCGAAAAATTGTTTTCGCAAACTCACAATATTTTTGAAAGACCTATCCAACGACACCTCACACTATATATAGGGTAGACGAGAAAAAAAATACATCTCCACGTTACGTTTAGGAAAGGTACGCAAAAAAAACATTTTTTTTTACATTTTATTGTACCACTTTGTTGGCGTAACTAATATGCATATTCATGCATGCTAAATTACAGCTTTCTAGTACTAAGAGTTTCTGCGCTAGGCTGCGGACGGACGGACGGACGGACATGGCGAAACTATAAGGGTTCCTAGTTTGACTACGGAGCCCTCAAAACTCTCCCATAAAATATTTAAAAAGTATAAAGTACTCTCGCGGTCAAATACGAGTAATCCACCATGCTGTGCCCTTGCAGGGTTCATGTTGAACTATTATTTACTTAAGACCTTTTGTATACAACATGATCGCAATAAACGTTTTGATTTGATTTGATTTGATAAGCTCACTCAAAACAACCCCTGGCCAAGAACCAAGGCTTCGAAATAGCCTCGTTTGTAATTAAATGGCACTCTGACCCCAATTATTTGACCGCGAGTATAATTTACTATTTGAAGTTATTTGGTGCTGTCTTAGGTGAGTAGTCTCAAGATATTAATCTTGAGATTGCATACGTCCATGGACCTCGGATACTATATAGCCCGTAGGTAATCTATATGCCCGTTTGCCTTTCATAGCCACAAAAAAAGTTAGTAATGTATTGGTTTTTGCAATAGAATAATTATCGTGTTATAATGCTGACAATGTGAGCACTATTCCATTTTTTTTCAACTCATCTTGCTTCAATGACGTAATCATATTGTTGATGTAGGAGTAGCGCTAGCTGTCCAATAAATAAAAGCTACCGTTGTGGTGGAGTTGTGACCCTAGCATGTAAACCTAAAGGGAGACTAAATATCTAACTAAACGTTCAGAATACTAGTAACTGAAATAATAATCAAAAGGCCAGCGAGATCGTCTAGAAGATTGGTAGGAATATGTTGTGACGTAGCAATCCAGCTTCAGAAGATTGATGTATGAGAGGTTAGAATTAGTTTAAAGCTCGCCACAAAGTGTGGAAGGGGGGAATGTTGTATTAAATAAAAGTTATTTATTGCAAAAGTAGTAATATATTTACATCGCTGTAGCTCGTTGCTAAGTCAACAACAAAGTCTTATGACATAAGGGTATCTACCCAAAGATTGTGTTCTTAGCCTAGTTGTACAATATTACAACATTACTCCCCCTCCCACAAAAGTCTGTATCCTCGCCTAAAAACCTAAAAATCCGAAACGTGCCGGTGGTTTCCTGGTTCTCCCAGATCGGCGCGGAGATTGGGGCTCCGGCTGGGCAGCGTTGGGTGTTGGAGGCATTGAGGGGTTAGTTGGTGATTGTGCCGCGATACCGTCTGGGTGGTCTCTGCTGGTGGAGGCGACCGGCACTGGCTGTCGACCGTGGTCACCGCTCTGTTCACGGTCGTTGGCACCGTCTGGGTGATCCCGTTCATTGCTATCTCTTCTATAATATGTGTAGGTTTTAATCTTAGTCGTTGCTCTCGGCGTCTGTTCCAATCTCGGCCGTGTAATTTCGACCGTGGCCCTCGGTATCTGCTCAAATCTGGGGCGGAGTTGATCTGCGTGTTTGCGTTTGTGTGTTCCGTTCGACATGTCTATTTCATAAGAGTACGGCCCGTTGCATTTAACTACTATCCCAGGGTCAGATCCTTTTCCAATCGGCTTGTTTACCCAAACCTTATCCCCTGGTCTGTACGTTGGAGGCACAACCACTTTGTTAGCAGGCCTTAACAGTTGTTGCAGGCGTGCCCTCTCTAGATTCTCACCCACGTTCGGCTTCAGCAGGTCAAAGGCTGTGCGTATTGGTCTTCCAAACATCATTTCGTACGGCGAACGATTGGTTGAGCGCCGAGGGGTGTTACGATATCCGCGAAGGAAACTGTTGAGGCGTTCGTGTATGTCAATACTTTTATCACCAGCTAGCATTCGCTCTTTGAACGTACGTACGGCGCGCTCAGCTAATCCGTTCGTTTTTGGATGGTATGGCGTTGTTTTAATATGCGTGATGCCTGAAACCCGGTAAAAATTATTGAATTCGTCCGACGTGAATTGTGGACCGTTATCGGTAACAATATATCTAGGTACTCCAAATATAGTAAATATGTTATCCAGTCTTTGTATTGTTGTCCTGGATGTCGTTATCTTCATTGGCACAACTTCTAGCCACTTCGTATAAGCGTCTATAGCTATTAACCACATGTGCCCTAAGAATGGTCCCGCAAAGTCCACATGGAGTCTATGCCAAGATTCTACTGGATTTCCCCATGGGAACACCGGTGCATCATTAGCGTTGCTTCTAGATTGCTGGCATAGTTTGCATTCTTTTGAAAATGTTAGGATATCCTTGTCAATGTTTGGCCAATACACGTGTAAGCGTGCCAGCGATTGCATTGCGGTAATGCCGTTGTGGCCATCATGCAGCATCTCTAGAATCTGTCGTTGGAGTGTGTCAGGAATTACTAGTCTGCCGTTCCACAACAGGATTCCGTCCTCATAAGACATCTGGTCTCTTTTTTCATAAAATGTATGCAATTTATTAGGTAGGTCCTTTTTATCTGGCCAATGCGTCGCAATGTAATTCCTGATAGCGTTGAGCGTCTTGTCCTTAAGCGTTTGTTTTTGTAGCTCATGTTTTGTAACGGGAATATTCTCGAGTCTCAAATGTAATAGATGAGCAAATTGTGGTAGGCCGGTCCTTTCTTCTATTGACGTTATGTCTTTGCTCGCTAGTGGTAGTCTGGATAGTGCATCAGCTGGGGTGTTTTCTTTTGCTGCTTGATACTGTATAGAGTACTCATAACTGTTTAGGATCATTGCCCATCTGAGCAGCCGGTTGCTCGCAATTTTGGGTGTTTCCCGATTTTGGCTAAATATCCTTTCCAGAGGTTTATGGTCTGTTAGCATGATGAACTTTCTGCCATAGAGATACTGGTGGAATTTTGTAACTGCGTACACGATTCCCAATGCTTCTCTGTCGATTGTTGAGTATTGCTGTTCGACGTCAGAGAGTGTTCTCGAAGCGTACGCCACGGGTCTCATAATGTTGTTAATTTTGTGAAACAAAACCGCTCCTACGCCCTTTTCTGACGCGTCACTGCTAACAAATATAGGTTTATTTTCATCAAAATGTACAAGGGTGTCAGACGACGTTAGGATGTTTTTAAGTTCATTTGTTATGTTTGTATCTTCATCGGTCCAGTTCCACCTTTGGTTCTTTTTAAGATGTCTGTACAACGGGGCACATCGCATGTGAAGATTATCTATAAAACGTCCGTAGTATGTTAATGAACCTAGAAATGCTCTTAATTCAGTCGTGTTGGTTGGAAGAGGCATTTTCTTTATTGCGTCTACTCTTTCTTCTGTTGGGTGTAAACCGTTGGCGTCTATTTTATGTCCAAGAAAGGTGACACTCTTTTGTAACCAAGCACATTTAGTTATTTGGCTCTTCACTCCAGCGTCTTGTAGCCGCTGTAGTACTGTCCGTACTCGTGTTAGGTGTTCTTGTAAGTTCTGAGCTGTTATTAAAATGTCGTCAAGGTAGCATACAACTCCATCAATACCGCTGAGGATTTGGTGCATAGTTCGTTGGAAAACAACCGGCGCAAAAGATATTCCAAAGGGTAAGCGTTTGTAGCAGAAATAGCCTTTGTGCGTTACTATAGTTAGATATTTTCGTGATTCTGGATGAATCAAAAGCTGTAGATAAGCATCTTTTAGGTCGATCTTTGTAAATAATTGTCCACCCGACAACTTCGACGTAATTTCTTCAAATCTGGGAAGTGGGTAGTCGTCGATTTGAACATGTTGGTTGATCGTTACTTTGAAATCGGCGCAAATGCGGATGCTCCCGTTGGCCTTAATTGCTACGACTATGGGTGATGCCCATTCTATTGGCGTTGACATGGTATCACCTGGTTCTAGGACTCCTTCCTGTACTAGCCGCTGTAGTTCATTGGTCACTTGTTCCCGTAAGGCGAGTGGCACAGGGCGAGGCCTAAATGTTTTTGGCCTGACGTCGTTAGGAATGTGAATTTTTGCACTATGCCCTTTTATTGTCCCAAGTTTGCCATCAAATAGTGGCTTAAATTCGTCAAGGATGGTTTGAACTTCGGTGTTATGTTCTAGATTTGTCAAGGGGGTTGCTGCTGCCTTTGGGGTTCTTATATTACATAATCTGGCTCCGGGGGGCATTGGTAGCTCAAACTTTAGACACCAATCCAACCCAAACAATGGAATGTCATTCTGTTGTGTTACGTATGCATTTAAAACCTTCTTGGTATTGAATGCGTTTACTGTTATTTCACATATTCCCAATGTTTCATTTGTACTTCTGTGTAAGCGATAAGGTTTTTGCATTTCTTCAGTTTCGGACGTCCTATAGTTTTCCACAGGTTTTTGCCAATCACGGAATGGACTGCGCCCGGGTCATACAGCATTTCAACTGGTTTCCCGTTTAGTTGAGTCGGTATCATGATTTTTGTAGTTGGGTTACGTAGTTTCATGGCAAATGTGTGTATGCTTTGTTCGTCTGAATCTTCGTTGTCGCTGTTATTTACCCCTGTGGTTGTTATATGTCTTGTTGTGTTTTTTGTTTCAGCTTCAGTCTTCCACTGGTTATGCAGACGCTTGAGAAGTGATTCTCTTTACCGCAGGAGTTTCCCTTTTGCAGGACAGTCGTTCATATTCGTATGGAAATCTCTTCCGCAAAACATACATTTTTTTGCGATGGTTGTTTTGTGTGTGTTTCGTTGGATTTCTTGTTGTTTTTTTGTGTTTAACTTGTTAATGGTTTGCTGTTCGGTGACAATTTGAGAGTTTTTTGTTAGACGCTGACTTTGTAACTCTGCTTGTTCAAGTTTGTTGGCTGTGGCTATGACGTCAGTAAGTTTAGCACTGTTTGTCGGGTGCTCTTTGATGAGTTCCTGTTGCCAAGCGCTATTGTTAATACCGACTACTAGTTGGTCCCTTATGCGCTCGTCTAGCGTGTTCCCGAACTCGCAGTAACCTGCTAACGATCTTAGCTCCAGAATAAATTGTGAAGTTGTTTCATCTAGCTTTCTGTATCTGGTCGCAAAAGCAACCCTTTCCGATAATACGTACGTCTTTTTGCCGTAGTATTCATTTAGTACCTGTTTTAGTTCAACGTATGATTTAGTGGTAACGACGATTGGTCGGTAGTAATCTACGAGTACCTTAAATGCGGCTGGGCCGACCCGAGAGAGGAGAAGTTGCTTCCGTTTGTTCTCAGAAGCCTCTCCGTCAAGTCCGTGTAGTTGCAGTTCAATTTCAAAGCGTTGGATGTAGTAGTCCCAGTCTTCGTTTCTGTTATCAAACGTGTCAAATTGGAATCGCTCGACACGTTCGGTCACGGCTTCGTCCGTCGTCGCCAGAATGTTGTATTAAATAAAAGTTATTTATTGCAAAAGTAGTAATATATTTACATCGCTGTAGCTCGTTGCTAAGTCAACAACAAAGTCTTATGACATAAGGGTATCTACCCAAAGATTATGTTCTTAGGCTAGTTGTACAATATTACAACAGGCACCACCGCCGCCCCCTTCTGTAGGCCTCGTCTCCTTATGGGACAGCCTTCCAGCGAGGACTCGGGAGGAGTATGAAGCTAGGGTGAATTCAAAAGATCGAACTAAAAGTCTTTGTTGGATATTGTACGTTAAAGTCAACCAAGGGGAATAAGAGGGATCCACAATAGAGAGTTGGCCCTACATTTTTTATCAAATATGAGAATATTTACGCTCTCTAGTAAGGATTTATAACCTGCCAAAGGAATAGTGGAAATGGAGGACGTGATAATGCATATGGATGAAGGTGATGAAGCTGATCTGGCAAGCCTTTGGATTTCATTCCTGCTTCCAGATCCTAGCACAATATCCCCAGTGCTAGTCCCTAATCATGGGCATTCAACCTTATAATCCCGTAGGATAAAATTAGCTTCATTAGAGCCATTTCAGGTTTGTGATAAGCGTCTGCTACGCTAGCCTCCGTTTTAGTGGTGGTAGGACCCTGTGCAGGGTCCGTCCGGATCGCTACCACCATCTTATCCATTAACCATCCGCCAAGCAACAGTGTTCGCATTGTTGTGTTCCGGTGTGGGGATAAGACAACCGGTGAAATTACTAGCATAGAGGCATTCCATCTTAGTCCTCAGGGTTGGCAGCGCATTTGAGGTCTTAGGATTATAATCTTGAGAATTCAAATGTCTATGGGTCTCAGATTTCACTTACCATCAGGTGGCCTGAGTACTCGTGTGCCAAAAATAAAGACTGTGAAGGAACTCAGAGGCAACGTCCAGCAACACCTTAGTCTACATCTGGACTCCAAAACATCGTTTGGTGAGAAGAGATGATGGTAAAGGAATAAGGGCTTGTAGTACTGTTAGGCGATGGGCTTGCAACCTGTCACTAATACACTGGTAAACATCTTATCCTACTTGTGCAAAATGTGTTTACAGAATTACCAACAAGTCTTTTTAAAGTTGTTGGTATTTCTGTGGCTCTGCCTACCCCACTCTGGGAATGAAGACGTGATGTTATGTATGTATGTATGATGGTGGAATATAGAATCAGATAAATAAACTGGCCAAGGATACTAACTTCTTCCCTTAAGTTATGGTTTTCGGGAAAGACATTTACTGTAGGCATTTTCAGTCCGTCACTGTCAGATAAAAGGCGCTAAATAATTGCGAACCTTATCGTATCTCATCTCCAGGAATAATCATTGACTCAATGATTTATTAATCCGAGTATCAATCAAATTCAATTGCCATTTGTTAGCATTACCAGGGGCTGTGGGACCATAGCAGAGTTGTTCCTTTCATAAAGATCAATGATAGGCGACCGGTAACATTTTGTCACTTTCACTTTAAAACTAAAACCATATATTTAAAAAAAACTCACTGAATTTAATTGGTTATAAGTAGTACATTTTAATGTTTTTTTTTTATGTTTAACATTGTCAATTGATTCCTTTAACCGTTGAGTGGTTAACGACAATATACCTTTTAATTTATTGAGAATTTTTTTTTTTGGTATTATTAATTATTAAGAACCGAAGTTATAAACCAATTTCAATTTGAACTTCCATACTAAATTATTAAAATTCAATGCTTACATGTGTCGTAGATGGACAGCGGCAAATATATTGCCGTCTTGTAACTCATAAAGTATGAGATTGAAAAAAAAGTTTCATCTTTCTCAAAAATCACTATAAAAATTATCTGTACTGCGCGTACTTCCAAAGAATGCGATTTATTCTTACAAAAAAATGTACGTTAAAACATTGAGAATCCATTTATATAAAGAGAATGACCTTTCTACATTAACATATGTGAGAGGTGTGTAGTTGTAAAGCGATATTTCATCGTTATCAGGGTCGTTTAAAAAAAAAAACAAAATCACGATCGCACCCTTTGTGTAACGAAAGTTAGTCATACAAACTATATATTATATGGGTAACTCTCGTTACACAAAGGAATTAATTAAGTTTTGTTTTAATTAAAGCCCTTTATTTACGATGTAAAATTTGTTTGAAAATGTCCCATCATTTAAGCTTCTAACAAAATTCGTAATATTTTAATATAGGTATAAATTGTGAACAAAATTTTAATAGAATCACATCCATGTTTTACTTTCGTCGAAAAACTTCTACGGGTTGCCAATCATTAATAATGATAATGAATTTGGGATTTTTACTAAAATTATATAAGCGGAATGTTTGTTTGTTACGTCTTCACGACCAAACGTCTTAAAAAATATCATGGACTTGAAGCACGTGGAGCTAACTATCCCCATGTGTTTCTGTTTAGTTCACAAGAGAAAATACTCTTTTACCGAACAAGTGTCCTCGCGTGTAATATTTATGGACTTATTTCTCTAATAAGTCCGTGGTAGTGTCTATAAATAACCCGACATTGGCGAAATACATACATACTATCACGCCTTCATTCCCAGAGTGGGGAAGGCAGAGCTACAGAAATACCAACAACTACAAAAAAAGTTGTTGGTAATTCTGTAACCACATTTTGCACAATTAGGCTAAGATGTTTACCAGTGTATTAGTGACAGGTTGCAAGCCCATCGCCTAATAGTACTAGAAGCCCTCATTCCCTTAGTCGCCTCTTACGACATCCCCGGGAAGACATGGAGTGGCACTATTCTAACCCGGCAACCACACGGGCCCCGGCCACACGGGGCGAAATACATGAGTCAAAAACCGGGCCAACCGAAGCCATTAAGTACTACAAACATAAAACACACATACATAACATCGCGCCTTCAGTCCCAGAGTGGGGTAGGCAGAGCTACAGAAATACCAACAACTCTAAAGAGACTTGTCGATAATTCTGTAACTACATTTTGCACAAGTAGTCTCAGATGTTTACCAGTGACAAATATAAAAAACAACAAGTAATAACGAATTTTCTATTTAAAGTCATTTGGTGCCGTGTTAGATGATTTAAGTAGGTATAAACACTTTAATCGCCTGTCTCTCAAGAACCAATGATGTCTACAGTCGTGATAGTTTTCCATTTAAATTGAAAAATATAAGCTTTCAGATTAGACAAGGCAAAACTATAAGGGTTCCTAGTTTGACTACGGAACCCTAAAAATCTAAGCTCAAGGCTAAATGAAAGCCATTACATAAAAATTAGAATAAGAACAGATTTCCTAAAAAAAAATACGTGGTTACTTTTAGTCTCGATAATCCAGAAGGTTTTTAAAATATCATATAAATTCTGGATGTGAGCTATTCGAAAATGGCGCTGGCAAAAGACAGCTTTATTTGCTATTATCCGTTAGATATCTTTGTTAAAACTGAAACCATAAAAATAGATCTTCCCTAGATCGTAAAAAGTTAAATAATGAAGTCTTTAAGCGAAAGTGCGGGAAAACTAGTCTTGCAATAAAATACGCTTTATTTCGTGCATTAGTATGTGTACAGTCCCTTAGTCTGACAAAATATAAAGAGGGTCGCATTTCCCTGCGTCTCATGTAAACATTTACCCATCAAAAACATAAATGTAAAATGGAAGCCAAGTTCAATATTAAGAATATCCGATGCGCGGTTGTCGACTTCGCCGACAAAAAAATTGAGATCTAGATGGGTGCCAAGTTCCGTAGATAATCCTGATATTATATGTATTTATTAAGAATATACAACATTCAAAAATAAATTAAAAACACATTTTCCTATTTTTTCTGCTACAGCAATGTTTGCTATTTAAAAAGTATAACTTCTTAGAACACCAATTATTTACACAAAGCAGATAACTTAGGATAAACTGCAGCTCAAAATTTGACTCGGCTAGTTTTTACCAGCAAGCCAATTGTTTGGAAGAGTATGATATGACCACACAATATAAATACAGTAACTTGCGTACCCTATAACTTATTGATTAGCCAAATGCAAGATACCTTGTACGTGAAAACTAGCCAAGTCCAATTTTGAGCTGCAGTTTATCCTAAGTTATCTGCTTTGTGTAAATAATTGGTGTTCTAAGAAGTTATACTTTTTAAATAGCAAACATTGCTGTAGCAGAAAAAATAGGAAAATGTGTTTTTAATTTATTTTTGAATGTTGTATATTCTTAATAAATACATATAATATCAGGATTATCTACGGAACTTGGCACCCATCTAGATCTCAATTTTTTTGTCGGCGAAGTCGACAACCGCGCATCGGATATTCTTAATATTGAACTTGGCTTCCATTTTACATTTATGTTTTTGATGGGATATCATTATTTTTTGTCAAATAACGCGCGCGCGCGTTGTACGCGTTTAATTTTTAAAGAAATGCGATAAATATTAAATAAATAAATTACCATTTTAGGTGGGTACCTAAATGATATGAATTAAATCTTACATCCTCTTCCTCCGTTTGCGCACTGGTCTTTTTTCGCTGTCATTTTAAATACACACTAAAGACCCGAGAGCAAATATTCGTATTCATCATAAAAATATCTGCCATCTGCCCCGTAGGCTTACTGTCTAACTCTGCTCGCTATCGCCATCGGATTGAAATAACAGTTGTTGTATGAATGTGATAGGTACTTAGCTATGATTCCGATGCCAACTGTCAGCCCATACAAAGACTGTCATTTCAAACCGACTGGGCTACCACGGCTTTTTTTAATAATAAAAACGACCTATTTGACTTTAAATACCAGATCTAGATCAACATTCATCATCATTCTACTTCACCAAATGGAGCTTTTCAGGAGTGATCTATAAGTGTACCTAAAATATTTGAAGAGTTCCCTCGATTTCTCCCGGACTCCATCATCAGATTTGGACCTGATGATGATGAAACCACTCCGGAAGTATACCCTTTCAAACAAAAGAATAATTTTCCAAATCGGTTAGTAAATAACGGAGTTCTGAAGTAACAAGCATAAATAATAATAATAATAATAAAACTTAAAAATCAATGTTTTCAGACTCTTTTATTTGTATACACACAAATACCCACTTGGATGCCAGGTTTCACCTTTCTAGGTCACCTGGAAGTGGGTTAGGTTTTTGATTACTAGTCAGTCAGTGAGTCAGTCAGTGGAATAAATGCCCATTTTCGGACGTTAATATCTCAATAACCGCTTAACCTATATTTATGAAATTTGGGGTTCTAGTTGATCTAAAAGGTCTTATTACACATATCAAATGTCAAGTTTCTATGTTAAATGGATTTGGAGTTATTGAGGGGTCAAAAGTGGCTCCAAACGGTTCGTGTAAATAACACACGGCTGCTGCTCGCCAGTTCCTTTTGGCGTGAACTTGGCTGGACACGCTGCCGCGTGTCTAGATCATGGGCGTATTTCGAAACAAATTTACTTGGTTTCGTTTCTGCAAGAATGTTCCAGAACGATTACTTACGAATTAATAAGCTACTTACTTTTGCCCACGGCTCGAATTGCGCGAACGTTGTTTGTTCACTAATCCGAGGGTCCCGTACAAACTTTTAAGAATGTCAAATTGTATTGAGGGACAAACTTGAGTTAGCCGTTGAAAAACTGCTGCCTCCATACAACGAAATAGGTCGCAATTACTTTACCAACGGCAAATATATTTTTTGTGATGGAATAACAAATTATCGATTTTCGGATTTTTTCCTTTACTTGTGCTGTTAGATCTTCCTCCTTGCCATATTTCAGGATTCTAGGTCTATGGGAAGTACCCTTTTAATTTTGATTCCTTTGAGAGCGTCGAAATATAGTTTTTTGCGACATAAACTAGAAGTTTAATTTTTTCACAGCTTCAAGGAACTGTAGATCTGAGTTGGTTTAATTTTAACTCGATACCTCCACGCGTTCCCGAGATAAAGGGACTTGACAGACAGATGAATGGATGGACGGACGGACAACAAAGTGATCCTATAAGGCTCCCACTATAACATAACTAAAACCGACACGTGCGGATGCGACGAAATTGGCAGATGTAGAACACTGTACCCACTTGTAAATCCGTGTTTGCAAGAAGGCAATACGCAGCGCAGTCTGCAATATAAGTGTAAGGCGGTAAACACACACACACACACACACACAAACACACACACACATACACACACACACACCAGTAGAGGGGCATCCTGAGACAGGTTATTTGTACCTACAGTCAAAGCTAAAATGTAAACAAAATTGAAAAAAATATTTTAAATGAAAGCGCAAATAACAAATTTCAAAGGAAAACTATCACGACTAAGTTAGAAGACTTGATTGGTTCTTGAGATACAGGCAAGTTAAGTGTTTATACTTGTATAGGTACCTACTAAAAATCATCTAAGACGGCACTTAATAACTTTAAATACAAATTGACAACAACATGATGAACCATGCTGTTTTTTGAAATAGTTTTATTGTATTTGTAGTACTTAAGGGCTTGGGAACCCTACACTGAGCACAGGCTGACATGCTCATGCCCGGTTTTTTATACAATACGGGGAAATATCTTGCAGAAATCAGCGTGTGTAATAAGAAAACAGGGTTTTACTAATCTAGTGAAATACTTGTGACCTAGTAGTTATTTATCATCTAGTAAAATGTTTTTTCTAATCGTCCTTAGTTACATTATATTGTTTTAAATCTAAATGCTAGTGCCAAAGTCCGCTACATTTCCACAAACTCAAATTACAATAACTAATTACTAAATTACAACGTGTAACTTTGTCATCGTATTAGAATTAACACAGGCGACACTCAGAGCTTCACAAAAAAACAACTTTTCTCCCTCGGATTAAAAACTACACTTTACACGTTCGCTGCAAACTTGGAATCCTAAATGACGTTTGCAAACCGAGTTAAGTCGAGTTTAAGTGTAAGTTATCAAGTTACTTAGTTGCTCGGTGGAACTTTAAAGGTAAATTAGCGAATGCTGAAGTGTATTCTTTACTGTAACAGCAATTAAATATACTTATTTTGATTTTATCCCTGTGACGCTAGACAAGTTGCATTCGACAATCGTTAGCGATTATGTTTCGATACACAAATGTCTATCGAGATAGAAACGTAGTACTCACGTAAATTACATATATTTTTCAATCGATTTATATTCGCTTACGATTGTCGAATGCAACTTGTCTAGCCCCACTGGAACGAAACAAAAACCGACGCAAACAGCTGTTATTCTTTAACGCAAGAGTCGGTTTCACTGTCTAATTAATTCTAACCCTCATAGTCCCCAGATATGCAGCTATTTTCGATTAACTTTGAGCTAAAATTGGAATACTCACAAAGTAATAAATAAAGAGTTCAAATTTCCGGATAAAAAATGTTAATTATTAATTATGCAGCTTTGATTTGTGGTTGCTTCAGGGAACAATCTAACATCAATTGACCTAATCCCAAACTAAGGTCTAGGCTATGCTATTGGTACTAGAAAATGGTAAATCTACACAAAGAAATTCAAACGAGTACGTAAGCATTCATGATTCGGAAATAAATAGGCGAGTCATCACTAAAATATCTGCCGTTACCAGTAATCAAACTCAAGAATCTCAAGTCTGTGGTCTATGAGGGTCAGAATTAGTAGAACGGTGAAATTAACTCTTGCGTTAAAGAATAACAGCTGTTTGCGTCGGTTTTTGCTCCATTCTAGATTTAAGCTTTATTACTTTAACGGATAATTCTGCTTAAGGAGTATTTCCTAGATTTCCACAAATTTTTGAATAGGATAGTCGTATACATTCCGAAGACATAGTACAAAGGCTACTCATTCCCAAGAGAATTTCAATAAACAACTTCTGCAAAAAACAAATACATTCTATAGAATGTATTTGTTTGTCTGTACATCTTCTAATGGCCTCAAATCAAAGCTAAAACCTTCAAAGGAATCTATTCAGGACATTCATTTAGGTTCAACATATAATATATAATCACTAAACATTTGCTATCTCTTTCCTTCCACCCCACAACTGAAGGAAAAGCGAGATAGATCTGTGTCTTGCACTTCGGTTTCTCAGCTTTTTAAGAAGCCGCTTGTAACGCAACACTGTTATTGACCGAGCCAATTAGACGTAGCTTAAATACTAGTTAATTGGCCAAAATCCTCGAAGTCGCGGCGTTTTACGAAACCTTGAGACAGCTTAAATAGCTCTTAATGCTGATCGACAGAGTCCGTAATCGGTTGGCAGGGTAACACTGTAATGGCCGCGGGATTTGCTTCGAATGCTGGATTATTTGCCGACTGTGAGGTAAATGACTTTGAACTGCTTGAGAAAAGATGGCGATGTTAAAAGCGAAACTATATTCTGTGTGATTCCGTTAAAGTTTATGGTATTCTTCACAATTACAGGACTGTATAAAATCAGAAAACTTATAATATATCTACATCTACTTACATCTACACGTATATTATAAAGAGGAAAGATTTGTATGTTTGTAATACATAAACTCAAAAACTACTGGAACGATTTCAAAAACCATTTTACCATTAGAATGTTACATTACCTCAGTTTAATGTAGGCTATGTTTCGTTCTTATGTGGAGAAAGTTGCGGACAGCAGCTAGTATATTATAATTAGTCACTGGGCCCATGGTTGACGTTTGTTTTTAAATTGAAAGGATTTGATAAATAAATTACCAAATTATAACGCACTAATGGCCAAACGTACGTTCAGAGTTCCCCTGCGAAGTTACAAATCAAGTCTCGCAAAGCGTTTACTAGACTAATATGCATAGACGTATTTATAATAATATCTGCAAGGTGCTCAGCATTTAACACTGTACTAGTCGTAAAGCTAAGGTGACTGTGATGAAGTGGCTACTGACCTTATTATATCAAGACACAGAGGACCTTCTGTTTGCTAGTTAATGTATATTCCTGACGGTACATATTCAGCTGCAGAGATACACTCTCACTCACACACAATCATTCACTTACACACATACACACACACACACACAAACGCGCATAGCGCGCTCATGCGCTTATCGCTCTGTAAATTAGTTAAATCCTTGCCTTTGAAATCTGTTTTGTATAATTCGACATATGTTTCACGAATTGCACTCCAGGGTCCCAAGATATAGGCTCAGCCTAGTTAGGGGTCCGCCAGATATCTCATTTTCTATATACTCGTGTGCTATTAAGCAAATATTTTTTTATTATACTTTTTTTTACCAAATATATAACAATATCAAAAACTTTTAAATGATAATACGATTACATAGTGCCCCTGCAACCGTACCGTTTAACCGTAAAAGTTATTTGAAGAAGTGCAGTGACAAAGTTCAGCCTTAATCGGGGAACGAAGAACCACACAAACATACACGTTAAAACTTACCCTTCTTCAAGGCAGTCGGGTAAAACCTGGCGAATTCGGATAATCACAAAATCAAACCACCCTTATTTCCAGCCAAAATATTACCAACCTGTAACTCAAGCGACTTTTGAGAGCTCATGAATATGAACCCTCTTCAGGAAATCCCTCAATGGAGTCTTCAACATCTTCAGTTCAAGAAACTACACGTTCCAATTTCCAAGGACCGAAATCAACTGCTACTTCTTAAATCCAAATTTTCACTTTCTATAGTCCTCTTTCATTCCTTTCGCTGTGGTAATACTGAGGAGTAAGGAGGACGGAGCTAGAGATGTGAGTTATTTGATATATTGGTGTGGAAGCTTCGAATTGTAGTCTCCCCACGTTCGTCCTTCGACCGGCCCGTCCGACCCAATGCACTCTATCATACTGTATTTGATCGAACATCAATGTGACTTTTTTAAATTGGAATATGACAACCTCTATATACCCCATTGCTAGATAAAGTACAAGTGGACTGTTGGTTGTAGTTATTGCAGAGAACCAGGTTTTTAAAATTGGTATATGCTACCAGGGTTTCATAACCCGTTAGCTACATTAACAATGCTGGTTTACTAAAAATAGTAAAAGGAAAATTAAGGAAGAAAGGAATAATATGCTTGCTTCATTGCACAATTTCAAAAACTTTCCAAACCAATCTACCGTTTGGTATAACTAAAATTGGGGTTAATGATTCAAACATTTGAAGATTCAGTAAATTGGGCTCATGAGGGCACTGTTACAGACTTTTAGTGAATTTATTACAACTACTTACTACTAACGCTTCGGACAAGATCAACACTGCAGAGAAGAAGCGCTGCGAGAAATTATCGCCAATGTTCAGAACATTATTTAATCTCATCTTCTTATCAATCTAACCAATTCGATCTAATCTCGACTGTTGGGTAATCAAAGATATGGGTACCAGGAAAACACTATACATGACGCTTGGCACTTGGTTTCTTTCTATTATACTTATAGAACAGATCCCTAAAAACGTAATAAGTAACCCAAATATCCACTGGCAGAAAGGGCTGTCAAATAAGCGTTCTAGAAACAATATTAGTCGCGCCCGGTTTAATCTCCGTAGCAAAATAAAAATGGACCGCGCCCGCCACGGCGCCATGAAGAATAGTTAATATCGCTCGTACTACGAAAACTCGAGTGAAAATATTCTGCTTTCAAAATTTCCGTGCATGGCGTGAAGAAGTTGATAAGTCGAGATTTAAAGTTACAAGCAACAGTGTTCGCACTGTTGTGTTCCAGTGTGGGGATAAGACAAACGGTGAAATTACTAGCATAGAGGCATCTTAGTCCTCAGGGTTGGCAACGCATTTGAGGTCTTAGGATTATATTCTTGAGAGTTCAAATGTCTATGGGTCTCAGATTCCAATTACCATCAGGTGGCCTGAGTGCTCGTGTGCCTTCTCCTTAACTTTTTTTTTTAAATTGAAATTTGTATTTAGTACAAATTGCATACAGTTCAAATTACTCCATTCTTTTTCATGAGTTATCTACTTATTCACGCCAGCCACGGATTTATCCTGGTCTGAATTCCTCGTCCTATATTATACAGACAATAAATTGAACTCTGCCTCTTTAGAAGCTCGAGCTAGGTATGTTACAGATGTAGTGAAAAATCCTTTCCCATTGTATTTTCTCGGAAATTATCGTATTTGTCATGCTATTTCAGTCAGACTCAGTACCCATCGAAACAACGTGAGTGAAGGTCGCGAGATTAATAATCGATATAGAGTGGTTAATACCAGAGTACTTTTTTGTTTACCTACACATATTCCGTCCTCTTACAATCACTTAAGCAATGTCAAACAAGATTTTCAAATAATGTAAATAAAACTTCAAATACTTTACAGAATAGGAATGTACAAAATCAACAAGTAATAACTAATTTTCTGTTTAAAGTAATTTGGTGCCGTCTTAGATGATTTTAGTAGGTATAAACACTCTAAAACTAATAATGTCTACTTAGTCATGATAGTTTTCCTTTTAAATTCGTTATATGCGCTTTCATCTAAGTTTTTTTCAGATTTTTTGTACTTGTAGTTTTGGCTGTAGGGGGGCACTTAACAAAAAATAGCGCTTTAAAGCTTAATATTTCATAAACGGATTCCTTGATCGAAAAATTGTTTCGACAAACCCACAATATTTTTGAAAGACCTATCCAACGACACCCCACACTATGGAATAGACGAGAAAAAAAATACATTCATACGTTACGTGTAGCGGAGGAACCTCATTTTTTATATTGTACCACTTTGTTGGCGTGACTAATATGTATATCCTTGCCAAATTATAGCTTCCTAATACTAAGATTCTCTGCGCTAGGCTGCGGACGGCGAACCCTTATAGACGAAACTATAAGGGTTCCTAGTTTGACTACGGAACCTTAAAAAACGCATCGCTACGTTCTGCGTCGCAAAGTGCCTTCACTCTAAGTCTGCAATCTGCGTCACAAAGTCCAATTTAACTATCTAGGGAAGTAAATTCTGTATTATTTACGGTGTGGTGCCGCTGGGTGCCGTAGATAAGGCTTTACGTGGTGGGACGCAAACTTAAGCTTATTTCGCGTTTACATTTTATTCGAGAAAAACGCGATTTGGAACCTTCTGGAGGTTACCATGGAAACCGTAATTGTGTAACTAGGCGGATGATCTAAAAGATAATTATGTACAGTCGGCGTTATAAGTAGAGAGCGGATTTGAAGTAGCGATTACAAGTTTAATATGGATAAGACAAGTATTTATTTTTTATTAACAGTAAAAAAGTCATACATATATAGATACAAAAGATTTATGATAATACTTTAATCACAATAAAATATTTTTGTTTACATATAGTGTGTTGCAAGAATAACATTTATGGAACTTAATCAAGATTGTAAGTGAGTAAATAAATAAATATCACAGGACAATTTCACACAAATTGACCTACTCTCAAACTATGGGTACTAGACAATGATGAACTTACTGATATAGAGACATACGAGTATATACTTAAATACATAGAAAACATCCAAGACTCAGGAATAAACACTCGTGCTCGTCACACGAATATCTGCCCTTCTAGAGGATCATCTTGTAAGTAAGTAATAAGATAACTGTAAGACCAATAAACAACATGTTATATAATAAATAAATCTATCTATCTAACGAATCGCAATAGTCATATCCATATTAAACTTGTAATCGCTACTTTAAATCCTCTCTCTAGTTATGAGTAGCTGCTTATTTAGTGCGTTGTCAATTTAACGTTATGTTTGAAGTACTGCACTAATCTGTCAAAAACGTTAAAGCGACAAGGTACAAGAGTGTGCAGTGTACTTATAAGGCCGGCTGTAGCTATCGTGAAATTACTGAATAAATAAATAACTTTGGACAATCTTACGCATACTGACTAACGGCCGCACTCAGAGTCAGTTCATGACGATTAAGTGCGAATTAGTAATGACTTAATCGCACTTAATCGTCATCACCTGACTGTGACAGTTAACTCGATCCTTTTTCAAATTTGTGTATGAAACATCGTTTTTATACACAAGTTTAAAATAGGAACGAGTTAACATGTTTTCCACGCATATTTATTCCTATAATATTTCAGGAGTTATCTCAAATCCTCACAGATCCCCTCATCAGATACCAACTTGGTGGCAATGAGACCACATTGGGAGTATATTCTATCAAACAACAAAAAATGATGGAGTAATCGCGTAACAAGTTTTACTACCTTGCTACCCGTCCGGATCGCTACCACCATCTTATCCATTAACCACCCGCCAAGCCACAGTGTTCGCACTGTTGTGTTCCGGTGTGGGGATAAGACAACCGGTGAAATTACTAGCATAGAGGCATTCGAACTTAGTCCTCAGGGTTGGCAACGCATTTGAGGGCTTAGGATTATAAGTCTTGAGAATTCAAATGTCTATGGGTCTCAGATTCCACTTACCATCAGGTGGCCTGAGTGCTCGTGTGCCTTCTCCTTAAGAGTGCGCCGAGGCAACGATACGTAATTACGAAAAAAATGCGTTTGTTTGATCGCCTGCTGCATTGTTTTTACTGAAGCTTTAGTTATGCAATTCATATGTAAGATATTTAAGGAATCACTCTATATATCATATACTTTAGAAACACGATTACTTGTACTTCCCTCGATAGAAAAAACATCCAAAGATACCTCTACATAACAAAATAAACACTTAGTACGGCGTAATTACTTCACGGAAGATCATCCGTTTTGGATTTACAACAAAACTACACGTCTTCTATATATTCTACACTTTAGATTTGAAAATGTGTTTTTATTTTACTAATATGAAGGAAATACCTAAATTCGCACGCGTTTCGTCCATTTTAGCCAGAGCCGTCACGTTTCCCCCATGTCCGCATTAGTCAGGCTTCGGCCGTCGGACGTGGAGGCTGTGTCGCTTGTTGATTGGTTGCGTTTATCGCGATTTTTGTGCTTATTCACTTTATTTTAAATGGGGAACAAACACAACCAAGAAAGGAAGAGAAGGGGTTGGCAAAAGCACAATGCTAAACGCTTGCGTGAAGAAATGAAGTTAGTTAAAATCGTAAACCTACTGATAGTGGAGTAGTTCTAAGAAACCTGATTTGACAGTTGTCAAAATGCCACGCTAAGGGAGGAGAAAATAAATCGGTAGCAACATAGACTGATTTTAGAGATGTATCGATTTGTATTACTAAGACTTTGTAATCGTTTAGTTGTAGTCTTGATGTTTTGGGCCAAAATTGGTTTATTTACACAAGTAATTTTAAACAACACGCGAAGTTCTTTCAATTAGTAGGTAGGTATATAAAAAATACACTTCTATAGTGAATATTTACCAAGATATAAAAATAGTTTAGCTAAAAAAACACATTTACAGGCAAAACAAGCTTCTTAGAACGACCCGAGGTTTTTTTTACTATAATTAATTATATAATATTGTTACTTCTTGGGATGGTTTCAATATTTCTAGAGCAAGACATCTCCAGAAATCTGAATACAAAGAGAATACTCCGTAAGTATACTCAGTACCTAACAACTATATTTCAACAAATGAGTAAAATTGCAAAATTATTCATATTTTTTTATTTATAGGGTTAATGTTTCAGTTGTTGGCACTTCGCTACAAAGCGAAGAGTTAAGGTACCTAATGAACCGGTGAGGTAGGTATGCGTAAAAATAGTAAGAGGTGTATAGGAAAACATTTTAATAAATTTAGTATGAATTTTCACATTATCTTTACATTTTTTCAATTTACAGAGTAAATTAATTGGTTGACATCGATTATAAAATTTACCACACAATGGAATTGTAAGTCCCAAATACGAATTATTTTTATAGAATGAGGATTACAAAATTTCATCCAAAAACTAATTCTGTTAATAAATAAATTATAGTTAAATCAAAACGTTCTGTTTTATTACAGGATGCCAATGGACCAAATTTCTTGTCTTTCAGTGGATGGAGAAATAGACAATGACATTGCTTACTCACACAGACAAAATAATGCCGTGAAGTAAAATCCGATATTGATTATTGTTGTTTCTTATGTCCTAATATTTTTTTCTAAAGATACCTGCGTACATTATTCATTACATTATATACATACAAACATTAAGTAGGAACTTCTAAATATGTGATTGATACAGCAGCTTTAAGTTTTTAGTTTTTTAAAACATCAATTTAATTTTATACTTTATAGTGATCAGAATCAGACATTGAAGTTTTTGCGGAAATAATCATGGATAAACATTCGTACAAACTAAGATCCTTTTTTTTAAGACGGTTAAAATACCAAAACCTTCTCCTATGTGAAACAAATACTTTTCTGAAAACCGCATTAAAAACGGTTCCGCCAAACGTGAGATAATCGCGGACAAACATACATACATACATACAGGTCAAACTGAGAACTTCCTTTTCTTTGAAGTCAGTTAAAAATAATATCTTGAAGAAAGGGTCCATGACTGGGATTTTTGCCCTACTCAGCCGTTCTTATTACTTTACATTAGGTATTCTATTCAGTTCACTTTATTTTGTGCTTAAAATATTGTCAATAAAGGTAATTAGGTTTTATTACATTTCAATATACAGTCACATTAAATCACGGGGTTGTTGAGCCACCATAGAACTCTGTCCTAATGAGTAATGACAGCGTCAAGTCACGCAAAAGAAATTATTTACGTCAAAATTTACCGTCAACTTTCTATGAAAAGGTTCTTCCGGTAACCTTCGGAGAGGGAAGATGGCCGATTGGAAGATGTACGGCTTTTACTTATGATTTATTCTCTTTAGCCGAACAATTTGCCCAATAAATATTATAAATAACTTAACACTAGCTAAATACACCTTAGATGTACAAACGACATTAATTAAAAATTATCTATCTATCTGTGAGTGGGTTCTAGAGTGGCTCAACAATCTCGTGATGTGACTGTACCTCATACAAGTAATTCAATCCTACCTTACCTACCGACAGTAAACATAAAATTTAAAAAAAAATGTAGACTGAAAAAAGTTTTTAACTTCTTATAGTCAATATTTTAATAAAAGTATTCGGAATCGATTATGTTTTTTTATTTTGTAAACATTGGTAGCAACCTCCGCGCCTAGTGGATCGGCGCACGGCTCGTCAGGCGCGGCGCGCGGCCGGCGCATGGCTCCGGCTCGCTCCTTGCTGGTGTGCTATACGCACACATACACAGAGTGCATAAAATACCTAAAGTTAATGAGCGCAAAAAGCTCGGTGCCCCCTTAACATAAAAAAAACATGCAGTCGAATTGATTCTCGTAACCTCCTGCTTTTTTGAAGTCGGTTAGTAATTAACAACCATGAGTGCAAATACTCGCGGTCATCACAGAGTAACTAATTAATTTATTTATGACCTGGGGCCCGTTTCTCGAAACTTACTAGACTAATAATATTGGTCCATGCGGTACATTTCACTTGTAGACTTTTAGAAAATTGTATTGAGTGAACTAATATTAACAGTCTAATGAGTTTCGAGAAACGGGCCCCGTATTGATACAGGCAGGATTCTGATCTAGACCCCGCTATCGGAGGTGCAAATTGGTAGCTGTCAAGTTCTTACGGATGAGTTAAAATTATTTTGAAATACTAGCTATATCGATAATTATAGCTGTATGTCGATATTTTTCTTCACCATAATGAGTCCAGGACTTAAATTAAACTTGTTTATGTTATAAAACAGGAATATTTAATTACAAAATGATTGTGTAAAATGTTTTTCATTACTATAAATAAAAATCTTCAATCTTTCATCATTACTAACAAATTATCGTTATCTTCATAGCACGAACCATTCATAAATGATTAAAATTTTAAATAATCAATAAATCTCTCTTTTATGTCCACCAAAAGAGATTTTGATTATCGTATTGTTAATCAACGATCAATTTTCTTTCCAGATTCTCTGCAGTAATCTAGTGCAGTCATTAACAATAAACCCAATATCTTATCTATTCATTTTAATCATGGATCCCAAAAAAACTTGTTAAATTGTAGCCTAAAAATGGTATAGGTACCTATATATAAAACTAGTTGTACAGAAAAAGTAAGAATATCGATATCGACATCATAAATATTTATACTTATCCCTAAGAACTTGACAGCTACCAATTTGCACCTCCGATAGCGGGGTCCACTGATGACGATGGTGTTATGAGTGAATATTTTTTTCCCCGTGTGGTTGCCGGGTTAGAATAGTTCCACTCCATGTCTTCCCGTGGATGTCGTGAGAGGCGACTGGGAATAAAGGCCTGTAGTACTGTTAGGCGATGGGCTTGCAACCTGTCACTAATACACTAGTAAACTTTTTGGCCTGATGGTGCAAAATGTGGTTACAGAATTATCAACAAGTCTTTTTAGAGTGGTTGGTATTCAGTAGCTCTGCCTACCCCATTCTGGGAATGAAGGCGTGATGTTCAGTTATGTATGTATGTATGTAATTTTTGATGATATTTTTAAAAGTAATTACAGTCATAGTCATAGAATTGATTCATAAACAAGCGGGCCTTATGTGGTTTTTTTTTCAATATTGTCTATGAGTGATAATGCTAAGAACAGCGTTTAGAATTCAAAGTTGACAGACCATACTGCCAGATGATATCGATTTTCAAAATTAAGTTTAATATAAATAATTGCAAATGCCGCTGAAATATTAGTAAAATATAAATATAAAGCAGTTAAGTACACCGTATAAGTATTATATACAGTAAAATTGGTTTAAAGCCAAGTTTTGAACAGAGGAAATAAACCTTGGCTGATTTTAAACCTCCATACTCTGAAATGACCTGAAATAGTGGGTTCTATATTTAAAAATCCACTCATAGCTCCCACGGGAGTTATATAAATCCATTACTCCCGTGGGAGGTAAATCGGCTATAACTACTCTATACGCCTGCGTGTAATAACACCCTTAGCGAGCAAATCTGATGAAAATAATATTATTTTCTTAAAACTAACTTTAGTCACATATCATAGCAAGTAGTTAAACACGGATATACATTTTTAGAGCTCTCTCTTATTAAATAACAAATTAGTTGATCTTTTTATGTATCACTAAATTTCTCATCAACGCTGTAAAAACATGCTCTTAACATATTTTTTTTTATTTTCTCAGGAAGATCGGTTTGTTCGTAATTACAGCATTTTTTATTTTAGTAATATAATTTGATGCTCTTTTTCCAAGCTTTAAAACTTCAACGTAATGAATAAGTGTTTTCATTGAAACTCTACCATTGTCAATGTCATTTCATGTGTTCATTCAAAAACGACATATTTATGTGCTCAACGCCTCTATGCAAGTAATTTCACCGTTAGTCTTATCCCCACACAGGAGCACAACCATGAGATCATCTCTGCTTGGTGGACCCTGCAATAACTAGGTATTCTAGTGAAGATATTCTAGAATCTGTAGCAAATAAAGTATTTAGGACGTACTTCATTCAAGCGGGGGTTAAACGAGTTCTATATTTAAATTATTCATAGACACGAAATTATGTTTCCTTTGCAGGGTTCCACGAGAAATGGAACGGAAACCTTATATTCAAGCTGAATTCCAAAGTGAGGAGAAAATAAGTCATTTGCCCTTGCGTTAAATAAAACAATGCTAAACTTATTTGCTGCGTGTGATGGAATACTAACAGCATAATAATTTATTATTGACGAGCCATGAAGTTTCTAAATATCACACAAAATGACCTAGTCCAAAACTAAGCCCTAGACTTGTACTATGGGTACTAGACAACGATATACATTCCTATACTATAGATAAACTAGCCGTTTCCTGCGACTTCGTTCGCGTAGGAGGCGTTTGTCGCTATTTAGAAAACCGTCCAATTATTCGAGATAAAAAGCACCCTATGCCCTTCATCGGGACTCAAACTATCTCTATACCAAATTTCATCCAAAACGGTGTAGCGTTTTCTCCATGAAAGCGTAACAAACAGACCGACAGACAATTTACTTTCACATTTATAATATTAGCATAGAGCCTAGAAAACATCCAAGACCCAGGAACAAATTGTAACGCTTGATTGTTAGTAGGAGGATGTTCCTCTCAGTATATAGCACAGGCTAGCTCAATCAAGGAGTATACAGAAAAGATATATTTTATGTATCGCTTTACAAGCGAAACTCAAAGAGTATACAGAAGAAAGAAGTTATCAAACCTCTATAGCACTTGACGTACTACAGAAAAGCAAGGTTGATTGAAAAGGAAATGAAACTCATCTGTCAATGGTGTCTGGTTCTTTATTCCATTTGTTTATGTACTTAAAATGACTCACACCATGACAGACAGAGAGACAGGGTCGTGTATCACGATTCGAGTCTTGGTAAATTTAACGTGAATCAGTAAGCGTTATGTACTGAAGGATTAACACTATAGTTTACATAGAACTTACGGGAGGGCCGCTCAAACCTTAACAGTCTGCCACACTGAGGGTTTCCCTTCGCGCTGGTGTGCAGATGAACTTGCCTCGACGGCTCCTACTGTTCTATTTCCGAAGTGTTGCAAATAGGAAGCTTCCTGAGCTTCTTTAAGTTGTTATGATATAATCCTATGAGTTGCTTGACATATATAAAAGGTCATGTCTGTGCCATGATGTCTTGTTGTTGTATAAATGTTTAAATGTATTAAAAATCTTAATGTCAGTAAAGTCAGTAAAGTCAGTCCCACCTGAAAATACAAAGAAGCTTTAGCAGGCGTTCCCTAAAACTCTGGTTAAAAATGTCTAACAGGGATTGTAGAAAGGTTTCAAACACTCACCCGTTGAATCCGGATATTATTCCGTTTCCCAATCCCAATAGAAAATTTGACACGGCGCGTTTGTGCACGTGTCGTGACTGAAAGAAAATCATCACTTTAAATATCTAACCTGACAAAACTGGTAAGGAACCAGGAAGACCTTAACAGCACTCACCTGTGTTGCTGCAGTATGCAAGCCTCAGTGATAGTCTGGTATTAACAATATAATAAACTATTTCTTATCCTGCAAAGAAGCACGAGGTTATGAGTTTACGAAATTTCCAGCAGCTCACAACTATCCTTTGTTTTCAATCTTACCTAAAGTGGCTGCTCCAAATTTGAGTATAACAAACTCATGGAGGACGGAAAACCTCCGATCTACTCCGATTCAGTTTAGAAAATAAATTCGTAGCCAGCCATCGCAGACGCTTTACGTTGACTGATAGTTGACAGACGTCAAAACTAAGAACTGTCACCCTTACGGTCACGTTCCAGTTTGCACTAAAACAGCTACTACATATTATCGAAAAAGTGTGGTAGTTTCACACGTACGCAATAGATGTCGCTAAACGTTCCGTTACAATACCCCCTCCCCTACGAAAAGTTTCGAGAGTATGGAGAAACTGCGATGTCCTCAGCGCTATTAAAAGTTGAAACTAACACGACTCTGAGCAAAAGAACAGAAGCTTGACTCAAGTAGAGTTAAGACGTAGCGAAAGCTCTACCAGAGTCACTCCGATACTGACACAAAATAAGCTTTCAAGACGTGTATGAAATATCAAGAAAACGTGAAGAGATATAAAGAACCACTCTCTATTTCCTAATTAAACAAACTAGCTAAAACCTACTAACACAATATTCCCCACAATTTCAGTCTTCACCATTCATTCCTCACCTTCCGAATTACAGCATCAGCCTTACTCTCACTGCTTACCGCCTACAAACATACAAAATCCCGAGTCACTCCTGTCGATCCCAGTGCGACTCCTGAATCCCAAACAATCGAGTAGTCGTTTTTATTTGGCAAACGCAACTCTAAGGTTTTACACTTTATGTGTAAGCACCCTTAATAAATACCTACAAACTAATGAGTAGTTTGAGCTAAAGCATAGCTAAAACTTATATGATTGTCTGAAGTTAATCTGAGGACAAACAAAGAAAATTTCTAAATAACCTTGGCGTCGCTGGTGGTAACAGTGTGTCACCAACCAACACGTGAAACACGTCCTACGGCTAAAAAGAACCTAAACCTAACGACTATGACCCAAAGTGATCACGGATTTAAAGTTTTATATCCTTTATGTGCCAAGTACCAAGATGTTTCCCGTCATAGCCGATCAACTCGTATACTAACGGGGACAATACTTTTTTTACAATACACTTCTTGTATTTGGGTGCCAGCTTCGATGCTTTAAACTTCTCTGCATCGCTCTGGATGTATGTTTTCCGCCAAACTTCTTGACCCCCAGACAGCTTAACATCACGTCTTCGTAAGTTATACGTCTTCGCGTTAGCTGCGTGAGCCTTCTCCAAGTTTAACCGAACCTTTACAAAAATTTGCTCCAATACGCCAAATTCACCCGCATACTCTTCCCTCGGCATTGCCACTACATAATCAGTATCACTTGTGTCTTTATAAAAATCGCCATTAATTATTGGTTCTCTGCCATGGACCAAGAAAAACGGAGAGAAACCCGTGGTTTCGTTCACCGCACTGTTTAATGCAAATTGCACTTTAAAAACATTTTGATCCCAAGATCTGTGGTCATCCTTCACATAGGAAGATATCATCGTCATGACTGTTTTATTGTATCTTTCTACCATGTTTATTTGTGGCGTATACCTCGGTCCGTAGTGAATACGAGGAACTTTATATGCTTTCATTAAATTACGGAACTCGGATCCAGTGAATTGAACCCCATTATCGGTAATCACTGTTTCCGGAATGCCATGAGCTAAAAACACATAATTTTCCATATTTTTCGCCACATTAGCGCTTGTTGCGCGTCTTAAAGGAAATAGCATGGTATACTTTGAAAAACAACATGAGACAACTAAAAGGTGCATATAGCCTGATCGTGACCTTGGAAGTGGTCCGACTAAATCTACTGATATCACTTGAAACGGTCTATAGCATTGCTTAGGTTTACCCATTTGTCCTGGTGTAAGAGTCGTTTTATGTTTATAAGCTGAGCACGTCGAACACTGCTTTATAAAATTTAATACGTCACGGTACATTCCCGGCCAAAAATACCTTAAACTTATCCTTCGGTGTGTTTTAAAAACTCCCATATGACCTGAAGTTGGTGGTTCATGGTTTTCGGAAATGACCTTAGTGCGATTTGACTCAGGAACGACTTCTTTCCAATCAAAATCGTTTGTCAAAGAATACTTCCCCTTACTGTATCTGTAAAGAACACCATTTTCGATGCGATAGTTTGGGTAGTTCCTTGGAAAAGATTGACAACCTGAGTAGACCCTATTAAACCACACGTCGCTCGCGATTGCTGATGTTGTAGTATTAATTACTTCCACCTTCATCAATCGAGAGAGAGCATCAGGAATAACATTATCCTTACCCTTTCTGTGCTCTATTGTAAAGTTATATTGCGACAAGCGACAACCCCAACGGGCAAGACGTCCTGTCGGATTTTCTAAATTCATAAACCATTTCAAGGATGCATGATCAGTGACAACAGTAAACGGCCTAGAACCTAGGTATGGTTCAAATTTTTCAACAGCATACACTACCGCTAACGCCTCTCTCTCTGTTGCACTGTAATTTCTTTCATTTTTATTTAAAGATCTACTTATATAAGCTATTGGATGGTCGGTTCCTTCTACTTCCTGCGTTAGCACGCCTCCGATTCCATAGCTAGAAGCATCACAATGTACTGTGAATTGCTTAGTAAAATCCGGACATATCAAAACTGGAGCTGATACTAATCGGTTCTTTAAATCGACAAATGCCCGATCTGCATCAGTGGTCCAAACGAACTTAGTCTTTGAACTAGTAAGTGCATTAAGAGGTGCAGCTATAGTAGAAAAATTTCTAATAAAACGTCTATACCAAGAACAAGTACCCAAGAACATTTTTACTTCTTTCGAGTTCTTTGGCACTGGAAAATCAATAACCGCACGCACCTTACTAGGATCCGTTCTTAAACCGCATTCGTCCACAATGTATCCTAAATATTTGAGTGATTTTCGGAAGAAATTACTCTTTTCAAAATTAATCGTTAAATTTGCCTCTTTTATCCGTTGATGTAATCTATTAAGCAATAGTAAATGAGTTTCATAATCTTCTGATACTACTATTACATCATCTACATAACAAAAAACTAGTCCTTTACTCACTTCACTGCAAAATGGAGTACCAAAAAGCATGTCCATTAACCTTTGCTGGCGAGCTGGAGCTCCGCACAGTCCAAATGGCATGACCTTAAATTTAAAAAGACCCTTACCGGGTGCTGTGAAGCTAGTCTTCTCCTGTGACTGTTCATCTAACTTTATCTGCCAAAAACTTGCTTTAAAATCTACCGAACTAATGTATTTTGCATTTCTCAGGCTATCTAAAATTTGGGGTATGTATGGTATTGCATAAGCATCCCCTTTGCTAATTGCATTTAGTTTTCGACAATCTAAACAAAATCGCCATGTCCCGTCTGATTTGGGAACCATAAGGACTGGATTATTCCACGGGCTTTCACTTGGTGTAATCACATCCATTTCAAGCATTTTATCCACTTCCTTATGTAATTCTTTAAGCTTTTCCGGAGACATAGGATATGGTCTGCACTTAATTGGCATAGAATCGCCAGTATCAATTTTGTGTTCTACTAAATGTGTTCTACCCAAGCCTTTACTTTCAAAAGATATTTCTACAAACTTTTTTATTACTATTTCGGCTAATTCTCTTTGATCAGAAGTCAACGTATCATAAGCTAATACATTGTTGAGTTGTGTATCTATATTAGCAGCATTTTTAATATATTCTATTGGCTTTTTGATATAATTTATATTCTCAAATATTTCAGGCATTAATGAAAATTCTTTCCAAAAATCTACTCCAAGAATGATATTCGATACTATCGATGGTATGACATAAAATTTAATTATTTTAGTCACTCCTTTAAAAGAAATCGGGAGTGAGATAAAACAAACAGTACTACAGACTGAACCATCTGCTACTGTGACTGATTCCAGAGAATTCACTATCGAGTAACCTAAGTTAACAAAACGTTCATGTGCGCCATTCCCTATAATCGAAATTGCTGCACCGGAATCCAATAATCCACAAACTGTCAAATCCAAAATGTCTACATTTAAATAAGGCCGAACATCGTTGTTGTCAGGTTTAAAGAGGACCGTGGCGACGGAGTTGTGCTTAAAATAATTAGCTACAATTTCTAACCAATTTTTACTATCAGCGGGTACGGCTTCCTCTACTGATTTAACACTACGACCCTCGCCAACCCGTTTTTTGGCTTTAAATTTAATCTACACTTCGGGCATGAGCGGGAGGTGTAACCCATCTCACCGCATTTAAAACATAATACCCGTTTATCGTTACACGCCTTGGTACTGTGTGAATCTACTTTGCACCTAAAACAATAAACCTTACCGACCTGAGGGGTCTTTTGGTTTTGAAACCGGGGTGCAGGTATATACTGTCGTCGCTGTTGAACGAACTGTGCCGGCTTGTACTGCTTTTGATGTTGCGGCGGCACAAACTGGCTCTGCTGAACTGCAGTCGAGGCAACAGCGGTAATGTCCTGTTTCGTATGTTTACCCTTGTATGTAAAATCTGGGTTTAAAGTAGATTGTCTAGGCGGTTCCGAAAATAATTTGCCTTTTTGGCGAGCCGCCTCAATTTTCCTACAACAACGTCTCAAAGCATCTACAGAATTTACTTCGTGCAGAGCTAGCTGTTCTGAGAACGACGGTCTAATATTATGTAACAAAATCTCTAACTGATCTTCATCACTTAGAGGTTTTAAAAGTCTTGAAAACATTCCGCTCATCACTGCAAAATAAATATGGGTTGGCTCATCCTGACCCTGTGTGCGAGCGTGAATTTCATCTAATAATCTGTAATCAAAATCTACTGGTGCAAATTCCTCTTGTAACAAGATACCTAACTCCTTCCAGGACCGAAACCTATGTTTATTTCCTCTGTACCACAAGAGACCTTGATCAGTGAACAGACAACAAGCCGCATTAAATAGTTTGTCATCACTAATACCAAACGCTTGGGCGCGCTCATTGACTGCTTCCAAAAACGAATGAACACTGGTCAGCCCGTTAAATTTGGTGCTGATGTGTTTTAAAATGTGGAAATTGTTTGCTTCATTACCGGACTCAAGCGGATCTGGAATACCGCCAGTACCGGAACTTGTTGAACCTTCACTGTCCTTTTTAGGTAAAAGGGTTTCTAAAATTACCGAGCATTGCTCTAACTTGGACTTCAATACCGAATGGGTCTCCTTTTCTATAGACAAATCAAATCCTACCACCCTTTGCAAACGAAATAAAAGATGACAGTACAAAGACTTGACACGAACTAACAGCCATTTATCCTTTGATTTCTCCAGAGTATTTAGTTTTGCCTTTAACTCCTTTATTTTTTCAGTGATTATAGGCAACTCAATGCTAGCTTTCAACTCTTCACCTATAATCTCTTCCGGCAGGAATTCAGCGCTTAAACACTTTAACTGTTGTTTCATTTTTAGTACTGTATCGCCTGGTGTCTCGGCACGAATTGTTATTTCATACATTAACTCATCCTTCAATAAGGAATGATAATATACTCTCCGTAAGTCCATGTTTGCAAAGTTTAAAAAAAAATAAGATCAAGTTTTAAATTTATGAAGCAAGACTAATCTCCGTTAACTAATCAACCCTATCTCTCTATCTGTGGTGGTATCAGAATACACTTGTTAAAAGTTATAAAAGTTCTGACTAATATTAATCTTTCAATAATCACCAGTATTTGATATTTATTAACATACCACCTAGTAGTATGTTTGTTTAAAATTAACCACTTACTTAAATTTGAGACATGAACATTCAGAGTAAATGTTTCAACTTTAAGTTATAATTGTTCTCTGATAAAATAAACTAATTTTCTCTTATAGTAATAAACTCAAGTTTTAAATTTTTTAATCTTGATGAATGTATTACTTATCAAACAGTATTTATTTTATCTAATTTGTTTGCAAAACAGTAAGTACCTAAGTTAAATTATCAAAGATAAAGTAAACACTATTGTGTTCTTAAATTTAATTATTAACACCAGCAAGTTGCTATAATGTTCATGAAAAGTATTATACACCAGCACTATCGCTATAATGTATGTCTAAGCCTAAATTATTAATAACATTAGCGCTATGCTATAATGTTTTTTAAAAAAATCACATACACCAACTCTTAAGCTATAATGTTCATAAAAAGGTATTTATACACCAGCACTATTGCTATAATGTATATTGAAACTTAAATTAATAATCACATCAGCGACATGCTATAATGTTGAAAAATTGTCACATACACCAGCTCTTAAGCTATAATGTATGTATAAAATAAGCAGTAACACCAGCAAGTAGCTATAATGTTAGCATTAATGGTTATTCACCAGCAGTACAGCTATAATGAAAACCTAAAAATAATTATTAACTTCAGCGAGCAAGTTATGAAGTTAATATGAAAAAAATAATAGTTAAACACAGTCCTTAGACTATAATGTTTCCCTAATTATGAATATAACATAAGGATGTTATATTAAAACAAACACAAAACAATTTGGAGCCACCCACTTTAAAAAACTTATATGACTACTAAACTTAACCTAATTGTTTGTTGTTGATACCAGAAAATTACCTAAAAATATGCACAAATGCATATAAAATGCAATAAAAAGGTGCTAAAAACTAATCAATACACTTCATTGCATGTGTTATTGATTGTATAAACTTGTCCATTAAGACTTAAATGTCAAAATCCTAAAAAAATTCTCTTTCTTCTATTGTTTACAAACATTCAGTACCAAGTACCCCAATATGAGTCCACTTTGTATCACCATTTGGAAGCTGGGCTTCGAATGTATAAATGTTGTGTTAATATTTACTTATGTGTTTATATTCAAAATATAAGATGCTATTATTGTTTTTTAACTAACCTGTTCACTGTTTTAAATGATATTGTAATTGAACACTAGTTATTTACTGTATATTTTAAAATTGCAAACTGCGGTCAATATGCATAAAACAAATATCACTAATTTATTGATTACTATGTATTTTACTAACTAGTAAATTATGGTTTTATTAAGTACTCTAAATGGCAGTTACTTTTGTTTTATTTTCATCTAATTGTAAAATATATTTAAACACACAAATTTATATCACTGTAATATAACTATTTAAATGTTTTAAAAGCATCCTACTCATATTGAACTAATCAATTTCAATTTCAAAAGTATTGCACTGCACAGTTTCGTTCAAAGATTGCAAAGCACCAGTATAACAATAGATTTGTGAACACACATTAGCTTGTAATTGCTTTAATATTTAACACACACAAATTCTGTTAAAACACAAGAAAATTAAGCATGTAACAAGTTTCACTTATTCAGTTGACAAGGAAGAAAGAAATAAAACGCAATACTAGCTACAACAAGCACAAGCAACTAATATCTTAACAAATTTGGAATTTTAAGAGAGGAAAGAAACCAGCGTAGACACGCTTCTTTTATTGGTCTTCCAATCTGAAATATTCCATTTTAAAACGATAAATTTACCAAGAAAATAAGGGGCGCCACTGTAACGCTTGATTGTTAGTAGGAGGATGTTCCTCTCAGTATATAGCACAGGCTAGCTCAATCAAGGAGTATACAGAAAAGATATATTTTATGTATCGCTTTACAAGCGAAACTCAAAGAGTATACAGAAGAAAGAAGTTATCAAACCTCTATAGCACTTGACGTACTACAGAAAAGCAAGGTTGATTGAAAAGGAAATGAAACTCATCTGTCAATGGTGTCTGGTTCTTTATTCCATTTGTTTATGTACTTAAAATGACTCACACCATGACAGACAGAGAGACAGGGTCGTGTATCACGATTCGAGTCTTGGTAAATTTAACGTGAATCAGTAAGCGTTATGTACTGAAGGATTAACACTATAGTTTACATAGAACTTACGGGAGGGCCGCTCAAACCTTAACAGTCTGCCACACTGAGGGTTTCCCTTCGCGCTGGTGTGCAGATGAACTTGCCTCGACGGCTCCTACTGTTCTATTTCCGAAGTGTTGCAAATAGGAAGCTTCCTGAGCTTCTTTAAGTTGTTATGATATAATCCTATGAGTTGCTTGACATATATAAAAGGTCATGTCTGTGCCATGATGTCTTGTTGTTGTATAAATGTTTAAATGTATTAAAAATCTTAATGTCAGTAAAGTCAGTAAAGTCAGTCCCACCTGAAAATACAAAGAAGCTTTAGCAGGCGTTCCCTAAAACTCTGGTTAAAAATGTCTAACAGGGATTGTAGAAAGGTTTCAAACACTCACCCGTTGAATCCGGATATTATTCCGTTTCCCAATCCCAATAGAAAATTTGACACGGCGCGTTTGTGCACGTGTCGTGACTGAAAGAAAATCATCACTTTAAATATCTAACCTGACAAAACTGGTAAGGAACCAGGAAGACCTTAACAGCACTCACCTGTGTTGCTGCAGTATGCAAGCCTCAGTGATAGTCTGGTATTAACAATATAATAAACTATTTCTTATCCTGCAAAGAAGCACGAGGTTATGAGTTTACGAAATTTCCAGCAGCTCACAACTATCCTTTGTTTTCAATCTTACCTAAAGTGGCTGCTCCAAATTTGAGTATAACAAACTCATGGAGGACGGAAAACCTCCGATCTACTCCGATTCAGTTTAGAAAATAAATTCGTAGCCAGCCATCGCAGACGCTTTACGTTGACTGATAGTTGACAGACGTCAAAACTAAGAACTGTCACCCTTACGGTCACGTTCCAGTTTGCACTAAAACAGCTACTACATATTATCGAAAAAGTGTGGTAGTTTCACACGTACGCAATAGATGTCGCTAAACGTTCCGTTACAAAATATTCGCGCTCATCACTCAAATGTCTGCCCTTAACAGGATTTGAACCCAGGACCTCTAACTTCGTAGGCAAATACCTACTAGGCTAAAGTATTGTCAATTGTATGAAATAACAAGTACGCAATCTCTTGGTCGTTTCTGCATGGCTGAAGACAGTGATTACTGGACGTACCGGTGAAATTACTAGCATAGAGGCATCCCATTAGGATAGTCTTGAGAATTCATATGTCAAGGGTCTCAGATTCCACTTACCATAAGGTGGCCTGAGTCTTCATGTGCCTTGTCCTTAACATAAAAAAGAAGAAAAAGACGTCCTAAGTTTTGGAAAGAATGACTTGCTTCCATCGTCTTCTGTTAGGGGCGACCCACACTACATCACAAAGCTTACTAATCTTGTCTTTTAATTGGTCAGGCCATCGTTGGAGGTCACGCACTCCATTTACCCTACTGACCCAGAAGGAGGGTGATGTTTGTCGCGCGTATGTATGTAAGAATGACCGATCCATAGTAACTTCCTATAGCTTAAACAGCTTGACTGATTTTGAAAATTGAAGTTTCATTAGATTCGTCTTAACATCGCGAGTGTCACTGGATAGGTAAGTACTTAATAAAACATGTATAAATGTTAGGTAACTAGACGACATTATTAAAACATGCAGTCAGGTTTTTAAGACTTGCCTTTTAGGGTTTCCTAGTCAAACTAAGAACACTTATCCTATCCTTGTCCCCTGATATTTATTTATTTATAATTTCGCCATCTCCGTCCGTCTGTCCGTCCGCAGCCTAGCGCAGAGACTCTTAGTAATAGAAAGCTGTAATTTGGCATCAATATACATATTAATCACGCCAACAAAGTGGTAAAATAAAATGTGTTTTTTTTATCTGTACCTCACCAACACGTTACGTAACGTGAGGATGTATTTTTTTCCTTATCTACCCCATAGTGTGTCGTTGGATAGGTCTTTCGAAAATATTGCGAGTTTTAAATATTTTTTTCGAATAAGAGATAAATGTGAAATATTAAGCTTTAAAGCGCTATTTTTTTATATAAATTTGGAATACAATACAATACAATACAAATACTCTTTATTGAACACCAAAAAAAAGCCCCCGTGTGGTTGCCGGGTTAGAATAGTGCCACTCCATGTCTTCCCGTGGATGTCGTGAGAGGCGACTAAGGGAATAAAGGCTTGTAGTATACTGTTAGGCGATGGGCTTGCAACCTGTCACTAATACACTGGTAAACATCTTAGCCTGACTATGCAAAATGTGGTTACAGAATTATCAACAAGTTTAGAGTTGTTGGTATTCTGTTGCTCTGCCTACCCCACTCTGGGAATAAAGGCGTGACGTTATGTATGTGTATGTAAAAAAAGAACATGGTATAGTACTACAATATTGTCATGTAAGCGATTTTCTGTAATTCTTATGAGAATATAGTTTTTTAACCTAATTTTCGTTAGAGTCAAGTGCCCCCCCCGGATCTACATACTAAAAATCGAAAAAATGTTTGTAGTACTTAACGGCTTCGGAACCCTACACTGAGCATGGTCCGACATGCTCTTGCCCGGACCGCTATTTCCGCATCTAGCGATGTGAGCTCATTAAGCTTGAGTAGTTATTCTATTTACTTAGAAAGTGGTAAAGGTTAGTAGTGGTAGTAGTAAAATACCATGAGACGTACGTTTGCATAGAAATTATTAAAAAAACACTATTTCCAAAAACATGTCCGACTAATAGGTTCTTCAAAAACTGCTCCGTCGACCTGTCTATTAACCGGCAGGTTCGCCCGATAAACTATCTCCATAGGGCCTGCTTTCGGCAACTGCTTTAGTGGTGTGCAGGGTCCGTCCGGATCGCTACCACCATCTTATCCATTAACCACCCGCCAAGCAACATTGTTCGCATTGTTGTGTTCCGGTGTGGGGATAAGACAACCGGTGAAATTACTAGCATAGAGGCATTCCATCTTAGTTCTCAGGGTTGGCAACGCATTTGAGTTGTTAGGATTATGGTCTTGAGAATTCAAATGTCTATGGGTCTCAGACTCCACTTACCATCAGGTGGCCTGAGTGCTCGTGTGCCTTCTCCTTAACATAAAAAAAAAAGTTTTTCGGCGTAATACGCTCCACTGATTGGTGTTTCATACGAATAGCAATTTTATTTAGCAGTTCACTACGTCCAAATTAAATTGTTTGCCGTAACTAGTTCAACATTGTACAGTAGAACAAGGTCAGCGCTTCTCGAGATCTCAATCACAGCTAGCAATAAATACAAATGTAGAAATACAAAAAGTCGAAATTAATATTTAAAACGTAAATGGAATGAAGTTGAAAAAAAAATGTATAGTATACGTACACTTTTCTTACGCTCCTATTCTACTGCGTTATAACGATATCGCATTTGACGTGTTTTAGAATCGTTTATGTCACAGTCGCCATTATTGTAAATGACATATGAGTTATCAAAACGTTAACAATACGGAAACACGTCAAATACGATATCGTTATTACCGTGTAGGATCCCAGCCCAGAATGTCTAGCACTACTTGTATTTTCTCTCTTGTCGCTCAGTGTCTCTATAGTTACAGACTAGGTAGAAAGGGAGATCCGAGCGACAAATAAGTCGCGGACAATGTGTGCTAGCGCTCCTAGTATACGGTGGCAGTTGTTGAGCACTAGCCATGCATGAGCAAGACTATGTTATTGGGTCTCTTTGGCGAGAAAAGCGTTTTTTTTGGTTCAAGTTCCTGCTATGTCTCCACCACTGACGGAGGGGAGATAGAAGATTTTAAAACCCTCACTCGCAAAGCAGCAGAATACCTAAAATAATTAAAATATAAGTGTAATTTGTATGCCATACGAAAAATAAAATAATAAAGTCAATACTGAAAAACGACTTATCTTTCGAGAGGACTGTGAGTAGTTCTTCATTAAGTCAGGTTTACTCAGTGAGAAACGCAGCCATTGGCGACCTCTGCGGTGGAATTGGGGCACGTTCCAAATGTTTACAGAATCGATGACTCACTCAAATTGAGATGGAGTCTTTGCCCTAATCTCTGTAGTATTAAGTGATTTATAGTATGTTAAAAACCAGACAAGAGCATGTCGAACCATGCTCAGTGTAGGGTTCCCAAGCCGTTAAATATAACAAACATAATAATGAACAAGTAACAACAAATTTTCTATTTAAAGTCATTTGGAACCGTCTTAGATGACTTTAGTAGGTATAAACACTTTAATCGCCGGTATCTCAAGAACCAATGATCTACTTAGTCGTGATAGTTTTCCTTTCAAATTCGTTATAATATGCGCTTTCATTTCAGATTTTTTCAGATTTTTAACATTTGTAGTTTTGGCTGTAGAAGGGGGGGGGGGGGGGACACTCTAACTCTCACAAAAATTAACGCTTTAAAGCTTAATATGTCATAAACGGATTCCTTAATCGACACACCCGTTATATTTACCCACGTCACGTGTAGGGGAGGTACCAAAAATATTTCCAAGTTTTTTTTTACCACTTTGTTGGCGTGTCTAATATGTATATTCATGCCAAATTACAGCTTTTTAGTACTAAGAGTCGTCTGAGCTAGGCTGCGGACGGACGGACGGACGGACATGGCGAAACTATAAGGGTTCCTAGTTTGACTACGGAACCCTAAAAAAGTATTTTGATAAGATCGAGCTACATTTTTCTTAATGCGGTCGAAAAGGGAAGGACACACAGGCCACCTGATGGTGAGTGGGATCAATCCCATAGACATTTACAATTTGAAGAGTGAAATATTGACTGCAAATGTGTTGCCAACCATGAGGACTAAGGTGGGATGCCTCTCTGTTAGTCATTTCATTTTACACCGGCGTGTTTGTGCTTGGTGGCAGGTTATAGAACGTAGTTAAGGACTTATATTGAGACAACGTTAAATTTCTTCTTTTACGTACAGAAAATTAGTGAACAATTTTTTTTTTATGTTGAAGGAGAAGGCACACGAGCACTTAGGCCAGCTGATCGTAAGTGGAAACTGAGACCCATAGACATTTGAATTCTCAAGACTATAATCCTAAGACCTCAGTCCCTGAGGACTAAGTTCGAATGCCTCTATGCTAGTAATTTCACCGGTTGTCTTATCCCCACACCGGAACACAACAATGCGAACACTGTTGTAGGTTGTTTTGAAATTCTCCCATACACCTTGGATTCAGACATATGGTACTTTTAGTGTCGAAAATTATGTAATTTTCCAAGGGAAATAATCAATAACTCAAAAACAAGACACCTCATTACCATCACTGACTTAAACTGTAATCAACTGACTAAATTAACTACCGTTTGTTATTATTTGCCGCTACGTAAGGCGTCGGCGGCGGCGTCACGCGGCGGCGCGACACGTGTCGGCGTCTAATGAGTCTGCGACTCAGCAAACACTACTAATGACTTCTCTGACCGTGTATTGACTTAGTACAAAACACCGGCCAAGTGTGAGTCGGACACGCGCACTTTAGGTTCCGTGCAACATTAGACACTATAAAATATTATATATTTTTATTTTATTTATTTATTTTGAGTAACATGATTGACACATAATAATTTTGTTAGTAAGAATAGGTACTTAGTCTAAGGTGTTAGTTATATTAACCTTTTTTTTTTTTTGTTTAGGAGAAGGCACACGAGCACTCAGGCCACCTGATGGTAAGTGGAATCTGAAACCCATAGACATTTGAATTCTCAAGACTATAATCCTAACACCTCAAATGCGTTGCCAACCCTGAGGACTAAGTTCGAATGCCTCTATGCTAGTAATTTCACCGGTTGTCTTATCCCCACACCGGAACACAACAATGCGAACACTGTTGCTTGGCGGGTGGTTAATGGATAAGATGGTGGTAGCGATCCGGACGGACCCTGCACAGGGTCCTACCACCACTAACCTAAAACAATATGGCACTGGTAGAGGAATGCAGTCCCCCACAGTGATTTATATACGGACAGTCTATTCAGCCCGCTATCATGCGCAGGATGGTGTTGGGGCTGTCGCGCACCCGGCGCTTGCGCATGACCGTGTAAAAACAGTCCGCACGCACCGCCACGAACATCCCTGAAGCGAGGGCGAAGCCCGTAAAAGTCACATAAACGACTATTTTGTGCCGTTATATCCTCTTGAGACCCACCATACTACAATCCGGTAGATTTTTGTTAGTAGCAATTTGAATCTACCAGCAAGGAAATAAAGTTCAATTACCTTTGCACTTAAATGACATTTTCTATTTTGAAACAAATAAAAATGAACTTTATGGTCCTTGGAATAAGGTTTAAATTGAATTGCTTGGATTATGTACTTTCTATAGGACACCGGATCTTACGAGGATATTGTTTTTGTTTTAATGTAAGTACGCAGTGACACTTGCGACGTTAAGACGAATCTAACGACTCCTCGCTTATTGAAATCGGCCCATCCATCCAGCCTCTTCGAGGGTACATAGAGCCAGTCATACATACAGGTCTAACACATAACCCTCCTTTTGGGCTTTGCCGTAGTCGGGTAAAAATAAAATCCTTTTACGTCGCAAGAAGGTTGCGTCCAATTTATGATCTGCTTTCAGAAAATCTATTTTTAGCAAACCGGTTAAGGTTTCTTTTACCTTAGCATGGGTATACTTTATTTTGAAAACGCTCAGATGCAATGGTAAGGTTTGTTTTATGACTAGCAAACTAGGTATCCATTCCAGGGACCCGCCCACCCATTCACCGATGAAAGCCTTTGAAAGACTTACCTCTCAATAGAATACCCCACTAAAAGAATAACCTCTTGGAACGAAATATATGACAAAGTTATTAGTTAGTTAAAGTTAGTACTCTTTGAAAAGGGTGATTAGTATAAAAAAAACCTTCGTCATGACAATAAATTAACACATGCTCATCCTGTTCGCTCAGCATTTTATAGTATTTACTTCATGATAATTAAGATATATAATAATGTACCTGACACATTCAAATCCCTAGACGATACTAGATTTAGAAAAGCCCTTAATGAATGGTTATTGAATAAAATGTTTTACAATATATCTAACTTTTTAAATAATAAAGGAAAAATATAAATATTAAATCGTTATGTTTAAATTGATTGATAATGATCTAGGTTAAGACTTTAAAATATTGTACACCATTGATAATGGTAGGCTATAGATTTAAGAATTTGTCATTATTACTTAACATCTTATCGTTGTACCTATAGTTATGCAATAAAGAATTTGACTTGACTTGACTTGTTAAACTAACCATTCACTATAAGGGAAACCTAAACAGCTAAAGCACAGATAACCCTTATAAATAGCGGGTTTTAAAAGCGAATCGAACGGTTTTAAGCGATACGGCTTTTCCAAGTAAAACCCTTATAAAAGCCTACTAAAAACCCCTTGAATGGGTTAGCGGGCCGGTCCCTGATCCATAGAATATAGATGGATTTATTGTATCACAACGCAGTACAAAAATATTGAAATAATGTGGCGCTAATTCTGGGGACCTAGTGAAAAAGGGGTAAAAGTCGACTTAACTCGTAATAAAAAAGGGTACATACAAAAATGGAGTAAGTACGAGTATACTTAACTGAAATCCTTGTTTTCTTCATCTTCAGTGTGCATTTCGACAACGGCGACATTAAAAATTAAGGATCCCTCCTTTCTTCACAGAATCAGACACACATTAATCTTATAACACCCCTATTTTCGCGTCTGTGGTTACGAATGTGATTTATTTAAACACTTAGTTGTAAATCTTTGGTAACGACGACCAGCTGTTCTGAATGGTCAGCAAGCTGATCTACCAACCTAAGCCAATAAGTAGTATCTCAAATCCAATAGCCAAAGCAGATTAAATCCTATCCTGTTAGTAATAACGTTGTATTTGCTACATGACTTTTGTTTGAGATACTGCCATTTATGTTAGCAGGGGAGTGATACTTACAGCGTCTCGGAACGACTGCTGAGCTCCACCAAATAATTACATAACTAATGTAAAAAATCCTCTCGACTAATTAAATTACAGTTACTTCTAGGGTTGTCAATCGTACTTATTATATAGTATTGTACTATATTTACCCTGTGTGGTTGCCGGGTTAGAATAGTGCCACTCCAAGTCTTCCCGTGGATGTCGTAAGAGGTGACTAAGGGAATAAGGGCTTGTAGTACTGTTAGGCGATTGGCTTGCAACCTGTCACTAATACACTGGTAAACAACTTAGCCTACTTGTGCAAAATGTGGTTACAGAATTATCAACAAGTGTTTTTAGAGTTGTTGGTATTTCTGTAGCTCTGCCTACCCCACTCTGGGAATGTAGGCGTGATGTTATGTATGTATGTATGTATGTGTACTATATTTTGACTCTTTGTGCTATACATATACTGTTGAAAAAATATACAAGGGTGTCTCATTTAAATCGGTCAGTATGGAAAACTCTGAACGACGACGAAGAACGACGATCTGTTACGAAGATCTGTTCTTAGGAATCATGCCATCGATTTTAATAAGAAGAAAAACTGCATTCATACTTTTAAAAAAAACCTGTACTCAGCTCAGGAATCGAACCCGGTTGTTTTGAAAAAAAAACTTACACTATTTCTATTTAGATATCGATAGTGTAGGTCTTAAGCAGTAAATGGCTCTATGAAACATGATGTCTAAAATGAATAAAATGCATTGTTTTCACATATTTATTGCCCTCGACTGACCTCGCAGTAAGGCAATAAATTCGAAAGTGTTGTTCGTTTGTTTGCACCGTCTTCAGGCGGAGAACGCCTGAATCAATCAAAGTGAGTACAGAAATAGTTTATAGCCCAAAGATGGACGTACTAGCAGTAAACAACATTTCCACGAAGAACACCGCGAGTAAGAGAAAAGGATTGCATATAATAAAGCCAACAGAATCCTGCGCTTCTGTAGTAAGAACTAGTTGAAAAAACGAACATAAAATAAACGTTATGTAAAAGTTACAAATGCGATACCTTATATCATAATTGTAACGCAAGATTTCCCGTAACTGGAGACTTGGCTCGTTTACACCCGGAGCGCTTCTCAATGTCGCCCCAAGGCCGTCACCGGAGCCCGACTAATGGCCCGCGGCCGGGGGCTGTTGCCAACCGGCGGAAAAATCAAGGCTTGGGTCCATGTCGATGATCTAAGTGATCTTGAAAACTGTGGTAAAGCAATATGCCACTTCAGACACATTTGGTGGATAAATACAGCACTATATCATGGGCCTTTGTTAATTTAAAACAGTATGTTATTCCTTTATGTTCTTCAAAAGAAGAAAGTTCAAGTGCGTATGTAACAATTATAAATTGTTTAAAAATAAAGCAGGGATGTACAGAGGCGAACTTATCTCTCTAAGGGCTCTGTTCCTGTTTATCTTTGAGCGATTGAGAAACAATCAATGACTATTGAATAGCCAAATAAGTACAACACTAAAGGAAATTATTATACCTATATAAGTTGAAATTGTTATAAAAATCAATAAATATATATCCCCCGTGTGGTTGCCGGGTTAGAATAGTGTCACTCCATGTCTTCCCGTGGATGTCGTAAGAGGCGACTAAGGGAATAAGGGCTTGTAGTACTGTTAGGCGATGGGCTTGCAACCTGTCACTAATACACTAGTAAACCTCTTAGCCTGTTAGTGCAAAATGTGGTTACAGAAATATCAGTAAGTCTTTAGAGTTGTTGGTATTTCTGTAGCTCTGCCTACCCCACTCTGGGAATGAAGGCGTGATGTTATGTATGTACGTATGTAAATATATATCCCTACTCGTAGATATCCTACTATCGTGTGGATATTTGTTACTTTTTGACGCTTCAACTTACTGATTTGGATGAAATTTGGAATAGAGAAAGCTTATACCCCGGATTAACACATAGGCTTCTTTTTATCCCGGAAAATTTAAATGTTCCCGAGGGTATTAGCGACAATCGAAATCTATTTGCATTTTTATTCCTTTTAAAACCTTTTTCGGACTATTACGAAAAACCGGACAAGAGCATGTCGGACCATTCTCAGTGTAAGGTTTCGAAGCCGTTAAGTGCTACGAACATAAAAATCAACAAGTAATAAATAATTTTCTATTTATAGTCAATTGGTGCCGTCTTAGATGATTTTAGTAGGTATAAACACTTTAAACGCCTGTATCTCAAGAACCAATGATGTCTACTTAGTTGTGATAGTTTTTTTTTAATTCGTTATATTCCCTTTTATTTCATTTTTTTTCTGATTTTTAGTATTTGTTTTGGCTGTAGGGGGGAGGGGACGACACTTGAGTCTTACAATAATTAGCACCTTAAAGCTTAATATGTCATAAACGGATTATTTAATCGAAAAACTGTTTCCACAAACCCGTAATATTTTTGAAAGACCTATCCATCACACACTATAGGGTAGACGAGAAAAGAAAATACATACACACGTTACGTGTAGGGGAGTTACACTAAATAATAATAATCACAGGACAATTTGACACAAATTGACCTAGTCCCAAACTAAGCTCTAGGCTTGTACTATGGGTACTAGACAACGATAAACTTACTTATATAGAGAAATATATACTTAAATATATAGAAAATATCCAAGACTCAGGAACAAATACTCGTGCTCATCACACAAATATCTGCCCTTACCGGGATTTGAACCCAGGACCCCTAGCTTCGAAGGCAGGGTCACTCCCAACTAGGCTAGCGTGTCGCCAATATATATATTAATATACGCCAATAGTATATTCTTTTACATTTTACTATACCACCTTGTTCGCGTGACTAATTTTCATATTCATGCCAAATTACAGCTTTCTAGTACTAAGCGTCTCCGCGCTAGGCTGCGGATGGACGGACGGACATGGCGAAACTATAAGGGTTCCTAGTTTGACTACGGAACCACTTCTGTTCAGCCGTTCAATTTTCAACTTACTTAATCAAAGGGGGTACTAATATATTTTTTTAACTTTTTCACGATTGCACCGGCGTTTATGAGCTGATGCGATTTTTTTTCATTCGAATGCGTATGGTTTCAGATTGGTCCCATTCTTCTCAAAATGAACTACTGATGATGGAGCCTATGAGGAATCTACGGAACTCCTCAAAAAATATAGGCCTACAAAGTAATATTTCAGGATTATAATAAATCAACCCCTAATACCTAACCTAACCTTGTACACGTTAGATAATTATAATTATCTAACGTGTACAAGGTTAGGTTAGGTTATAAAAATGATGACGATACATAATTACGAGTATGTCATCAATCAGAATCAGAATCAGAATAATCTTTATTCAAGTAGGTTTACAAATAATAAACTCTTTTGAAACGTCATAGTAGCGACTTAGCCTAAATTGACTGCAGCTTCAAATCGCGACCGATCAGAGAAGAACCTGTAAGAAACTCTGTCGGATGTCTTTTTTTTTCGACGTCGCAACCTTTGGTCGTAAGGACTAAACATTTTATTACAAGCAATTCAGTCACAAGCATTGTTATCATTAATATAGTCTTTCTTTAGTATGTCTTTCAATGACATTATAACCAAAAAAATACGAGAACCAACGAAATCCCAAGTATATTCTATGTTGTATAAAGCGGCCTAATTAAGACTGCACGTGCTAAAATGTGTTTTATAAACTCTGTTGCTGCGTCGAGTAGAAAAGTGATACGCTTAGGAGAATCGTATCCCTGATCTCATTTGTTCCTTGGCTTCAGCCTGCGCTGGGATCCACTCAACCTTGACCCCCTGGCCAGGCTTTCCACCGCAACTACGTGACTTTTTTACATTAAACGGAACACCGTCAAGAAGAAAGGAAAATTTTGTTTTCTTACTTGACCTGAATGCGATATATTTATTTATGCAATACCAAGCTTTGGCGTTTGATTTTATCTGAGTAGCGCTTGTTTAAAATAAGATCTATACCATAGAGAAGTAAATTTATTCGGGATAAAAATTAATTATATTTTGATCCAGGACATAACTTGGGATAAGAGTGAGACAGATATCTTAATATTTAAACGTCTAAACAAAGGGTGACGGGCAACAGTAACAGGCTGCAGGTCTATATGTTCATTAGGACCCAATAAAAGACAAAATACTTATCTTCGTAGCAAAATCAATGGGAATTTTTTAATGAAAACAAAGGGCCAGGCAAGGCAAATCATCTACATACGTGTTCATTTTCAAACAAATTCCATAGTTCCATACGATAAGATTATGATTTTTCAAGAAAACCCCATACATATGGTGATCGTCGCCGTAGAAAAAATACATCATATTGCCAAGATCTATAAACTGGCACATGTTTCATCACTGTTGGTGGGTGGGGACATTTTTACCCATCGTCCTTTAATGTTTTTAATATGATTAGTGGAATATTAAAAAAAAAAACAGGTCTCAATCTCACATAAGTCCTAGTCCCAAACTAAGCTCTAAGTTTGTACTATGGGTACTAGGCAACGATGAACATACTCGTACGTAGGGAAATACATACTTTAATACATAGAAAACATCCGAGACCCAGCAACTCAAATTTGACAAATCACAAATACCTGCTCTCACCAGGATTTGAACCCAGGACCGCTGGCTTCAGAGGCAGGGTCACTCCCAACTAAGCCAACGTGTCGTCAAACGTGTCATTGAAACAATACAAAAGCTTCAGAATGCTTTAGTGACATTCAGATCACAATTAACCTACAAGTGGTCCTTCGTACCGGATATGAAAACTGAAAAGTGATGAATGATTGATTGATTGAAGTGATGGTGACTGCTTAATTATTTTATTGGATCAGAGTGGTGATGTGAAGAATGTAACTGTCATTTCGTTTGACAGCCCGGTCGACACCGCTGTTTTAAAGAGAACAACACCCCAGGGGCTCAATTCTACTGGGCTAAAATGATATTGCCTTTGACAAAAACTTATATCTGAACAATATATAAGTTTCACTACATATAGTGGTCTGGGTGTTCTGTCGCTATGCTGTTGCTTTCTATTCAAGAAGAGTTGAACTCGCTGACGAACTCGCTTTTCTTATGTCACAGCACACAACAGCTTTGCCACATGCTTTTAGAAAGACATCAAGCTTTTCTTAAGCTTGACGTCTTATATGAAGCGTTTCGGCATCAAAACGTCATAAGGCGGCAAGTTCGCGCAGCGCTCAAACTGTCGTCAGCTGTGATGGCGCGCATCCATCAAACTGAACAAATGAGTCCGGTGCTTACCCCCTGATGTAACTGCTGTGCACAGCGTAGAACAGCAAGGGCAATCTGAAAAAGAAACGCGCCATAACCCTTACAGCCACCAAAGCCGGCGAATCACGTCGTCGGATTTTCGTGCCGGGGACGCCATGCGCTCGGTACGCTCCATACATTTTGTATCGTGTTGCGGTACATGACGTCGTTCGTGACAGTCACAAAAAGTAGCAGACGGCGGTGGCGGTCAAAAGGGTATACAAAATATTATGAAACCAATAGGACTAGGTTAAATAGGAGGATTCAATACGATTCAATGTCATTCATGACATGGTGCCAAGTTCAGTGTGAGAGGGCTTAACAGGGAAATAGAAGGACGATAATCGATAAAATATCTACAGCACCAGACAAGATGCTTAACGCTTACGTTAACGATTGTCAATAACTGTCAAAATGCATGACCGTCCGGCAGCTTACGTCAAACCTATACATGTTCGATAACATAGCGCTTTTGTAAAGTATCTTGTCGAAAGCCACTTGGCGGCTTCAGATAATTATGTTAAAGATGAAAACAACCAGGGTAGATAAGTCTTTTATAATTTAAATTTTATAGCTAAGCTCTTAAGCGTTTATTTTGTTTAATTAAGCTGGTAACGTGACAACTTAGACGATGAATTTTTGATTTATATAAAAATAATAATATTAACTTCCATAAAGTAACAATAACAATGATTACTAAATAATTTAGAATTCGTTTTCCGCTATTCCATTTTATATTTCCTCTGACTCTGTTTTATGTTGCAAGGCTATGGGTATGTTGTGTCATTTAATCAAGTATTATTTTAACCACTAGATTTTTTTCAACCTAAATAAAAAACACGAGCTTTTGCATAATTATCGCTGTTCCTAATTTAATGTGATGCACTAAATAATTGTTTTACGTTGTAAATTGTTACCTACATCATACAAAAAATATAATATTCTGATTTTTGTTCTTGTTTGATTTTCGATTTTTAACAAAACAAAACATAGTTATTATGCGACTACTTTACTGCGAGCGCGGCCCTGAGTAGTGTTTTTAACCTGTCCCATATCACTGTTTTTATTTGATATTCTATGATTGTATGTAGAGGGTTTTCATGAAACAACCACTCTGTTGATCATCTGTTAGTTAAATTCAAGCTTTAATTCCAATTTCACCATACGATAGTAACCGTTAACAGTTGTCGAAATGTATGAACTAACAGTCGATTAACATTGATTAAATTTAACATCGTCTGTTGAAATTGGTACTAAATTTTTCAAATGTTCTTTCTGCAACTAATAAAGCTATGTGACAAAGGCTTTGTTCGTCCGTCGCCGGCAGACGGGCACTTATTAATCAAGTCTCGTGTGAGGAGTGACATCCCATCTGCCTAAGTAATTCGAGGGAGGACTTTTAAATAACGTCACGCCTGTTTAGTAGCGCTCGTGCCGAATTAAGTTTTACCTCCGCAAAGTAAGGAGCGACCACACGAGTAAAATACGGTGACGTTGCGGAAACAAAAGAATAGCTCATACGAATTACATGGCGTCAATTTTGACGGACCGTAATTTACGCACCGTTAAACTCCGGTGCGGTCGCTCTATTCTAAGGCTGATCGCGTCGATCGCTTATATCAACTAGGTGGTGGTAGGACCTTGTGCAGGGTCCATCCGAATCGCTACCACCATCTTATCCATTAACCACCCGCCGAGCAACGGAGTTCACATTGTTGTATTTCCGTGTGGGGATAAGACAACCGGTGAAATTACTAGAGGCATTCCATCCTCAGGGCTGGCAACGCATTTGAGGTCTTAGTCTTGAGAATTCAAATGTCTATGGGTCTCAGATTCCACTTACCATCAGGTGGCCTGAGTGCTCGTGTGGCTTCTCCTTGTCATAAAAAACTTCATACATTTCGAGTCGATAAGTCAGAGTCTTGGTGGGGTAGAAGGACCGTTTGTGGTCACTGTACCTTTTTAGGCCACTTTTTTCAAACCATTGTTCAACTAATTATATAAATACATTAATTTCCTTATGAGTATAAGTCTTGGAAAACCACATTTTTATTTATTTATTTATTTAAATAGCCACATACATGTTGCCATTTGATGATATTGCACTTGTCGTCATACAACCTCCATCGCCACAGTCTTCGTTTCGGAAATGTTGTCTATGGACTACTTGTTACGTTCTAACCCCACAAACAACCTTGTTGCGGTCTCTTTCTGCGTTGCTAAGACGGGTGGAGAGTACTGTAAGCCTGGTAGGCGCCTATTCCTAAGCGTAATACTTTACGCACTTTCAACTAAGCTACGTAGAATAAAAGTATACGTCTTGCAGTGTTAATATATTCTTTCATTTATTTTAACGTTTAAATATACATTAGTTCACATGTGAATGCCAACGCGGTCCGTTGGAGACTCTGGAGCGTCCCCCTGAAAACCACCGGCGGGCATTCCATATTCCGAAATCTTTTTTATTCAAAAGATTTCGAGACATTTCGACATAACAAAATAGAAAAAAGAAAACAATGAAAGGAGTATGTACTGCTACATCCTTCTTTCATTACATCCCTCGCCCCTCTGGAAGCAAGGTCCCTACCTATGCTATCCTATACGAAACCCTAATGACTACCTAAGGAGGGAACAATACATTATGGGGGATCGTCCTGCTCTACAGGATAATTTCCTGTGACAATACCGCATCTGATGCCAAAACTTGTGTTAGTGACGTACCATGCGTCATCGGCATCGTCTGCGCTACTTGCCATAGCAAACTTCGACTCTTCAAAAACCCTGCCAAAAATAAAAGACGCGATCCATGGTTAACCTTACATATCTACTGTCAAACATGCTTGACAGCCCAAACACTGAAGGTGCCTGGTCAACAAGAAAGAATCAATTCCCTTTATACGTTGCCAGCATAAAATTACAAAAGCATTAAACACCGTACCAAGGAGGTTGGTATCGACATTAAAAAACAAATAGACCCGTGTCTATGATTTAACGCCTTAGGGTTTGGCGCACACAGTCGCCTTTACTTGCGGAACCATAGACATCCCCTCTCATCAGACAGAGAGTTACTGTCTATGGTGCCACAGGCACTATTTCTAAGTGAGATGACATCAGATATGTCATGTCACTTTGGCATGACAACTAAACTAATATTCTGAAGGAATATTAGTTTTACCCACCTATTTAAGTCGTGATAAGAATTCATGCTCTGAAAGACCATCAATCGTTATCAATATATACTAACAAAAAATTTTATTACTAACTACAGCTGTGCTAAGATATTTAATTACATGTCATTAAATTAAAAAAAACCATATATCAGTAGTACAGTTTGCGAACGTAAGCGTCGCCAGATGGCAGCTTAACTCAGCATCAGTACATGAAATTAATAAACACCATTAAAGACATCTGAAAACAAACAATTATACGGGGCCAAGCATCCAAGCTATCGAAGAGCTGGCGCCTATTAAAAGACAAGACATAATAGTTTAAAACAAAATTTCAACGATACGGCTCTACAGAAGGGACGGGCATGGTGCAGTCCAGACATCGGACTTCCTGTGCCTTCCACATCAAAGGCAGGATTGCATGCCAGTGTTCCTTCTGCTAACAGCAGCCGTCAGACTTCTTACATCAGTTTTTTTTTCAACTCAGCAAATGCGCATGTAATAAAAACATAATTATACACATTAAATCAAATAAAGTACAGCTGCCCATAATAACATCATAAGAGCATGAATAAGCATCCAACCATATCGCCATCACATATAACAAACGATATGAAATACGTGACTTGAGCACCATAGAAAACATCTGTCAGGCGTTATGTGAGATGAAACCCATACAGAGTTTCTTCCACACCTTACAGGCAAATTGGAATTCTCATCATAAGACCAGAAGTAATGTTCCCATGGAGACAAGCCTGCATCTCACTTTCCTCTCCCTTTTCATGGCTATTCATGCTCGCTCATTGTGTTAGCGAACTGCAAAGACAAAAAGAAAGTTAATATTATACATGACTATACACAATTATATACAACTTTATAACTAAGCTCTAGCATGAAATTTCTTTAACCTATTCCTATGAACAATAATACATTTTGTTACCGTACCGACTTTCCTGATCTTATAATTATTATTACAAAGCCTTGTAACAATTTCGAATGGTCCCTTGTATCTCCTAGCAAGTTTATTGCTTAATCCAGACTTGCGCTTCGGACAGTATAGCATTACGAAGTCCCCACTATCATATGAGATATCTTTGGCCTTGATATCGTAGTAAAACTTCTGCTTCAGTTGGGCGCGCTGTATATTCCGGGCAACTTTTCTTCTTAATATCGACAATCTTGTCATTTTATCCGCTAGCGTATCTGAAACCAGGAGATTATTGATGCGCAACTCGATATCAGATTTATATAATGGTTCCTTACCATACACAATCAAATGCGGCTCCACACCTGTGCTAGCCTGTTTCGCGCTATTGTAGGCATAACATACCATAGGCAAATACGTACACCAGTCTCGTTGCTCCTCCGAGACATACTTTGAGATCATGCCCAACAATGTCCTGTTAAATCGTTCCACTAAACCAACTGTTTGCGGATGATATGTTGTCGCATGTGTGAGCGTCACATTAAAAAGACTTGCGGTCTCTCTAATGGTATTAGAAGTAAATACTGAGCCTTTGTCGGTTATCAGCTGTCGAACTCCTCCAAATCGGCACAATATTTCCGTAACCAAAAATTCATTGATGGTTTCCGCGGTGGCTCTGGGCACGGCTTTGCACACTGCATACTTCGAGAGGTATTCCACTGCGACTAAAATATACCTATTCTGTTTATTCGAAATCTGTAACGGCCCTACCACATCGACGCAAAACTTGTCTAATAAATCTGCAACATTTATCGGTATTAATGGTGCGATCACTTTGTTGACATTCCTCAGTTGACACTGTTGACACGACTTGACATATTCGTTTACTTTTTTCTCTGCCTTGGACATGTAATATCTTTCATTAAACTTTTCATATGTCTTAAACAAACCAAAATGTCCTCCAGACACTGGCTCATCATGCAATTCTAGCATACATTCTGCAAACTTCTCTTGCGGCAATACTAAGAGCTTTCTCGTTTCTTGTCCAACATCCCTTTTCCTATACAATAAATTATCCTGCAAAAAATAATTTTGATAAACATTCGTATTGCTCTGTCGCATTTGATCCAAAATATGGCGGCAAAATGAATCAGTTCGTTGTGCCGTCCTCATACTATCGCTATTCAGCGCATATAAGACGAATCCGTCTTCTTGTTCGGGAATTCTCTCCATACACTCTGCACTCGGGTTCTCGATCAACGGATTTCTGCTCAAGAAGTCGGCTACGACATTATCCTTGCCACAGCAGTATACAATATCGAAGTCCCAGGACTGTATTGATAAAGCCCATCTGGCGAGTCTGCCGTTCATGTCACGCTTGCTTTTTAACCATATTAACGCTCTATGGTCAGTGACAACCTGAAATTTCATTCCCCACAAATAGTGCTTAAAATAATTTATCGCCCATATTAATCCTAGGCATTCTTTCTCTGTCACTGAATATCTTTGTTCAGCGGCACTTAATTTTCTTGAGGCGTATGCAACTGGCTTCATTTCACCTTCCTTGCCCTGACAAAGGCAACTTCCCAACGCCTTCTCGGAACTATCGACAAACACTCTCGTTATCGCATCCTTATCATTAGAGAAATATGCCAATACCGGTGCGGAACACATTTTCTCCTTCAATTTGTCAAACGCTCTCTGTTCTTCTTCTGCCCAAACAAACCTTTTATTTTTCTTTGTAAGGCTCGTTATCGGTAATGCGATCTCTGCAAAATTATCGATAAATTTTCTGTAATAAGAGTACAAACCCAGCACTGATCTAACCTCCTTTACGTTCCTTGAGGTTTGTATCTGCCTCATTGCCTTTATCTTGTTCACATCGGGCCCAATTCCATTTGCTGACACCTCATGTCCCAAAACTGTCACTTTCTGGTACCCAAATTTGCATTTACTCGGTTTTAGGGTTAAGTTGGCCGATTTTAACCGCGATAAAACCTCTTCCAATGCCGACACAAATTCTTCAAACGTTTTACCATAAACCAAAATATTATCGACATATACAACAACCTTTTTGTATTTCAACCCTGCAAGCACCTTGTCCATCACTCGCTGGAACATGGCTTGACTCGTTTTCAAACCAAACGGCAATACATTAAATTCATATAGCCCCGTATGCGTCACGAAGGCCGTCTTTTCTTTGCCTTCGCCCAGAGCTAACTGCCAATACCCTGAATTCATATCAAGGTCAGCAAAATATCTGGCTCCCTGTAAACAACCAAGCAAATCATCCGTTCTTGGAATCGGGTACGAATCCATCCTTATTTTTTTGTTTAGCGCTCTAAAATCGATACAAAATCTTGGTGGGCCCTCCGGCTTGTCCACCAACACAACGGGTGAAGCATAAGGACTTCTTGACTCCTGTATTATGCCATTTTCCAACATCTCCTGTACTTGCGCATCAATTATTTGCCTCTGTTTATTCGACACCCGATACGGTGCTTTATGAACTGGTTCATCATCCGTGGTATTCACTGAAATAAAAGTATCCTTATAACATCCCAATTCTCGGGTTGCAAAAGAAAAAGTGTCGCGGAACCCTCTCAATAAACCATCCAATTCTGTCTTTTGCTTGCCCGTCAATCCATCATTCACGTCAAAGACAACCGGTTTCTCGTCGTTAAGATTTAACAAATAGTTTTCATTGCGCTGCACCCAATCTGTAAAATAAATATAATCAGTTTTCTTCAAAGAAGATTCATTATATACAAACTCATTAGGATCATGAGCACATATAGAAAAAAATGTTTTTTTCTCATTATGACGTGAGATGAAAGGCACCGAACTAATTTGTTTCAGTGTCAACTGACTCTTTGCGAAATCGATTATTGCTTGGTTTTGTCGTAAAAAATCTTGTCCCAGTATGATTATTTCAGCCGTATCGTGTATAATTAATACGCGTTGCCGATAATATACTGACGCAATTTGCATCCCTATTTCGGCCGAGGCATGCACATTGATTGCATAACCGCCTACCGCTCGCAAGGCCATAGGTCCGTGCGTTTGAGAATCCAAGGATAATTTATCCCATCGGGATTTGGAGATACAAGAGACACTCGCACCTGAATCAACGAGTGCTTCACAAATAATACCATTTATTACTACTGGAATAATCGGTACAGAAACGTCCCTAGACTTATCTACAAGGATCGGGTTTGAATCCATGCCGCCTGTCGCATCCCGATCTACTAACGACGCGGCGTGAAGTTTGGGTGCTGCCTTGATGAAGAAGGAGTAACCTCTCGATAATCGGATCGATAACTTTCATTGGCCGTCGCCGCGCCTTGCTGCCTACGCGAACTTTCTTGTGGTGTCCAAGGGCGTGGGCGTGGACACGGACGAGGACGAAGATCGTGTGACTCGCGTGGTGCTTCTGGTTCAAAGTGCACTCTGCGTGGCGCTATTGTAGCTGGCGTCCCGAACGGTGTCGATTCATCGAATCGTGGTGTGTGCATCGGCTGATCACCGCGGTTCCTGATTTCTTCGAAGTTTACATCTGGATTAAAAACTGGCAATTCTACATTTCTTGCATATGTGGTGTCGCAATTAAATATGTCCTCCATTTGCATTATTGTTTTTCTAAGTTCCTCTTTAGATGCGAATAACTTCGTTGCCAACAGCCACTGGTGATGCTGGTTCATAGATGTAATAAAATGCCTTATGAATCTTTCATCATCGATTTTAGCTTTAACAGCTAAGTTTTCTAAGGCGTAGAAATATTCAATCAGCGTTTCCTTGTTTTGCTGCCTTCTGTAGTAAAATTTTTGAGCAAAATCACCTCGGCAAGGAAATTGCAGTTTCAATTTTTCCACCAACACTGCGTAGGTCGTGAATTCCTCAAAATTTGTCTTAAACCAGTGAAGGGCTGGTCCATCTAGATATGCGGCGATGGCATATTTTTTCTGCTCATCAGACCATCCTTTGATGATTCCAATGGCCTGGTACTGCATCAGAAAATCCTCCGTATCAGATAGCCCATTATATTTTCCAGTCGCCATTTTGCTATGCTATATGGGAAGGACACGCACCAAAAAATAAAATACCAATATGGGAACAGTTTAAAGCGAGAATAGGTTAATAAAGATATCACTCAGGTTCAGGTCAGGAGCACTCCACTTCTTGCTTGCGAGAAGATTCTTCGGTTCTCTTATTCTCGATACCCCGCACCTCCACCATGTAAGCCTGGTAGGCGCCTATTCCTAAGCGTAATACTTTACGCACTTTCAACTAAGCTACGTAGAATAAAAGTATACGTCTTGCAGTGTTAATATATTCTTTCATTTATTTTAACGTTTAAATATACATTAGTTCACATGTGAATGCCAACGCGGTCCGTTGGAGACTCTGGAGCGTCCCCCTGAAAACCACCGGCGGGCATTCCATATTCCGAAATCTTTTTTATTCAAAAGATTTCGAGACATTTCGACATAACAAAATAGAAAAAAGAAAACAATGAAAGGAGTATGTACTGCTACATCCTTCTTTCATTACAGTACTTAAATGATAGAGCACTGTAGTTTTTTAAATTTAAATATTTATTTATTTCATTTAATTATTAATTTTTACCGCAATCGATGTGAAAAGTAAAATGTTTAACTCGAGACTAAAAAGCCATTATGACACGAGATATTTATTCACCCAAGCAGAGTGAAGGTGGATGAAGTTGGAGTACTTTAGTCCCTTGTTGAACAATCTACTATTATTTACAAACTGATTTTGAGTACGTTAACTTATAAATACGACGTGTTATAGAAAAACTATAAACCGAAGCGAAGCGAGGGCGGGTCGCTAGTAAGATTATTTACGTGACATGTTAAAGAATTGCAAGGGTAGGCAAATGTTTGCGGAAGGGTTTATTCTCTTAGCGCGTGTCATGGATAGTATTCCGGGACGAGCTCATGTTGTTCCTAGACCCGCATAAAGTATTAGCGATTTGGACGTCCCGAGCAAAGGCTATTTTTCGTATTTTCTGTTAGGAAATGTTGTAAACATGGTTCGTTTTGTGGTTTTGCTATAGGAGCAGTAAGCCAATTAAATGATAAGAAGGTAAGGGATAAGACAACCGGTGAAATTACTAGCATAGACGCATTCCATCTTAGTCCTCAGGGTTGGCATCGCATTTGAGGTCTTAGGATTATAGTCTTGAGAATTCAAATGTATATGGGTCTCAGATTCCACTTACCATCAGGTGGCCTGAGTGCTCGTGTGCCTTCTCCTTAACATGAAAAAAAAAAAAAAAAAATGATGGGATTGTACGATGTGATTGTGGAGGTCACTGTATTATTGGCATTTGTTATTATAAATAATAATAAATATCACGGGACAATCTCACACTAATTCACCTAGTCCCAAACAAAGCTCTAGGCTTGTACTACGGGTACTAGACAACGATAAACATACTTATATACTTTTGACATAGAGACCTCGTCGTGTTGTTGTTTAATGTTATTAGCCTTACATTTGTATTGATTTTATTTGTTCAAGCTTTAATCATTATTATTTATTACTTTATAAAGTACTTGTAATGTAACTTATGTTTGAAAATCTGTACTTTATGTTTAAAAAAATGACCTTCTGCTGGAGTTTCTTGGCGCTTCTTCTCCGCAATGATGGTCTTATCTTCAGATAAACGCTTCAGCGTTTTAGCGCTTCAGCGCTAGTAAATTCACTTTATATTACCGACGTGTAAAAAAGCCTCATGGGGGCCTATTTACTGAATAAACATTTTGATTTTGATTTTGATTTTGATATAGAGAAATACATACTTAAATACATAGAAAACATCCAAGACCCAGCAACAAATATTCGACAAATCACACAAATATCTGCCCTTACCAGGATTTGAACCCAGGACTGTTGGCTTCAGAGGCAGGGTCACTCCCAACTAGGCTAACGTGTCGTCAATTATTCATAGTTTTTCCCGAAAAAAATCCTGCTTATTCTTCTGCCAATTGATAACAGGACTTTGGAAAAAGTGTTCTTAAAAGTCAAGCTGATATTCACAAAAGCATACTAAATTATTTTTGGTATTTACTACGAATCAAATAATTAAATATTACCAGATATCACAACAATCACGATCTTGTAAGAAGCGATTTTTTTTTCAGTGCATAACGTTACGTTCGTGATCAAAATTCTAAAGTAAACACTGGCAGCGAAAATTTAAAAAATAACTATTGCGATGGCTATGAATTAAAAAACCTACAGTTATAGTTGCCTCACAGATTTTATTTAACATCTGTGAGGCAATATAGAGCCGTACAAATAGCCGAAAAAAATCATGCTTATTCTTCTGCCAATTGATAACAGGACATTACTTTTTTTTGGGTACCTCCCCTGCACCTAACGTGGAGACGTTTCTTTTGTCTCGTCTACCCTATAGTATGGGGTGTCGTTAAATAGGTTTTTCAAAAATATTATGGGTCTGTAAAAACAGTTTTTCGATTCAGTAATCCGTTTATGAAATATTAAGCTTTAAAGCGCTAATTTTTGTTAGACTCAAATGTCCCCTAAAAAACTTAAATGAAAGCGCATGTAACGAATTTAAAAGAAAAACTATCACGACGTAGAAGACATCATTGGTTCTTGAGATACAGGCGATTAAAGTGTTTATACCTACTAAAATCATCTAAGACGGCACCAAATAACTATAAATAGTAAATTAGTTATTACTTGTTGATTTTTATGTTTGTAGTACTTAACGGCTTCGGAACCCTACACTGAGCATGTTCCGACATGCTCTTGCCCGGTTTTCATTTTTGATATGGCAATAAAGGTAAAAACGCCGGTTGCGTGGCAACACCGGGTAAACTGGCAAGTCACCGCGCCTGATTAGCGCTACAGACTACTTAGTGGCAGTTAGTTTACTAGTTTTAGTAGTGGTCTTATTGACTCTAAGCAGGGTCCGTCCAGATCGCTACCACCATCTTATCCATTAACCCGTTTAGCAGCAGTGTTCGCCGGTGGAATTACACAGAGACATTCGATTTTAGTCTTTAGGGTTGGCAACGCATTTGAGGTGGATTGCAGTCTGATGATGACGCCGAGCGTCGAGTGGCGCCCTCATTAACTTTATCGTGTTTTCTAATAAAATAAAATATTATCTTAAAATCAAAGAGCAAATTCAAATTCGAATTCAAATTTTATTTCCCAATATAAAGTCACAGTATAAATTGCACAACATGTCAAACTATAAGTTATTAGATTGAGATCGTCAGAAATTAAAATTAGAAAAAAATTATAAAATATCTTAAAAAATATGAAATTTGAATAATTTAATTTAATTTATATAATAATGTCATCTTACGTAAGAATATCTCCATTAAGGATCGTCATAATAGTAATATGCAATTTACTGTTGTAAAGCCTGACAAGATTCTATTTGGCCATATTTCACTACAAATATGTATTGAAATAGGGCCAAATAGAATGTTGTCAGGCTTTACAAATCAATACACAATTTAAAGAATATTTGACATAACCACAAATTAACTAAGAGTGAGCAACTTAACGAAAAAAGTGGAGAGGAGAAGGCACAAGAGCACTCAGGCCACCTGATGGTAAGTGGAATCTGAGACCCATAGACATTTGAATTCTCAAGACTATAATCCTAAGACCTCAAATGCGTTGTCAACCCTGAGGACTAAGATGGAACGCCTCTATGCTAGTAATTTCACCGGTTGTCTTATCCCCACACCGGCACACAACAATGCGAACACTGTTGCTTGGCGGGTGTGTTTGTAGCGAAAATGTACAAATATATATATTCGCTACAAAGCATTGGCATAGCTAAGCTGTGTCGCCCGTATTTTCACGGCTCGTTTATCATTCGTGGGTTGTATGCGAAATCAAACAAAAACGAAAAAAGCTTCGAAAAGATTTACAGTAAATCAGATGTCTGGTTTTCATTTGAAACGAAGTATTATGTTAAAAGACTAAGTTGAAAAACCTGTCCAAATTCTAAGAATCTGCGCTTCTTAAGATGTTTATTAGAGGATACAATAACTACCCTACACTGAGCAGGGTCCGTCATGCTCTTGCCCGGTTTTTGACATAACATAAACCAATACTTATAAATATTATAAATGCGAAAGTAACATTATCTTCCACGGATAAAATGATAAATAAATTTTAATGAAATTTGGTATGACTGAAGTTTGAACCCCGAAAAACGATATAAGGTATTTTTTTTAGCGAGTAGCGATAAACGATTCCCACGCGGACAGAGTCGCAGCTAGTCTAAATCTCTCTCTATCCTAATAATATTATAAACGCGAAAGTTTGTAAGTGTGAATGGAGGTTACTCTTTCACGCAAAAACTACTGGACGGATTTTGGTGAAATTTGGAAAGCAAACAGCTTATACCTTGGATTAACAAATAGGGTTCCTTTCATATCTCTATTCCCTCGGGAACTGATTTAAAGACGCACGAAGTCGCGGGTAAAACTAGAATTAATATATAAAGCTGAAGAGTTTGTTTCTTTGTTTGCTAGAACGCGCTAATCTCAGGAACTACTGAACCGATTTAGATGAAATTTGGTATGGAGATAACTTAGGTCTCGGGAAGTAAATAAGAAAATTGAACAGTTGTCGATGTATTTGATATTATATAGACGACACTATCAAATTGTGATTTAATAGTGTCATCTACATACACGTAGGGGGAGTAGCCGAAAACTAATTATATATGCGTGCGAAGGCGCGCGCGCGCGCGCGCGCGTGTGTGTGTGTGTGTGTGTGTGTGTGTGTGTGTGTGTGTGTGTGTGTGTGTGTGTGTGTGTGTGTGTGTGTGTGTGTGTGTGTGTTTGTGTGTGGGTGTGTGAGTGTGTGTGTATGTGTGTGTGTGTGTGTGTGTGGGTGTTTGTGTGTGGGTGTGTGAGTGTGTGTGTATGTGTGTGTGTGTGTGTGTGTGTGTGTGTGTGTGTGTGTGTGTCTGTGTCTATGTGTGTTGTGTGTTTCCCCCGTGTGGTTGCCGGGTTAGAATAGTGCCACTCCATGTCTTAAAAGGTAAGGGAAAAAGGGCTTGTAGTACTGTTGGGCGATGGGCTTGCAACCTGTCACTATTACACTAGTAAACTTTTTGGCCTATTTGCGCAAAATGTGTTCGCAGAATAAACAAGTCTTTTTAGCTGTTGGTATTTCTGTAGCTCTGCCTACCCCACACTGGGAATGTAGGCGTGTTGTTATGTATGTATTACGTATGTAAGTATCTGCTAAAAACAAAGAACACCAATTAACCAAACGAATCAAATCCCTTCATTATTCTTAAAACGAGTCTCGATCACGGATCCAGTAAATTTGAAAAGTAATCCAAGGAAATTGAGAAAACGGAAAAAACTTGGAACTTTAGCAATTACCGGAGACATTTGGGATTTAATTAAAATAACTGATTCTGATTTGTTCGCGTTATCCAGGTAACGAATGGAATGTGACATTTCTGGAAGGTACTCGAAAAAATTAAAATCATTTTGCCTGATTTAAATGCCCTGTGTGCCCCGTATGGTTGCCGGGTTAGAATAGTGTCCCTCCATGTCTTCTCGTGGACGTCGTAAGAGGCGACTAAGGGAGTAAGGGCTTGTAGTACTGTTAGGCGATAGGCTTGCAACCTGTCACTAATACACTTGTAAACTTCTTGGCCTGTTACAGAATTATCAACAAGTCTATTTAAAGTTGTTGATATTTCTTAGCTTTGCCGACCCTACTCTGGGAATGAAGGCGTGATGTCATACACACATTCATAAATGTGTGTATGACATGTATGAAAAGTCTTCTGATACTATAAATGCGAAATTATGTTGGCCAGACCAATCAACATTATACCTGTATTCTACTGGGTTCCATATTTGACGACGCTTTAGCCTAGTTGGTAGAACCCGTATATGAAGCTAGCGGTCCCAGGTTCGATTCCCGGTATGTATAAATATTTGTGTAGAGCTCGAGTATATGTTTCCGAGTCTTGGGCGTTTTATATGTATTGAAGTATTTATATCATTATCTAGTATAAGCCTAGAGCTTAGTTTCTCACTAGGTTAGTTTGTGTGAGATTTTCCCTTGATATTTGATAATTATTTATGTAGCTTTTGACATGTTATCTATGATATAATTGTCAAGTAAATAAGAGCTAATGTAACGTTAACAATATAATCATGTCAAATGCAATACAACGTGTTACAAAATAATCCGTAAAAAAGAAATTACAAAAGTAGTGTCAACCCTTATTAAATAACGTCAGTTCAGTATCTTAGGTATACAGTATACTAGGGTTGACACTACTTTCGTAATTTCTTTTTTACGGATTATTTTGTAACACGTTGTATAGTTTTACTTAGAATAGATTCCCTGTCAAGTTACTATGACTTATCGTAACGTTGACAATACGACAACACTTCAAAGGCAATACAGTTTTATCCAGTAGAATATAGGCCCTGTCCGTCTGTTTGTAATGGTGAAACAGTTTTTAAGAGATATGGAGAAGGCACATGATTACTCTGAACATCTGGTGGTAAATGGAATCTGAGACCCATAGAAATTTGAACTCTCAAGACTATAATCCTAAGACCTCAAATGCGTTGCCAACCCTGAGGACTAAAATGGAATGCCTCTATGCTAGTAATTTCACTGGTCGTCTTATCCCCACATCGGAACACAACAATGCGAACACTATTGCTTGGCGGGTGGTTAATGGATGAGATAGTGGTAGCGATCCGGACGGACCCTGCACAGGGTCCTTCCACCAGTAAAACAATTTTGATAAAATTTGTTATTTCAGCCGCTAGCGAATAAGTCTCAGACAAAAAAATATCGTTTAGCTTCGGCGCAGTTAAAACCATAACGCCCATTTTCTGAATCGGTTAAAAGCCTTCCAAGATGCCGTAATTAAGATGCCGATCAGATTTAATTGAAATAAACATCAACATAACAAAGAATTTGCAAATTTGTTGTTATTTACCCTTTATTATCAAGCGTTAAGGGTCATGACGGTTTATTTCAACTGCAAATAGAAGTTGGTCAAGTATCTGTCTAATTTGAAAAGTTCTGTCATAGATAGTATCGGTATTAGATATATTTTTTTCGGGAATAGATGTGTTATGTTTGTGTTGTACATGTTTAAATAAAATTATTTTATAAATAAATAAATGTCAGGGGACGACAGCGATATAAATACTTAACTAGGGAAATAAATATATAGAAAAAATCCAAGACAGTAACAAATATTCGCCAATACCGGGGATCGAACATGGGACCGCTAGCTTCGTAAGCAAGGTCACTACCAATTTAGCCAACACGTCGTCAAAATATTTTATTACGAGTGTATGAATGTGGTTTTGTTCAAATAAAAAGGTGTTTGTTGTACATTACGCGTATATACCTACAAGGATGGGAAATATGATACACATTTGGTTATTTATATTTGTTAATATAAAAGTAGGTACCCAAGTAGTTTGGGAATCCAGTATTTTAAAGACATTTTTTTATACTTCTCATTGAATTTGACGATTTGTTTTATAAATACATCATTTGTTTTTTATTTCACTGCATTGCATTTTTGGAAATAAAAAATATTACAGACATATAGGTACATAACATCACGCGTTCATTTCTAGAGTGGGGTAAGTAGAGCTACAGAAATACCAACAAGTCCAACAAATCTAAAAAGACAACAACTCTAATAATTGGGTAAGGACCAAAAAGTTGACCACGCTAACTCACTCAATTAAATTATCTATAAAACTTTTCCGTTGTAACATGAAAATTAGCCATACATTTTTAGGGATAATTTTCGTGTCACAACGGAACTTCTTTCACTTTTGTTGTTTGTATGGTTGACTATGCTTAACTATGGTTCAACTATTTGGTCTTTACCCAATTCTGTAACCACATTTGGCCCAATCAGGCTGACATGTTTACACGTGTACAGGTAGCAAGCCCATCGCCTAACAGTACTACAAGCCTTTATTCCATTAGTCGCCCCGTAGGCCCCGTCCCGTACTAGTTACACTTAGTCTAACTACATCTCATTCGTCGAAATCGGCAAATCCGTTAAGCCTCTATGATGGAACCACAGATAAACCCACACCTCTATCACCATACATACAAAAATACAGGGCCTTTATTCTACTAGGTATTGTTAACGTTACAATACACCTTAGTCAATACGTTCTTAAGGTACATTTTGCAACTTATTGAATTTGTTAGTTACGCGGTATTGCATTTGACGAAATACTTCTTATTAAATTGTCAGTAATAGTGGCCAAGTTACAAACAATAACACGTCAAAGGCGATATGGTCTTATCGAGTAGAATAGAGATCCTATTTAGGGTTCCGTAGTCAAACTAGGAACCCTTATAGTTTCGCCATGTCCGTCCGTCCGTCCGCCCGCAGCCTAGCGCAGATACCCTTAGTACTAGAAAGCTGTAATTTGGCATGAATATACATGTATAAGCCACGCCAACAAAGAGGTATAATAAAATGTAAAAAAAAAACTCGTCTACCCTCTAGTGTGGGATATCGTTGGATAGGTCTTTCAAAAATATTATGGGTTTTTGAAAACAGCTTTTGGATTAAGTAACCCGTTTATGAAATATTAAGCTTTGAAGCGCTAAGTTTTGTTAGACTCAAGTTTCCCCTTCACCCTCCCCCTACAGCCAAAACTACAAATTCTAAAAATCTGAAAAAAATCTTAAATGAAAGAGCATATAACCAATTTTACAGAAAAACTATCACGGCTAAGTAGACATCATTGATTCTTGAGATATAAGCGATTAAATTGATTATACCTACTAAAATCATCTAAGACGGCACCAATTGACTTTAAATAGAAAATGAGTTATTACTTGTTGATTTTTATGTTTGTAGTACTTAACGGCTTCGGAACCCTACACTGAGCATGGTCAGACATGCTCTTGCCCGGTTTTTATGTTAAGGAGAAGGCACAGGAGCACTCAGGCCACCTGATGGTAAGTGGATACTGTGACCCTAGTTTAGTGGTGGTAGGACCCTGTGCAGGGTCTGTCCGGATCGCTACCACCATCTTATCCATTAACCACCCGACAAGAGTGGGGATAAGACAACCGGTGAAATTACTAGCATAGAGACTTTTCATCATAGTCCTCAGGGTTGGCAACGCATTTGAGGTCTTAGGATTATAGTCTTGAGAATAAGTCTATGGGTCTCAGATTCCACTTGCCATCAGGTGGCCTGAGTAATCGTGTGCCTTCTCCTTAACATAAAAAACCCTCAGTCATTTGCATTCTCAAGACCTCAAATGCGTTGCTATCCCTGAAGACTTACATGGAACACCGGAACACAACAATGCGAACACTGTTACTTATCAGGTTGTTAATGGATAAGATGGTGGAAGTGATCCGGACGGACCCTGCACAGAGTCCTACCACCAGTAAAACCACCTTGCTTAAAACGTAACGCTCCCCGCGTTAAATTTAATGAAATCACGCCCCATCTATGACAACATTCATCTCTCAGCTTGTTTACGTTTGCTTACACTTGAACACCGTTTGACTATCGCTTTTGAGGAGTGATTGAGATTTGGTTTCGCCTTTGAATTTCAAACAAGTTTTATTTGTTAATTAAATGCAAACAGCGGTTTAACGATTTGTATCTTAACTAAATTGATTCAAAACGTGTACTACGAATAATAATAAATGTTCGTTAAAAACATTAGTGATTCACGACGGATGAACGGACGGACATGGCGAAACTATAAGGGTTTCTAGTTTGACTACGGAACCCTAAAAAGTCCAAAAGTTCAGTGTCATTTAGTCATAGCATTATAAAAGGTGACTGAATCACAATATTGTTCATGAATCAGAAAACGGATTTTAGTCAATTTCAAAATTTGAAGAATGCCCCGAAGACCGCAGTGGACGTTGAGAGAACGTTCAGTAATTTAAAGTGGAAATTTTCATCTAGACGGCAATCGTTACTAAGGACAAATATGAGAAAAAAAATACAATGTAGGTGCTATGAAAAAAATCATATAATTTTTTTATTGTTTTTATTTTAAAATGTAGAGAGTGAATTTAATCACTTTTTACTTTTGTTGAACAACATCTTGATCTTAACAGTAACATCGATTTTTGTCACAAAAAAAAATTGCTGCATCACTTTAGTATTCGTGATTATTAGCATATTGTTACATGACTGCCCATAATGACAGCGTTAAATGATGTGAAAGAAACTACGTCAAAATGAAGCAATAACTTTCTATGACAAGGTTCTATAGTGGCTTAACTATTCAAGTTGTTGACTGTACTTTTAATTATTAGCTTAAGTTTATCTTATACCGGGTGTGGCCTGTAATAGGAGCAATAAATTGAGTGATCGTTTCCACACCACAATCGTAACAACATTTATAGTACAACTTTTGGAAATAACTTATTGTTAACTTAATATTAATGAATTTAGATTGTCCAAGCCAGCAATGTATTGCGAAAACTACGAAGTTGGTAGGCTGACAGTAGATGCCAACTAGACTATTGGATGGAGTACATTGAAAATCCTATTTAGTTTGTTCGAAATCCCAAATAATAAATTACATATTTTTTTTAAGTTGTAGATTAAATGTTGCTACGTTTATAGAGTAGAAACGATCCCTCAAGTTATTGCTCCTATTACAGACCACACCCGGTATTGTTATTATGTTGGTGGAGGAGTGTTGTAGGTAAAATAGGTTTCTTTCTCACCTGAGCGAGATTTTTGACACAGCGCAAAGAAACTGTTCGTACAAAAATGTGCAGAAGATTCGAAACAACGACAACATACAAAAACAAAGTGCGCGTCATGAAACTCCTGAACAACAAAGCGAGTCATCTATATTTCATCGCCGCTCCAGTCAATAACGCGCAGAGTGCAATTTTCTATCACTACGTCTTTGGGAATCTTTTAAGGTGGGGTTCCGAGGTTTGTTTCATTTAGTATTTATGACAAGGAGAAGGCGTGTGCCTACAAGGTAATAACGATATCGTTTTTGACCCGATTCCGTATTATCAACGTTTTGATAACTCTTATATCATTTACAATAATGGCGACTGTGACAGAAACGATTCTTAAACGTGTCAAACACGATATCGTTTTAATGCACCTGAATAGAGGCCCTGGCCTGTTTCCGTATTGTCAACGCTTTGATAACTCTTATGTCATTTACAATAATGGCGACTGTGACAGAAACGATTCTTAAACGTGTCAAACACGATATCGTTTTAACGCACCTGAATAGAGGCCCTGGCCTGTTTCCGTATTGTCAACGCTTTGATAACTCTTATGTCATTTACAATAATGGCAACTGTGACAGAAACGATTCTTAAACGTGTCAAACACGATATCGTTTTAACGCACCTGAATAGAGGCCCAGGCCGTCAGCCCGTGTGTTTATGTTTGACTTTTTTTGGCTCACTAGTCGCATACCTATTTTATACTTTTACTGTATAACTAATACATAGATAGTGGTTTAGTAGTGGTAGGACCCTGTGCAGGGTCCGTTCTTATTGCTACCACCACCTTACTATTAACCTACCACCAAGCAGCAATGTTTGCATTGTTGTGTTCCGGTGTGGGGATAAGACAACCGGCGACATTACTAGCATAGATGCATTCCATCTTAGTCGTCAGGGTTGGCTCGCTTTGAGGTCTTAGGATTGCAGTCTTGAGATTATAGTCTAGAGAAATCAAATGCCTATGGGTCTCAGATTCCACTTACCATCAGGTGGCCTGAGTGCTCGTGTGCCTTCTCCTTGTCATAAAAAAAAAATGTAATGAATAAAGAAATGCACAATATTCGACAATCACATACAGTAAATCAATTCAATCAGTTTCTTTTTATTATATTCAATATATGCATATTGTTACAATCCTTATCGCAATATAAAAAAAATACTAAATAGCTTTTGCGAAATGTATTCAGGCCTAGTAAATTTTGTATAAATCAGGTAAGTGGCTCTTTAATGTGGATATTATCTTAACAGATACACTTCAATCCCTTTAGAATCTTTTATGCAATTACCCTCTTACACAGTCAGCTGTTTGGATGTGCTGGTTTCCTGACGCTGTTTTGCATTCACCGCAAGAGCATCGGGTAATCGACTAATTTAGAAAATCTTATTGGAACATGAGATTTGCATGCGGATATTGCTTTATTCGCATGTGTGCGTTATTTTCAAATCGCCAAGTTACAAGCTGTCAAATCCTGCCAAGTTCCATGGACGTTCTCTTAATAACAAAATAAGAAAATAATCTCTTTCTTCTTTGGCTTTAAATATATAAATGAAACATAATAGGTGTGCATGAATAAAAATGTATGGAGATGTCCGGTTTGTTACCAAATTCCAAAATTTATTTCGGTAACGAAATGGACATCATACACAATTTTTGGAAAAATATCAGGAAAGCTTTGAATCGTTCAATATTTTTTTCCAAATCCGAAACAAAAAACTGTGTTATTATTTCTAAACTCCCATATTTCACTGATGTTATTCACCCAGAACCCTACCTTTACTTGTTACTTCTTGTTACTAGAGTCTTGCCAATTGCCTCGCACTAGGTTTTTTGTCGATGCCGACAGACTGCTGCAATGAGTTTTATATTGGGGATGCAATTTTATTCTCAACAAGAAGATTAGAAAATAATTGGACGGTTGGAAATATTGAACGTTGATTATCAGGCTTAGACACGACTTTTTTTTTGATGAACCGAAGATTAATTTGTACTTTAGTATTGCTTTTTAGTAAAAGGAAAACATAAAAGGCAGCCAAATTAAAAGCTCCCGTCTTGAGATAACTACGAGTACCTAGTTCTGATGAGTTTTTTTTTAATGGCAAAGTTAAGGCACACAAGCACTCAGGCCACCTGATGGTAAGTGGAATCTGAGACCCATAGACATTTAAATTCTCTAAAATGCGTTGCAAATCCTGGGGACTAAGATGGAATACCTCTATGCTAGTAATTTCACCGGTTTTCTTATCCCCACACCATGACATAACAATGCAAACACTGCTGGTAGGCGGTAGGTTAATGAATAAGATGGTGGTAGTGATTATAAATGCCTATAGTTAAAGTACAATTTATAACCTAATAGAAGATGCCCGCGACTTCGGACGTGTAGAATTAGTTCCCCGCGACTCTCCTACTTTAACTTTAGGGGATGAATTAACAAACATCCCTTCTTAGTGCATCCCTACGATATCAGTTTTTTCTTGTGTAGTTTATTGGGTTTTAGGTTATAATTTGTACTGAGATAACAGGAAAACAGATTTAGTATTTGATCAACTGAACAGTTGTCACTTACGTATACCGTCGCTTTTAGTCGTTAAGATTCACACTCATGGTTAGTCCATCACTTCAGCTCACGCGGCGTACTGCCAAATTTGTTTGTGAATATTAGATCATATTTTATTAACTTTTTCAGCTTTTTTGTAATGTTTAATAATCTTTTTTTTTTTGGCCGTCCGGAGCAGTTTTGTGAAACATTTTCGTGTTGACTGCGAATAAAAATTGGTTGTGTCACAATATGTTTTTTTTTTCTTAACGCTCATGACAAAAAGGATTTTAACAAGTCCACAGCATCGATTTCGTATAAAGCATTGAGAAATTTAATTATTTTAATTTTAATAGCATAAAGGCACACGAGCACACAGGCTGCCTGATGATAAGTGGGGTCTGATACCCATAGACATATAAATTCTCAAGACTGTAAACCTTAGACTCCAAATGCCTAGATGACTAAGTTGGAATACCTCAACGCTAGCAGAAGTTATAACTAGTGTTAGTGAAATAAAATAATAATAATAATAATAATAATAATTTTTTGTGATATCATATTTATTGTACTAGTGAACACCTGCGGCTTGTAAAAAATAAAATCAGGGACAATATCTTACAAATTGACCTAGTCTTAAACTAAGCTTAAGAAAAAATTACAAATGCTAAAGATCTGACAAAAACTTAAATGAAAGCGCATATAACGAATTTGAAAGATGTTTGTAGTACTTAAGGGCTTCGGAACCCTACACTGAGCATGGTCTGACATGCTCTTGCCCGGTTTTTTAAATATTGCTTATGACAATGATAGCATTAATACGAGTATCATAAAGTCAAAAGTCAAAGTCAAAGAGTTTATTTGCAGAATTGCGGTACATGGTAGGTAGTAATATTACAGAAAAACATTAAAGAAAGAAGAGAACAGCACAATTCGCCATCAGACAGGCATGCAAAATACAATTTTCTATTCTTATGAATTACATTATCTTTATTATACTCAAATATACCTGTCTATCATTCTATTATTTCATCATTCACGATTTTACAAAAAATAATTAAAACAATTAGATACATGATTAAAATTAAATTGAAATTATACACATTACTCAGGTAATTTCTAACAGCATTAGCATTAATATATATCAGGAAGTCATAAATTCATTAATAGTGTAAAAACATTTCTCTTTTAGCCATATTTGTAATTTTACTAAAAATAGTTTACAAGGTAAGGCCCTCAATTCCAAAGGTATATTGTTATAAATTTTTCCTGACATTTTAAAACAATTTCTATTATGTAGTGCTGATTTTGAAATGGGTACCTTAACACGAAGCAAGTCTCTCCCACGTAAAATTGGATTCTGAACCGGTTTAGCAAACATCTCCGGGTTACTTTTTACATATTTCGCATGTTCGAATATGTAAATGCATGCAAGAGTCAGGATATTGAGTTTCTTGAATAGTGGTCTACACGAGACCTTCGGCCCGACTCCACATACTGCACGAACACATCTCTTTTGCGTCAAAAATGCTTTGTGAACATCTGTCGAGTTCCCCCAAATTATAATCCCATACCGAAGAAGAGATGCAACGTGACCATGATAGGCTACCAGAGCGGTCGATTCCCCTGCTACACTTCTTAGTTTTTTTAACGCAAAAACAAACCTGTTGAGTTTGCAACATAGATTATTAATTTGAGCCTTCCAGCTGCATACCCTATCAATAATGATACCCAAGAATATCACTTCATCACTGGTATTTATAGTTTGTCCTTTATAAAGAACATTTAATGATGTAAGTTGCGTTCTGGTATTTGAAAATTGCACTAAGTTGGTTTTTTCTATATTCAATTTTAAATTATTATTACGTATCCATTGATCAACGTCATTAATAGCATTATGAACTAAGTTATCTTGTGTTATAGACTTATTATTATTTGCTATTACAATAGACAAATCGTCAGCAAACATAACGATTTGATGTTTAGTAATATAAGGTAAATCGTTAATATATAATACAAAAAGCAATGGTCCCAAAACGCTTCCCTGAGGTACTCCCCGTGCGTTAATTTGAAACGTTGATCTATACTGAGTGAATTCTCTATATTCATTAAGCCTGCCGATTTCAACACACTGGCTGCGGTTAGTTAAATAACTTTCAATCCATTTATATGCTCTACCTCGGATACCATAGTTTTCACATTTCCTTAGAAGTAATGAGTGATCTACGAGATCGAATGCCTTTGACATATCAAAGAATAATGCAGCTGTGGGATTATTCTTATCTATATTTTCAATAACACTTCGTATTAGTGTGTAAGCTGCATGTATTGTTGACCTATCTTTTACAAAACCGTTTTGCTCCTTTACTATTATGTTATATTTTTCAGCAAAGTTAACGATTCTAGATTTCATTACTTTTTCGAAAACTTTTGATAGTACTGGAACTAGAGCTATTGGGCGATAGTTGTTGAGACAACATCTTTCATTTTTTTTGAATAAAGGTTTCACAACTGATTGTTTTAGTTTTTCGGGAAAAATGCCTTTGGATTGATTTACGAGATGAGTCAATACCTTGACAAGCGCATTTGCGGAACGTTTTATAATGTGAGTAGATATATGATCTACGCCAACAGCATATGTATTTCGCAGTGATTTTATTATAGATTCAATTTCTTTTTCGGTACACGGTCCTAGAAACAAGGAGTTGCAAATGCGACCTTCTTTTAAACTAAAGTTTGTGCCATTAGTATCGCTATCACCAGTCACATTGATAAAGAAGTTATTGAATGCTTCAGCTATATCTAAAGCATCCACAATCTTTATTGAATTTGTTTCGATGTATTCTATTTTGTCTAATACGTTAACGTTGTCATGTTTATCTTTAATTAAATCCCAAGTAGCTTTGCACTTATTTTTAGCAGATTTAATAAATTTTGAGTTAGTATTTTTTTTCGCTTGTGTAATACACCTCTTCAATAGTTTTGAGTAAGATTTATAGCGCGATTTTATTTCCAACGTTTCGGAGTTGTTAATAAAACAAAGTGATCTTAAGAATCTTTTGCGCTTACTAGAATTCATTATACCCTTAGTAATCCACTTTGCCCTACAATAATTTGATTTAATTTTTATTCTTTGATTGGGGAAGCATAAATTATAAAAAAGACACAAATCGTCATAAAACAAAGTAAAGGAACTGTTGAAATCAGATTCATCTATAACCTCATTCCATGAACGACTTTCCATGCAATTTACAAATCTATCGATATTTTCTTGGCTGTAGTCTCTAACAGTCTTATACCATTAGTCTATTTTTGTGATTTTACTTTCAGTTGGATATTTTAATATTTGGCAAGTATCATGATCAGAAAGATGGCGAGTAAATACTAAACCTAATGCATCCTTTATATTACTGGCAAAAAGACCAAGACTAAGACACGTAGTTAAGCAGGAAAACGTGTCGAATCTTATAATACCTAATCAAAAGAGCAAAAAAAAAGTTACCTATGACTATTGCTACTACAATTAACTACTTATTAGCATACCTGGGATAACCCGGGGCAAGTTTTAGGGATTTGATATCGATGAAAAGATGTCGATGTAATTAAATACTGGTTATGACACCATGAAAAAAGTAAACAGTCTTATAAAAGGTGAGGAAATTTCAATAACCAACATAAATGAGAAATTGGCTTTGAGTCATTATAAATATTTAAAGAATGCCCGTTGACCACTGTGGTCGTTGATAGAACGTTTAGCAGTTTAAAGTGGATATTTTCATCTAGACGGCAATCATTAATACTGAAAAAAATATTGAATGTATATCAAGAAAACTATTTTAAAATAAACATAAGAATAGGTACACGTTTTAATTTGTTTCTTTTTTTATTTAAAAATGAGGAGGGAATAAGTAATATTCATTTATGTCGCATAACATTTAGATTTTGGCAGTAACATCGATATATTTTTTGTCGATAAAACATTTTGCCACATCACTTTCGTATAGATGCCCCGAGATATCCCAGGTATGCTTATTAGCTATTTTCTATTGATACGCGTAAGTAAAAAGAATGTAAGAAGACTGCTAGTAGCTTTGCTCCGATAAACGATGGGACGTAAGACACCGAACGTCACTTAGCGACTGAGATTTATTTGCGCATTTAGATCAGAAATCGATTATGTCACTAACTTTTGCTCGCAATTCGGCCGTGGAGCAAGTTTGGGAAGGTGATGTGCAATTTCTTGACGTTGAAGATATTAGATTTTGTAATAGGGAAGATGCATGAAAAACCGAATTGAGTTTCATTGATATGATTAAACAATACACTAAGTTTAGAATCATGTATTAGGATTTTTGAAAGAATCAAAACTTGTCGAAAAATAAAGTTTTTTAAGATTTAAATTGTTATTTTCGGCATCCTCATTTTACTCCCGTAATATTTTTTTTTTTAATTTTTTTTTTTTTATGTTAAGGAGAAGGCACACGAGCACTCAGGCCACCTGATGGTAAGTGGAATCTGAGACCCATAGACATTTGAATTCTCAAGACTATAATCCCAAGACCTCAAACGCGTTGCCAACCCTGAGGACTAAGATGGAATGCCTCTATGCTAGTAATTTCACCGGTTGTCTTATCCCCACACCGGAACGCAACAATGCGAACACTGTTGCTTGGCAGGTGGTTAATGGATAAGATGGTGGTAGCGATCCGGACGGACCCTGCACAGGGACCTACCACCACTAATTCAATGATATTGGCCTAAACATAGTAATGTCTGAAATAAATGCAATTTTCTTTGTAAGGTCCGTATATTTTAAACATAGAACAGCGTAAGAACACAAACTGTGGCGTCATTCCTGTCGTCGATTTTGTTTAGATTGTTTTTGCAGGGGTTTTGGGGGGTTATTATGACATAACTAGGCAGTTCTGTTTTCGCTCAGGGGGGTTATTATGACCTAGCTATGCAGTTCATTTTACGGTGAGCGTAAAGGACAGGGCTATGACAGTTATATAGCTCTGTCGTTTTCTCTGAGCGTAAACAGAACAGTGGGGCTAAACAAGTTGCATTCGACAATCGTTAGCGATTATGTTTCGATTGAAAAATATATGGAATTGACGTAAGTGTCACGTTACTATCTCGGTGGCTTGCGTCAATTCCATACATGTATCAATCGAAACATAATCGCTAACGATTGTCGAATGCAACTCGTCTAGCACCACTGCATAGTTATGTCATAATAGCACCCCAGAGAAAAGGACAGAGCTATATAACTGCCATAGCTCTGTCCTTTACGCTCACCGTAAAATGAACTGCATAGCTAGGTCATAATAACCCTCCCTGAACTATGACTTTTTAAACCTTCATTATCTTGTGAACAAATAACACGATAATTGTTTCGCGTATACAGTAATCCTTCTCTTTCATAGCACTTTCCAGAGAGCGTAAGAAAAATATTTATGCATGTTCTCAATCAATCGGGACTTACGAGTACGACCATACTCAGAAACGTTTAAGAGACAGTTAAATTGTTCCCTTTTCAAACTTGTGTATATTAATAAAACTGGGCAAGAGCATGTCGGACCATGCTCAGTGATGGATTCCGAAGTCGTTAAGTACTACAAATATAAAAAAACTACCCCAATAATCAACAGGCATGAACTTATTTTCAGGTTAAAGTTATTTGATGCTGTCTTACATGATTTTTAGTAGATATAAACACTTTATTTGCCGCTATCTCAAGAACCAATCAGGTCTACTTAGTCGTTATAGTTTTCTTTTTAAATTCGACGACGAGGACACTTAACTCTACGGACGGACAGACGGACGGACATGGCGAAACTAATAGTTAGACTACGGAACCCTAAAAATCGTCACTAAGTAACGATAAATCATCATTAAAGTAAATATTAATCATAATTATTTATTATAGGGAGATGTACACTGTAATTTTGTTTAAATCAAAGACTCTTTCGGTTATTTCAGTAAAAAGCAAAGCAAATAAGGACTCATATCTCAAAATAATTATACAGTTCAAGTCGACCAACTTTGGTTAGGTATTGTATTAGTTATCTTGTCACTTTTTTAAGCTACATGTAGACGAAAACTCGATTTAATTGAGCAAACTTTTTTATTTCTTTCGAGCAGTCTTTGAAATGTTTCTTAAAAATCTGTTATATCCATGACTTGTCCTGTGGGTCGGTCGATCGTTAACTTTAGCTAAAATTTAGTTGTAATCATTAATAAGCAACCGGTGTAAAATTAAACAAAATGATGCAGTGTATTTGTTAAAATTCATAAATATTATTGTTAATGAAAGTAACTTCAACGATATGATTACAATAAAGCAACATAGGGTGAAACAAAGTGGAAGGAAACCTCTGGTCATGAGAAAATGCTTTCCAGCCACATGTGTCGCGGAAGAAAACCAATAATGTTACTCATAAATAATAAAACGCAGTCAAATTACATGAGATTCAACAACACTGTCGAGAATAGCAACAGCTACAAGATCTAAAAGGTAAAAAAAAAAAACAAAAGAATCGTTGTCGCAGTTGAGATTTCTCTCGAGGAATTAAAGTTGTAAGTTTTCTTTTTAAAAAGCACTCGTTGGGAAAATACAGACGACACTTTCATCTTGTCTGGGATTTAAGATGTTTACTCAACTGATTGTGGTGTCAACAGAATTGATCATTACTTAACGCATTTTATTAGCCCTGTGTTTTGTATAAAACTGTCTTAGTCATACAATGTTTGTAACAAACCGGACAACTTTCATACAATTGGGAAATTAGGTAATTATTTATACACCCTGCATACGAGTAAAAGTATTTTATATATAGACATGCATACTGTTACATCGACAGTTATTTCATGGAATTGATGGAGGTTACCAAGAAGATCTCTTAAAGGGATAGGCTCGCTTTTGTAAAATAAAGAGTTAATAAAGTGTTCTTCTGCCGCGGTAATTAAAGTTTGGAGTCACCTCATCACCCAAACATTTCAAGGTTTTTTTTTATTGTGTGAGACAAATCTGATCAAGCCTCTTCGGACGTTAAAGGTTAAATATGCATTGAAATGCAAAACGCTGCAATCGCTGGCCTCTTTAAAAGCCACATCAGCCATAAAATCTAAACTGCACTTTCTATCTTATTTATTATCGTAAATGGTGGATTCTCCCGTAGCTATGTGGAAGCGTATGCACCACTTTTATTAAGGTGGCATGGAACTCGTATAACAATCGGGTATCGGAGCCGAAGCAAGTTGTCCGCTCGTTAGCTAGTTCCGCCTCGGAATCGTCGCCCATTCAAACTTATAAAGCTGTTAGTAAACAGCTCTACAGCCTACGATACGACTGCGGTACGATTCGCTGAAACAAATGGGACCTCCTTGGGGCTGCAGACAGAGGAACCTAAAATAATAATTATTACATACATAACGTCACGTCTTCATTCTCAAAGTGGGGTAGGCAGAGCTACAAAAATACCAATCTCCAAAAAGATTTGTTGATAATTCTGTAACCACATTTTGCATAATCAGCAGTGATCGGAATAGGTAGTGCAATTTCGGGTGAATGACCTTAAACATTATACTTAATATGGATAAGACCCCAGATTCCGGGACTCGTATTATTTCACAGAATATTTTCTTGACATGACCTTAATTGAAATTAAATGGAAACATGCGATTTTTTTTTAAAAATAATCCTATTGTAAATACTTTTTCACTTTTTGCCATTGCAAGTGGCTACATATCTCGTCAATGCGATATTAAATGCTAGCAAAATAATCGTTAAACACTTTGCAAATAACATCCCGGGGTTACAAGCTATATCCATATTAAACTTACGCACTGAAGTCTCATTCTATGCTAGCAAAATAATCGTTAAACACTTTGCAACTAAAATCCCGGGGTTACAAGCTATACCCATACTAAACTTATGCACTGAAGTCTCGCGAAATTGCACTACCTATTCCGATCACTGATAATCAGGCTAAGATGCTTACCAGTGTATTAGTGACATAAATAATAATAATAATTATTATTTTGATATAAAAGAGCCCTTCATATGCATGAACTAAAAATTTAAAATATCGAAATGTTAAATGTCAGCTTTCATGGTAATTTTTTAAATTAAAAACTAAGGTTATTTCTACAAATAATTATTTCCATAGAATAGATAATTGTAAATGTTTGTGTGGATGTTTGTCTTCCAGTTACGACGTCGATGACGAATAGCTTAGTTGTTAATTACATTGCGTAATAAGCTAGCGGTCCTGGGTTTGATTCCCTGTATGAGCAAATATTTATGTGATGAGCGTGAGGATTTCTGGCATGGTGTTTTCAATGTGCAGGTACTTCATACTGTTTCTATTTTTTTTGGTTAGCAGACACCGTCGCCCATAAATATCAACAACCCCAGTGGCACAGTCAAGTTGTTGCCTTTCAATGAATAAGTCGTGTTTTAAGCTGCGCCGCATTAAAAAAAATACAGTATTATCTATACTCAACGAGCTCTAAACAACAATACCCCACTCGATACGAAGAAGATATGGTGGAACCTACCTGGAGGTAGAATGGATATCACTACATAGTTATACTACTACCCTATGTATGCTTAGATCTTTAAAACTATGCAACGGATTTTGATGAGATTGTTTTAATAAGATAGAGTTATTCAAGAGAAAGGTTTATATGTATAATACTTTAACCCGGAACGAAGCAAGGGTGGGTCGCCAGTAAATAATAAAAAATAAAGAACCTGATATTTAAATATTATCTTTAACGTCGTGCAGTGTAAAACATGAACGGGTATTGGCGGCGCAAATTAAGTTTTAATCGGTCGGCGGCCGGCGGACGCGCAGCTACGAACGCATCGATGCACTTTTAAATGGGGTTGGGTTGAGAACTTTTAGAACAAAGAGATAATAATAAATAATTCATTCCACCCAATAATGGTCCTTTCATTTTTTACTACCTATTTCCACAGTTCCGTCGGCGTAGAAGTCGTTTACTGTCGTTGAAGTCGTTCAGGAACTGTAAAAAGTACCTAAATCTACTCGAGAGCCCGTATTACAGTCGCGTTAATCGTGGTATATAAAACATCTGTCACACACTGTACCTTGCCAGAAAGTGACGCAAGGTTTACCCACGTTTAGTCATGCAATATACACGGCCAAAATAAAACCCCAGGGGTAATAAACTATGTCGCTAACAAAACACCATGCGTCAAAATGGGCCGAAGTCATTAATACGTCTTCTATACTATTATTATAAGTTTGTGAGTTTTTGAGGTTGTTGGGAATATCTGGATCTACTGAACCAATTTTGAAAATTCTTTTACCAATAGAAAGCCACGTTATTTGGCTATGTTTTATTTTTCTACGCGGGCGGAGTCGCGGGCAATAGCTAGTTCTATACAACTTCATTTTCAACCACCTAAAAAAAGGAGGTTGTTATTCGACTTTATAGTTTTTTTTTATGTTACTCAATATCTCCGCGAATTTGAACCGATTACAAATTCATTTTTTTTGAGTAGAACATATTATTTTAGTGGTGGTCGGGCGTTTTCCAAAAAAAGTATACATTGTTAAGGACAAAATTAAGAAAATTTTACTTTTTCCATTTCGTCACGAAAATTAGCCATACATTTCGATACGTTAATTTTAATTTTAAGTTAATTTTGTCTTTAACGATGTACACATTTTTAGAAAACGCCCAGTCGCATTTAAATGTAGTCAAGATAAACGGAAAATCATCAGAATTCCAATATAACTTGGAATTATTTTTTTAATTTCAATTCTATTTTAATATTCAAATCGTGGATGAACATCGGTAAAATCATTATTGCCTTTGAAATGAAATCGTATTATCAACGTTGCAATAACTAGTTCTTAAATTCTTATTTACCAGGGCCTCTATTCAGGTGCGTTAAAACAATATCGTTTTTGACACGTTTAAGAATCGTTAATGTCACAGTCGCCATTATTGTAAATGACATAAGAGTTATCAAAATGTTGACAATACGAAAACAGGTCAAAAACGATATCGTTATTACCTTGTAGAATAGAGGCCCTGGACGGCAGAGTTAAAACAATACGATAACATGTCAAAAGCAATATGGTTTACCGAGTAAACTGAGACAAATTTTGCGTGGCAAAGTCAATTTGTAACCCAAAGCTTAAGTAACCAAATAAATCCGCGTTTTGAATATTCTCATGAATCCCATAACTTAAATGCAACCACCACCTGAAATATACGACTAGTGAAATATTATAACGAATATAAATGGGTAAGGACCAAAAAGTTGTCCACGCTAACTCACTCAATGAAATTTTCTATGTGATACGAAAATTACATTTGTAGGGATAATTTTCGTGTCATACCGGACCTTTTTTATTTTTGTTATTTGTATGGTTAACTACGCTTAACTATCGTCCAACTATTTGGTCCTTACCCAAATACACCCCTATGACGAGCATAAGACCATGTGTGCAAAATCCAAAAAAACTCTTACAAAACCAGTACCTCTTTATCTTGAACCGACGAGAATCAATTGGTGATGGAGGGATAATAAATATCATCGATCTACGGGCTCGCAAAGTTTCGGAAAAGTTTCACGTAAAAAGCCGCGAGGCAGGACTATTTGTTACACGCTGAAGTTTGCTAACTGAGCGATAGAGTGGAGTTGCCAAGTAATCTTAGGTATTTTATGATGTGGAGAAGGCAGACAAACATACATTTCAGAAGGTAATTGCGTTTGAGACAAGTAAATATTTGCAATATTAAGACTTTTACGTTATGCATGTGAGATCTTCTCATAAAATATGCATAAATAACATCACGCCTTAATTTATTTTTTATGTTAAGGAGAAGGCACACGAGCACTCAGGCCTGATAGTAAGTGGAATCTGAAACCCATACACATTTGTATTCTCAAAACTATAATCCTAAGATCTCACTAACACACACACCTTGCTAACCCTGAGGACTACGATGGAATGCCTCTATGCTAGTAATTTCACCGGTTGTCTTATCCCCATACGGGAACACAACAATGCGAACACTGTTGCTTGGCGGATGGTTAATGGATATGATGGTGGTGGCAATCCAGACGGACCCTGCACAGGGTCCTATGTCATAATACTCATTTCTAAGGGAGGTAGGCAGAGCTTCAGAAATACCAACAAAAAGAATTGTTTATAATTCTGTAACCATATTTTGCACAAACAGGGTTGCAAGCCCTTCGCCTAACAGTACTACAAGCTCTCATTCCCTTAGTCGCCTTTTACGTCCACGGGAAGACATCAGGCACTATTTTAACCCGGCAACCACACGGGTGAACTACAATACAATACATGATATCAATACAATACATTACAAATAGTGTTCATTGAACACCAAAAAACAAAACACGGAGAAGTACATTTTAATTTACAACAATCGGTCTCACTACTAAATAGCAATCATACTTAATTCATTAAATTGTGTCACAAGGGAGCAAAATGACATATTTACGGCGAGGGCGTACATTGAATCCTGAACGAAGCGAGGATTCTGAAAAATAATCCTGAGCGTAGTGAGGGATGCAAGGGTTAATGCCCAAGGTGGAAACAATTTTGCTACCGTGTGACACACACTGCTTTTCACATCACCTATAAGGAAAATAAAAGATCTTAGTGATGAATTTTTTTAAATTATTTACACTCTCTAAAAGTGCTAAAATTATCAATCATCAACCAAATTTGTGATACCTATTTTTCTAACCGTACCGAGCGGACCCTGTAACGATAACAGATGTCACTAACATACAATTAATAACCTTAAAACGCCAAATTCACAAAACTGTATTAATATCAACCATATTGTTTGAAAATACCCACTATAAATTAAAAAAAAACAATTATCTATTAAACCGGTCTTTCTGTGCAAGAAAGACCTTGAACAGAACAGTGCCACTTTGATCCCTCCTAGCAGGAAAAAAAATATTCCATTTTCGAAAAGGTAATGTAAAAATACCTTTACTATAAAAGACGTTTTTTATTTCGCACAACTCTTCGTAGCTCCCGATATTTACGATAGCAATTGCGACTGTATTCCACCGAGGGACATTGTTTCTTTTCGCTCGGTACTGTGTCAGTGTAACGGAAAATCGATTGGGTCGATACCCATTTCCAGTGCCATGTACGTTGGAGCTTTATGCAACTTTGTTTTAGCCTATCTTGCTGATAACCACCCTTTTTAACGAAATTTAGTTTTATCGCGTGTATTCGTGTGTTTATCTGTGGCATCATACTTGTAGCTCCTAAACAATCCAACCAATTTGGATGCAGCTCTTGTTTAAAAATGGGTAAATTACTCGTGTGGTTCCGTGTGGTTGCGGGTAAGAATAGTGCCACTCCATGTCTTCCCGTGAATGTTGAGAAAATACGGTTGAGGGAATACGGGCTTGTAGTACTGTTGGGTCATACACACTCTTAAAAATAAAACTTTTCTGTCCTGTGGTCAATAATTAACAGCTTGTGTGCATATAAGTTATACTTTTGTTTGATAAGTCTAAAGCAGTCCTGACGCCGTTTATGCGGGAATGGGCTTAGCCAGAAAATTAGGCCTCAAAAACGTTAACTACCGGTGTGTCCACAGGAAAGACGGTAACCTAAATCTGTGTTTTACCCTGTTAGGCGATGGGCTTGCAACCTGTCACTAATACACTGGGGCGCTTCTTAGCCTGATTGTGCAAAATGTGGTTACAGAACTATGAACAAGTTTTTATAGAATTGTTGGTATTTCTGTACCTAACCCACTCTGGGAATGAAGGTGCGACGTTATTTATGTAGTTAATTTAATTGTATTGGTTTTAAACTAGATTTTTTGAAAACCAGTTTAATAGTTAACCGTTTAATAGTTAGGTCTGAAAGAAGAATCGCCGTAATATCAGGGGTTTTGATATCGTAATCATATCAATTTTAGAGGTGGTAGGACCCTGTGCAGGGTCCGTCCGGATCGCTACCACCATCTTATCCATTAACCACCCGCCAAGCAACAGTGTTCGCATTGTTGTGTTCCGGTGTGGGGATAAGACAACCGGTGAAATTACTAGCATAGAGGCATTCCATCTTAGTCCTCAGGGTTGGCAACGCATTTGAGGTCTTAAGATTATAGTCTTGAGAATTCAAATGTGTATGGGTCTCAGATTCCACTTACCATCAGGTGGCCTGAGTGCTCGTGTGCCTTCTCCTTAACATAAAAAAAAAAAAAAAAAAAAAAAAATCGCTGACGTTAAGAAATTTATTCACGTTTCAGTAATTATTAAAATAGAGAAGAAAGACGGGCTTAAACCAATTGAATACAGCACCTTCAAATTCAATAATTATTAAATTTGCAATTATCTTTCACCATTTACACAAATTGACCTAGTCCCAAACTAAGATCTAGGCTTGTGCTATAAATACTTGAAAAACATCCAGGACTCAAAAACACTTGGCTCATCACACAAATATAAGCATATTGCATCTGAGAGCGCCTGTAATGTGCAAGTTGCAAAAGCTTCCAGAAGTTTAAACACTACTCAAAAATGCATTGAAAAATGCTTAAAATTACTTACCTAGATTCTAGATTAGATAAGATAATTGTTTCTAGATTAGATTTTCTTAGTTTCCAAGATTTTTTCATAAGAGACCTTTACAATTTGAAAAGTTTCTCGATGGTACAATGCTAAGGTAATGCTAAGGGCCTACTAAGTCAACTGCATCGTCACAAATACTAAAATATTAAATGAACTTTTACCTTACGTGAAGTTCTATCTTAATTAATAATTATATTATGCCGCTACCAGTAAAGTAGTGAAGCATACCTCTAATTGTCATCGCGTATAGAGTAGTTATAGCCGATTTACCTCCCACGGGAGTTATGGATTTTTATCTAGCTAGCCTAGCCTAGCCTAGCTCCGAGACTTAGTCACGCCATCAAAGTGGTAAAATAAAATCATAAAAGTGTTTTTTTTTACACGTAACGCGGGGATATTTTTTTTCTCGTCTACTCTATAGTATGAAAAGTCGTTGAATAGGTCTTTCAAAAATATTATGGGTTTGTTCAAACAGTTTTTCGATTAAGGGATCCGTTTAAGCTATAATTTAGCAAAAACTACAAATAAAATTTGTAAGAAAAACTATCACAACTAAGTAGACATCATTGGTTCTTGAGATACACGCTATCGAGTCGAGTGTCATAAAATGTTTGATTGTTGTTGTCTTTGCGTTTTTGTTTCCTCGCTAATGTGACAAAAAACATTCTGTGTACCACGAGCAGTAAGGGGATAACAAACTCAAATCATAAAAAGCCTCTAATAGTCAGTAATCCCCTTCTTACTCTCCTTGGTGCACAATGTACTATTTTTTTCTCTCAGAACTTTTGAACGCGAATTTTCTCAACCATTTCGTTTTCGTATTCAACTAAGTCAATTGATCAATTCGTTTGAACGAGATGGTTTCCGAGTGGACTTAAATCACGTGTCGTCTTGACGCAAGTATCTCCGAGCCGGTGTCCGATGACGATCGATCGCCCGCTTGTGCCGTGAAAACCAATAGGCAGTATCTCAGATTCAATAGCCAAAGCAGATTTAACCCTATCCCGTTAGTAATAAGATTGCATTTGCTACAGGAGCTTTGTCTGTGATACTGCTATTTTTCTTCATCATCATTCAATTATCATTAATTAATTCAAAAAGTCGTTGATATCTATAACTTACTATGGGGTTGAGGACTATTTAATAAAAAAAAAAAGACCGGCCAAGTGCAAGTCGTACTCGCGCACCATTATCTATACGACTAGGGTTTTGTGTATGGGAGGCCCTTAAATATTTATTACATACATACATAAAGTCACGCCTGCATTCCCAGAATGGGGTAGGCAGAGCTACAGAATTACCAACAACTCTAAAAACTTGTTGATAATTCTATAACCACATTTTGCATAATCAGGCTAAGATGTTTACCAGTGTATTAGTGACAGGTTGCAAGCCCATCGCCTAACAGTACTACAAACCCTTATTCCCTTAGTCGCCTCTTACGACATCCACGGGAAGACATGGAGTGGCACTATTCTAACCCGGCAACCACACGGAAAACATTTATTATGTTTTATTATTTATTATAAAAGCAAAAATTCAACGGAGTATTTTGTGAATATTTCAAGTGCCTATCTGTTGCCATTATTGATATCGAGAAAAAAAGGAGTTTTTATTTTCCTTAAAGGCTTGCAACAGACGGAGCACTGTTCATGGGTGGACTACTTTGACTACGGAACCCTAAAAAAACGAGCAAAAGCATAACGGACCATGCTAAGTGAAGGGTTCCGAAGCCATTAAGTACTACAAACATAAAAAACAACAAGTATTAACAATTTTTTTCTTCCGTCTTAGATGATTTTAGTAGGTATAAACACTTTAATCGCCTGTATCTCAAGAACCAATGATGTCTACTTAGTCGTGATAGTTTTCCTTTTAAATTCGATACATGCGCTTTCATTTCAGATTTTTTTCTGATTTTTAGTATTTGTAGTTTTGGCTACACTAGGGGGGAGGGGCGACACTTGACTCTAACATAAATTAGCGCTTTAAAGCTTAATATTTCATAAACGGATCCCTTAAGACAAAACTAGTTCCCACAAGCCCGCAATTTTTTGAAAGACCTATCCAATGACATCCAACGCTATGGGGTAGACGAGAAAAAATAATTACAACTGCACGTTACGTTTTTTTTTAAAGATTTTATTTTATCACTTTTTTGGCGTGACTAATATGCATATTCATACCAAATTGCAGCTTTCTAGTACTAAGAGTCTCTGCGCTAGGCTGCGGACGGACGGCCATAGCGAAACTATAACGGTTCCTAGGTTGACTACCGACCCTAAAAAATTATGTAAGATAAGACCGTCGCGTCGAGCCCTTATGCGGATTCCATACATTATGTCAGTTTTTGAAAATCGTTTACGTTAGCGTTATGTATCTAGGGTAAGTCTCCATGTAAGTTATTGACGTTATTGTCACAGATTTTTATTCTTTCGCAGATACAGGATGTTGTAATTTTTTGGAATAAACCTATGCACATTTCTTACGAACAGGAACGTTACGCCGGCGCCGAGAGATTAACGATATACATTTGTATCTTTCCTAGCAATAATAAGACATTTTCCGTATTTCGCGCACCTAATAAACACCAATCGACATGCCTAATACTCTCTCAAGTCGAGGAAAACACCAGTTCACGGGGCATCAACTCCGTAAACACCGATACAGCTCCAATAGAACAGACTCATTCCTTACAATCGTACTCTGAAAACTCCAGCAAACCAAAACCAACCTTAGGTTTACTTGCACAGCGGCAATGAAACTGCAAAGTTATTTTTGTTTTATGTAGAGATGAATGCTGCTAGTCATTGGATTATTTCTTTAATGTCAAAGCTAGAAGGTTTCTTTTTGATTGTTTGCTTAGAGTTTTCTCGTGCTGCGAAAGAGCGCGGGTACTTTATGGTTTTCAGATAAAGTAGTACGTGGGTACGGTTTGAAGATTGCGACTGCTTCGTCACGTGGTGAAATACATTGCTTTTGTTTTGGAATAGCATGAATATACTGCGCAATTGGAATTTATTGATAAAGAAAACAATTGAAAACATAATGCAAAGATCGATCTATGTTATAAATTATGTTTTAATGTTGGTAGGAGCTAAGATAAGCGAAGGTAAGATCAGTTTCATTAATTATTGTCAGAAACTGTGTACATTAGATCATATTATACAAAAGGTACAAGGGTGCGTAACGATCGATATAAAAATATTTTCTATAATATCAGTCGATATAACGTGCATTTGATATAAGTATTGAATCATATAACAACATTTAATATATTTAAATATGATATAAATATCATTTTATATAACGATCATTTGTTCTAAAAATATTTTATATAATATACATTAAGTACAATGCATATTTACTATAATCAACTTATGATATAAAGTTAATTTCATATAAAGTACAGTTGGTATAAAAAAATACTGTCTATACTAACTCGTGTCCAACCACAAGGGTCGGTTTGTTAGTTACCTATTGTGACCCTGCAGAGCGGTAACTCCTAGGTCTCAACTAATATATAGGTTAGGTTAGGTTAGAATTGTGCCATAAATACGCCGAATAGGAGCTCCGCAAAGCGGAGCTCCGTCGACATTGCCTCACGTTCAGCGTTGTACCAAAAAATCTAAAAGTATTTGCTACGTAAATAATCATAGGCGTTACAATTATTTCAAATATGTGGCAATAAAAAATAATATACCACATGATAGTTATACAATAAATTTTTATCAAAATGATGATTATACCAAATGATGTTTATAATAAATAAATGATATACCAAATGATCACTATAGTAAATAAAAATAGATATTTTGATAATATACCAATCGTTTATTATATAAAATGAGTGATTATATCTTTTAAAATAATATCAAATGTTATTATATCAAATGAAATTATATGAATTATTTTTATATTGATCATTACACACCCTAGGTTCAATAGCAAATATAAATATATATAAAAAAATGTTATTGTTTTATATAATGCTGTGTTAAGTTGTATCATTGTCATAAGCAATATGTATTTAAAAAAATGACTGACTACAGAGTTTCTAGCGGCGCTTCTACTCAGCAGTGGTCTCCTCTTGGGAAGCGCTGGTAGAGTTTTGACGTGTAAAAGTGCCCGTGCGGCCTACTTACTGAATAAACAAGTTTTATCTTTTTATGTTTTATGTTTATTAACCCCGTAAGACCTAATACTAATTTTAGTAACATTTGAATTAAAACCTTGTCGAATTAATTATAGGATGCCTTTTATACAGCGTGTAAATTTCATACGGGCATATTGTTAAATAATATTCGTAAATTTTATACTTGTGTAAGAGCAAAATTAGTTGTTTTATTTTTACTTACTAATTAATTCAGCAAGCAATGTACGAGTATCACACATTGGGTCAATTAAATTAAAGCGTCCATGTATTCGTTATGTTATAAATTACGGTTCGCCATTTGTTCACTTTGCCAAAAATAAAGATCATTAATTTATTCAATTTTCAATTAAGTTACTTATGAATCGTGGCGGTGCTCCCGTCAGAGATAGGTACTTATTTTTCACATATCGTCCTTGCACTTGGATACAGGCAATTCATTGATGACTGATGGATAGACCCCGCTATCGGAGGTGCAAATTGGTAGCTGTCAAGTACTTAGGGATGAGTTAAAATTATTTTGAAATACTAGCTTTGTCGATACATACATACATAACGTCACGCCTTTATTCCCAGAGTGGGGTAGGCAGAGCAACAGAATACCAACAACTCTAAACTTGTTGATAATTCTGTTACCATTTTTTGCATAGTCAGGCTAAGATGTTTACCAGTGTATTAGTGACAGGTTGCAAGCCAATCGCCTAACAGTACTACAAGCCTTTATTCCCTTAGTCGCCTCTCACGACATCCACGGGAAGACATGGAGTGGCACTATTCTAACCCGGCAACCACACGGGGATAATTATAGCTATATGTCGATATTTTTTCTTTACCATAATTAGGGTCTAGGACTTTAATTAAACTTGTTTATTTTATAAAACAGGACTATATAATTACAAGATGAATGTGTTTAATACTTTTCATTAGTATAAATAAAAATCTTCAATTTTTCATCATTACTAACAAATTATCGTTATCTTCATAGCACGAACCATTCATAAATGATTAAAATTTTAAATAATCAATAAATCTCTCTTTTATGTCAACCAAAAGGGACATTGATTATCGTATTCTTAATGAACGATCAGTTTTCTTTCCAGTTTCTCTGCAGTAATCTAATGGAGTCATTATATATTTAACAATAAACCCAATATCTTATCTATTCATTTTTAGTCATGGATCCCAAAAAAACTTGTTAAATTGTAGTCTTTAAATGGTATAGGTACCTATACATAAAAATAGTTGTACAGAAAAAGTAAGAATATCGATATCGACATCATAAATATTTTTACTCATCCCTAAGAACTTGACAGCTACCCTGCCCTGCTAAGCCAAATAGCAGTATGTCAAATAAGTCTCCTGTAGCAATCAAAACCTTATTACTAACAAGAGAAGATTGAATCTACTTTGGCAATTGAATCTGACATACTGTGTTTTAGCTTAGGAGGGCAGTACCAATTTGCACCTCCAATAGCGGGGTCTACTGATGGACGCCCTCAAATTTTATACATTGCTCCTACCAACAAAATATCATTCTCACTTGATTTGTATGACCATTAACTACGTCTGGATAAAAATATATGCCCGAATGATATTTACACGTTGTATTTGTTAATATGCCCTTAAGTGAGAACTTGGGGACTCAGGAAGATAACGTTTATACAAACTGAATAAGGAAAAAGAAAAAAAAGATTATTCAGTAAGTTAACCGGGCTTTTAACCCGGCCATATTTAAAAAATACTAACCCTAGCATTAAATAAAATAATCATTTTAAGATAAAATAGGCGTTGTTCTGCAGAACAAAGGTGTAAAAAGGCAGAATAAACACAAGTGCAAAAAAATACTAGACTAATGACGGTGCAAGACAACCACATTAAATAAAGTTTCGAGACGTTCTCCTACTGAAACCGGGTCCTCTAGATAAGATACAACGTTAAAATAATTTTACGTCTAAATTATTAGTAGATAGAGACTTAATTTAGTTGTTATGCAAATCATTACACCCTCCTTTCCCACTATAACACCAAGCAGCAGTGATTGTACCTACATACTGTTGTCTCAAGTAGCATTTCTAATTCAAAGGAAATAAATCAGCCGATAAATATTTGAACGATAAATTAGACAAATACTTTTTTTTGGTCATAATGTCATGGTTGACATAATTAATAATAATAATAATATCACAGGACAATCTCACACAAATTGACCTAGTCCCAAACTAAGCTCTAGGCTTGTACTATGGGTGCTAGACAACGATAAACATACTTATATAGAGAAATACATACTTAAATACATAGAAAACATCCAAGACTCAGGAACAAATATTCGCGCTCATCACACAAATATCTGCCCGTACCGGGATTTGAACCCAGGACCACTGGCTTCGGAGGCAGGGTCACTCCCAACTAGGCCAACGTGTCGTCACATCATTATTTATAGTCATAATTTTTTACATCGCTAACTTTCAGAATTTCTTAAATATATAACGTGTTGACAAGGTTAGGTTAGGTTAGGTTTGATTTATAAAAAATCTGAAATAGTAACAGCTTTTTTAAAATACGTTATAGCTTGCGATAATTATGACTTAAACACATTGTGACTAACAATAATTATGACAGACAATATAGATTCATTTCTACCTCTGATCTAACTTTCGATGCCTGACTAGATGCATATGTATTTCATTAGTGTTAAATAAATAAATACTAAAATAAGAGTTTTTTCTATCAAGGCACCTTTTTAACATATTCTGTGTGATAACGTTCTTTAAATGTGGTGTTAAGTATTCCCACAGGTGGCAGTTTTTTAAGGGTCTGGTTTCACATAGTGCACGTATTTAAAAGTTAGATTAGCTCCTAAAATATGTATATTAAGTATTGATTTTAACAAAAATCTAAATTAGCACGATTTAGTACAGACACAGTTAAATATTCATATTTTTATTTCATAAGCGGTGACGCTATATCCATCCCTTTTTTTTTGTACAAATCATTTTTGAGTTCATGTTTTATCCAAAAAACCCAACAAACTAAAAAAAATATCCTTAGGGAAAAGCGCAAACAGAGTTGAATAAAATGCCTAAAAATGTCCCTATTTCGTACGGAATCCCCTTAAATGTCGAAACTCATTTCAACAAATGTGTCGTTTCACCGAATTACATTTCATCGAAAGCTATTTTCTGTTAAAACCTTATTGTTTTTAGGTTATAAGCATGGGATACGCAGGTTTGGTTAGACCTCTGACCACCAATAAATAATGACTACTGCACATAGTTATAATCCTCTCGATGAAATGGAAATTCGGCGAATTTACTTCGATTAAGTGTCGTCATTTCAAGGGTAAACCATTTCAATTAATTCCCTGAGCCACGTTACAGAATAGCATCCCAGGCTGACTCCATTAAGATCGACCGATAGCCTAATGGATTGCTGGACGCGGCGCACATTTTAAAGAATCGAATCTACTGATGGATTTAAAATGATTGAATTGTATTGAGTTCTTATCCCACTGGTTTATTAGAAATGTTTTGAAATTAACAGTTGAATTACACAAACATAGATATATAGTATGTTTTAATTGTTAAAAGGATTGTGAAGCGAAGCTCTTCAAACTGTCAAAAATAATCCATACAAATTTAGCTCCGGGCGATAACGTTTCTCACGCCCTAAATCCAATCCGTTTCTACTATTTTTGAAAACGACATAGACATTATGAAAACTTAGGTCTAAACGTTTTCGATTTAGTTTTTTTTTTTTTGCGATGAATATTCTTTGGAAATCAAAACGTACATATCTAGTTTTTTTATAATATCTACAAAATATTCAAAAGTCGTAAAAATCGGACAAAGTTTAAGGGGAGAAAAACGTTATCGCATTTTGTATGGAATCTTTAGCTTTACAGGGCCTCTATTCAACTGCGTTATAACGATATCGTGTTTGACGTGTTTTAGAATCATTTATGTCACAGTCGCCATTATTGTAAATGACATAAGAGTTATGAAAACTTTGACAATACGGAAACACGTCAAATACGATATCGTTATTACCTTGTAGAATTCCAGCCCAGTCCTCTTAATGGTCTCAGGAAAACTATTGTAAAAAAAATAATTGCAGTCTGCCAAGAAATAAAAATGTTGAACTATACTGTTTATTTCTCGTCACGCGCGTTATGTCCACAACTCGCAATATTGGCATTATAATTCTTGCCAAAAAAATAACACTTTTTATCTTTCCTGTTTTTTTGTACAATAATCGGTTTAAATTTAGTTTAGTGATTTCTGGGGAAGGTTAATTTTATTTGATCTTCACACAGCGTTCTTTTTTATTGTCAGTTTGTGAGTTCTTAGGAGCGTCTTTACTGCGAGCAGTCACGTGTAATGAGCATTCGGCTTCGAATATATAAGTAGTGTGGACCACGGCAGCGCTCAGTTCAACGTTCACACCACTCGAATATAATACGCTAATGCTCTGAGTGGGGACGCTCCATTAGAGCCATAATATTAAATTCTTCGTAATAATCCAAATACACGCCAAATTAACATCAAGTTATAGAAAACAAAACAGTTATATTTGACGTGTCTTTAGATAATGTATGTATGTATGTAAACACTTAATTGTACAAAAGAAAAACCAAAACAATACAATGAATAAAAATAAAAAAATGTACAAAGGCGAACTTATCCCTTTAAGGGATCTCTTCCAGCTAACCCTTGAGAGATTGAGAGAAGTGAAAGGTTGTGCATCGAGTAAACAGGTGTACCAATTTATTTAGAGCGCCCAAAAAACAAAAACTAACCAAAAAACTATAAAAACAAAAAAAATAACCATAGAATAAAAACAAAATTAATACATTCAAATATTCACATAAATAGATAGAAAGATATGTAATTATACATAAATAAACATACTTAAACTTACATAAACTAAATATATGTATATATCAACATTTGGGTAATTGATACAATATTTAGGAAATAGAGTCAAGCCAGAACTTGTTTAATTTGCCTTTCCGGGAATCTACCGATTGTGATTGCCAAGTATCTCAGCCAAGATTCGTTTAATAATACGGCCCTGATTTTCACGTAAATTTGATTGTAACAAAATTGAACAAAAGTTCAAACAAAACACCCTATATACCGTGCAACATACAGGCTGATTATTTTCGCAAACGTATAAACTCTAAAGTAACCGATGAAGCGTGAAATCGATATTTCACGGCGACGTCACACATGCACGGGGCGTGCAAATAACGGGAATGCGGGTAGTAAAATCATTTTTACGGCGCGAGCTGAAGGTAAAGCATGGCTGGAATTAGGTTCGTGAATATCAGGTGTGAAATGTTGAAGTTTAAATATTTTAAGTGCTGTTGTAAATACTGGTTTGAGAAATTATGAAGTAATATTTGAGGATAGTTGTGTGTTGTTTGGTGAAATTTTAGCTGATATGATAAGGACTTTCTTGTTCAAATTCAAATTCAAATTCAAATTCTAGCATTTATTCGTGACAAATATAAATAATAATAAAATAAAACACAAACAAAATAAAAAATATAAAACATAACACAATTTGCCACGAAATGGACCCTACTCAGCATGTTGCTAGCTTTACAGCCAGCGCTGATCTTCCGCAGGGCCCATTCGGTGAGGGCACGGTGGGCAACACAAAAGGTGCACAAAAACGAACTGTTATTTAAACAAATAAAACACGAAAATACACTCTAAGTAAAAATAATAAAAAAAAAAACAAAAAAACAAACATGTATTTTAAAAAAATAAAAAATAAAATAAATGAAAAACTGGAAACGTTGTATCCCACCAGCCACTACGTGTGTATGGGCCTTTACGGTAACAGTGAACGCAGCCCATACACAAACGTTACTACTAGCGCCAGTGGGATCACAAATAAACAACATAAAATCTCTTCCTTTATATGTTCGACGATACTATGATAGTTTTGCATTTGTTTAAGAACTACAACTTTGTTTTAGTCTTTGTGTTTTTTGTCCTAAAATTGGCTAGAGTTTTTTATTAAGATCAGTTGCTTCTGATCGGTCGGACCATGCTCAGTGTAGGGTTCCGAAGCCGTTAAGTACTACCAACATAAAAATCAACGAGTAATAACTAATTTTCTATTTAAAGTCAATTGGTGCCGTCTTAAATGATTTTAGTAGGTGACCAATGATGTCACTTAGTCGTCATAGTTTTGCTTTAAAATTCGTTATATGTTCTTTAATTTAAGATTTTTATCAGATTTTTTGTATTTGTAGTTTTAGCTGTAGGGACACACACACACACACACACACACACACACTTGAGTCTAATAAAAATTATCGCTTCAAAGCTTAATATTTCATAAACGGATTATTTAATCAAAAAACTGTTTTCACAAACCCGTAATATTTTTGAAAGACCTATCCAGCGACACTTCACACTATAGGGTAGACGAGAAAAACAAACACATCCCCACGTTACGTGTAGGGTAGGTACCCTAAAAACATTTTTTTTACCACTTTGTTGGCGTGACTAATATGCATATTTTTGCGAAATTGCAGCCTTCTAGTACTAAGAGTCCCTGCGCTAGGCTGCGGACGGACGAACGGACGGATGTGGCGGAACTATAATGGTTCGTAGTTTGACTACGGAACCCTAAAAATTAATATAGTGTATCGACGTTATTATCGAAAGCCCGTGCCATAAAGGTTCTAAAAATATATTAATATTTAGTATTGTTAATAACTTTACGAATACAATCAATACCAAATTACGATCAATTTATTGCCGTCACCAAGTATTTACAAAAGAAATAGACTATTTAATTAGACTTTGTACAATACAAGTTCTTAGTACAAATTACGGTTTTATCCTTAAATCAATATTTAACAGTCAACCACGAGGTCAAATTACAGCATGACATCATAAAATAAAATTATAACACTAATTCGAAATAGATAACAAAGTAAGACAACCTATTTTCAACTTCCCAAGGTCCCGAATGTGCCCTAATTGGCTTCGCCGCTACGAGACTGCTACGCGTGGGCGTAGATACGCTACGGGCTACGGGCGTAGTACTACTGTTGTGACGGGGAAACAGCTGACCTATATACGAGTACTATCTTGTATTCGGATAGTATTATTGAATAACAAAGGTTATTTTTTCATTTGTAAGGTAATTAAGATTTATTCTCGTAAAGCCCGATGTACTTAACCTCGTAAGACCCGATGTGCTTTAAAAAGTACATAATCCAGGCAATTCAATTTAAACCTTATTTCAAGTCGCATAAAGTTCTTTTTTATTTGTTTCAAAATTGAAAATGTCATTTAAGTGCAAAGGTAATTGAACTTTATTTCCTTGCTGGTAGATTCAAATTCCTACTCACAAAAATCTACCGGATTGTAGTATGGTGGGCCTCAAGAGGTTAATCAAGGCAATTTAATTCAAACTATATCATAACGGGAATAAGGCTCAATTTTATTTGTTACAAAATTGAAAAGTTACTAGTATTATACTAGAGACCCGCCCTTTCTTCGCTCCGGGTTAAAGTATTATACATGTAAACCTTTCTCTAGAATCACTCTATCTATTAAAAAAACCTCATCGAAATCCGTTGCGTAGTTTTATGGATATAAGCATACATAGGGACAGATAGCGGCAAGCGACTCTGTTTTATAACTCCGTAGTGATAACACGGGCTAATGCCTCGTGGAATGTCTTTGCTTATTCTATTCCAAGGTTAACTGGAAGAGATCCCTATGCCTTCGCCTATGTGCTGCTACTGTAAGGCGACCTGTAAGGATTAATTTATTTATAAAAAAGTATTTTTACTCCTCATATTATAACAAAACATTAAAAAAAAGTTTAAGTTTAGCAAGTCACATTATATTGCAAATGAGTCATAAATATTTTTTTTATATATTTTTATTATACATTTTTGCTATAAATTTAAGTTTAATCTTAAACATTTTCCTGTTTGTAATCTGGCCAGGGAATTGTAAGTTGCAAGGATTTCATCGATACAAGCCAACAAGCCATGTTAAGCAACTCAGATTTAACCCTTAATTTGATAGTGTCTAGTATACTTGACATAACATAATGTTCACTTTTTGTTTTTTTGGATTGATATTTTTTATGCTGGTTCGAAATCAAATAGGGTTTGAATTCACGACTTTTTTAATTTTTGCCACTTTAAGGGTTAAGTTTTTTCCCAAACATAGTATCACTGACAGACTTTATCATCATTT